>CM062819.1:310508030-311108030 GCA_031772625.1 Pinus tabuliformis | reverse complement strand
TCATAAAGCATACTTAACATGATGATCAAGGAATTCATGAAACAAATGACATAAGACAATTTGTTGAGAAAAATGAATCTGATTGTATTAATTCAAATCAAAGAAGAACTTTACAACCTGTGCCTTGATGCTGTACAAGCTCCTCCCAGGGTCCAACAAGAAGTCTCCTCTACTTTGACAAGTTTCCCTCTCTTCCCAATGAAGCCAAAAAGGTATGTGATCTCTCTTCTCAAGCTTAACTAGGAAGTCTCAATTCCACCAGCATTTACCCTAAAAAATGTTCAGCTTTTTAACCTCCCTAGCAACCAGCCCAATGCCTTAATTTATAGTGCAATGGAGGGAAGTTACTAGGTCCTCCTTCAAAGGGATAAAGTCCTCCTTCAAAGGGATAGCTCCTCTCATCAAGGGATTAGCTCCTTCTTTTTTGGGATGCATGAACCACCTAAGAGCGGCCAATCCACGTCAAAATTCCTTCTAGAATCATCTAGAATTAACCCAAAGTGATTTTTTTAGAATAAACTTGCACCTTTTTGACTTTCATAGGGGTCTGCACCCACTCCTTTAGGGACAGAGCAGGAAGGTCCGCAGTTTTTGTGAACAAGAGGTGCGGGACAGCAGGCAACAGTGAGAGAAAGTGCGGAACCAGAGCTTTGTTGATTTTCAATGTCTTTCTCTCATTTTCAAAGCTTGACTTGAAGAGCTGAGGTCTGAGACATGCTTAAGAGGACAGTACAAGTGATGATAGACCCATACTGACTGCAAATAATCATGGTGAGGATATTTTTGTGTAACAGATTTCCCCCTAAAGTGTGAAGTCTGTAGTAGATGAGGATTTCATTTATCATTTAGGAAGAGTGAAGTACTTTATCCTTTGTAGAGATTCCCCTTCAAGAAGATTTGCCTTTGTCTTTCAACATTGGTTCATGAAATCATAATGTGCAACTACAGTAGTTTCGTAGCGCGCTACGAAACTGCTGTGTAATTTTAAAAACACAGCTTGAGGCCAAAAATTCAACTCTCTTGATCTTTCCTTTGCTTGAAATGGCCTTTCCATCTGCCATGAAGTTGTTCAAAACTGAAAACAAGACACCATTCTTTTAAGGTAAGCGTCAAAAAGGTAATTTGATAAAAATTAGGATGTAGCCTTACTTGCTGTGTGATTTCTTTTAGCTAACTTGCTCCTGGTTATTCTTCTTTGTACCGTTTCACCTGTGAATTGTTCTTGTATCTTTTCTTTGATTTGACCTTTCCATTTTTTAGCCTACTGGGGTGTGTCTTGAATTACTAATGGTCTTGTGGGCTCCTTTCTTTCTGTAGACCCCTCCATGGAATTCCTGCAACATGAATATTAAAGAAGCCTGCACCGTCTCAATTTCGATCACTGCCTTGCTTGCAATGGATAAGGAAAGCTACCTCGCTTGATCTTCAAATAATTCAAATTGAACGCCAATCAATGTACTCCTCATGCAAGAATCCAAACCTAAATCATAACAGAAAACACTTGGCACCTTTTTTGTTTTTTTTGAAATTTGAAACTTTAGCACACCAAGACACCTAATGAACCTAATGATAAAATGAGCAGTTGAATGTGATAGGCAAGGTGTATGGACTGAAAATTGGTGATGAAAAATTAACGAATTTTGATGGGAAAGACAGTTAGACAAGATTTGGCACAAATCCCTGATTTCGTAGCGCAACCAGTGTAAATTCTGTGTTTTCCACTACGAAATCTCCTAGTTACGATACTGTCTAGGTGTTTTCGTAGTGCACATAGTGTATTTTTGTGAGTTTGCGCTGTTATCACAAAATCAGGTACTAAGGGCTGCCACTTAGCAAGATCTTATGTAACTATTTCAAACCAGGCTTTAGACTAAGGCTTAGCCTCCTTAGTCAGAGAGGGCTCTCTCAAACAAACTATTGATTATGATTAACACTAAGAGGGCTAACTCTTGAAATGAAAACTTAATAAACATGCTGGTTGGATAGACAACATAAGATTTCTTCCATTGGGCTCATGGAGTCAAACACCATTTCAGTAAACCATAAAACTACTCATTCATGGAAGTCAGGGCATGTAATGTTTAAACACTCAAAACATTTTCTCAAATGAACCTCAACTCATAAATACACACAGGAAGTTTGAGCAGCTAGGTGAATTCAGAGTGATTGTGTATCTATAAAGCTGTAAAACATCAAGGGTAAGACAAAGCCACATACATCTTGAGCATCTGAACAAAGTATGAATCCTGAGAAGAAAAAGTAGTCTCTTATATTACTGTAACAAGTCTTTACATAAGCCAATATAAACTCTCTTTATTCAAAAACATCCAACCCCCTGTCTATCTCTGTTTCAGCTATTTATAAAGTGCTTATTCTATCTCATTCGAGCTTCCTCCTCCAGCATGAGGGGAGCTCGATGACTGCCTATGATGACACCTACTAACTTTTAACTAACTAATAATTACAGCTGATTACTAATTGACAGCGCTGGAATCATAAAACAATTAAAACTCTAATTCCACTAAATCTTCTAGACTTCTAAATTAAATAGGACTTAAACTCCATAACAGCCTTGATCTTCAATCCTTTTCGTTCTCTGACATCTGGAGTTTGGCTGAGATAGCATGAGATGGCATAAGATGGGCAATTAATGTCCCATGCTGGCTTTGAATACTGAAGGCTTTGATCTGTTCTGTATTGGCTGAAAATATCCCTAAATTTTCGGTTCTGGTCCCCCATCACCGAGTATGCAGCAGTGGATACTTTAATTCTTTAATAACCCAAGAGAATAGGGTAACACCATGCTCCTGATATGCTGGAGGCTTCCTTGGTAGACAGGTGTGCCAACCAAAACTTTTCGTATGCAGCTCTTCTCCAAACCCTAATCACCGAGAATAAAGTGCCTTTATGATGAAACTTTAACTCGAGACAAAAACACTTCACTTTACAAAAGAGGCACACCTGTCATCATTTGAATGGCTTATGTTAGCTTCATGTGGTCTCCTTAATGTTCCTTAGGTGTTTCCTTTGGCAAATTCTTGATTCTCCCATCAAACTGTTTGTCTTCATTCAAAAACAACACCTACAGCAGTTTCGTAGCGCGCTACGAAACTGCTGTGTAATTTAAAAAACACAGTCTCAAACCAAAACTTCACTATTTGAGCACTTTGCTGTTAAAACATTCTTCCAACTGTTTTATTGCTGCAGCTGCTGCAGAAGCACGAGCATTTACCACAGAATGTAAAGGATTCCCTCCAAGCTTGTTAATGTTGTAAGTTTGGTAGGAAGGAAAAAACTCATTCATATTAGCTTTATGCAGGGCTGTGACACCTTCTGCAACCTTGAACATCCACTCAGTTGCAAAAATTTAGCTTCATCAGTGTTTGTGTCCGCATTGGTATTCAATCCTGTTGTCCCAGCATCCAATACAAGAAGCTCTAGTTGTTGAGGTAAAGTAAGAAGATATTCACCAATGCTGGTAACATATAACTGAGGGTAGGCACTAAAACTTGGTAAAGAAAAAGCATTGTCTTCTTCAGCTGACGTCCAGATTGCCATTCTAGATACATCTTTGATCCTTTGCCCAACTTTTAATATCAGAACCTTATAAACAAGTTCATTGACAGCATTTGAGAAAGCTCCAACCCTATGAGAAGTATGTTTCCTCTTCATTTGAAACCATGTCTAATAAGTTTCCACCATGCAGTCTTTCCTTGTACTACCACTTGTATATATCTTTTGCCTGAGGAGTGTATTTCAATCAGATTAGAGCATCTGGAAATAAAGTGGTTTACAGGTTAGAAAATGTTCGAGCTAAAACCGACTGGAGCTGGGATCAGCGACACACTCTAGTTCAAGAAACCAGCACCATTATGGCGCATCACCCCCATAAGGAAAGCGACTCCCAAGAGATTCTGCTTTCTCAAGCTTTCAAGATACTAGCATATCATTTGTTGATTATAAATCTACTTCTCTCAAATTTGAAAACCTGAGTTATTTAATGAACAGTAGTAAAGCGGAAATGCTGTTTTCAATTAAACCTTTCTATAGGCAACCATTAGCATAAGATCTTAACTTCTCTGTCAATTTTTTGTTTCAAATGGCATGGAGGAAACTGTAACATTCATTTTGCCAATGACCGATGAAACCCCTAATACCAACAACAACAATGTCTGCCTCTAGTTCCCGCCATCCTTCAACTTTACTATCTTAACATTTCCGTGTTCATCCGTGTCAAATCCTGTGGCCACTGTTCCTTTAATTATTTCCACACCCTTTCCTTTATAATAGCCCTCATAGAAAGCAGCCATCTGCGTCCATGAAAGCAGTAATTTTTCTCAACAAACGCAGAGTGACACGCTCAACGAGCATCTTTTTCTGCTCACTAGAAAGACTGTCAACATACCCAATTATTCTCTCGGCTTCCCCAGAGGATTCCAACATTTTCCAGAGTCTCTCTAACTGTATTTGGCACTCGAAGGCCAGAATCTGAGCCAAATTGTGCAATTCATGGCTTCCAATATTCTGTAGACATTGGTGGATCAAATCCTCTAAATCTTCTGTATGTTCATCCATAGATCAAATCCTCTGCGCCTCTCTGGTAACTGCTCTATTTTCTACATGGATGTCTGCCCGTTTGTGGTCCTTCTTATCGAACAACTCCTCGACTACCCATTCTTTCTCAGCAGAAACCGCAAGATAGAGACTTTACATCCTCGGAAATCTGAATTTATAGACTTTACGATACCAATCACCACTGTAATCAAAAGTATTTACATGAGAAGATGAAACAGAATGCTCAGGTAAGTAAGGGACATAGTAACAAGAAGGATCATAGTAATATTCATTTGGACCCATTGAATCGTATTGTTCAGAGCCACTTTCTGGATATGTATATGGTAGGACAAAGGCTCGGAGCTCTGAATTAGTTGAGGATGGCATGGGGTATAACATACAAGAATAAAAGCTGCTTACGTATTCATTGCTTTGCCTCTAGCAGATACAGTCACAATACTGTTTGCATCAACGTGCTGGTGGAATGACCTTGACTAATACGACCCCTTTTCCGGCAAAGAAAAACAAATGTCAACCAGGTGTCTATGTCCTCTGTCGGTGGAAGAACTAATGCACGAACAGCTAGTAATGTTTGCCAAATCTTAATATTTCAAAAGCTCATCACTGACACGTACACGATCCCACAACCATGTATACTTGAAGATGACATATGCACTACCTTTTAGTCGATAACCAGCTTCTACTTCATGAGAGGAATTCACACTTATACAAGCATTTTTATCCTGAGAAACGTTCTTATCATCATAAAGAGCCTGAAGAACCTCAGACAACGGTGGAGCTAACATCATCGCCTTGATATCTTCAATCTTATCTGAAAGATCTGACATTAGACCTTTAAGCACATCAACCTCATCCATGGCAGTTGTAGCCAGTGTACCGCACCTTATTCAAAAGCCACCTTTCTATTAACCTCAGCTGTCATTGACAGTGGAACTGATTGAGGACTTTTATCCTGGTTAACAAGCTTTAAACTCTCACTAGAAGGCAAGCAAGCCTGTAGCCATAACTCAGATGAATTACAAACTTCACCATCAATTTGCCAAAACAGGCTTTTCTATGCATATATCATATTCCCACAAAACCCATAGGAGACAAAGGTGATATGGGTGAGCAATGGTTTCGGACAAATTCCCAATTTCGTAGCGCAGCCAGTGCAAATTATGAATTATGCGCTACGAAACCACCTAAACATTTTGCGCTGCGAAACTGCTAAAAGGGTTCATGTGCTTATTTGCAGACAATTTAGCATTGAAATTTTGTCAGTGATAACAGTGGCTCCACTTGGGATAGTGTGCCCTTGTGGTACACTAAGAACCTGCAGTTCCAGTGCCTTATCCTCTTTTGATGAACAAAAATTTATTTGACCAACATCTTCTTCAAGCTTCTTGGGCCTTCACCTCGGGCTTTAGCTGGATGATCACTGTAGGAGAAAGAAAACTACATCTACTGAAAAATGCTCAGTTGACTTTGAGCTTATTTGCATTTACCTACCTACCTACCCTAACAATTTCAACTTCTTTTTGTTCAATCAATATGAAATTTCCAATGTAGCCAATCATTTATCTTATCTGACATTTGAGTCCTTTGGCTGCATCGGAGTTCAGAGCTACAATGATATTGTGATGACCGCTGCCATTGAAATTGCCTCTGATCTTCATAGATAAACTGAAATACTGGAGTGCAAAACTTTTCCATGTAATCAACTATAGGATCCCAGAATACATGATCAGCTTGATTTTTCTTGTAACTTTCTGGTTGTGCAAACTGATCTTCAATAACAGTGTTCAGTTCCTCAATCGTGAAAGAGAAAGGAACCAACATTGTCTCCTTGCGTTCTTCCATAGAAAACTTCTGAAAATAATGATCATGATTATGAAAACTGTATGCCTGAATTTGACCTTCTACACCTTCAATTTCTTTCTCAATGTCCTCAGCAACTTCATCCAAAAATTTCATCTTATCTTCTGTCTTGCAGTAAAATGATTTTAGATACGAGGACAAGGACAAAGAAAAATTTTCATTTGTTTCTCCATTACTATGATCATTATTCCATTGTTTGAAATCTTGAACTGAAAGAGAGTTTGTCACCAGCTCTGACCTATCTATCCATTCCTCCAAAAACATAAGCCATAAGTCTTGAAATGACTTAACGGATTTGATAGGAAAACTTTCAATCCATTGTTTGCATTTCCCTTGAAGTGAATCATAAAATAACATAATGCAAACATCCTCATGTTTAACTCTAAGAAGCTCAGCAAAATGACAGAAATCTGAGATATGCTTCAGAGTTAAACTCAAATCTTCTCCATTAAATTTGGGACCATTCCTTAGAAAATATGCATCCTTGGGAAAATGATTTGGGAAACCATGAATTCCTGAAAAATCTATGCATGCATACCTTGAACTAAGAATGGTAGCTTTTGGGTCCTTCATAACTCCAGTGGAATCACCATGAACCTATGAATTTCGAATTCTTCAACAATGGAGTCGCCAAGGTAGATTTGCAGCCTCAAAAACCTTCTGATCTCCTGTTACCTTCAGAAGTTCAGCTTCATAATTTCAGGAATGCGTAATCTTCAGACTCCCGACAGACACACCAAAATGTTATCACAAAATCAGGTACTAAGGGCTGCCACTTAGCAAGATCTTATGTAACTATTTCAAACCAGGCTTTAGACTAAGGCTTAGCCTCCTTAGTCAGAGAGGGCTCTCTCAAACAAACTATTGATTATGATTAACACTAAGAGGGCTACCTCTTGAAATGAAAACTTAATAAACATGCTGGTTGGACAGACAACATAAGATTTCTTCCATTGGGCTCATGGAGTCAAACACCATTTCAGTAAACCATAAAACTACTCATTCATGGAAGTCAGGGCATGTAATGTTTACACACTCAAAACATTTCTCAAATGAACCTCAACTCATAAATACACACAATCACTCTGAATTCACCTAGCTGCTCAGACTTCCTGTGTGTATTTATGAGTTGAGGTTCATTTGAGAAATGTTTTGAGTGTTTAAACATTACATGCCCTGACTTCCATGAATGAGTAGTTTTATGGTTTACTGAAATGGTGTTTGACTCCATGAGCCCAATGGAAGAAATCTTATGTTGTCTGTCCAACCAGCATGTTTATTAAGTTTTCATTTCAAGAGTTAGCCCTCTTAGTGTTAATCATAATCAATAGTTTGTTTGAGAGAGCCCTCTCTGACTAAGGAGGCTAAGCCTTAGTCTAAAGCCTGGTTTGAAATAGTTACATAAGATCTTGCTAAGTGGCAGCCCTTAGTACCTGATTTTGTGATAGCATGTGCTATGAAAACTCTTAGTTGATTTCGAAACGCATGTAATTTTTGAAACAGCCTTAACACATGACACTTTGAATAAATGTGGGACCAATGGTGGGTAAAACAAGATTGTTGACCATATTTAACAAAGGGAACAAGACTCCTAGGACTTAGACACTAAAGCAAACATGGAAAAAATAAACCCGGGCTAACAACTAACCTTTACAATCAAACTGATGTGAACAATTTAGAAATTGCTTCTTAAGTGATAACATGTTGCAGAAGTATACATAGAATCCCCAGTAGTTGTTTTGTAATTTCTGTAGATCGGTAGGCCATGATGAGCGCACTTGTCGCAGCTATGAGTTAATTATGGATCGAACCAAAACCTATAGGATGCAGATAGAAACGAAAGCCCTTGACCTAGCTGCAGGGTTGGCGTGTGCTGTATTTCGAGGGTGAGGTCGAGGATGAGGAGGAATGGGACCAGGAAGGAGTTGCAAATAGTTAATTTGTTACAATTGCGGAGGACCAGGGCACTATGTCCGTGATTGTACCAACCCGACGAGGATATCCTATTCGTACTATTCTCAGTTTGATCATGAAATAATAGATTTCCCTACGCTGATCACACAGATGAGCAGAAAAGGGGTATTCCAGCCTCCTCTGACTCAGAATATACAAATGATGAGGTTTGAACTACGCGAAGAAGACCCGAATTTGAACATGATGCTCAGAAGCGGTGCGACCACGAGAGAGGATAAGGGGAGGCAGCCCAAGGAAGATACATGAGTTCGCAAGGCTCCTGCAAAGGAAATTGAGTTTGACTTAGAACGCGCAAAGGAAACGTTTATGGAAGCTAAGAAGAGCTTCATGGAGGCCTCCACTTCAGGTAGTAAGGATCAACCAGAGCCAGGAATGGATCCTTCAATGCTCACTACCTTTCTGGAGACATGCATGAAACTACTACGTGACAACAAGGCAGTTAAGGGACTACAGGAGCTGATCACCAGGTGTGCGGGGTCAGGAGAACTGCGCGTAGTCCGGAAATTAGGGAAGCATGCCTTGCACACTGGAAGGGAAATGAGATTGACTACGCAGATTGGTGAGTATGAAATGGATCAGGTAATCCTAGATCTAGGTTCAGACGTGAATGTGTTACCAAAGAAAACATGGGAACACATGGGCAGGCCCGCGTTATAATGGTCCCCTATTCAACTACGAATGGTGAACCAACATAAGATTTTTCCCATGGGGAGGTTGCAAGGAGTAACAGTTGATATTGAAGGCATGAGCACACAAATAGATTTTGAAGTGATAGAGATTGTCGATGACAACAATCCCTATCTTGTGTTGTTAGGAATATACTGGGCCACCGATATGAACGGAGTCATCAACTTGAAGAAGCGGGAGATGATATTCGAGAAAAAGTCACTACGCGTAATAGTCCCGCTAGACCCAGCCGAAGGAGCGCGCTACATTGAACCAATGTGCGATGATGAAAGTGAAGATGAGCTGGATTGTATTTACAAGATAACTACATAAGACTAGGATCGGGTGAATCCGACTGCAGATGGGAGAATCTCGTGGGAGCGCGAAAGCTACTGCACTTTGGATTCAGACGAAGAAGTAGAATGATGGTAGAATTGGTTGCATGAAGTAACAACGCTGAATTGCAACATGATGGTTAGATCGCTGCATTGCGTGACCACAGAGGCAAGGGAGCTACCGACATATGATGGATTGACAGTGGTTGATGAATTCCTGGGCAAATTTAAAAATGCGATACCCGAACAACATCGATTCGACGCGTTGAAGTGGGCGCTGCACGCAACACTTGCACGCTGGTGGGGAACACATCAAGGAAATTTTGAGGACTAGTGCGGATATAGAAGGATGATGCACCTACAGTTTGGAAGCCCCCACCTTCGAATGAGAGTTAGGAAGCCAGGATGAAGCAGCTTGCGCGCCCAGCTGTGTCGATGGGTACAAACGTGTGTTGTGCAGTCCACACGAACAAACCCCAAACTAAGGATCGAAAGTTGGAATAGGACACAGCAGCAGGAAAAGTGACGCGCACCACAAACGTTCCATGTAGAAGCATTCAAGAAGGTATGCGCAATCCTGAACAAGTTTCACCAGGTGAGACAAACTAATTGGGACCTGCGTGTACCAGTGGTTCGATGGGCCTCTAGGGCCATGTACAAAAACCTGAGCATGGAGACGATCCCAAAGCTGACGAGCAGAGTCGATGCCATAGTTTTGGAAGGAAGGAATCCTCACATAGTAGCTCTAAAAGTTGGGATAGTATGCGAGGACCAGGACAAAGGAATTATGCAGCCGCGTGAGGATGAACATATGCAGATTCAGAAAGCCATTCTATGAGGGAACCTTAAGCTTCGTGAACTCAAAGATTGGGTACGACTGAGGAAGAAAAGTGCGTTAATGGATGCAAATATCAAAGAACTGGAAACTGAAATCACACAAGCCTGCCGCGTCGATAAACTAAGAATGACTGGTCAAGATATGGGCAGCCATTCTATTGCATTAGAATATTTCTGCCAAGATTTGTGGTTTTGCTACCATGGCTGCGACTGCACCTTACCATACAAAGTAACCAAGGGAGCGCACCGCATAAGGAAGAATGCACGGTGCTGACTATCGCGAGGGTAATTGAGGAGTGCCCGTGGACTAGGCTAGAAAGTGAATTGAAGCCTCGCACAGGTGGTGCGACCACCTGACTATCCGTAGGGAGCATAATCTCAGTGCTCCAAGCAATTGAAAGAGAGCGCGGGACTATAAAAGAGTCTGTATGGGAGTTGCACAATAAGGAGGTTGTGCGCAGGATCAGCATGTCATAGGGGTCGCGCCCACGGATATGGGGTTGTGCTCCCACGCGGGTAGGTTTGGAGGTGACCGTTGGTGTCACTGTTCATGACAAGAGGTCCAATTTAAGGCAAAAAGGAGTGGGTAGCGGGCAATTAAGACATGAATTAAGAGCTATATTTGGGACGATATGCCGCCAAGAAGGCATTAATGACTCAGAAGTGGGGGGGAATGATCGAATTCAAATTCAAAATATGCTGTAAAATCCCTAAGGCTAGCCTCGCGACAACACTTGGTTGTGTGAGAATTGAGCAGTTACAAAGCAGTGAGCGCTACGTACTATTACCACCTTTGACTATAGACACGATGACAGCTGCTAGAAAAAACGTGCGATTCGGCGAAGTTACCACGGAGGCCCATATGGCCCATGAGGAGCCTGGAGAAGCAGCAGTTGCTCCAGAAGTTCGAAAATCACCACGAATGCTGCTGCTGCAAAAAGACAAGTAGACTATGGGCCCAGTCTGTGTATCCCCAAGAAACCCACGGTCTAGCAAATTGTCAATGGTAGAAAAGGGAAAAGCCATCACTGTTGAATCAGAAACGGAGGAGGAAGACTTGCAAGCTCAATCATTCAAATTGAGGCGCAAGACGATGCAGTGAAGGATGTCTCACCAATGCCTTCCGCAACAAAGTTACCTATGTGTGTCCCCCCATGGAAAGGGAAAGCCAAGATACCGAAAGACCTGGAGGCCATGAAGAGTGCACTCCAGACCTCACTCCTCCCCGACGGTATAATGTTTAAAGGTCCACCTTTGGGATGAATACCAAACATGAAGTTCAAGGATTGGGACCTTGTGGACAATGAGAAGTTCCCACACCTGGCCACAGAAAGGTTAATGAAGCCGAAATGGTTGCGCGATGTGAAGAAGGCTGGGTTACTCCATTTTCGATAAATACCCCACTACCACCACGCGCCCATCACCATTTGCGTCATCAGGCAGTTGCTGTGCCTGGTCCTTGATGGGTATCTCTGGCTGGAGGAACCTATTCCCATCACGAACGAGCTAATTCACAGAGTTTCTCAACTGCCCTTCAAAGGACACGACCCCACGGCCATAGCGGGAAAAAGCAGCGACTTGGCCCTCGCAGAAGCCATGAAGGCCAAGTATAAACTAGAAAAGAAAAAGAGGGGGTACACAATAGCAAGCATTAAGGACAAAGGGGTGCACGTAGCCACCCAGCTGCTGGCTGGCAAGCTAATGAGGAAATGCCATTCCGATGAAGTACCAACGTCTGTGATTGCGTTGGCAGAGAAGTGCGCAGAGGGGTACAGTTCAAGTACGCGCAATTCCTCTGTGAAGAGTTTTTGACGAACTGCAAGGAGGCCCAGGAGCAGGGTAAGACCTTCCACTACACGTAGTTTATCTTATCCATCTTTTTGGTTGCAGGGGAACTACTGGAGGACATCCAGTTTCCCACTATTGAGGGTGATCTGCCCAAAGTCGCAAGGTACACCTCGCTTTGGGATACAAAAGACGCGAAGAGGATTCGCAAGGCGAAGGTGTTCTAGGTGTTCATGGAGGCGAGCATCTGAATGTGGATCAATCAAAGGCCACGCCTATCTCCTACGGTTCATAACAGCTTGCAGAGCACGACAGAGTTCAGGGCGGATATGCATAACTTGTATATCCGAGCGCGCAAGGATCCAACGCAGAAATGGGTGAAGCTTCCGTTCATCGCAATGGATGATGCGATCTTCATAGTAATGGAGTCATGGCCTCCAGAATGGCGTGCCTTGGACTTGGTTGAAATGGAGAAGGACATAGCCCAACAAAGAAAAAAGGACACCAAGCTGCGCATCGCGCAGCTGGCTGAAAAGAGGCACTAGGAACAAGAAGTAGTCACACAGCAGAAGACGGCTGATACAGTAGCAGCGGCACAGATGGAAGAAAGCACAAAAGCACCAACAAGAAAGCCCGAGGAGGGCCAGGAGATGTCCATGGGGCAACAGATCGAGGAAGTGGATAGGATAGAAGAATGCGTGGACCCCGGTTCAGCATCGACCCAACTCAAGCGGCCACGCGGCCCTGAGAAAACAACTCACATGAAGAAGGTAAAAGCAACAAAGACGTCTGTTGACCCGATCACAATCATAGAAGGTGATCTGTTTGACATCAGTGAAATGATTCGCGAGGTCACAAAGGACGCACTCCATGAACTGAGGATAGAGCAGAACACTGTGTTGGGGGCGCTCAGCGCGCAACTACAAGGCTTACAGGTACAGCCCCCCCAAATAGGTACAATGGCTCAGTACGTCGCAGCAGGAAATGTTACATAGTAATTTGTCACTGTCTTCATCCCAGTCCTCCTACTGTGTCATGTGTCCAGAGTTATACATGCTCATATTAGACAAATGCTCTCTGATGTTGCTAAATGAGCCACTTTTCCAAAGGTTTCTGCCTCATCGCGTCTGTTGGCTAAATAAACGTGCTGAAGGGTGCCCCAAAATAGTCCGGAAGCGCTGCCATCACGGAAGTACACCTGATTCCTGCGATGGTCGGATTTTATGTGCCAGCGCGACTGTCGCTTGTAATCTTCGGCGATGACCTAACTAGCTACGTTATTCCATAGCGATGTCAGCGCAGAAGACCAGTTATGTGCCCGCGATGATCCAGATTGGGTGAATTTGTTCCAACAGTCGGCCTTCCAGATGAATACAGACCTGGTTGTTGGCCTAGTTTATGTCTCCCTCCTTTCTCTGGCGTGGCTGTTTCATCATTTGTGCTACCTTCCTTGAAGATAAGCTCATTCTTCCACCTTTCATGGAGGCTCCTTCTCCTATTTAAACTCTCACCATTGCTATGTGCTGCTAGTTCTTAGTCTTTGGAATGGTTACTGATAGTGCTGTTAGTGTTTGTGAGTTTGCTAGATAGCTGGTGTGAGTGTGACAAGTTTGGGATCGTTGATAGCTTGAGGAAGGTTGTGAAGCGCCCTTAATCTTGTGTAAAACTTATGAGTGAGAGAGATTTGTATGTTAGGAGATCCATCTTCAAAGAGTGAATGCTTGAGGAACATGCTGGCTGGACCCTTCTGAGAAGGCTTGTGACATTAAGACTTTGGTTGTAAGCTTACTCTTATTTCATTATTAATCCAATCAATGATGTTTTCCTATGTCTTATATGTGATGTACTTTATAGCTCATGACTTCTTGACTTTGTGAGTAAATAGATCATTGTTGTTCCAGTTACATGCTTTGTTGTATTTCCTTTGCATTGTTTCAGGTTGATTACTCATTAGTAGAAGGAAGTGGAAGCTGGAGCAGCGCAACGAAACTCCATCGACCACCGGTTGAGGTAGGCCTCCAACTATCACTGTTTAAGGAAAGCTATTATTGATCTTTCCTTGTTTGTGACTAGACCCACTCTAGGGCTAGAGAGGTTGCCTCTGTCCGTAGAGGGAACACTTTCCTACATCACAAATTGGCAACTCCGCTAGGGACCTTTGGCCTTTGTTCTTTTCTTGTTTACTCTTGTCTTGATTTTTGTTTTGGTCTCTTTTGAAGTGTTGTGGATTAGTTACCTGTCTTCTGAGTTTCCTGGCCTAATTTGGGAAATTCCCTTATTTGATTAAAGATTGGTTGTCTTTGATTTGGGAGTTTTTGGTTCGCCTATTATTGTTTTGAACATCATCGCGGCTTTTAATCTAACAGTTCCACTGTCATCGCGTCACCCCTTTTGTAGTATCCCGTTCATCACGTAATTACACTTAACAGTCGCGACAGTTCTGTAAATCGGACCATCGCGGAAAAGTCGTGTACTTCCGTGCTGACATCGCTTTGTTGTTGCGGTGTGTTCTTTATCAGCGCTTGTTGCTTGTGTATCACCCGCGCTGATTACTGTAGAATTGATTTTTTCAATTCTGCCTCCTTAATCCATCAGTCTTGCTAGTCCCTTGCTCTTCTCACTTGTTTGATAACTTGTTTTTCACTGCTTATAGGTTGAGGCACTCTCTTGTAAGCTTTGTGGAATGAATCCTGTTTTTCTTGCTTTGTGACCTAGTTTCATTGTTTCAAGTTTTTGGATCAGTTTCGCTTGGTTGCTTGGTTGCTCAGAGATTCATTTGCAGCTTATTGTTGGTTTGGTTGAGCCTTCCCCTTTGCTTACTTTAGGTTGATTGTTTAGTGATTGTTATTGGACCAATCTTGGCATTGATTCGATTTCTCTTCACTACCCGAACATAGATTAAAATTGTTTGGATCAGCTATTTTTCCACATTTGTTTATTGCTTATTGGTTTCTTTCATATTAGAGACATCAAAATCAAAAGGATTGCATGCATTTAGTCTACGAAAGTGAAAGTAAATTTGCATTTCAAGTTGCATATTGAAAAGCGAATGATTAAATATCTCATTAGTAGTATCCGTGCACTTTAGGAATTGATTTCTGTTTGCATTGAGTGACTGCTTTGTTGAAATGGTTTTCTTGGTTTGGGAATGATCTCTCTACCCTCCCATAGGTAGGTGTTCATCGAAAGAAAAGGATATTTCATTCATTCTAGCTACATCCTAGGTTTTGTTATATACATACGGTAAGGCCTGAAAATTGAAACATAATTCAAGATCAACTCTAAAATGAATTGAATAAACCTAACAACACATTGGAACATAACGCACACTATTTAGAGGTCTAGGCTAGAGACGTGCTCCAGCGTCGTTAAACCTAGTCACTTTTGTTTTCACTCAAGGTTGGGTGATTCCTCCTTCTGTGACTCAATAATGGTCTAGTACGGAATTGTGCTCCCATGTACTGTCGAGTATGTGATGGGAGACCCCACTAGGTTACTATCCTTTATCTCTAGGAAGCCATGTCTGCCGCCTTGCAAACTGTAACGCACTGAACATAGCATTCGGGAAGATTGACTGCTGTACGGAAAGACCTTGGTTTTCATATGACTGCCAAGGTGTATATTCTGTTTTACGGGTTGTTTGGTAAACCTTTTGCCTAGTTCTCCAGAGTAGTCACTTTCATTCCTTTTCGGACTCCCTAAAAGAAAAGGTCCATCTGAGCACTTTTCGTTTCAGGCTCATTAAACCTCGAAAGAGATAGAGTCACCTTTTTGTCCTTTTCTCGACTCTTGAAACATGAAAAGGTCAAGTTTTGTTCCTACATCATAAAATTTACTGCCCACGAAATATTCCTAGTAACAGCTAGAATTATTCCTTACAGTTCGATTGTTTTTCAGGCTCGTTCCTGATGGCAACTTTCCCCGAGTCTACTAGCAAAGGTCTTTCCCCAGATGGGAATCCCAGTCCATTTCTTCCCTTTGGAAATGCTGGTGCTCCATATATGGCAACACTGTCCTTGCCTGGGTTAACCATCGATTTACCCATTTGGTTGTTTTCAACCTTGGTGGTCTTGAGTGTCATGACTCCTGTTCCACCGTCTCCTTCATCCGAACCACGACATGTTGATTCCAAGGTTGAGCCTATGCCTTCTTCCCCTGTTTCTTCCTCCTCCTCTCCTCCTTCGCCTGGTGAAAGTTTCACATCTAGTAACCAGGAGACTAAGAAGAAGAAGAAGAAGATGAAGAAGAAGAAGTTCGATAAACGTGAGGCCACCTGTGCAGCTATTGCTCCGAGTACATCTCAGGTCGGAACACCTTCTGCTCCTCCGCGAAAGGTTAAGTTTCCTTGTAAATTGTGCAAGGGTGACCATCTTCTTCGTGATTGTCCTGGCATTCCTAGGATCTTAGAAGTATGGTCTCATGATCCGGCTCATCCCTCATCGTCCTCTGAAGCTCATGGCAATGCTACCCTATCAACTGGCAACGGTAAGAAGAAAGGGAAGATTCGATTCCCCTGTAGGCTATGTGAAGGCAACCATCCCCTTCACCTTTGTCCACTCATGGATAAAGCTTCCGTCGTTTTGGAAAGTCTTACAACTTCTTCACCCCAAATTCCCGTTGGTTATCAGAGGCTCTCTTCAGACCCTCTCCCCGTTGACAAAGAGATTAACTTAGATTCTTCTCTTGTCCATCCTCCTCTTTTCAGGACCTGGTTGTGCTACGCCTGTTCCAGACCAACGATTGGTCGAAGAGAGTGTCGACTTCGGTTCACCACATTTTGATCACTTTGTTTCGGAAGAGCGTCATGCTCATGTTCTTCTTGTCTCATCAGATTCTCCTGAGTCCGAGAACGACCCTCCTATCCCTGCTAATTACGAGAGTCCTTCTTCGATCCCTCTAGAGCATGGGGGAAATCATATGATTCCCCCACCAAGGAGTTTGGTCGTTACCTTTGACTGGAGTCATTTGACTGCATTCCGCCTTCCATCCTATGTGCCTTTCGAGATTACAGTACACGCCTACGATAAGGCACTACTTGGCACTGTCCTGGATGAGGGTGCGTCTGTCAGTCTTATGCCCTCCACTACTTGGCAAGCTTGGGTTCCCCACAGCTTGTGCCGCTCACACAGAATCTATTGGCATTCGATGGAGAACCTTGTCAACCTGTTGGGATCCTCCCAAAGTTTCCTGTTACTTTGGGGGGCAAAACCGTCTATATAGACATCATGGTTGTCCAAGGTGCAAATTTTAGTCTTCTCCTTGGCCATGACTATGTTTATGCCATGGGGGCCCTCGTCTCTTCACTTTTCTGTGTGGTAGGTTTTCCACATGAGGGAAGAATGGTGACTATAGATCAATTATCGTTCTTTAGTCCTCCTGTGCCTCCTGCACAACTGTCATCCTCTCTCGGTTCTTGCTTGCAAGCTGTTATCACTCAGGTTGTTCCCTGCCTCCTGAAGGGAATACGGCCGAGGTAACCACTAACCAATCTTTTAGCTGCAGGTCCTAGCCTACCTGCAACCAGAGAGGGCTCTCTCTTTGTAATTTAGCTTTGTTTTGTGATATTTTAGGCTAGTTATGATGTACAGGTTTTTGTTTTGAGTTTGTTGGATGGTGATTTCAAGCAGAGTTGGGGTGAAAGTCTAAGATAGTCTATTCCATTGGGCTATGGAGTCCATGATGGTGCACAGTTGAAAGTGTTTCCTAGGTAAAGGCAATACTACAGAGCGAGATAGGCAGTTCTGGAACAATTTTCAAATCTGGGAATTGGTGGAATGAAGTCAGGGAATGAAAGGCAATTAAGGATCTTTCATTATGCTGGCAGATGGAAAGTGTATGAATGTTATTCAAGAGCAATTAAGAATTCCTAAACAATATTCAAAATGAAAGGAATTAGTGCAAACATGAGCAGTTAAGAATTCATATTTGTGGCTAATCCTGAAGAAAACATAATTAATAGCAGAGATTGAGCACATGGTGCATTTAAACAAATCCTGGGCTATTCTTCTTCTCTGTTACTAAGATTATGGAACGTAGATGACATTTTACAAACATAGAAAACATTAAACATAGTTTAGAATAACTTATTGTTCCATAGAGTGACACAGGAATCCTGTAGCATGTCCCAGACCATCATTTCCACATTCAAGCAGCGTAGAAACCATGAACTTCAACAACCATTTGTATTAGATTGTCTCAGAAATTTCAGTGTAGCTTAGAAAGAAAATCACCAACCCCAAATACATATTATGGGGAGGTATTTATACAAAAGGGAGATACAAAATATCATGAAGATAAGTCTTTGAACTCATAACTTTCTTTACCAACTCCTTAAGAAGTAGTAAATGATGGAATAATTGCTGTAATAAATATGAATGTGCTAGCTGTCCAATTAGTCAGAGATATTTTGAATTTTCTGGGCTGTGTGAGTCGGCTGCTTGCTACGCATTCATTCTGCGTTTGCTGTCTTGATGCTGGTACACTGTTTGTTGCTATCTTGGTCTTCATCATCAGTGCTCGGTTTCTTTGCATTCAATGAGCTGTAGTGATCATTCCATTTCTGCCTTATGCTGCTTTTTCTTCCCTTTGACAGGTGGACCATGCTATCTGCATGTGCTGACCTGTAGCTGATCAAAAAAGAATTAATAAAAAAAATCACCTGAGCAATGTCTCCATCATTCCTTTCCACCAATCCTTTGTAGGTAGCTGATGTCTTTGTATCTTTATCAATGTTTCATAAGCTTCAGTGTATCTATAAAAGTTAGGCTAGACTTCAAAGAGATGGTTTATCTCATGCTCAATGTAAAACAAGTTTTCTAGTTTGTCGTAGAGACTCTGTCCAGATGGAGGCCCTGTTTCTCCTGATGTGCTTGAGGAGGCTGTGATTTGATTGGAGGCATAGTTGTTTACCCTGTTGGCATAATGCTCATGTGACAACAGTCTTCCAACGCTAGTTACTAAACTTGGTAGTCCTCTGCTATGTAATGCTGCAAACTTGATTCTGAACTCATTTACCTCTGCTTGCATTTCATGGCATTTTCTTTCTAGAGTTTGCAAAAAATTCCTTAGGGTCAGCATCCTTTTTACTAGTAAGATAATATCAGTCCTGTTCGTGATACCTATTGCTTCCAATTGCTCTTTGGTATGAGTGTTGAGGAATTGGATCATCCGGTTGGCTTGCTCAGGCATATTCCCTAATGATGCTCTAGCCTTTTGATTTTCAAATTGAGCTAAGCCTATCAAGTCCATTTGCTCATGTATGGTCTCAATCGATTGCCACTGGTCAGTAATGGATTGGCTGATCTTGGCCCACAAAATTTTCTTGACCTCAATTAGGGTCCTATCAAGAGTAAGCTCTTTCTCTAGCTCCTTTATCCTTTTCTCCAGGGTTTTTACTTCCCTTGTCTTCTCAGCTACATCCTGCTTTGACTTGTCATATCTTTCCTCAATTTTAGCCAGCTTTTCTTTGGCCTCTTTCAATTCTGCCATCTGCACTTCCAGGGCTTTTATTTCTTTCATCATCCCCTCTATACTCAAGCTGGTCTCTTTCTCTGCTGTTGCTGTAGTTGCTGAAAGTGGTGCTGAACTTGAGGTACCTGCTTCTGATGTTGGACCAGTGGGAGGGAGTGTTGTGGTGGCCATAGGAGGAACATCTGTATGAATGTGAGTTGTTTGAATTGGCTGAGAGGCCAACTCTCTTTGTCTTCCCTGTAATGATGCCTCCAAGGCACTCTCTGTTTCTATCAATATTTTGTGCAAGCTCATAAGAAAAGTAACCACATCCTGCTCTTCATTTTGTTGTGCTATTTCTGTGGTTTGGGGATGTAGTGTTACTGGCAGCCTGAGCTGTCTTTTGAGGGCTACTACGTCTTCCTCTTTCTTTTTGATTAAGGCCTGAATGCCTTTTGGATCCTGGGGATCATGTCCCAACTCTATAATAATTTCCTCTAAGGACTTGATTCTGTTGTCCTTGGCCTGTGATGAATCTTTCTCCAATTCTAGTTGGGCAGAAGTATTGTGCAAAGAGTTTTGCAATCTATGGGCCAACAACATTTTGTCTGCCAAGGTAGAATACACCATTTCATTGGTCTGCTTGTGCAATTCAATCTAGTCCATTGGATGGATATCTTTGGAGAGCACTTCCAGATTGGTTCTGATATAGTCAGCAGCTGATTGTGGTTGCTGTGTTATAGGTCTAAAATGACTGAGGGTCATTTTCCCTTCTTGGATGTCATAGGCTGCCATTAGCCTTTGCTGATTAGTGGGAGCCATCCTTAGCAACTGGTTGTAGAGATGGTATCTCACTGGCTCATTTCTAGCCTTAATATCAGTGAATGATTTTTTGATATCAGAGCCCTGTCTGCTCTCTTGCATGGTGGATGTGACCTCCACCCCCTGTTGTCTTTCTTGATCTGGCTGGAATGAGCTGGCTGACGTTTCCATGCCTGGGGGAACTTGCTGTTCAGTTGGCCCCTCTGGCATTTCTTCTTCTGAATAAGGGTTTAATCTGTCTTTTTTCTCCTTGCTGGTCTGCAGATGTCCCTGTAGGAGTCTCTTTCTGTCTATCTCTTTTCTTGGCCCTTTCCTCATTAAGAGGAGTCTGTAATACATGAATTTTAGTTGCCTTTGCTTGAGTAGAAGGGTCTTGCCCTTGACTTTGTTCATCTGTAGAAGCCGGCCGGTCTGCCATTATCTCTTGCTCCTCAGAATGGTGCACTTCTTGTTCTGAATCCTGCACCTCCTTACCTTTAGATGTTCCTGCTAGTGGAGCACTTTCTTGGGCAGGTTGTTGGGAAGCCGTGGCTGATGAGGTGCCTTCTGCAAGGTGCCGAGGAGCTGTGAAAAACACTTGTCCAAAAGATTCCAAGTCAACTGATTTTTCAAGATTCTTGATTGCTTTTTCTGTTATCTCTTCTTCAGTAAGCTCTTCCACTAGTGTGCCCTCTACCCATTCTTGTTGGTTGGCATATTGTTCAATTTCAGGGATTCTGTGGTGGGGATACCCTGTGAGCTTGTTCTTGACCCTTCTAAAGCTTATGAAGTGTTCAGGGTCATATGGTGACCAATAGCAACTTAGTTTGAGCTTGAGTTTTTCTCTCAGAATCTCATCAGCATCCTTCCATGCTTCTTCCCTTTTATTAAAGGTAAAGGGTCCCAATTGATGTCTAATTTTAAGCTGTGCTTTTTTTCTAGCACCATAGAAGTGATTTAAGTCTGCACTGTTGAACTGCTTGTAGTACTCCAAGGCAAAGAGTCTCATGGGGACATATTTTGGTAGTCTGCATGGGGCTAATTCATAGCAATAGATCCTTATTACAGTGTGGTTTTGGTAGTAGTACCAGCCACCAATGCTATATCCTTTTGAGAGGTGCAGAATTCTCTGCATTTCAGCAGTGAGCCTAGGAGGAGGATCTGCTGATAAAAGGAAAGTGGCTGGGTAGACAAAGAGGTCAATGAACTCACAGTATGTTTAGGGGGAGAGATTAACATGATGGAACACTGAGGACCAAAATATGATAGACCTTCACTCCCCCCTAGCATCCAATTTCTTAAGGAAGACCGGGAAACTTTCGGACTGATAGTATAGCAGCAAATGATAGATATATGAGGTGTATTTAAATCCATTTCCCTCTCTAAGTTCATGAACTGCTCATGAATCTTGTTGGCTATGAAGGTGGCATAGTCATATTTGACAGCAGGGGGCTGTCCTGGAGTGAAGATATACATCAAGGAAAAGACAGTTTCATCTACAATTTCACTAGTTCTGAATCCCAGGATGTAAGAGATCATATCTATGAGCAATTTTCCCTCCTCAGTAAACCACACATGGTGATAGGGAATTGTGAATCTGGAGTAACAGTATGGTGGCATAAACAACTTGGAAACTCGGTCAATTTCTGCAGAGGACAACTTTGAGGCTTGATCCAATAATTGTTTCATGGAAAGGGAGACTAGAGGCTGAGTTGGCTTGAATTGCAGCATCTCATTTATGGACTGAGGAGTAATGTAAAAGAGGACATTTCTAGCAGGGTCCATCACTGCCCTTTGAGAAGGCTCATAATTTGCACAACACTAATGGATGAGGTCAGGGAAGACATTTACTGAGGGCAAGTAGTACATTGGCATGTTGGATTCCCATATTCCCAATAGGTTAGCTTTGTTTCTGAATTTATTCCTTATCTCACAGAAAGCCTGAAGGTGAGGCTTGATTCCCTCCATATCAGCAATTTGATAGTCTCTGTCTGCCAGAGGTATCCATTCTAACTCTCTATGGGGTGCATTTAGTGGTGCAATATTGAGGGCAACTGGGGCCTCCATGATTTTACTGGGATTATAATTGAATTTGGTGTATACTTCAACAGGAAAACAGAGTCTTGGCAGTGGTTTTTTGGCAAGGAATTTACAGTTTTGAGTTCTGTGCAAAGATGTTCCTGCTGAGTAGAGTTTAAGGGAAATAAAGAGTATGCAGGGCTCTGCAACAAGTAAGCTTGCAAGGAATGGAGATAGCAGGGATTTTTCAGATAGTCTTTAGTGGTTTTGTGGGCTAACTAGAGCCGGTTTTCGAGCCTCAATGGCAATTTTGCAGAGGAGGGAAAATTTGCCCGGTTGCACTTGAACAAAGGGTCAATAAGTGAGTTAACAGGTGGAATTTCAGGAGCTCAAGTGCCTTTTGGTTTGAATTCGCAGGTGTTCAAACAACTTTAATCGATAAACTGTGGAAAACAAGGTTTGCAGGTGAACAGATGGTAAATACCTGTTTATATGGCGCGAAGAATGTTAGCAGGTACAAATTCGAGCTGCAAGGTCGGACTATGGAGGCGAATCACTAGGTTATGCACTGTGCAGGTTGTTGGGCGATTTGGACGTAAAATTTCATGCAAAAGGCTCCACGGGCGCAGAATAGAAAACAAACAAAATAGTCATTTTCACGACTTTTTATCGAATTTTGGACATTTTGGCGCTTTTTGCGCTTTTCGGGGATGACGTCAGCATGATGTAATTTGGCGCGTATCGGGTACGGGATGGTGATGTGGAAGCTGATGAGGATAGTGACGTGGTGGATGACACGTTGGCGGGGTGGTGACGTGAGTGGGTGATGTGGCAACAGTACATGGCAGCGGCGAGCCGACGCGGACGTGACGTCATAGGTGACGGGGAGCTGATGAGGGCGGCGGGGAGCTGATAGGCGGTAAGCGGTTTGGTATCGGATCGCCTTTGGTACGGGGGCGGTATGTGTCAGCGCGGTCCTGATGCAATCAAAACGGGCCACGCATCCCTGCGTACGGCGACAAAACCGCCTTCTATCGGGAGCTAACCCTCGTACAGCGGGGTCGCTCCGATATCGGCGAGGGCCGTCAGATTTGGAAGGGCGGATCGGAGGGTTGATGGGATGCATAGTTGTGGGTATGATACGGGCGGGGACCCGCCCGTATTTAATATTATAATATGTCGCGGGGGGGGGGGGGGGGGGGGTTACAACTTTGGATTGAGGGTTTTATGTTTGCGCGGGCGTGGTTATTGGTTTAATCGAATATTAAACCGATCCCAAAATATACAAGGGCAGAGGATATTGAGGCTAGGTTTATGTGTTGGGGGCGGACTATGGTTATTAATTTAACCAAATGTTAAATTAATCCCAAGTTTTGGACGCAGAAGGGCTAATACTAAGGACCCAAATGGACCTAGCATTTCCCAAACTTTGTATTATATGGCTATAGTGCCAAGGGGTGGGGATATTTACATTTTTTTGGGTTTTTAATATAGTTTTTTGTAAAAATAAGGGTGGGAAAATGACTTAGGGAGCTAAATAATAGAGTTAGGTGTTAATATGATTTTATGGAGTGAGACTGCATAAGTAAATGCCAAGTTTATAAAGTGAAAACTTAGGCATAAGAAAATGAGAGGAATGTGGAATGATGATTTTTACACAAGAAATGTGGCTTCTTTCTACTAAGCAAACTGAGAGTTTAACTTAGTATTTCTCATAGAATGAAGTAAAATAGGACTATTGGGGAGATCCCAAGGTCCTTGAGGGGATGTTAGTAAAAATATTTCTGGGGGAATGATAGGGGAATTAGTCATGCTTCCACTGTTCTGCAAACAAACAATTGCCAAGGTACCAATGTCATTGATGAGATGAGCCTTTTTGACAAGACAAAAGTGAGCACCCACCTGCTTCTGCAACCTCAAACTACCTACCCAACCTAATACACCTAACATATTTTCCTCCTTTTGATTGGGTGCACTTGAACTGGCAAACCCTGATTGTCCTCTTTTCTTTTGACTGCCCTCCTATCTAAGTCTACCCTTGTCTCTTCCAAGGGCCCAGATTAAGCAGTTGGGCTCCTTAATTTCTCTACCTCTCTACTCATCTGCCAAGCTTGAACTGTTTGGACAGATATTCATTCTCTATTCTACAACAAGCAATTTAAACATGGAATGGTCCAGATTTAACTGTTGGGCCACCCATCAAGTGTTGTAAGCAACAATATCTGCACATTGTGAATTTTCAAATAAGATAGCAGTGGCATTTTTGACTGGCCACTTTCCTGGTCTTTCTTTGGGGTTCATTTCTATTACTTTTTTCTAACCAATTTACTCTTTTTTCCCTTTGATTTTTCTTTTAGGGCATACCCTCTTTACATTTTTTAATTTTCCATATCTGTATATAAAATATGGAACCTTTGTAGCATGAAAATATGAACATATTTGGCACTTCCCTGGTCAATCATGAAAAATGAAACCTATTGGTATAGGAACCTAACACAAGCAGTGCCTTCTTTTCCATAGGTCAATTATGTGGCTACCCGTTCCATCTCTGCCTCTGCTGATGATCATGTAGATGGTCTCGTACATCATGTGCTAGGGGCATTGGAACCCGATCTGTCATTGGTGCATCATGACATGTATTCCTCCCAGAGTGCGTTTCTTCCATCCCGCGAAGATCTTTTGGGAGCCATGTTCTCATCTGGCCCATGAACGGAGTACCGAGGATAGTTTTGATCTTGTGTCAACCTCATTAAAAAATGAAATAAGGAGTGTCGAGCATAGTTCCTGATCTTGTGTCAAGCTCGTTACAAAATGAAACAAGGGTTATGAGGATAGTTCTTTTACTATGTCAACCTCATTAAAAAATGAAACAACTCCTCCTTTTCCAAATCGAGTCTTTGATTAAGATCTTGTAAAATCCAAGTCGAGTCTTTCCAAGATCTCGAATGTGAACCTTAATTCCATCCACCTCGTTGAATGCAATGAAGCTTGGGGGGCATGTACCTCAATTTGCGTCATTATGCTAGGGGCATGCAAACTTATAACAAGCATAGTTTTTCGTTTCAAGCTTGTGTAAACATGAAACCGAATCCAAGCAGAGTCTCCATGGTTCAAGCTTGTGTAAAAATTAACCCATACCTGATTTACACCTCGTGATTGTCGTTTTTATCCACTAAGTTCTGCTAGATGAGCCTTGGTTGTTTCCATCGCCACCATCTCTTTGGCTAATCATATGCTTTCACTTGATTGTTTTTTCCTTTCCTAAGGAACCACAGCAATGAGTGGTTTTATTAGCCAGCCTCTTGACCATTACATGTTTTGAGCAGTTCCACCATTGTCGGAACCAGTTGCTACCCTTTATACCACTCGTTCCTCTAGGACGAGTCTACTTTAAGCTCTTTTCTGACTCGTAAAAGATGAAAAGATTGCCGAGTATTTTTCCCTTTTTGACTCGTTAAAGAAAATAAAAATGGAGGTCTACTTTCAGCACTTTTTCGACCTTTTAAAGATGAAAAGATTGCAGAGTTTTCCCTCCTGACTCGTTAAAAGAAATAAGAGGCGGTTGGCTTTAACCTCTTTTCTGACCATGTAAACATGAAAAGATTGCCGGGCTTTTGTCGTTTCAAGCTTGTTATTGGTTACGAAACAATGTGATTCCGACTGCTTTTCTACTTTTTTCGGGTCGGAGTCACTAGTTACGAAAAGTTCTCCTCGATTGTAATGGTTGGGAGATTCTTTCGAGTATCGTTTTATACTTTTTCGGGCTTGAGAGACACAATCTTACGAAAAAGGACCCCTTGGAGTTTTCTTTTACGTGTCTTTTTGAAACTCTCTAAACATGAAAAAGACTCCGAGTTTCACCTATGTTGGACTCGTCAAACCCTGACGAGATTGGACTCGTCACCATGACGAGAATCGAGCTTCTCCTTCCTAGGGCTCGTTAAAATATTACTAGGTTGCACTCAACAATAGGTTTATCATTGATTGTCTATGGCAGCTAGTCACTCTTGAACATCGACACTTTTTCTTCTTGTCAAGTTGGGATATCCATACATCGTCATTTGGCCTTTCGCGGGTTTGGGTTATCATTCTAGCCTTATTCCATCTTATTCATGCCATCTCCTTCGAGCTTCTGATCCCTTGGTACCTGCATGCTGCCACCCCCCTCTCGAGTCGTGTCGCTGACATGTTCAAGAGTATAATCCTTCTGCAGTTTACACCCTCGTCTTCTCCTTTGATACTCTACTTCGCCATCTACCTCTTGTTCCTTATCTCGTGTCGTTGATGTGGGAAACATTATGGCCCTCCTGCGACGGGTCGTCTCTTGTCGACATCAGCTCATTATCCAGGAGATTGATCTAGAGACCCCCTTTGGTACCTTAGAGCTTGCATGCCTCAATGGCAAGTTCTTTGTACCTGATGGTCAACTTTCATCATTGGTCGTCGATTAGGTGATTCCACGAGTGTTCGACTTCAGCTCCTTTTTCACACTTCGTGGATTCTGCTAGACAGTACCTTGAGAACCATTGGCATTATTGGTGGTTTCTCATGCTTGTTAACGATTTTTTTCATTGATCGGTAATCAAGAGATTTTCTATCATGCTCGACTTCAGCACATTTATTCAAATGTTAGGATTTGTACTATGATCGGATGGGTTCAAGACCCCGAACTCAGATTACATATGTTTGGGCTGCATGGATTGGTTTATGATTACATGACTCATTGATGGATGGCTGCGGCCATACCTGAGTCTTCATGGATGGCTGCGACCATACCTTTATCATCATCATGGTCTCATTGGCTGGGTGGCTGCATCCATACCACAGACCTATTTCGTATGTCTTTTTTATGGCTGCTCCCATGCCTAGACTACATGTAATTCATTATCAGAGATATCAATTTTACTTGCGTGCAAGTTCTTCCAGATGGTGTTCCAGATCAGTCAGTTTTGTAAAGCATTTCACCCCTCCCACTCTCTCGGGCTTCATACTTTAGGGGGCATCTGTTACATAGTAATTTGTCACTGTCTTCATCCCAGTCCTCCTACTGTGTCATGTGTCCAAAGTTATACATGCTCATATTAGACAAATGCTCTCTGATGTTTCCAAATGACACACTTTTCCAAAGGTTTCTGCCTCATCGTGTCTGTTGGCTAAATAAATGCGCTGAAGGGTGCCCCAAAATAGTCTGGAAGCACTGCCATCGCGGAAGTACACCTAATTCTCGCGATGGTCGGATTTTATGTGCTAGCGTGACTGTCGCTTGTAATATTTGACGATGACCTGACTAGCTACGTTATTCAATAGCGATGTCAGCGCGGAAGACCAGTTATGTACCCGCAATGATCCAGATTCGGCGAATTTGTTCCAACAGTCGACCTTCCAGATGACTCCAGACTTGGTTGTTGGCCTAGTTTATGTCGCCCTCCTTTCTCTGGCGTGGCTGTTCCATCATTTGTGCTACCTTCCTTGGAGATAAGCTCATTCTTCCACCTTTCATGGAGACTCCTTCTCCTATTTAAACTGTCACCAATGCTATGTGCTGTTAGTTCTTAGTCTTTGGAATGGTTGCTGATAGTGCTGTTAGTGTTTGTGAGTTTGCTAGATAGCTCATGTGAGTGTGACAAGTGTGGGATTGTTGATAGCTTGAGGAAGGTTGTGAAGTGCCCTTGATCTTGTGTAAAATTTGTGAGTGAGAGAGATTTGTATGTTGGGAGATTCATCTTCAAAGAGTGAATGCTTGAGGAACATGCTGGTTGGACCCTTCTGAGAAGGCTTGTGACGTCAAGACTTTGGTTGTAAGCTTACTCTTATTTCATTATTAATGCAATCAATGATGTTTTCCTATGTCTTGTATGTGATGTACTTGATAGCTCATGACTTCTTGACTTTGTGAGTAAATAGATCATTGTTGTTCCGGTTACGTGCTTTTTTGTATTTCCTTTGCATTGTTTCAGGTTGATTACTCATTAGGAGAAGGAAGCGGAAGCTGGAGCAGCGCAATGGAACTCCATCGACCATCGGTTGAGGTAGGCCTCCAACTATGACTATTTAAGGAAAGCTATTGTTGATCTGTCCTTGTTTGTGACTAGACCCACTCTAGGGCTAGAGGGGTTGCCTCTGTCCGCAGAGGGAACACTTTGCTGCATCACAGGAACCTTCGAGGCTGAATAGATGCTGCACGCCTGTATGGATAAACCTTTCGTGTTGCTCGAAGGTGCGCTAGTAGCAGCAAGTGAGGGTGACTGGGTTGCGATGAGCAACATGAAAGGCGTCAGCCTTATCTTGGCAGCCCTACTATGTGAAATTATGTACTAGCTACAGGATGGGGTCATTACAGAGCTCTGCGCTCGGGAAGGCTGTGTGATCTAGGTCCTGAATGAGAAGAAAATCAACATGGACCAACTCAGCCTCCAGCGTGATGAGTTGGGTGCGTAGGCTCGCAGACTAGAGCAGGCAATAGAGGATGCATGTAGGAGCGTCCCAGAGTTGGCTGTGTCGGTAGAACTACCAGCAGCAGAGCGGGTCCATCGATTGGCTACCAGAGTCCGTGAGGCCAAGGAGGAAATGGTGAAGGTTCAGTTGGAGCTGAACCTACAGATTGCCAAGCTGTGATTGAAGGCACAACCTTCCATGCCCCCAGAAGTAAGAGAGCAGGGCACCCGCGCTATCCATATGGGGTTGGAGAAAATTGGGCAGGCAACACAAGATTGTACCAGGATGTTGGAGCAAGCACTAACCATGCTTACGCACCTGCAGGAAGACCTGAACCTACAACACCTAGAGATAGAGGCACGCAAGTTGCAGCAGGAGTACAACAATATCCGGGGCACTGTGTAGATGGTTTTCCTTACTCAATGACTTTCTAGACTACAGCAGGAAAGGGCACTGTGCTATAGGATAAAATGCATGGTGTATGGAGAATAGAGATACCCTCAAAGGTCTTCCTGGGACCTTTGGTAGACTGTACGATTATCTGCAACCATCACAAAGTTACATGCATGTTCATAAACAATAACTAACTATCAAAGTACGACAAATAGATTACCTCAAGCCTCCATGTAGATTTGCTGGAGAGTGCAATGTAGCTAGGTGGAAGTCCCGTGAGCCGGCTCCAGATCAAGTCCTGCACATATAAGAGAAAAGCATAATCACAACATACAACTCTGATAAATAATACATGAATCCATAAAATAACATCTAGTTACACATAACTAAGCTACTCATGCTAAAAGGTATTGGACAAACAAATAAATTAATGATAGTACCAACACCACGGAGTAGACAGTAATACTACAGTTTTATATTAATGTCGGAAGAGTGATTACAACCATCTGTTGCATTAGCCTTCCCTTACCCCTCCAGCTTCTCTCTCTCTCTCTTCTTACCAACTACTTATGATTTGAGACAATGCTCGACAATCAAGTATGTTATCCTTTCAAATGATCTGACCTCTATCACCATAGCCCTAGCTTTGCTTATGTAGCAATTGAGTTAGGGTTGCCAAGTTTCTCCATGAGTTCCTTAGGGTAAAAGCAATGAAGTTGACATGCTTTTAAGCTCTTTCCCATTTGCCTCCTTCATTAGGATTAGAAATCCCTCAAACAGGTTGAACTTGAGATGTTTCCTTGCTTTTATTGAGTAGATCTAGGAGCAAATATCTAGATTTTTATGAGTCAATTCACTCCTTTGACCCTTAGAACTTCATTAGGGTCCACTAACGCTATTCCCGAACTAACAACTAGAGTTATTTGGGTCACTAATGCACCCTTAGGCTTGAAGAGAAGCTTTATAAAGCAGGTTGTCAGTGCATAGCTAGCGTTAGTGTGGAAATAAGGCATGTGATCTTGGTCTTTGATTCAGCTATCATGTCTTTCCCCTCTGAGTTGATGAGGGGGTCAATTTTCTATATAACAAATTCCCCCTGAAGTGTGAGATCGGAGGCTGTGACTGTTAGGTAGCGGATCCCCCGCGTAACGGTTTTGGGGGTTAAAGCCCACAATTTAGGGTAACAATATTGTAAAAGTTCCATGAGGTGCACAGAGCGCGAACTGTAATGGGTTGAGTCAAAGGGTTGTCCGCCCAAAAATAATGTAAAATAATAGAAAGCAAGTCGGCCTGCCCATGGTCCGTGGACCATGGGATGGTATAAATAGAGTAATATTTTAAGGATAGAAGGTAGCTTTTGGCTAAGATCTGATGTATTATGGGTTTGTGAAGGCAATATTCGCTCTGAGTCTGTAAGTCCGAGTCGTGGGTAGTAGTAGTTAGAGAAGGCTCTGCAGCTGAGTGCGCAGAGGCCTGGTAGAGTCTGCAACTATGTGCGTGGACCCCTGCAGTTGAGTGCGTAGGGTGGAACTGATTGTACTGAACAAAAGAGTAATAAAGATAAGTGTTTCTGAATTATTGTGCCTTTGATTGCGGATCTATATGTTTATGCTTATGTTCTGATTTTATGCATATCTATAAGATTTATGGTTGTGCGCGTTGGTTATCACTGTTGAATGCTGGGTTAAAGACTTTAAGAATTAGATCTGATCTATAATAAATACATTAATAATAAGAATCTAAGAAGTGCCGCATCTCTGAGCTTCGCGAAGGCCCGAGTGCTATGCAGAGTAGCGCGAGTGCACAGATCAGTTTGCGACCCTTCCAGTCCTCATTAAGACATCCCTACGGTGTAGAAACCTGGTTCCAGCACCCTCCCATACTACCTCGGTTGAGACCTCAATCCGCGCTTCGCAGATTGTTGCTGAAAGGGCTAGTAGTGTGGGATTTGTTTGGCTAAAACAATTCCGAAGTTGGGTCAGGGCCCATCAAGCCAAAAAATAGTTCCATTGCTGGGACCAGGATCTACCTAAGGGATGTTTGATGTCAGAACACTGGAACCATATAAAGAAAGAGGTTGAAGATTGGTTGGATCAGAAGCTTCACAAGTTCGTGGTGTAGGAAAACCAAACCCCACAGATATCTGAGTAAATTGGTTGGATCTCTACATATACACAGAAATCCACGAGATATTCTTCGTGTCTTTCTCATTATAACTGTATGAGTGGATCACGAGGCTAGCAGATGACCAAGGAAGGTGCAAGATTGATCAGCCTATAACGTGGACTGCAGAGTTGGTATGGAGGCTAGAAGCATCAGAAGATAAGATCGCGTGGGCAGTAGATCATTAGCTGGATTGGGTAATAGGAGGGTTTATCACTGAGTTTGCAATAGATACAACCGTGAGCTACAACGAAGTGGAAAGGCGTTCTCTCAAGGGACCAGAGGGTAAGTATATCAAATCGTTGAATACCTGGATTAAAATGTTATTATGTGAAAAATGGGTTATGCGAATCCATTGATGTCTGGGGTGACACAGAGTGGAAGAGGCTACCAAGGGATCGAAGGATTAGAGAACAGTCCCCTGATTTCACTTTCACGAGAAAGTGAGGAGGAGCTTGCAGGGTTCTCTCTGAGAAGTGCGGTCCGATTGATAAAGCAATGCATTCCACAGTTACCACCTCCACCCATGCCATCACCCACTTCATCTATATCAACCCCATATTTACCTACCCCTCCTCCATAGCCTCCAAGGGTTGGAATGGCGAGTGCGATCAAGTTGCCCATATTTAGAGGCATAGGAAATGAGGAACCAGACTAGTTTTGGTTTGTGGTAAAGGCAGTATGGGAAGCCCAAGGCATTATGGATGATAACATTAAAAAGGCTACTTTGGTGAGCGCGCTGCAGGATCGCGCGTTGACGTGGTATATTAAGCACTCTAGTGATCATCCCAATGCTGGAATAGCAGAGATCCAGGATGCATTGAACAAAGAGTTTAGCCGACCGAAATCAGAAACTCAGTCAATCATCAGATTTAAGGAAATTGTGATGCTTCCAGGCGAGACTCCATGGGATCTGGATCAACGCTTGAAGAGCACGATCCGCGAAGCTAACATGACGCTGACAGATGTGCAGCACCGCGCATGGTTTGTGGCATCTTTGACACCACATCTAAGGACAACACTATCACAGCAGAAGATATCAACCCAGGCTGAAGCATTAGAGATAGCGATGAGGTTGCATGAAACTCCAATACAAGATCTAGGGTTGGGAGTTCAACAAATCCACGCGCAACTACAAAACCTATGCTTAGAGATGCAAAGCTTGAAACAGGATAAGGCGCCCCGGCCAGAAGCACGAGAAGAAGTGTAGTGCATAAAATGTAGAAGCCAGGGCCACAATAAGGATCATTGTCCGGTATTCGTGAACTATTTGGTAGGGGGAGGGCCAATGCCGTTGAGACCAGAGGCGCAAGCGGGACCAAGTGCGGCGCCCGCGCTCCGGTGCCCGATCTTTTAGGTGGGAGGAAAACACACTACTGACAACTGTCATCGATTACAGAAGTTTACATAGACCCCCTAGCAACTATTTTGCAATTTTTTTAGATTGGTGGGCCACGATGAACGAGACTGTCGGAATTATGAACTGTTGATGGATCGAACACCTGCTTACAGGATGCAGACTGAGGCGCGAGGTCAGGATCTAGTCACAGCAATAACCCGTGGGGGGTTCCAGGGGTGAGGACGAGGACGAGGAGGAATGGGAACTGGACGAGGCCATGAACAATTAATTTGCTACAATTGTGGAGGACCTAGGCACTACGCGCGTGACTGTACCAACCCAACTAGGATATCGTGTTCATACTGTGAGCAGTTCGATCACAAAATGATAGATTGTCCCACGCTGATAGCACAAATACGCGAGAAAAGGGTAGCGCAACCTACGCCGACGCAGAACGTCCAAATGATGAGGTCTGAATCACGCGAAGAAGACCCCAATGTGAATTTGATGCTCAGAAGTGGCATAACAATTGGGGAAGACAATGGGAAACAACCTGAAGAAAATATATGGGTGCGCAAGTTCCCTACAAAGCAACCTGAGTTTGACTTGGAACACGCGAAGGAAACGTTTATGGAAGCTAAGAAGAGCTTCGCAGAGGTCTCTACCATAAGTAGTAAGGATCAACCCGAGCCGGAAATGGATCCCTCAATGCTAACTACCTTTTTAGAGACATGTATAAAGCTACTACGTGATAATAAGGTAGTTAAGGGATTACAAGAGCTGATAACCAGGTGCGTAGGGCCCGGCGAACCACGCGTAGTTTGAAAAATAGGAAGGCATGCCTTGTGCACCGAGCGGGAAATGCGATTGACAGCACAGATTGGTGACTTTGAGATGGATTAGGTCATATCTAGACTTAGGTTCAGATGTGAATGTGCTACCTAAAGAGACATGGGAATGCATGGGTAGGCCCACATTACAATGGTCTCCTATTCAATTATGGATGGTGAACCAACAGAAGATCTTGACCATGGGGAGATTGCAAGGAGTCACAGTGGACATCAAAGGTGCGAGCACACAAACAGATTTTTAGGTAATAGAAATTGTGGATGAAAACAACCCTTACCCCACGTTGCTAGGAATAGACTGGGCCATAGGTATGAATGGAGTCATCAACTTAAAGAAGCTAAAGATGATATTTGAGAAAAATTCCCTCCGCATAGTTATTCCACTAGATCCAGCCGAAGGAGCGCGCTACACTGAACCTGTACGCGACGATGGAAGTGAGGATGATTTGGCTTATATCTACAAAATAACTGCACAAAATTAGGACTGGGTAAATTTGACTGTGGAGGGGCGAATATCGTGGGATCACATGGCTTCTTGCACCTCAGATTCAGATGAAGAAGATGAAAACTGGCACAACCGATTGAGCCAAGTAACAATGCTAAACTGTAATATGATGACTAAGTCATTGTGTTGCGTAACAGCTCAGGATCGAGATCTACCGAAGTATGTTGGGTTGACAGCAGTGGATGAATTACTGAACAAGTTTGAGGATGCAGTACCAGAGCACCAGAGGTTCGACACGTTGAAGTGGGTGCTGCATGCAACACCTATGTGCTGGTGGGGAACACATGAAGGAACCTTTGAAAACTGGCGCGGCTGCAGAAGGATGATGTAGATAAGGCTTGGGAAACTAGAACTGTGAATAACCGAGAAATACAATGGACATGATGACTCGTGTGTACACCTCACAAAATGGACCAAAGCCTATGGATAAGAACCCTAGTTGGAGTGGGTACACCTATTTTACCATACCTTGGATGTCATCCCAAGGAACTGGAATACTGAGACAGAACTCCGACATGGTACAGGAAAATGGGATATCTTGCGTGAAGGATTTTTATTAACTTTCTTATTTGAGGACCAATGGATGGATACTGTTGATGATGCGCTACAGGTTGTGAAAGCCACCATTTTCAAAATACCTCAGGAACCAAAAGAAATAGTGCAACCAGTATGGTCACATCAGTTAAGCCTGGCCCTAGAATGTTACAATGTGCAAGTAGAGGATGATGATGATGACCCCAGAAACATCAATATTCCTGAAACAGGGGGGAGTCGCAAGGTTCGCGAACCATCGATCGAAGACCTCGACATCACAGCGCCCTTAAAAACAAAGCAGGTAAATATTGGTACAGATGAGGAGTCAAAGTACGCAACACTGGGAGACTATTGGGATGACGCCACGCTGGATAAGGTCGTTGAGTTACTTCAAGAATATCAAGACTTATTCCTGACCAAAATCACAGAGTTAAAAGGGATCCTCGGCGACCTAGGAGTGATGAAGATAACTCTGAAACTGGACGCGAAGCTAGTTAAGTAGTGTCCTTACCGCCTGAATCCGAAGTATAAGGAAAAGGTCTGCGAAGAATTGGACAAAATGCTAGCAACAAGAATTATTGAACTTGTGGAAGAATTTGACTTGGTAAGTCCTATGATGGTGCAAGAAAAAACAGAAGGGTGAAATTCGAATCTGTGTCGACCTCCGAAAGCTGAATGATGCCTATGTCCATGATCCGTTCTCAACACCATTCATAGATGAAGTCCTGAAGAATGTTGGTGGGCAAGAAGCATACTCATTCATGAATGGGTTCTCAGGGTACCATCAGATCAAGATTTCATCGGAAGATAGAAGCAAGACAACCTTCGCGACTGAATGGGGATGTTTCCAGTACACTGTTATGCCCTTTGGATTGAAGAATGCGCCAGCAATATTTTCGCGCATAGTAGTGGTTGCATTCAAGGAATTCATCCATAAGTTTTTGGAAGTTTATTTTGATGATTGGACTATATTTGGGCTAGTCAAGAAACACATCGTGAGTTTATGGTTGATGATGGATACGTGTTGATGGCACCAGATTGCACTAAACCTTAAGAAATGCACTTTCCTCATCCCCTTCGGAAACTTGCTTGGTCATGTGGTTTGCTGACAAGGCCCGATGGTGGATCTCGTGAAGGTTGCTGTCATATTCAATCTGGAGGCACCACGAAGTGTCAAACAACTGCACACCACATTGGGACACACTAGGTACTACCGAAAGTTCATTAAGAGCTTTGCACAAATCACGACACCAATGGAACAGCTGTTGAAGAAGGACGCTACATATTGTTGGAATGAGGAATGTAAGAAGAGTCTGGAGGTTCTCAAGGAAAAAATGGCATCTTCTCCCATTTTGGTCTTTCCAAAATGGGACGTCGAATTTCATGTACATGTTGATGCGTTGTGTATTGTACTGGGCACTGTACTTACGTAGGAAGGTGCAGGAGGCGTCGATCACCCGATCGCATTCACAAGCCGGCGGCTGTCCAAAGCTGAAAATAACTATTCTACTAGTGAGTGTGAGGGACCGGCGATGGTATACACACTCCAGAAATACCACCACTATCTACTAGGTGGGAAATTTAAGATGTATACTGATCACTCCACGTTGAAATACTTAGTGAATAAGCTTGTGTTGGGGGGGCATATTTGTAGATGGTTGTTACTATTCCAAGAATATGACTTCGAAGTCATTGTGAAGCCGGGATGCCTAAATGCAGGTCCAGATCACCTCTTGTGAATTGATAACGGTGAGGAGCCAACAAATTTGGAGGAAGGACTACCCGATGCATAGCGCTATGCAGCACGTGTCGCAGACGGCCACTACGAGGACATAATCCACTTCTTGACCGCAGGGACCACGTCGCATGGATATTCAGTTCAACAGAGGAAAGAATTGGTGATACACATAGTGGATTTTACTGTTATCATGGGGCACCTCTACAAACTAGGAAACGACGAAATATTACGAAGATTTGTACACAAATTTGAGCTAGGACAGATCCTCACAGAAGCACATGGGGGGGCTACAGGAGGGCCTTATGTTGGACGTGCAACGACACAGAAGATTCTTCGCGCTGGACTATGGTGGCCAACTCTACATCAAGACTCAAAAGCGTACTATCGGGCCTGTGACGTATGTCAAGGGACTGGGAAACCATTGTGAAGGGATGAAATGCCGCTCAATCCACAGATGACACTGCAACCGTTTGAAAAATGGGCGATCGACTTTGTGGGGCCCATCACACCTCAAGGAAAGACGGGTGCGTGCTATATCATCACAGCAACAGAATACTTGACTCGATGGGTAGAAACACAGCTGGTTAAGGACTGCACGGCCGCTATAGCTGCGAATTTTTTGTTCGAGAATGTGTTGACGCGGTTTGGATGCTCGAAAATTATCATGAGCGACTACAGAACGCACTTCCTAAATGACACTATGAGCGCACTCACTGAGGAATTCTAGATATATCATCAGCAAAGTACACCGTACCATCCACAAGCCAATGGGACTGTCAAAGCTTTCAACAAGATTTTGGAGACTGCATTGACCAAAGTATGTAATGCACAATGAAACGATTGGGATTTACGCATACTTGCTGTGCTATGGGCATACCAAACCACATGCAAGAAATTGATGGGTCAGACACCTTTCCGGTTAGTCTACGGTATGGAAGCCATCATGCCAATGGAATACATTGTACCCAGTTTACGAATAGCAGCAATGAAAGGCATGGCATACCGTGGGAACCTGGAAGAGAGGCTCGCACAACTGGAAGAACTTGAAGAGGAATGGTTTCTGGCAGGATTTCATCAACAGGTCCAGAAGCAGCAAGAAAAAGCTTGGCATGATCACCATATCAAGTTTCACACGTTCAAAGAAAATGATCTAGTATTATTGTACGCTAGCAAGTTCGAGAAATTTCCTGGGAAGCTCCGAATGCATTGGTTGGGACCATATGTAGTCAAAGAAGTCACAGAAGGAGGCGTGGTCTAGCTCAACAAGCTTAATGGAGAGCCCTTCCCAGGAAGAGTAAATGACAGCCGCCTGAAGCTCTATACGGGAGGGCTAGATACCTGACTAACCGATCGAAGCACAGTCTCATTGCTCCAGACAGTTGAAAGAGAGTGCGGGACAGTAAAACAGTCTGTTAGGAAGCTGCGCAACAAAAGGGGTGCATGTAGAATCAGTATGTTACAAAGGTTGCGGTTGTGCAAATGGGGCCACGCTACTACGTGGTCACACACGGACGTGACCGTTGCTGTCACTGTTCATGGCAAGATGTCTGAAATACTACGAGAAGGAGCAGGCAACGGGCAATTAAGATACAACATACGAGCTAGATTCGAAATAATATACCGTAGATATAACGCTAATGCACCAGAAAAGGAGGGAACGACGGAATTTGAATTTCCACAAGACTATAAATCACAGTGGGGCATCCACCAAAGAAATTATGGTGTCTGGAGAAATAAGCTATTGTGCCTTCCTATCTGTATGGAATTGTTGAACTTCGATGCTCAAAGGGTAAGCCCGGGGTTTTTTATATGGCCAACCGAGATGCAACCCCTTCCAGATACTGTGGTGTCAACGGCCGCGGACGCCACGCTGAGCTCAGCACCGACGGTGGGGGATGTACCAAAAACTCTCAGATGCAAAGCAGAACTGGTCCGGATGCCGCTGCCTAAACCACAGGCTGGTCTGCGACTCATGAAAGATAAGGAAAATATGGTGAATATTGAGACAAAGGATGGAATTTCAGTTAACAATTCATCTCTGACGCACCTTGAAGATTGGGATTTCGTGGACAACAACATCTCTCTTGCAAAAATGCAACACAAGCTTCAGTGGACAGTGCATATACTGGACTAGAGATTTAAAACTTGCTGCTTTGGCATAAAGAATTCCTACCTTTGGCGCCTCAGCTAGAGCTAAAATCCTATGAGGGGCCACTTTGTGTTAACCGAGCAGAGCAAAATGAGCATCATCGATTGAGTGGATTAGTAGAGGTAGTGGAGTAGATGTTTGAAGGAGTTTTGCAAGAGGCAAGGATGGAGCAATAGAACGTATTACGTCACTCGCAGGAATGCTGAATCGTGACGCCTTGGCAACGTGTCTCGCCGCACCGACGAGTGACTCAGGACAAATCACGATGATTGTGTTGGGGACCTATTGTGTAGTGGATTCCCCGTGTAATGATTTTGGGGCTTAAAGCCCACAATTTAGGGTAACGATATTGTAAAAGTTCTGCGAAGTGCGCAGAGCACGAACTGTAATGGGTTGAGTCAAAGGGTTGTCTGCCCAAAAATAATGTAAAATAATAGAAAGCAAGTCGGCCTGCATAGAGTAAGATTTTAAGGATAGAAGGTAGCTTTTGGCTAAGATCTGATGTATTATGGTTTTGTGAAGGCAATATTCACTCTGAGTCTGTAAGTCCTAGTCGAGGGTAGTAGTAGTTAGAGAAGGCTCTACAGTTGAGTACGCAAAGGCCTGGTAGAGTCCGCAGCTGTGTGCGCAGACCCCTGCAGTTGAGTGCGCACGGTGGAACTGATTGTACTGAACAGAAGAGTAATAAAGATAAGTGTTTCTGAATTATTGTACCTTTGGTTGCAGATCTATATGTTTATGATTATGTTATGATTTTATGCATATCTGTAAGATTTATGGTTGCACGCGCTGGTTATCACTGTGGAATGCTGGGTTAAAGAATTTAAGAATTAGATCTGATCTATAATAAATACACTAATAATAAGAATCTAAGAAGCGCCACATCTCTGAGCTTCGCGAAGGCTCAAGTGCTATGAAGAGTAGCGCGAGTACGCAGATCAGTTCGCGACCCTTCCAGTCCTCATCAAGACATCCCTAGGGTGCGGAAACCTAGTTCCAGCACCCTCCCATACTACCTCGGATGAGACTTCAGTCTGTGCTTCGCGGACTGTCGCTGAAAGGGCTGGTAGTGCGGGATTTGTTTGGCTAAAACACTTCTGAACCTGGGTCAGGCCCCATCAAGCCAACGATGACAATGGCCGAAATACTTTACTTAAATGTAATTTTCCTTCTTTGAAAAAAAAAGAGAGAGGGTGGGAGGTTTGGGTGGTACGAGAAACCTGATACAACACATATATATAAAACTACTAAAATCATGTCGTGAGTCGGGCATTCCCATGCTCAATAGATATGTCAGAGTGAGTTTCTCCAAAGAGATATGATGATGCTAGCCACCGATAAGAACAATGTGGATCCGGTGTCATAATAGAATCGTCCTGATAAGCTGTCTCCAAAAAATAATATACGCAACTTGGGAGAGGAAACAAGGCTAAGTGATGCAAGCCTCTACCCAAGGTCTTGATTTCCGCTTCACCGAAAAACATAGATCGGTACATGTGAATATATGCGTTGATGTCAAACATGCATGAAATCATCTGATTACCAGTCAATAATGGATACCATTAACAGATGCGAGGAAGGTCACCAATAATGGTGATGGTCTCCAAGATGCATAGTACAATCTAACGAGTGTGAAATGTGTTTTTGTCGTCAAACACCCATAGAATCACTTAAATAGGAGCCAATAATGAGAACCCCTGATCAAACAAGAGGTAACCTGCCACTAATGTCTACAAGTACCAAGGTACTGGCTGTGTTTTTGGGTTGTCTTCCTAGATAGAGTGTTGAAGTTGATAGGAAGATACCTATTGAAAGGTAGGCAATAATGTGTCCTACATCAATCGACATGAAATGGGACAAGAAGGATTTGTTTTCTGAGGAATCTTTGAGCATTGGGTCTAAACAATAGAGGGCATAATGAAAAGACATGCTTGATGGGTTGATGAAGGAAACAAAAGGTTAACCCTTGAACAATAGAAGGCACGACAACAGTTTTAACCATGCAACACTAGACTCATGAACACCAAAGAGTGTTAGGATACAGAGATGCAAGAACATTGATGTATTTAGGCTAAACTCATAGGATGGTAGGATTAATATTGAGAGGCTTTCACAAGGAATGTTTATCTGAGGGAGTGCCATGTTCAAGGGAACGACTACTGCCAAACCACGCTTTCTAATACTGAATGCAGTTGTATTGTCTACTTTCCCCATCTGATTAGTTTAGTGAGTCCAGATGGGTAAACTTGTCGATATTTTAATATTTTAAGAGTCTGAAAAGGACCACCAGAAGAGCGACTCTATGCCCTATCTGATTAGTTTTGTCACACAGAATGAGTCGATCTTGCGGACAAGATAGGCCTTCCTAGAATCTAACGATATCTAGTGACAAGCAAGCCAATAAAAAACTATCTTTCTCTAAATATGCATTTATAAACAAAGGCAAACAAGTGTTTAGGCCTACCTTGGGTCCAATGCAAGTTTGTGGAAGCCTCACTCCTTTGATCCAAATGAGCTCCCTTTTTGCGAATCTGCAAACACAAACAAGCAAACAGATTAAATAGCACTTGAAAAGCCAATATCATAAAGCATACTTAACATGATGATCAAGGAATTCATGAAACAAATGACATAAGACAATTTGTTGAGAAAAATGAATCTGATTGTATTAATTCAAATCAAAGAAGAAATTTACAACCTGTGCCTTGATGCTGTACAAGCTCCTCCCAGGGTCCAACAAGAAGTCTCCTCTACTTTGACAAGTTTCTCTCTCTTCCCAATGAAGCCAAAAAGGTATGTGATCTCTCTTCTCAAGCTTAACTAGGAAGTCTCAATTCCACCAGCATTTACCCTAAAAAATGTTCAGCTTTTTAACCTCCCTAGCAACCAGCCCAATGCCTTAATTTATAGTGCAATGGAGGGAAGTTACTAGGTCCTCCTTCAAAGGGATAAAGTCCTCCTTCAAAGGGATAGCTCCTCTCATCAAGGGATTAGCTCCTTCTTTTTTGGGATGCATGAACCACCTAAGAGCGGCCAGTCCACGTCAAAATTCCTTCTAGAATCATCTAGAATTAACCCAAAGTGATTTTTTTAGAATAAACTTGCGCCTTTTTGACTTTCATAGGGGTCTGCACCCACTCCTTTAGGGACAGAGCAGGAAGGTCCGCAGTTTTTGTGAACAGGAGGTGCGGGACAGCAGGCAACAGTGAGAGAAAGTGCGGAACCAGAGCTTTGTTGATTTTCAATGTCTTTCTCTCATTTTCAAAGCTTGACTTGAAGAGCTGAGGTCTGAGACATGCTTAAGAGGACAATACAAGTGATGATAGACCCATACTGACTGCAAATAATCATGGTGACGATATTTTTGTGTAACAGATTTCCCCCTAAAGTGTGAAGTCTGTAGTAGATGAGGATTTCATTTATCATTTAGGAAGAGTGAAGTACTTTATCATTTCGAGGATCATCTTGTGGAGAGCCCAGTCGGAACCTGTAAAAACATTCAATGCAAGATATATATATGAGATCATATCATCGCTGAGGTAGGCATTCCCATACTCAGATCAAAACTGACTTAGAAAACTAACTACTGCTATGATATAGGAATGATCTTGTAATACATCACAAGTATAGACTTATGTAGACACAGTATGGACGCAGCCATCTGTTTATGAATAGTCCAACATATAATGAATACAAAATTCCTCGCAACCTGGATTGCGGAAACTAGATCTAAGGTCTTCATTTCTACTTCCCGAAACAGTACAATTCTATCCATGCGAATAAATGTGTTGAAGTCGAACATGGTATAAACCACTTGATTACCAGTCAATGATGTAAATTGTTAACAAGTGTGAGAGAAACCACCAGTGATGTCAATGGCTCTCAAAGTACTCAGTACAATCCATGAAATGTGAATAGATGTGTTGATGTCGAACATGTCATGGAGTCCTTTGATCGAAGGCCAATGATGCAACCTATCGTCGAAGGCGAGAAACTTTCCATTGAGGCATGCAGATCCCAAGGTACTGGCGATTTCTAGATCATATTTCTAGATAATGAGCTGAAGTCAATAGAAAGCGACCCGTCGTAGGCAAGCCCACAACACGAAATCATAGATCAAGTTGAAGAAATTTAGTTGCAAGGACTAACTCAGGGATAGTCAAGATGGATGACAGATATTTTGCAGATGAATGGCTTATTGGCACTGACCTCTTGAACACACAACGACACAACAGATGGTTTGGTGACAATTGAACCAAAGTTAATACCCAGAAACCGACTGAAGACTTTCAATGTGGTTTGATCAACTGTTAGGCAAAGGATTTCCCAACCCAGGTGAATAAAAGTGTTGTGTTCAAGAGTGGTTACAAAGTATGACAAACAGGCTCATTTTTCTCTCTTTTCCCCCACCATTTCTGGCAAGTACCTCTTTATTTTTGACAAGCTTGAGGAGGATAACATTTGCTTGATTATAAGCTCATCCTTCGGATGAGTCCAACTTATTTTAAATTCGAACCCTAAGAAGGAGTGGTTCGTTCCTGTTTGTAATTGAATAGGTCCTTTACTGTTAAATTTTAACGAGTCCAGAATAGGAGAAATTCGGTGTTTGTCAATTTTAGAGAGTCTGAAAAAACTTAAGAAGACTCCAGGGTTGACCTTTTTCGTAAATTTGTGTCTCATAAACCCGAAAAAGTATAAAATAATACTTGAGAGAACCACTTGATCTTTACGACCAAGGATTACTTTTCGTAATTAGTGCCCCTGATCTGAAAAAGTAAAAAAGCGATCAATGACACGTCGTTTTATAACCAATATCGAATTTGAAACGACAAAAATCCGGCAATCTTTTCATGTTTTTACGGTCAGAAAAGAGCTGTAAGTGGACCGTCTTTTTAGTTATGTTTTAACGAGTTTAAAAAGAAAAACTCGGCTATCTTTTCATGTTTTAGGAGTCAGAAAAGAGCTTAAAGGTGACTCTAAATGTTTTTTCCGTCGAAAATGATCGATTTTGCCTGAACAATCCGTTATCCTGAACAAAAATTGCAAACATTACTCATACCTGTTTGAGATGGATAAAAATTCTGCAAAAGTTACCTTTCTAAAGTGAAACATAAACAAATTTACAATTCATTTATTCAAAAAACTTATAAAAAGGGCTTTCGTCAATTCATTTTTACCGCTTAAGATTTGGGTGAGAAAATAGTGCTTTTGTTCAGAAAATTCCCGTGAAGATTGCGGAAAATCCATCCATCGAAATCGAACGCCGTCTTCTCCAGGTAATCCACATCATCCTACTCTTCAATTTCAACCATTTCAATTTGTGTTTTAGGGTTTTATTTCATTTTTTAAAATCATTTTCAACATTTTCCTATTAATTTTTTTGTTTTTGTTTTTATGTCGTCCCAAAATTGATAGTAAAAGTTTCAATGCAGATGCGCATCCACAGCGACCAGCCACTCTCCGGCCTTACGAGAGGAAACAACTAGCTGCATCGGCGCCAGCCCCACAGGACGAATTAGCAGAGACCTTGTCTGAGTTGGAGAGTCATCTAGAGTGCTTGATAGGGGACATTCCAGAGACCTGCATAGATGACATTCCTCGTCGACTACAGCGCTATGTGATTGGGGTCCCAGGACCTTTTAGGAGGCTCCTTTGTAACGTGGCCCGTACAGTGGTTTCTTATTGAGATCATCACCAATGATAGGATGATCACCTATTGTAGACACATATGATATTTTTGCTTTTTGTACTTATCATTTTTGCCGATCATAAGGTGTTTTTCAACCTATGAGCGAGGACGATGTATATTTTGACACACTCCTATATATATCACTATTACCGGCTTATCTTGTAAATCATGTTATGGAATGCTTTTAAATTTACATGTATGATTATTGCAAATGTCTACTTAACATTCGAGAAGCAATTGCATCTGCTAATGTATTTAAAGATCTTGGAATGTGATTTTATTCAATATAATCAAATTCACGTTCCAAGAGACGCACTCTCAAAAATAATCTCAATAACACTGGATTTCTGATGGCATACACTCTATTAAGCTGTAATACAATGAGTTCAGAATCTAACCTCACTATCAAACTCCGAATCCCAAATGAAAAAGATTCAGATAATAACTCAATCACTGCACTATACTCGACAATGTTGTTCATTGTTTGACCGAGGCTTACCCCATGCATAGATACCAACTCGTCAGAGGGCGAAAAGATAACCCAAGCTGTGGAAGAAATGTTTTGTGTATTACGACAAGCACCATCAGTGAAACCAATGTATGTTTGGAGAGGCATCGACATCTGCAATATCAAGAGTAAAACCAAGATAAGCAGGAATAATGACGAAAAACACTCTCTAAGCTAAGCACACTTTTTAAATTAAAACACACCAGCTAGAAAGAAAACTATCCTAACTAAAAATCTCCATACCCATTCCTTAAGCATAATACCTCTTCAGGTAAAGACCATTTCTGGTTACCTAAAGAGTCCCCGTCAAAGTCTACCAATTCATAGGCCCATTTTGCTAGCTTTCGCTTGACAACATAGGGACCATGCCACATAGGAACGAATTTTCCAGCGCTTAATTTATCATTAGCTTGATCATACAATTAGACTAGGTCTCCTTTCGAAAAATTTCGAGGGGTCACATTTCGATCATACTGAGCTTTAATACGTTTTGCGTGAGTTTCGATCGCCAATGCAGCATCACGATGATTCTCATCTAATTGAGCCAAGTATAACAAATGTTTTTCCTCTTCGGAAGTGGCTGGAAGTAACTCGATGGCCATTTGCAATGACGGGATTTCACATTCAATGGGTAACACAGCTTCTAGACCATAAACTAGTTGGAAAGGAGTGAACCCTGTTGACGTTTTTACTGAGGTTCGATACGCCCAAAGCACTGAAATAACATGTTATGCCAATTCGACTGATGAATCCCAATGATTCGTTGGATCATGATGACTAAAACTTTGTTGATGGATTCAACCAGACCATTAGCTTGTGGATAATAAGGAGTTGAACTATCGTGACGCAAGCCAAGCTGGCCTGTAAGTTCGGTCATCATAACGTTTCAAAAATGACGCCCATGATTAGTGATAATCTCTTGTGGAACACCAAACCTAGCAATTATATGATTGAACATGAAAATTGAAGATGTTTTGCTGTTTGCCTCAAATGTAGGCATCACCTCAGCCCACTTGGTAAAATAATCTACCGCAAGGATGATATACGCATGCCCCCCGGCCGAGTGAGGGTTGCATGTAATAAAATCGATACCCCATTTGGAAAAAGGACCAACGACAATTATAGGGTGGAGAGGAGCAGGTGGAGCGCGCATCTTTCGATAAAAAATTTGGTAGTTGTGGCATTTTCGGACCGCGTTAATACAATCTTTAAACAAAGACGACCAAAAGTAGCCAGTGTGCAATATCTTTTGGGCTGTGGCATACCCAGACATATGACCGCCACACACTCCAGAGTGACAGTCATTTAGAACCCTTTAAGCTTCCTCGTGAGTTAAACAACGTCGAAAAACAGAGTCCGCCCCACGACGATAAAGAGTATCTCCAATAATTCTGAATTGGTGGGACTGGAATCGTATTTTTCAACGTTCTGACTTTGAAATTTCTGGCCGAAAGGATTGGGTCTGGAGATAAATGATGATATCCCCATACCAGGGATCTAAAGTGTTGATTAGAAACAAGGATTCATCCGTAATGGGCTCCTCCGCCACAATTTCCATGTTAGCATGCGGGAAGTCACACATTAACTCCGCAAAAACTAAAGATTTCTTAGACTTAGATTTTTCAAATTCCAAGTCGAACTCCTACAGGATTACAATCCATTTGGAGTACTTTCCCCCTAGCAATTGCTTGGTTAAAATGTAGATCATAGGGTTGCAATCAGAAATTACTGTAGTTTTACGTAGTAAAATGTAGTGACGAAAACGTTGGAGAGCTTGAACAGCTGCCAATTCCAATTTCTCCACATGTGAGTATTTTAGCTCAGTTGGATTTAAAGTTCGACTAAGGTAATATATCACATGTTCAGTACTGAATTTATCTTCCTGAACTAAGACCATTCCAATGGTGGAATGAGAGGTGGCGAGATACAAGAAGTAGTCCTGGTTGTAGTTGGGAGGATGCAATAATGGTGCATGGGTCAACACGTGTTTTAGTGCATCAAAAGATTTCTGAGCTATCTCATCCCAATAGAATGGAGTATTTTGTTTCAACAACTGGGTAAAACCCTTTGTAACCTCGGCGTAGTTAGGAATGAATCGTCGTAAAGCAAACTTTGGAGTTGGCGAAGACTCGAAGGAGGAGGAAATTTGACAATAGCTTCAACCTTCGAGGGATCGACGCAAATGTCGGCTTTCGAAACAACAAACCCCAGCAATCGACCCGTTTCTATACAGAAAACACACTTGTGTGGATTTAACCTGATCCAATAATGCCTACACCTCATAAAGATTGCTCTTAAATGGATGAGATGATCAGATCGATGTAATGAATGAGCAGGAAAATCATCGAGATATTGTTGCACAATGTGCTTGATGTCATGAAACGCATAAGACATGGCCCTTTGAAAAGTTGCCCCGGCATTCTTGAGCCCAAAAGGTAATTTTCAATAAGCGAATGTCCCCCATGGACAAATGAAAGCCGTTTTTGTTGATTGGCAGGTAGAATATTGATTTGATTGTATCCGGAAAAACCATCCATGAAGGAGAATATTTCGCTGCCGGCACAATCATCAATGATTTGATTGATATAGGGAGTTGGGTAATTGTCCTTTGGACAGGCTCAATTAATGTCCCTATAATCGATACATATTCTTATTGTCCCTTGCTTTTTGTTAACCAGAACAATATTCGATACCCAATCAGTTAACGGAATCGGATAAATGAAACATGCTTTGAGTAATTTTTCAACTTTTGCTTTAATAGCAGCAGCTTTTCTCTGGCGAATCTGACGCAAACATTGCCTAACGGGTTTAGCGTCCGGGTAAGTCTTGATTTCATGAACAACAATTGCGAGGTCAATTCCTGGCATTTCCTCATATGACCAGGCAAACACGTCGTGGAATTCTTGAAATAGGGCCTTATATATTTGAATTTCATCTTCTGTACACGAGGCACCTATATGAATGTTTTCAACAATTCCAGGCTTAACCGAAATGTCAATAGGAATAGTTCGAGAAATGTTTCCCAAATTTAACTCTGAATCAGGATTTTTCATTGGATTCTGAGGTTCCTTGACATATTCAGTCGTAAAAATTGATGAAAAATCATTTTCAAAATGATCATTCTCGGGTAAGAATGAAGATCTGTGATGGAGATCTTCCCATGGTAAATCATCTACACATAGGATTTCACGAATTTGCTCATCAGAGTGAACAAGTTCGGAAAACGTTGTTGAATCCGAGTTTGATGTGAAAAGTGATTCCTCATGGACCACATTCATTAAGTCAATTTTGGTTGAAGATGGGTCGGAAAATGATTGCACGGCCTGATACGCAATTTCATATGGACCTAAAGGCATAACATCACCAAATGAGTCTATCTCAGATTCAGAAGGTACGATCTAAGGATCATCATAAACAATGGTGTCTGACGAAATCATATGAATAGTTGCAAAAGAAGACGATGCGTTGATCGGAGGAAAAGGAAAAGTTCCTAGTAAACCGACATCTTTAACTAGTCCTACTCCAACATCCTTATACGGGATAGTCATTTTACCGACATGCTGAATGCTTTCAGAAGAGGCTGGGTCGGATGAAAAGTAAGCCAGCTGGTCTATTGTTACGATCTTTCCATTATGAGGAAACTTTATAACCTGAAGGACCGATGAAACGACATCTGTCATAGCGTAAAACCAACTACGACCCAAGAGAAGGTTGTAATCTAGAGGGGCATCAACCACCTCCACATGTAGAGTAACAGTTTTTCCTTCAACCCCTATAGGTAAATCCTGTAGAATGCCAAAAGGATGAAACCCACGGCCATCAAAGGCCTTTAGAATCATCGGGGATTGATTTAGTGAAGGAGAACCAAGCGATCTCCAACACTGTATCGACATAATACATGTTGAGGCTCCCTCATCAATCACAGTCCTATGGATAGGCCTGTTTTTGACTATCACTGGGATCTGGGAAGCCATTTGATGAGGTAAGCGTGGTGTACTATTTTCTAGATCGAAAATTATTAGGTTCGAGTCCTAAACGTCAACAGCTCCTATAGCCGACAAAAGTAATTTACGCTGTGCTGGACATGATTACAACACTTCCAAAGCCGACATTGCTGAAGGTGAAACAGCTAAATCCTCAATAATGTTATAGTTCTGATCCGCTCTCGCATGTGGATTGAAAGCTGAGTTTTGAAGTATACCCTTGGCGGGCGTTTTGATTACTAAGTCTGGATTAGGTTTCTCGATCTATAGTGGATTGGAATCGGGAGCTGAGGTTGATGGGTTAGAATGAGAAGATTCTGCTTCTTTACCATCAACAGGATTTTTACTACCATAATCATGCGATCGAGTCATAATCCTAACATGGGACATCATCAGTATGGGTTCTTCATTGGCATTCGAGGAAGAACCTATCATCTTACTGTCTTGACTTGGAAAAGGATCCTTCAAAACAGCAGGTGTTTGGGAACCTTTGACAATCTTCGCAACCTCTGCACGATGAGGGCAGTCTCTTGTAAAATGCTCTTCGTCACAAATGAGACAAGGATAATGAGGTTTGCGTTTCTCATCATTTGATTCCGCTTTTTCTGGTTTCTCTTTTGAATTTTTATCTGTTTTATTTTTCTTCTTCCCTTTCTTCTTACCACCGGATTTTGATTTGGCTGTAGATGACTCTACAACATGAATATCGGCGGAAATCTCCGCGGAAGAATCTCCTGTCGGGAATCTGGCAAGGTTATGATAGGAGAAGAATTCTTGGAAGACTTCTTCTTACTTTTGGTGTTAACCGTACCAATCATACCATCAGCGGCATGAGACCCTGAAGGAGCTGCAGCGATTTGATTTTGCTTAGGAAGATTGGGTATTTTCTGGTGTAACGTACCTGACTGAGTATAAACCAAGTCAAGGTACTGTGCTTGGGTAATTACTTGCTCCTTAGTAACGAATCTGGCCTTAGCTACATCCTCAGTGATCTTTGGCAATAAAGATTTTACAAACCATTCAGCTAAGATCTGATCCGGAATAAAAACCTTCACTAAATGCCGTCGATGTCTCCATTCATGAATGTGATCTGAAATGTAAGTGGACGTCGACTACTTTAATGAAGTTAGTAATTTTGTGGCATTGTCATATCTGACTGGAAACTGAAAATGAGTTAAAAACAAGGTAGTTAACTGACTAAAGTTATAAAAAGTGGCTCGCGGTAACTCAATGTACCACTTGGCCATAAGACCAATTAAAGTGCGCTGGAAAAGCCTTAGATGGATTGAATCATCTGAAATGGAGTTAGATGCACACCGGAGGTGATAAGTCATCACATGGTTCGACGGGTACTCTCCTGATTTGCCTTCAAACTTAGGAATATCACTAGGCAACTTATTCGGCATTGGCGGCCAAAGGTACATTTCCTGTTCCTTGAACATATGTTTGACCAGAGGGTGGTTGGAAACCTTGGTTCGAGTACTGACCTTGGGGTTGATACCCTTGAGGCACGTACTAATACTGGGGTTGACCTTGAGGTACATATTGATACTGGGGTTGACCTTGAGGTACATATTGATTCTGGGGTTGACCTTGAGGAACGTACTGTTCCGTAGGTATGTATTGTCCTTGAGGTTGCCCCCCAGGTTCAAATTGGGTACCTTGAGGTTGCCCCCCAGGTGATAATTGAGGATTTTGAGGCTGTCCCCCAGGCGGTAACTGGCCACCTTGAGGTTGAGGATTAGGAATAGTACCTGACATCATGAGAATATCTTCTACACTCAACGGCTTAGTACCATTGTTTCCAGTTAATAACCCTTGTTCAATGGGTTGAGGAGATGCTCCCGCAAAAGTACCAGAAAGTGACTGATACCCAGAGGGAATAGAAGGACCGCTGTACAAAAAGGATTCTAGCGATTGAGTAAACATGGACGACTATCTTGACATATTTAACGGAGGATAGTAACCTCTAGGTGTTGGGTGATAAGGAATACGAGGTGGTGAAAAATTTAGACCTGGGTTTTCCAAAAAATTAGTCAATGAAAGATACCAAGCACTACTCCTAGGTGGACTGTAAAAAATTGATTCACACTCCCTAAGTTCAATAACGGGTTGATTTTCAGGGTAGGGATGCCTACTTCTTCTTCTGGAGTAGCAAGTTCTTCGATAGCTATAAGTCCAGAAGGAAGATTTTGGGTAATTATTCTTTCTACCCTGGGTGAACCAGGACCACTAGAAGTTGGAGAGGTAAACCCCGATGTTGGGGTAGCAGCAAATTCACTTTCAGGTTCGGATATTCAGGTTCCTCACCTATATCACTAGTAGATAAAAAGCTACCAGTAATTTCGAAAATAGACACTGGTTGTGGATTATAATTTACTACTAAAGCTTGAAAATCAGGATGCACCACCAAAGAATACTCTCCTTCTTCAGGTGACCCAACTCTACTGTCTCTAGGAGTTATGAGGGCTCTTAACCCTTCAGGATGGCTTGGTGGAAACTCAGGAGGTTGGCCCCGAAGTCTACGGGACGTCCTCGGTAATTCAGCCACGATTAAAAAATTTTAACTACTTCACACGCAAACAAAGTAAAATCTCAATGAAAACCACCTAAAGCCTCTAAAGAACCAAACAAATTTGAATCACACGCCTAAAGAATCTAGGAGATCAAACCACACACAAACAGTAACTTTCCATTTTGAAAACACTAGTTGGTGATGAAGCCCAACATTGCAGAGTTCAATACAGAAATTGCGGTTGGAACAGTTACCCGACAACCTGCTTAATGAATAGACTGACACAAGTTCCTCCACTAAACCATCTCGAGTGAAGAGAACCCCCTAGAAAATCCAAGTGAGTCTAGCTGACGTCTGCTCCAGGTATAGTGGGATCTTCCCACCACTGTCACCTTAGGAAGAATCCTATAGAATATGGTCACTAAGGTTACCAACGGAAACAAATATACCTGGGGGAACAGTCTATGATCCGATACGCATGCAAGGGCAGAGTAACAAGCTCAATCCCCTTGAAGGCTCCTTGACATAATCCAAGGTTTACCAACAAGTGACCCCAGGCTCCTCGACAATGGTTAATCCTAGGTTTACCATTTTTAATACGTGAATATCTGGCATCGTTCCCAATGAGGAAGGATTGATTCCCACACTGGTTCGGACATGATCTCGTGCTTCTCCTTTAAGTGGAGCTTTCCCAGAGCATAAATGCAACAATTGGATTTCTGTTCTACCACAAGATACAGCTACTTGTTTGTTTTACTATGTTGGAGAGTTAATTACTCCCTACTCCAAGACACTAGCCTAAGCTATGTTGGTGTATCAGAGCCCTAGAAATAAAAATATTACTAGATAGATTTTACTTTAAGCATTATTTTTACTGGTTTTTGTTTAAGTCAAGAGGTACGGAGATGAAACTCGTGGTGTGAAAACTCGACTCGAAATCACTAAAAAATGCACTTAAGATGATTAAGCAATCTTTTCCCTTCAATGAACTTCTAGATAGGAAAGAGTTTGAGAATGCAAATACTTGTAAACACAAATCTTTCTTAACAAACAAATTAAAAGAAGAGCTTTTTGTCTTTTCCAATGCACTCAAAACAAGACAACTAGTTATTTTCAAAAAAATTTCCCTTTTCTTTCAAAACACTCAAACACTACAAAAACAAACTTTTTCCAAAAGAGATTTTTTATTTTTTATAAAACACTCAAAACTATGGAACTAACTAATCTTGATATCTATAAACTATAAAAAACTATTTGAAGTCAAAGCTTACAAGATGTCTTTTTCAAGGATGTTTTACTTAGCTACAAGCAAACTAAGGACTAATTTGTCAAGAATCACAAATTAGTCAAAAAAAACCAATTTTTGTTTTCTTTTCTAAAAATGAAATCCTAACTTTTAACACAAGCTTTTTCAAAGTTTCGTAAAGAGAAAACACAAGTGGATTCCTCAACAAAGGTAGATTTTGCAAATGGTCAGACTCATAAGAAGGCTAGTAAAAACCAAGGTGATCTGAGGTTTCTACAGCTTCTACGCTCAGAGCTACTACAAGACCAAAATGAAAACCAAACCCAAAAATCAAAACTTCTAGGAATTTCACCTAAAACCCTAACACCAATGGAATTAACCTAAGAAAAGCTTCTGACAAGTTATATGCAGGTCTGGGCAAGGGATAATAACATCTAAACAAAAACTAAGCTGACTAATAGAGAAAATCTTAGGTTTTCCAAAATTTTGACAGGGTCCGCAGGCCCACAATTAACACAGGTGCGGTATCGCTTTGTGCTAAAACCAAAAGTTCGGATAGGTCTGCACTGTGTCCCAAGCCGAGGGTGCGGTCCTCTTCCAAAGTTATGAAAAACAAAAAAATAATCCTAGATCTACTAAATCTACCCAATTCCACACACAACAAGCCAAAAACAGAAACAAAAACACAGTTTCTTAGGTCAAAGTAAAAACAAGGAAAAAATCAAGTCCCCTGTATGGTTGCCATTTTGTCACACGGAATGAGTCGATCTTGCAAACAAGATAGACCTTCCTAGAATCTAACGATATCTAGTGACAAGCAAGCCAATCAAAAACTATCTTTCTCTAAATATGCATTTATAAATAAAGGCAAACAAGTGTTTAGGCCTACCTTGGGTCCAATGCAGGTTTGTGGAAGCTTCGCTCCTTTGATCCAAATGAGCTCCCTTGTTGCGAATATGCAAATACAAACAAGCAAACAAATTAAATAGCACCTGAAGAGCCAATATCATAAAGCATACTTAACATGATGATCAAGGAATTCATGAAACAAATGACATAAGACAATTTGTTGAAAAAAATGAATCTGATTGTATTAATTCAAATCAAAGAAGAACTTTACAACCTGTGCCTTGATGCTGTACAAGCTCCTCCCAAGGTCCAACAAGAAGTCTCCTCTACTTTGACAAGTTTCCCTCTCTTCCCAATGAAGCCAAAAATGTATGTGATCTCTCCACTCAAGCTTAACTAGGAAGTCTCAATTCCACCAGCATTTACCCTAAAAAATGTTCAGCTTTTTAACCTCCCTAGCAACCAGCCCAATGCCTTAATTTATAGTGTAATGGAGGGAAGTTACTAGGTCCTCCTTCAAAGGGATAGCTCCTCTCATCAAGGGATTAGCTCCTTCTTTTTGGAGATGCATGAACCACCTAAGAGCGACCAATCCACGACAAAATTCCTTCTAGAATCATCTGGAATTAACCCAAAGTGAGTTTTTTAGAATAAACTTGCGCCTTTTTGACTTTCACAGGGGTCCGCACCCACTCCTTTAGGGACAGAGCGGGCAGGTCTGCAGTTTTTGTGAACAGGAGGTGCAGGACCGCAGGCAACAGTGAGAGAAAGTGTGGAACCAGAGCTTTGTTGATTTTCAATGTCTTTCTCTCATTTTCAAAGCTTGACTTGAAGATCTGAGGTCTGAGACTTGCTTAGGAGGACAGTACAAGTGATGATAGACCCATACTGACTACAAATAATCATGGTGACGATATTTTTGTGTAACAAGTTTAATGAGTCTAAACAGGGAAACTCGTTAATCTTTTCATGTTTTGAGAGTTTGAAAAGGATCGTAAAAAGAGTAGCTCTATAACTTGTCTGTGTAATTTAATGAGTCTAGAATAGACAACTCGATGGTCTTTTCATATTTAGAGAGTCTGAAAATATCGTAAAGAATGACTCCATGGTGGTCCCTTTGTCATAGTTATTAACTAGGTGCGACAAAAGGTTAATAGTATACCCGAATCAGTTACTTTTCTGTGAGTTAATCTATTGAATCCGAATAAAGAGAAACCTATGTTCAATAGATGTCAACCTCATTATGTTACGAGTACGAGGAGATAGACTAAACTTGTTTTTCATCGTGAATTTTTAATGAGTCACGCGACGACAAACTCAATACCTTCATCAAATTTTAACGAGTCAAATGAAGAAAAATCAAGGTATCTTTTTTAGTTTATTGAGCAAGGAAAAGAGGTAAAAGAACTGCTCATTCCTTCTTCATAGATTTAACGAGCCCGAAGAAGGGGAAAAACTCGGGTATTTTTCGATTTAAGAGTGAGAAATGATTCCAAAAGAGTAAGTGCTCTTGTTGCTGCCATAGATTTTTAACGAGCTCGGTGACAAAAACTCAGGATTTTTCGGTTTAACGAGTGAGAAAAGTACCTAAAAGAATGCTCGGTTCATCTTTGCAAATGTTTAACGAGCCTAAAGAAAAAACTCAAATTTTTTCAATTTTATAAGCGAGAAAAAATTGCCTAAAAAGAATGCTCTAATGATCTTTTTCAGTTTAATGAGCTAGAAAAAGAGCGAAAAAGAGTTGCTCGGACCATCATCATATGTGTTTAACGAACCCAACGATGACAAACTTGGGGATTTTTCAGTTTAAGAGCGAGAAAATATCCCATAAAAGAAAGCGCTCATATCTTCTTTGTAGTAGTTTAACGAGCCCAAAGAAGGAGACTCGAGGTTTTCCTGATTAACGAGTAAGAAAAATACCATAAAAAGAATGCTCGATCTTCTTCGTGGTAGTTTAGCGAGCTCGAGGAAGGAGACTCGAGGATTTTTCAGATTAACGAGCATGAAAAATACCATAAAAAGAATTCTCGATCTTCCTTGATGTCATGCTTGACAATAGAAGGGTCTATGCCATGCATTTCCTCATAGGACCAAGGGAAAACATCACAGAAGTCCTTAAACGGGTAGCTGAAGCTCGCAATTTCCTCAGGATTGCAATTTGCTCCAATTCGTATGTTTTCCACGATGTCTGTCTTGAATGAAATATTGATGGGCAATGTATTTGAAATATTACCCATGTTTCCCTCTGAGTCCAAAGTTTGGATAGTTGTATATGGTGAGGAAACAATTTTAGGTGCGTCAGATGACAGGATTTGAAGAGGCATCGTGTCCGAATCAGATATCGAAACATGATGGTGCGAGTCCTCCCAAGGTCGCTCTTCTAAAGTCATGATCTCTCTAATAGCTTCGTTCATAGGTAGGACTTGATTGAGTGGATCAAAAGGAGGAGCTGTTATGGGAGGGGTTGTGGTACCATTGGCCGTGACCAAAGTGACGGACACTCGGATGCAGATTGAATGGCATAGTAGGCAAATTCAGCTGGTGATAGCAACATTTTTTCTCCGTAAGTGTCAATGTCTGAAGGGGTTGTGAGGATCCAAGGATCGGTTGGTTCGTGAGGAATGGATGACACCATAGAGACCGTCTGTGGAACTGCGGGCGATAGAAGAGGGAAACAACCCATCAGGGAAGAGCCCTTCAGTAGACCGGTATCGATATTGATGTAAGAGTCAGGTACACCACCCACTAAGGGTACAAAGCTGCTAGGTAACGAAGAGTAATCTGGGGTGCAAAAGGACAGTTGGTCCACTGTGACTATCTTTCCATCCAAGGGAAAGAGGATGATACGGAAGACCGAAGACACAACGGCCTTCATGGCATAAGTCCAAGTGCGGCCCAAAAGCAGATTATAGTCGAGTTTATGATCCACGACTTCAATATCTACCATTACCATTTTCCCACTCAAGGTGATGGGATAGCTAGCTAGGTAACCTTTTGGGATGAAAGTGTGGCTGTCGAAAGCTTTAAGGGAATTCGATGGCGGGGATAGGGTTGGAGAACCCAAAGCAAGCCAACATGAAGCCGACATGACATAGGTAGAAGCACCTTCATCGATGACAGTTCTATGTATACCTTTACCTTTTGAAAAAATTTGCACTTGAAATGCAAGCTGGTGGGAAAGGGGAGGTTTACACTTTTCCATGTCGAAAACCGCAAGCGTGGAATCCTGTGGGTTGATACCACCAATAACTGAAAGCAAATATTTCCTTTTTGCTAGGCATGTTTGTAATACTTCGAGCACCGACATAGCCGACAATGCTTGTGCCAAGTCTTCTACAATGCTGTAGTTTTGGGTGGCACGTGAAAATGTATTTTGTGTTGTGTGTCGAAGTGCCCCTTTGGGGGGTGAACTACAAGGTCAACAAACAACCTTTCAATATGCAAATCGTTGGGTGGCGGTGGGTTTTGACTTGAGGAAGGTTCCTCTGCATGAGCGACAGGAGCTCCATAGGATTTGGCTCTTGTTTGTAGAACTACCGTTTCAAAGGTGTAAAAGGTAGAAGATCCTTCACTAGCTGAAGGATGTTACAAACCACTGTTTCCCCCTTATGGGGATTGGGGTTGGTTTGCAATAAGGTTTTGCTGCTGCTGAGCGAGGAAAGGATTATTAAGGGTAGCAGGGGTCCTACCAGTATCCTTTTTAGCAATGTATTCTGTGCATACATGAAGGCATGGGTAGTGATAGGTCATGTGGTCTTCAGCACAAATTTTGCAAGGGAATCTAGCGGGTTTATCCTTTCCATTGTCAGGAGGCGCAACGGTCTTCTATTTTGGGTTTTGCTTATTTGTTGATTGCTCCTCAGAAGGAGCGGCCTTTTTCTTATTCTTCTTGTTCTTTCCACCAGGTTTTTCCGTAGACTGCACAAAGTTTATCGAGGTGGTAGGAAGCGCAATCGATTTGGTAGAGGGATCCATTGACATTTGGGCAATGTGACCTCTAAGTTGTTTTACAGCAGCCCTAGAGGCCACACCAATAATCCCATCGGCGTGCACTCTGAGGTGCTGAGTAGCGGAGACATTGGAGTTACGAGGGGCATTGGGGATTACGTCGTAAAGAGTGCCAGACTGTGAATATATCAGATCTAAGTGTTGGGCATGACGTATGGATTGGTCTTCTGTGACCGCACCACCTAAAGCGACATCTTTAGTGATTTGCGGGAGTAGGGACTTGCAGAACTAGTCCGCTAAGAGATAGTCTAGGAGGGGAGCTTTAACTAACCTCCGCCTACGTCTCCATTCATGTATATGATCAGAGATGTGGGTGGCAGTATCTTGATGTAGTGAAGTGAGGAGCTCTGTCCCAGTCTCATAGCAGATGGGTAGCTGGAAGTGCTTTAGGAATTCCATCGCTAGAGCGTCGAAGGTATTTACTGACGCATGTGGTAACTCTATGTACCACTTAGCTGCATTGCCAGTGAAGGTGCGGGGAAAAAGACGTAACCAGACACTATCATCCACCATGGAGTTGGAAACACACCAAAGATGATAGGTGGTGATGTGAGTGCCCAGATCCTCCCCTTGTTTCCCTTCGAATTTGGGGATGTATGTTGGTATCTTATGCGGGATCAACGACCAAAGTAAGTTGTGGTAGATGGGCTTATTTGTAAGTTTGTACAAGTCGGGGATATCCAACATTGCCAAGAAAGGAAAAGTGTGAGGTTCCCCCGACTTGAACCAAGGCCATGAAATATGACTTGAGGAACCTTGTGGTCCTCCCATCATTTGAGTCCCAATATTATACATAGGCTGTGTGGTATAGTAGTTGCCTTGGGGTATGGCGTTGTAGTGTGGATTTCCACAGGGAATTTGATGTTGGGGTATAGAATTTCCCCCAGGAAAAGTAGTGCCCCCTTGACTCATTTGAATTTGTGAGTAGGGTGCCCCCATGGATTGGTTGGGACCTCCTTGAGGATTCCCGCCCGCCACAGAACTAACCATATGTCCTTGATTGACATAAGGAACGCTCATGTCAATCAATGACTGACCATGCATGCTTGAGAATGGAGGGGGAACTGTTACATTCCTGACCGGTATGTGCATATTGGGAATGCCCCCAGATACTTGAATCTGGGGGATTGAACTGTACAATGGCTTTCGACCATATTGTTGGTGGACGGGAACCGTGCTAATAGTGCTATATTGGGCATTATAAGGAGTGTTGTATGTAGCACTTGTCGAAGGTATACAGTTTGACACTAAAGGGGTGGAACCTGACATCAGCTAGGTTCCACTCATGAAGGGTGTCATGTGATTGGTTGTACATGGGACAAATGGGATAGTGGGCTTCACCATCAACGGTGTGGTGGTGACTGTCGACTGGGGAAGTGGTGGAGGGCCAAAAGTGTCCACAAAGTTCCACGACCCGTTAGACATCAATGAGATGGATGTAAATGTTCTTTCTAAAGATACAGGGAGTACAGGTGCCACGGGAACCAAGAGTGGGTCCAACGAATTCGTGAGTGGAGGGTTAAAGGGAGGAAGAAATCCTTTGGTAAAGAAATCCTCCGACAAACTTGAATCGTCGGTTGTCCAAATAGATTCCGTGTGAGATCTAGGAGACTGATTCCTCGAAGATGGGGAATCCGATTCACTGGAGCTCAGTGGATCTTCCACAATGAGTGGAGTAAGTCCTAACAATCGTCTAGATTGATGACGAGGGCTAATTGTAGCCACAGTGACCGTTAATTTTTATCAATAAATTTTATCATGATATTTGTTAAAGTCTCAATGATAGCACATTGGTACCTAAAAAATATAAAAAATACACTAAGTTGATCAATCAACAAACAGAGGGAAATGACCCTGTCTGATAAGCACCAATCACTGGAGATGAAACCCATTATCACAATGAATAACAAAGACGTCTGGCCAAATTTACAGTTACGGTTACTCTAGATCATCACCTGAACCTCAGATTGAGGGGCCAAGTACTCTCGTGAAGACGAGCACCCTCCAAAAAACTGAAGACAAAGTAGGTCCGTCTATGTCAGATACCAGGGCAGCTTGCCGCAGTCACCTTGTGTAAGTCCCTAAAAGATTAGCCACTAAGGATACATCAGATCACAGACACCATCGGGGGGGACATAATCGCAGACAATATGCTGTGTGGGTAGGATACTTGAGTCCCCGACTCAAATCCGAAATCCCCGAAGAGATCCCTAATACACAAAATACCCAAAGTATTTGCAAGCGAAGGCGGGCTATCTTCACTTACAGTCTGATGTTGTCTCGTATTTAGCTCTACTTTGACTAGAGTGGTCCTGGTAGTATGAGTGCAAAAAGAATTTTCGCTCTTTTAATGACACTAGTTTTGGTTTTCGATCTTGGGCAGTTTACTCACACTGCCTATCCCAAGATCTTAGCTTGAACTAATGTTTGGTTGCTCAATAAAGAGTTACTGATTGATTTTTAGGTAAATTTTATGTGTACTTTTTTATTGTCTTTGGTAGGGGAGTTGACGTATGAAATGTGGTGGGACGCTGACTCAAAAAATCATGCACAAGACAATGCTTTAAAAAATATTCAATTCGATGAAAACAAGTTGTATTCTATAGGTGAGAGTCTTTCACATATTCATATTTGTTCCATGCATCTTAGTCATTATAACACATGCATAACAAATATAAATCTTTCTAATTCTATCCTAATAACTACTTGAAACCAAAACAAAGTAGTTTTTAACCAGCTAAATAGAAGAATGAATAAAAGAATTCATGATTTTTTTTTTCTTTGATAAAATATTTTTCAAGAAAGAAAAAACAACTTATTTCCTAAAAAAACTTTTAGGACACCTATCTTGCTAACAAAATGCAGTAGCAAATCCTCTTTCAGTCCATGAGTAGGCTTCCTATCCCCTTGGGTTTGCAGACACAGTTGGAAATCAAGATTTTGGGAGACTAACGCTTTGTAGCAGTGGCCACAGAGAGTTACTGGGTCCACTAACGCTCTGTGTGTGCAGACACAGTGCTTTATAAAGCACTGTGTAGTCTGCTAACCTGCGTTAGTGTGGGAAAACAGTTCAAAACAGGGCTTCTTGGATCAGATTCAATGATGAATATATGTAGGCAGGATGTAGCAAGGTTTTGGTGGGTCAGAAAGGGAATGCAGAAGTATAGGGAGGTCTTAGAAGGAGGAGGAAACTGAGAACTGTCTGGGTAAACTGGGAACTAGATGTATAGTCCCCAATGGAGTCGCCAATTCTATTGTAGGATAAAATGCATGGTGCATGGAGAATGGGGATACCCTCAAAGGTCTTCTCGAGACCTTTGTCAGACTGTAAGATTAACTGCAACCATCACAAAGTTACATGCACGTTCATAAACAATAACTAACTATCAAAGTAGGAAAAATAGATTACCTCAAGCCTCTGTGTAGATTTGTTGGAGAGTGAAATGCAGCTAGGTGGAAGTCCCCTGAGTCGGCTCCAGATCAAGTCCTGCGCATAGAAGAGACAAGCATAATCACAACATACAACTCTGATAACTAATACATGAATACATAAAAGAACATCTAGTTACACATAACTAAGCTGTTCATGCTAAAAGGTATTAGACAAACAAATAAATGAATGATAGTACCAACACCATGGAGTAGATAGTACAACTGCAGTTCTATATTAATGTCGGAAGAGTGATTACAACCATCTATTGCATCAGCCTTCCCTTACCCCTCCAGCTTCTCTCTCTCTCTCTCTTCTTACCAACTTCTTATGATTTGAGACAATGCTCGACAATCAAGTATGCTATCCTTTCAAATGATCTGACCTCTATCACCATAGCCCTAGCTTTGCTTATGTAGCAATTGAGTTAGGGTTGCCAAGTTCCTCCATGAGTTCCTTAGGGTAAAAGTAATGAAGTTGCCATGCTTTTCAGCTCTTTCCCATTTGCCTCCTTCATTAGGATTATAAATCCCTCAAATATGTCGAACTTGAGATGTTTCCTTGATTTTCTTGAGTAGATCTAGGAGCAAATATCTAGATATTTATGAGTCAATTCGCTCCTTTAACCCTTATAACTTCATTAGGGTCCACTAACACTGTTCCTGAACTAGCAACTAGAGTTATTTGGGTCACTAATGCACCCTTAGGCTTGAAGAGAAGCTTTATAAAGCAGGTTGTCAATGCATAGCCAGCGTTAGTGTGGAAACAAGGCATGTGATCTTGGTCTTTGCTTTAGCTATCATGTATTTTCCCTCTGAGCTGATGAGGGGGTCAATTTGCTATATAACACACTGAAGGACCAATTAGATGCCACGCGCCAAAAAGAAGCCTTGCTTAAAGCACACATCCAACCATGGATTGATGAAGCTTTCACAAATTACAGCTACCATTGAAGGGAAGTTGGCACAAATGCAGGAACTTTATACGGTAAGACAGGAATGTGACCCTACTCACGAAAGCTCAAAGATACATGTGAAACAAGTACAATAGACAGCGGGACAGTGTTCTGCGGACACCCAAGCTGTGCGAGACCTGTTGGATGGACTTCGCGCAAAGATCGCCACACCAATAGAGTGACTTGGGATGAGTCATAATGATTGTGTTGGGGGCCTGTTGGGCATGGGATCCACCGCAACATGCTTTTGGGGCTTAAAGCCCAAGTTTTGGTCAATGTAATGTAAAGACTCCACGAAGTACGAACGCGGAGCGCGAAAGTCTAGGATGAGTCATAGGGTTGTCCACCCTAAGAATTGTAAAATAATGTAAAGTTTTGTCGGCCTACCCATGTGTTGTAGGGAAAAGTATCCGACTCGGATGACCCTAACCCACTCTAAGGGTGACAGTTCCTTAGCAACAACTGTAAAACAAACTACTGAAGGTTTACTTCTTTATGAAAGCAAAAGAGGATGGAGAAAGCACTAACCGTTGCCTTGCGCTTAATGTCGAATCCAAACTCTCCTCTTTGACCGCTTGTTCCTAGCTCTTTGTCCTTCTGCTCGCCCAGCTGCAATGAGATCCTGCACAATGACAAAGAAGGAAACTACAAGAGGCATGCAATCATAACTGTTTCATGGATTAGTGTAAACCAAACATGCAATCATCACAATACATAATTGAAACAAGAGCACATAGAAGAACCTTAATAGCTTTTATTAATGAAGAAATAAAGGTTCTGAGAGGATTACAACCATTGCAAGCTCCAACCCAGCAACACCTCCCAGCAGAAAGAATTTCTCTTCTTCACCTCTCTCAAACAATCACCCAATAACTCAAGAATGAAACCAACAACATATCATTACTTTGCACAAAATTCCAGCCTCCTTAGCTCATAGGAGAGAGCTCAATATATAGATAAATTGAGAAAGGATGAGTCAGCTTGCAATTGATGTGTAGCTGCCTTGTGTCCTCTCTCTCTTCAGTTAATCTTCAGTTGATCTTCAGTTCTTGAGTCCACTTGGTGAACCTTGCTTCCACTTGGAGAAACAAAGCCTCTGACTCATCACAAGGCGAAATACCTGACCCAAGTGTCATTTTTGGAAGATTCCAAAGCAATGAATCACTGTGCCACATGTCCAAACTCGCCCAACGCAGGTGGGCTTTGTTCTACCTGCTTTGCAATGCAGGTACACCATGGAGCAGTTGTGTTTCAGCGCAGAAGCCTAGTGGAGCACCTGCTTTGATTTCAGGATTGCTTGTTTTTGAGTGTTTTCAGGTGGAGAACTGATCTGAGAGCTGTTGGTTTGCTGACCTTGTTCCTCTAGGGGTAGGAACATCATGTTTAGGGAACTTTGGATCCCTTGGATTATTGACAATTCATGCTTATTGCTGTAAGGCACAAAATTGTCTATAACAGATGCCCCCTAAAGTATGAGGTCGTTTATCGGGTGAAATGCTTTATTGAGAGGATCCGAAGTTCATTCAATCTGCTGAGAAGTGTCCTGTAATAAGATACAATACAATACATTATTTTTCATACATTTTTCATGATCTAGCTGAGGCGGGCATTCCCATGCTCAACTTTATAAATACATTTTGGTACATAGAACAGACGATCGTCTGATGCTAGACTGATAATTCTCTGCCGAATTTATCATCCTTTTAAAAGGATGATCATCTGTTGCAATGATGTACATATCAAATGTCTTTATGTCCTAAATATATATCGCAGCCCGGATGGATGAAACTAGATCCGGGGTCTTCAAACTCTTTCGATCTTCACTCGATGTACAAGTCGATCCATGTGAGAATTTCTTGAAGTCGAACATGGAAAGACATCGCTTGATTACCGGTCAATGATGTAAACCGTTAACAAGCGCGAGAGGAATCACCGATAAGGATGATGACCCTCAAGGTACGGCAGTACAATCTACATGGTGGGAATAAAGGACTTGGCGTCGACCACCATGCAAAATCTTCTGGTCGAAGGTCATTGATGTATACCTGTCGCCGGAAGTGAGAAACTTGCCATTGAGGCATGCAAGCTTCAAAGTACTGAGGGGGGTGTTCCTAGATCAACTCCTTGGATAATGAGCTGATGTCGACAAGGAGCGATCCGTCAAAGGAGGGCCTTAATGAATCCCACATCAGTGACACGGAACAGAGCTAGTGATTATGATGAGGTGAAAACAAACTGTGATGTATGATTCAGGGTGGCAGTCATGAAGTGGATGAAGGATAATGTATGGCAGTGGGTGGAACACGGTTGACTCTTTACAGAACCACATCTCTTGAACATATAACGACACTGATGTGATGGATTGGTAGCATTACCCCAATTGTGGACGGTGTGGCGAGGACCATGGTTCTGCGACCGGTGAATGAAACAACCCAACCCGATGCGGTACGGAGGACAAAGTGTCATGTTCAAGAGCGACTTGCTACCATTAATACTGTGAGGTTCTCCCAATTTTTCCCCAGTCATTGCTGACCAGTACCTCTTTATTTTTGTCAAGCTTGAGGAGGATAACATATGCTTGTTCTATAACCTGCCCTTCGGGCAAGCCCATCGCTATGTTTTAACGAGCCTAGCGATAGGGAAACTCGTTCTCGTCTAAAGACAAGTTTGTCGCTATTTAATCATTTTAACGAGTCTAACGACAAAGAAAACTCGGTCCTTTTCATTTTTAGAGAGTCTGAAAAGGTACGAAAAGTTAACTCCAAAATTCCTTTTTCGTCATCTAATCCCTTAAGTCCGAAAAAGTTTAAAACAATACAGAAGGGATGAATTTTCGGTTGCTTTAACGAGCCGAACAAACAAGCGCTCGATCTTTTTGTGCAATAATCCCTCAGGTCCAAAAAGATTAAAATCTAGAGGAGGGATAGCTTTCTGGTCTCTTTAACGAGCTGGAAGGCCAAAACTCGGCAAACTTTTCATATTTTATGAGTCAGTGAAAAGAGCTCAAAGAAGACTCATCTTTTGAGGAACGAGTGATGAACAGGGATAGCAGCAGATTCCAGGTACAGGTTGGAATTCTCCAATCACGGCAGTGTCACAGGGATGGCTAAGTGAAATCACTCTTCGCAGCTGTTCCTCAAAATGGGTAAACAAACATATGGAGGTGAACGATTGGCCAAATGAACAGATGGAGGTGATGGCATATAAACACGACCAAGGGCTTTTAATATGGTTTTCAAAGGTTACATTTCTCGAGGTTGTTTACCGGTTCATTTTTCTGGATGAGCTTGAACTGTTAGGGAAAGATTGCTCACAATTTACGTTTATTTTTTAACGAGCATGAACTTCTGCACAAAAACTGCTCGATGATGCCCCCAGCATAATAATGCAGACGAGGCACATGCCCCCTAAACTTTAAGGGGCATTTCATTTTTTAATGAGGTTGACATCGTAAAAGAACTATCCTCATTTACTCCTTATTTCATTTTTTAAACGAGGTTGACTTGAAAAAGGAACTATCCTCGAAACTTTTAGATCCATTAAAAATAGAAGGCTTCATATCCCGTTGCATCCAACTCCGCGAGATTACTTGGCGGTGGTGGGGTAAAAGTGCCCATTAAAGAAGGGCCTTTTGGGAAAATTACTCCGATATATTGGATAGAATGATTGCTTCCATGGATCGATGGAATGCTTCTTGTGTTGGATGGCGGCTCAACTTCTGTCGAAGTTGTTGTCGAACTGCCTGGTCGACCTTTTCTTTCGCCATTCAACGGCTGTGGATTCCCACGGCTTTTGTTTAATGTTGAAATTAAAGCATCATCTTGGCGCTTAAAACTTGACAACATCATGACTTGTGATGGGGAAGCATTTCCACTGTCAACCAGATTCTGACTTGGGTTAGGAAATTGATCACTTGACACAGGTGAGGTATGAGGACTTTTAAAGAACCTCTTTAGCTCAGCTTTGAATGGGCAATCCTTAGTGTTGTGATCTTTGTCATCGCATATTTGACACGGAAACCGTTTCCTATTCCCAGGAGGGTTTGAAGAATTTTTCTTAGGGGATGACCCACCTTGTTTATTCTTCCTCCCTTTGTTTTGATTCTTCTTGCTTCCTGGTTGATTGGTTTCTTTGCCCCTATCTGTCGATACGGCATTTACTTCCGAAGCGAGAACTTCTTCATGCGCATTTTGATTCGAATCCTTACGGGCCTTCTTTTGATTGGTCCTTTTCGGATTCGCGTTTGCCGTGCCAATCACGCCATCGCCGGCATGAGAGTCACTGTTTGATTTAGGAGGAGGAGGGATTGAAAACTCTGGTCTAGGGGCGTCTGGTATTTTGTCATAGAGCGTGCCGGACTGAGTATATACTAAATCCAAGTATTGTGCACGAGCGATAACTTGCTCTTCTGTTACGACTCCTCCCTTTGCTACATCTTCCGTTATAGCCAGAAGTAATGACTTTATAAACCACTCAGCTAAAAGCTGATCAGGAACGTATGTTTTAACCATTCTTCGTCGACGTCGCCACTCATGTATATGATCTGATATATGAGTTGCGGTTGTCTGTTTGAAGTTAATCAATATCTCTGTTCCCGTTTCGTACCTTATTGGTAATTGAAAGTGGGTCAAGAATGTTGTGGCAAGGGAGCCAAAATTGTCGAACGAAGCTCTAGGCAATTCTATATACCATTTTGCCGCAGGACCTGTCAATGTCCTCTGAAAGAGGCAAAGCCTTATCGAATCGTCATTCAAAGTGTTCGACGAACACCATAGATGAAATGTCATCACATGATTCGATGGGTCTTCACCTGGATTTCCATTGAATTTAGGAATGTCGGACGGGAGTTTGTGTGGAATCACTGGCCACCAAGGGGCGTAAGAAATTGGATCGTTTGTTAACCGATGTAAATCAGGCAACTCTAAAGTCGCCACGAATGGTAACTGCTGGTTCAAGTTAGGTGAAGCGTAACCAGGATACGATGGAATCGCCTGAACAGTCGGTCTTTGCATACCAGCATAATGGAGTTGATGTTGGTATGATGAATACGGTTGATGGACTTGGCCACTATAAAGTGGTTGATTTTGACCATTTTGAATATATGGTTGTCCAGTATTCGCAAATATTTGCTGTTCAGAACCTTGGTACACTTGTTGGAATTGCGGCTGTTGGTATTGCATTATCCACGGTTGCGACACCATGGGTTGTTGCGCTACACTAACCGTTGGACCAAGATGTGGGGTAGTCGTACCCAGCTGTACTTGTGTTGTCCCACCAGTAGATGATTGTGGTTCGGTCGCAGGGTCAAGTGGCTGTTGCATGAGAACCTGAGCAATCTGAGGTTGACACACAACAGGCATTGTTTGAACTTGCGACACGGTCACAATAGCCGGTGTAGTTGGGATGTTTGTCACAGGTACACAATGTTGCATAGAATATACAACTCTCGGTGGCTGGGATAGCACAGGTACCCAACTACTTGTTGCAATTCCGCCATAACTTGAATAAGGTTGAGAGCTCCCGTATGGGTACTGCCCCCCATACGGTAGCAACCCAGAACTCAAGGCAACTGCCTGCCTTGGAGGACTGGATGGCCTAATTAGATTCCCAAAAGGGTCAATTTGATGAGCCTCACCATGAGAGTTACCAGACATTACTCCGGAACAAACAGGAACATGCCATACTGTCGAGATAGTCTCTTGATGGACTCCTTCTAGCGACTGCGAGCTAGTTGGGACAGATGGTATGCCGGCGAACATTGTTGGATTTGCAGCAGGTAATTCTGCCGTCGCCGTGTCATTCGACACAGTCCTAGATGTCGACGGTTGTTCAGTCATTTTTAGTCTATCCAATTGATCACCTAGTGATTCTACAGGAACTTCCACTGGTGATGGACAAACTTCTGTTGTAGCAGGAAATAGAGCGACCCCTACTCCAAACTGACTTGGAGTGGATACTTGCGGTTCTTCTATAATTTCCTCTATCGCAATCAGACCAGGTGGAAGAGGAAGACCGTCAGGTCCGTAAAAGATTTCCGGTGCCGAAGAAGGGGTTGTATCGACCGCGACGGATGTTTGAGGAACAAAACTCTCTGGACCGGTTACAGATGGAACTGGTTCAGCCATACAAGTATTTGCCCCCAGACTAGGATCAGTATTACTGTCCCTCTGTGGTGATTGAACTTCTTCTATAGAGGCAGGGTTTCCGGAAATGTTTGGAGTGACCAGAATCTCAGATGTTGTTGGAACGCTTGTTCTAACTTTTAAAGGAGATTTTGAGCTGGTTCGACGAGCTCGCTTTGTCCGGATTGTTTTCGATTCCGGAGACAAAGACGGTTGACTCGCAAGCCTCCGAGAACGACGGATATTCAATTGACTTTCTTCCACGATTGCAGATTACTCGATCAACTAAAATATAAAGGGGAAAATTTGTGTTTCCGATTTGAATGAATTTTATTAGACGCTTTTAAACATAACTTTGCTTTTTCATGTTTTAAGAGTCGAGAAAAAGCTAAAGATGACTCTAGTCGCCTTCGATGTATTAACGAGCCCGAAGTGACAAATGCTCGGTTGGACCTTTTTCAGTTATAGAGTTTGAAAAGGGCCAAAATAAACTGCTCTGGAGATCTAGGCAGAGGGTGTGCCAAACGTTTCGCGAAACCACAGAATACGTTTTACGGTACGGGTGGTCGATCTTCGTGAATGCTGTGTTCACTGCATCGCGATCAGTAGGGCGGACGACACGGCTTCCTATGGATAAAGGATAATTGCCTATAGGGGTCTCCCAATATATACTCGACGGTACGTGGGAGCACAAGTCCGTATTAGTGCCACCGACTCTCAGGAGGAATCACCCACCTTCGTAGAGATCGACAGTCACTATGTTTAACGACGCCGGAACACGTCTCTACCTAGACCTCTAGATGTTTGCGTTATGTTTCAAATGCGTTGTTAGGTTCATTCAGTATATTTTAAGTTGATCTTTTTAAAGTTTGCCTTTCAAGGTTCACCACGAGATGTATATGACAAATTCCTAAATGCAGCCTAAGATGAGAAGCAAGCTTTTTCAAATCTTTTTGACTGATGAAAATCTTAACTACTGAGAGAGAAAGAAGGCAAATTCTTTTCACACAGTTCATACAGCACAAACTAATGCATTTTCTCCTAAATCATCATGCAAACTTTTTTTTTTAAAATGCAAAATGCACAATGCATGTATTTTCTTTTCCCTTTCTTAATGTGGATGGATACAAAAAGAAAGTGGTTATATAACTTTGATTTCGATTTAAAGCGAAAGTAAACAAGCTTGTCCAAAATCAAAAGACACCTTAAGATTCACTTGCTTAATCACTGGAAATACATGAAATCAAACCATACGAATGAAAGTAAAACGACTAACCAGCTATGGACAGCAAACCAGCTAACTCTTTAGACCAGCAAAACGCCTAACACAGGTTCAGATCTAAGAGGCCAAAAGCATGACTAGTTTACTTTTCGTTATAGGAAATTGTAAATGAGTAAGAAATACAAAGAACAAGTACAATTTCTCTATATAACAGAGGCAGAATGATGGCAAGTAATATTGGTTTCAAAACAGGCACAAGACTGACACCTAGCAGCAAAACTAAGTGAAAACAGGCAAGAGAAAGGAGGAAACCCCAAATGCACTAAGCAAATTTGGGTCAACGTAGGCTCTGCACAGTCAAACTGGCTCTCAGCGCAGGTAGCTAGTTCGGGACCTGCGTTGCAAAGCAGGTAGCCTGTGTACTACCTGCTTTGGAAAACGAGAGTTGCGTTTTCACAGTTTCCGGGTCATAATTTTCTAAAAAATGCACGGTTTTTGCTCAAATCAGAAGCATTCAGTCAAGCATACTCAAAGGGATGATTTAGAAGGTGCAAAGCTATCACTAAGAGCTTACAAGGATCTTTGTAGATCAGCTCTTCAAATCATGAATCTGCTCAGAAAATGAGCAAGAGTAGCAGCCCCTCTACTTCGCTTTTGATATAGTCAAAAGCTTTTCGATTTGGTACTCTTTTGTTCAGGAAATGAATAGCAAAATACTACAAACACAATCAAACGGATACGATCCCCAGTGGAGTCGCCAGTTTGTTGTAGGGAAAAGTATCCGACTCGGATGACCCTAACCCACTCTAAGGGTGACAGTTCCTTAGCAACAACTGTAAAACAAACTACTGAAGGTTTACTTCTTTATGAAAGCAAAAGAGGATGGAGAAAGCACTAACCGTTGCCTTGCGCTTAATGTCGAATCCAAACTCTCCTCTTTGACCGCTTGTTCCTAGCTCTTTGTCCTTCTGCTCGCCCAGCTGCAATGAGATCCTGCACAATGACAAAGAAGGAAACTACAAGAGGCATGCAATCATAACTGTTTCATGGATTAGTGTAAACCAAACATGCAATCATCACAATACATAATTGAAACAAGAGCACATAGAAGAACCTTAATAGCTTTTATTAATGAAGAAATAAAGGTTCTGAGAGGATTACAACCATTGCAGGCTCCAACCCAGCAACACCTCCCAGCAGAAAGAATTGCTCTTCTTCACCTCTCTCAAACAATCACCCAATAACTCAAGAATGAAACCAACAGCATATCATTACTTTGCACAAAATTCCAGCCTCCTGAGCTCATAGGAGAGAGCTCAATATATAGATAAATTGAGAAAGGATGAGTCAGCTTGCAACTGATGTGTAGCTGCCTTGTGTCCTCTCTCTCTTCAGTTAATCTTCAGTTGATCTTCAGTTCTTGAGTCCACTTGGTGAACCTTGCTTCCACTTGGAGAAACAAAGCCTCTGACTCATCACAAGGCGAAATACCTGACCCAAGTGTCATTTTTGGAAGATTCCAAAGCAATGACTCACTGTGCCACATGTCCAAACTCGCCCAACACAGGTGGGCTTTGTTCTACCTGCTTTGCAACGCAGGTACACCATGGAGCAGTTGTGTTTTAGCGCAGAAGCCTAGTGGAGCACCTGCTTTGATTTCAGGATTGCTTGTTTTTGAGTGTTTTCAGGTGGAGAACTGATCTGAGAGCTGTTGGTTTGCTGACCTTGTTCCTCTAGGGGTAGGAACATCATGTTTAGGGAACTTTGGATCCCTTGGATTATTGACAATTCATGCTTATTGCTGTAAGGCACAAAATTGTCTATAACACCATGGTCCACGGACCATGGGATTGTATAAATAGAGCGAGGCTCTAAGTGTAAAGATGGTTTTTAGAGCAAGTAGTAATAGATAGATGTGAAGGCATGGTTAGGGGATAGAAGTGGATTTGAAATGTATTGGGTCGTAGTAGTAGGAAGAGGCTCTGCAGTTGAGTGTGCAGAGGTTGAGTAGAGTCCGCAGCTGAGTGCACAGACCCCTATAGCTGAGTGTGCAGGGCGGATTCGGGTCTATAATTGAACTGAACTTGAAAATGATTATAAATAAAGATAAGTTTGATTCGGAATATTGTGCATCTATGGTTCTGTTTATCTTTATGCGTTTATATTGGTTTTGATTATGCGCACTTACTTGAAAGTTGAATAAGTAATAAGAATATTGGGCCCGCACAAACTAAGTCAAAACACTAATATAATAGCGTTGTAAGGATCGAGACCAGGATAGTACTGTATTCGCGCCCCTTACAAAGGTGCACACAAGCTGCTGTGCGGGGCAGTGCAAGCGCGCAGGTTCAGACCGCGAACCTTGAGAACCTTCATCAAGACATCCCTAGGGTGCGGAAACCTTGTTCCAGCACCCTCCCATACTACTTTGGGTGAGACCTCAGTCCGCATTTCGCGGGCTGTTGCTGAAAGGGCCAGTAGTACCGGGATTTGCTTGGCTAAGTCACTTCTGAACCTAGGTTAGGCCCCACGTAGCCAAAATCTATGTAATGGATGCCTCTAGAGCTCATTTGTACATTCAATCATCAAGCCCTAGATTTCTCGAGGAGATCAAGGAGCATTCAGAGAATTTTTGTCGCTTTTTGGGGTGAGTTTTGCTTTTATTGTCTTTTTTTGTTTTTTTTGTCGTTTTTTGTTGTTTAGCTTGTGAGAGTGTTATTTCACTTGTTTCTTTGATTGACTGCTGGTGTTTTAACTTGTTTTAGCTTATAGAAGTGTTGTTTCAAGTTATAAATTTCCTTTCCCAAGTGTCACATGAGTTTTCTTATTTTTGCACCAACGGTCATCATTGTGGAAACTCTCTTCACATGCTTCATTTTCCTTCAGTTTAATAAATTTTCTGCACTTGTTTCACATGCAAGCATTTACACTTAGTCAGATCTGCGCTCAACCTCACATCATCTTTCAGATCTGATTGTTTTTCACACTCCCTTGGGTAGATCTAAGTTTCCCTTACCCGTATCTCACTATGCATAGCATGCACTACGTAATTTGGGGACTCAAGCCTCTGCCTTGGCATCTAGAATTGCATAGAGCATGGCTTGGGTTGGATCCAAATACGCACTGCGCAGTTCCAGGAGCCAGTTGACAGGCCTCTAAATCAGACATAAATTAAGGCCCATGCCTTTAAATTAGACGTAAATTAAGGCCCATCTTACCATGCTTCAACACATTAAACCTCTCTTTTTGCATTAGATAATGTATTTTTAACTATAATATGTTTACTAGGAAGGTTTATGGATAATTTCATATTTGTGCCTAATATTATTTATTTTTGTGGAATATTGTGAGAATATTGGGTAGATTATGAAGATTTGGAGGAGGAGATAATTTAGGGACTTGGTCCCTACTACAGGAGGATCAATATTAAATAATAAATAAACAATGTATTATGGAATTATGGCACAAATTATGGAACTCCAATGATTGAGAAAATCTATGAATGTGTTCTGTGCCATTTAATGCAGATTCCTAGTATTGGGAACGAAATCCACTAATCAAGGGATTTTGGTGGGGAAAGATTCCTCCTTTCATGGGGGATCATTCTTAATCATTTTGTATAAGTACCAAGTCAAATTTTCCTCTAGGGGTTTATTTTTATTAGTCTTATTGTGGAGAGAACTCGTACTTTTGCAACTCCAATTTCATTTCTTGCAGGGATGTAATTGTATTGATGGAAATAATGAAGATTGGTGCCATGTTCAACTTCTAAATCTTGGTCTCCTCCATAGGAATATTTTTTTCCTTGGGCTTGGCCATCCTAGGAGCCTCATAGCCCTTTTGTATCATTTACTTTTCTTCTTTTCACTTATTATTCACACGCATCTCTTGTTCTTGTCTTTTTTTTTTTTTTTTAATTTCTGCATTTAGTATTAATGATTTCTTGTTGTAGGATTGGGTTGAATGGTTTAAGTAAGTTATTTTGTAGGATCAAAATCATCATTTCATCAATGGACCAACTTTGGAAAGTCATAATAATCATTGAGATACTTGGATTAGTTTTCTTATTCCCAAATCTAGATTTCTGGAAGTCCCTTGTGGCAAATAACAATAAATTTATGTTATTTTTTAGAGCATTCTAACGAGCTTCAATCGAGTTGATTCTACTTGCTTTATATCACAAAAGAATTCTAGTTAATAAAAAAAATTACCTCATTTCATTTTCACTTGATTAGGTTAGGCATTTGATAAATTTACTAGCTCACTTGTTCTCGAATTTCTAGATTTTATACTAGTAATTTTCGGCTATTTTTTAACATGGGTTAACAAAGGTATTTTTGAGTGATTCCACTTGAAATGGAAAACAAATACATCCTAGTCAATAAAAAAATTTGTCCCATCCAATTTGGATTTGATTTTCCTGGTCATTCGGTGAATTATAGTTTCCTATAGTAAATTTGCTCTTCCCTGTAGTACTCTTCTAGCGTGTATATATTTGCCCATATTTGCTCAAAATATTGGTTTTCATACCTTAGGGTTCAATCATGACCCCTAGGCTCTAAACAAATGATTAGGGAATACTAAATACCCCTTAGGACTTGCCTCTTTACCCATGCAAAACATTTCAACAATTTGGGCTAATGGACAAATTTATGAAATAGATAATACAATGATGATTGCCACATCCAATGAGCTCTGTTAATGGATCTAAACTCTTTGAAATGTAATGGTTGACATTTAGTTCATGATATTTACTTTATACAATTAGAATTGGTTTCTTTCCTTGTATTTGCTCTCTTGCAATAGGTTAAGGTTTCTATTTCAAACATTTCATTTTCTATAATAAGTTGAGGATTTGATTTCATTACATGCACTCCATTACATCATGACAACGAAGAAAGGACACATTGTATTCTGCATATATAGTGATGATAAATCTTAAGTTTGTACGAACCCCAAGTTGATAATTTGGCAGACTTGGGAGTTGTAGCATTCTTGTTGCAATACCCGAGGCTCATCACCAGTCCACCAACTTGGCCATTAAGACTGCGCAATGCATAGTCTCTCCCAGGCCCTAGCCCAGTTTTAACTTCACATTGTGTAGTTCTAGTCATCAAACTTCCACATTGACCGTTAGGAATATGCAGTGCGTAGTTCCCACAGTCAGTTAGTCACCCCTTTCAGTCAAAATTTTGCAATCCCTCTCATCATATGCCCTGATTACTGCTTGGTCATGTTGTGAAGTTAGTTTTGCAAGAGCTAATGTTTGATTTCGATGAGTGTCCTTTCTGTCTCACGGGTAACACATTCATGAAGCACTTATCTCCAGCATGAATTGTACCATGGCACCAAAGAGAGTTACTTCAAGAGAGATCCCTGAAAGAAATATTCGGGAATCAGTTGAGGAAGCACCAGTTAACTTCCCAATATATGTGAACACTCAATTTTTCATAGAAAAGGAGTTAACACTAACATGGCAGTGAGTCTAGTAGAAATAGTAGAAGGAAACAATCCAGTACAAGATCAGGGAAAGAGGAAGTTGCTGACATAATAAAGGGAGAAAAAATCTACATAGTGAAAGTGGATTCAATATTCATGCAGGTAGCTTTGGCAACAAAAGTAAAGGGAAGCATAGGACACATGCAATAGACCAGAGGAAGATAGAAAACCAGAGATTGCAAGTAGCAAAACTGAGATCGTAGAAAGCAGAACAAAAACCGAAGGAAGAATGGGGGTTGAGGAGGAAAGAATAGGAAGAGAAGAAGAAATAGGAAGAAGAACAAAGGCATGGTGCGATGACGGAGGAAACAACGACCATACAGGTTGAAGAGTTAGAACATCCATAAGAAGAGGTGGACATTCATCAAGGAAAGGGTGATAGTGTCGGACACCTAGAAACATCCAACTTCCCTTGTTGACACTAGCTTGGCCGATGGAGAGCAACAAGCTTGAATGTTAAGTTTCTATTGGATGAGAATGAAGAACTCACAAAGAACTTGCAAGCTGCCAGGTAAGAGGCAAAATAACTCACAAAGAAGAGTGCAGTTTCCGCAATGGGTGAGCTGAGGAAAGCGATACTTGCTGAAGTATTAACACTTGAGACTACCATGCAGACGCTTTGTGAAGGATTTGTCATCATGCATAAAGCAGTTGTCCGTGTGCATGGCCTACAACACTGAAGCAAAGAGTTTAGTCAAACTATCAAGAACGTACATGCTGCCATCACCCATGTGCAAGAGTGGACAATATGGTACACGGGGGCCCGCTTCACTTAGCTAAGAAAATGAAGCCACAGGCAGAGCCAGAGAAAGAAAAAGTTTGGATGTTGATACAAAACTATGAGCAGCTCACCCCATTAATCAATAACATACAAGCCTCATATGCACAATTGTACAACAATATGGATGTCATGGTGAGAATGCATAGGATCCCATCGATCGGTTCCCTCACCAAGGCTAAACCAAAGAACCAAACCCGACTAGAGATTGATGAGTACATGGAGAAGCTAAGACAAGAGGTCACCAAGGAAGAGTTGGAGCTCAACGCACATAATGTGCATAAGTATATTGGTGGTCCAGTCATGGTCAATACCATGCTGCACATGCTTCAAAACTAGTTGGATAGATTCCAAGACCATATACCCGGATGCTATGGAGGCAAGAGTCCGCTATCAGAAAGACACCATCAATCAGTTTGGGGACATCATCATGCAATACCAAGGTTGGCATCAATATGTGACCAAGAAGCACCAAGTGGAGGTTGCCTAATTGGTCTTTCCCCAAACTTTGGAGTCATAGTGTTTTGTCTTGTTAGGCTGTCTCTAGCCTATTTTGTCTCAAATGGGTACATGTGAAAAATGTAATATTATTTGTAAACATGTTGCAAGTGAAATTCCAAGTGTCATTAGTGGAATGTGAAAGGTCCTCATGTTATGTAATGAGTTACCTGTAAACAAGTTGAAGAGTCATGAGGGTAGTCAAAAAGTCATAAAGGGGAATGCTAAGGGTCACCCCACCCTTTGTTATAAATAGAACCTCATAACTCATAGAACAAGATTTTGGGAGCCAAGCTTTTGGCTAGGCTTAGGCTTAGAAAAGGCTTGGGAGTATTGTGACCAACCTTATCTTTTCCACAACGTAGAGAGAGTATACCTCTTTGGAGGAGCAGGTGTTCTTGACTACAATGTTCCATTATTAGGGCTAGTGGTAATTAATGGTGCATGTATGGATGGAACTTTCACTTATAATAATAATATCAGAGCCATCATGCTTTCATGCATATGTTGTTATTGTAGTTGGACTATTCTAGTTGCTTTGGCAATGTATATTTTTTAACTTACACATTTTCTTATGAAATAGTTTGTATGCAATTTTATGAATCTTGTTGAACGTGTGTTGTTGGATTAACCCATCAGTTTAATTTGTGGACTATTCCACATTTCTAGCTTGTGATGTCATTTCGCTCGTGTGTTACTTTTAAGATGCGTACTATTGCAAGCATCTAAGTGGCACACTTCCTTTTCTCCTCTGTGTGTCAGAACCTTCATGCATCACACTTGACTCTCTGCAAGGTCACACACTTGCTCTCACCCAAAGTTATTTTACTTACCTCTCCGTGCTATCATGGTTAAGGAATTACACTACCACCCACTACTGGGACTCCTACTCCAAATGGTTTGAGGTCTAGTTGGGACATCATATCGGGGATATCCCTTGAATATTGGCAGGTCCAACACCATCAACACAACCTTAGACTTATATTCTTCCACTATAACAAGATATTTTTTTTCCTTCTTGTTGGCACTTTTAATGGCACCCGTAGCACAAGTGCTTTGGGAGACATAGAAAGCTTCCTAGTGACAACCTCTAGGTTGATTGTAGACCAGTGCCTAGGACATCTTAGATAGAGGAGTGCATGGAAAATTTTCAATAGGGGCTTTTGGTTGCACTCCAATTGTCACATAGTTGGAAAAAGAGGATAAAGGGGGCTTGGTTCAATAAGAATTATGAAGGTAAACTCAAGCCAATACATGGGTCCAAATGCTCAGTGGGTAAATCGGGTTGATCACAAGGAAGAATGTCTAGTTTTGGTGGCCGACACACAACAATGAGAAGGTTAATATTGGATTTGTAGTAAAGGTGGAGAGGAGGAGAGAAATGAGGGAAATAGATTTTTCAGGCTGTAAACAAATAAAATCCTAAGCAACAATGTTCCAATAGAAATATGGAAGAGGGAGCAGGTGGAATGGTAGAAACAACGGAGCGCTAATTAAAGTTTCATTCCAGATATATCATGGGTACCTTTATCACCAAACATCATGAGTAAATATGGGCCCACACAGTTACTACAGGTGATGAGCCTCGGTATTGCAACAAGAATGCTGCAACTCCTAAGGTTACCAACTTTAATTATCAACCTGGGGTTCGTACAGACTTAAGAGGTATCGACACTATATGTGCAACATACAATGTGTCCTTACTTTGATGTCATGATGTAATGGCGTGCATGTATTTAAGTCAAATACGAAACTAATTACAGAAAATGAAATGCTTGGAATCAAAACCTTAACCTATTGCAAGAAAGAAAGTACAAGGAAAGAAACCTATTCTAATTGCATAAAGATCATGAACTAAATGTAAAAGAAACCTAGCTTAACCCTATTTATCACATGTGATGATTTAAACTAAATGAGCATGGAATCTGATCTAGGGAGTATTAACTGTTGCATGCATGTGCTAATTAAGAAATAAAAAGAACTCTCTTTTTTAATCCTTTTGTTATAAAAATGCAAATGCTAATATTTCCTTGTTCTTTGGCAGGGGAGATAGGTATGGAGGAAGAGGGTTACAATGGTTTTGATGGCTTGGAGGTCAAGTAGAGGCCTAATCCTAGCTTAAATGATGATTTTTCTCAATTCGGGCTCAAAACAAGCCGCTACAGGTTTTCCTACAGGATGTACTAGTTCCTACAGGATATCTACAGGATCCCCTGTTTTATTACAAAAAAACAGGACGAAAGCTTAGGAAGTGGTCTAGAAGGTGGAATGGAGCTTGGGAAAGGTGGATAATAGAAGAATAAGGCATGGAGGTGGTGGAAACTACCTAGAACTCAAGCAAGGGCTTCAAGATGGGTAGATTTTCTCAATGGAAATGACAATTTTTGCTTATAAAACAAGAATTTGGATTGAGATTTTAGTGGATTTTGGCGACATGGGTGGATAAGGCTTGGATGAGGCAAACGAGATGAGGTCTCCTTGCAATGTAGAATCTCCTGCAACAACACACATTATTGTCTTCATCTATCCGAAAATTCATTTATACATGGGAAAAATTTATTACATAATGGAAAATTATTAGTCTAAAATCCATAAATTCGAGAACTAGTGAGATAGGAAATCCATCAAATGCCTAACCTAATCAAGTGAAAATGCAATGGGGTAATTTTTTTTATTAAATAGAATGTTTTTGTGATCTAATGCAAGTGGAATCGACTTGATTGAATCTTGTTAACATGCTCTAAAAAATAGTAGAAATTTATTGTTCTTTGCTACAAAGGAGTTCCAGAAATCTAGATTTGGGAATAAGAAGACTAATCCAAGTAACTCAATGATTACTATGAACTTCCAAATATTTTATAAAGGATGAAATGATTTTTGTGATCCTGCAAAAGAACTTACATCAATCATTTAACCCAATCCTACAACAAAAAATCATTAATGTTAAATGCAGAAATAGAAGAAACAAAAACAAGAGATGCATGTGAATAAGAAGTGACAAGAAGAAAATCAAATGATACAAAAGGGATCTAAGGCTCCTGGAATTTCCAAGCCCAAGGAAACTTATATTCCTATGGAGGAGATCAAGACTTATAAGCTGAACATGACACCAATCTTCATTATTTCCATCAATACAATTACATCCCTGCTAGAAAATACAATGGAGCTGCAAAAATACGAGTTCTCTCCACAAGAAAGCTAATGAAAATTCTATCCCTAAAGGAAAATTCGACTTGGTACTTATAAAAAATGATTAGGAATCATTCCCTATGAAAGGAGTAAGCTTTCCCCACCAAAATTCCTTGATTAGTGGATCTGGTTCCCAATACTAGGAATTTGCATTAAATGGCAGGGAACACACTCCTAGATTTTCTCAATCATTGGAGTTCCACAATCTGTGACATAATTCCATAATATCTTGTTGATTTATTATTTAATATTGATCCTCATATAGTAAGGATCAAGTCCCTAAATTATCTCTTGCTCCAAATCTTCATAATCTGCCCAATATTCTCATAATATACCACAAAATAAATAATATTAGGCACAAATATGCAATTATTCATAAACCGTCCTAATGAATATATTAAGGTTAAAAAATACATTATCTAATGCAAAAAGAGAGTTTAATGTGCTGAAGGATAGTAAGATGGGCCTTAATGTATGTTTAATTTAGAGGCATGGGCCTTAATTTATGTCTAATTTAGAGGCCCATCATACCCCCTTGCTGAAAGTGTTGCTCATCCTCTGAGCAACTTAGTGACCTCATTGTGCCTCATTCATGGCCCTGGTGGCCTCTCTCTTATGCATTTCTCGGTCATTTCTCTTAAGGATATTGGTTGTAAGTTTTGCAAGGACAAGCCCAAAAGTCTATTTGTGCATAGAAAAATCACTGTTTCCTGAGACCACTAGCTTGCCTTCTTCCCCTTATTCAAGATGGGTTCTTGAATATTTTTTCATTTTGGCAAGGTCTTCCACATCCTTTTATAACCTTCTACTATCTTGTTCAACCATTTGGACACCTCTGAAACCTTCAAACTTCCTTTAGATGAGAACTAGGACATCCTGTAATAATTCCTGTCAAAACTACAGGAAACCTACAGGAAACCCTGTTAAAACTATAGGAAGCCCATTTTGAGAATAACTGATAGTCCGAGCTTAGGGTAGGCTTTCAACTTGACTTCCATTCATTTCTCCCATTTCTGTAACATCTTTTAGGCCTTGGACAAAAGCTAGAAAGAGATTAGAGACCTCTTGGAAAGCCTATTTTCATCACTGCATTTTGAATTCTGTTTTGATGGTGAATGCCTTATTTCCTTTGTTGCCTTCTTTTTTTCTCTTGTGGCCTAGATGATTTCATAATGGCCTTGGAGTTCTCTACTTTGATTAGGTCTCTCTTTGGCCTCGTCATTTTGGGGTTTAACATAATTTTTTCATTTCTTCCTTCTTGTAGCAACATTCGGCCTTCCTATAGGAGTAATTCCTCCTCTTTCAGGGTCTTCTAATTGTATGGAGTGATGAGAAATGTTGAAGAGAGCTTGGATGATGATGCTAGGGCTCAAAGGGAGTAGTGTAGGTTTGTGAAAATGGAGAGGATGCTCTATTTGTTTTTTCAAGAAATTTCATGGTGAGATAGAGTGTAGGGTTTGTTCTTGAAATTATGAAATGGGATGGATGAATAATGGATAAATAGTGGATATGAAGTGTATTGAGGGCTTGGAGTGCTGTGGTGACTTGGTATTTGACAAAATTTTTTCTTTTAACTGTTGTCCCCATTCCTTGAAATCATCATCTTTCATAATTTTGACTTTTCAACATTGCATGAGTGAAGGAGTGAGGTGCAATTAACTAGTTGAAGGCGACTGAGACTGCTGATCCATCCTTAGCTTATAAAACATCATCTCTCATGCATTGATAACAAATTTATAACTATAATATGCTCAAGAGAAGAGGTCAATAATATTGCATACCTGTACCTACCTGATGGTTGTTGGAGATACATGCATGTTGCTGTTGAGTTGATGTTGTTGTGCTGTTAATGACTCAGGTACATCTTCTTGACTGCCTTTTAATTTTTTTATTGATCTCAATTTTTTGATGGGTTGTATTCTTGTTAATGTACATGTGTTGGAGGACCTATATCAACCTTCCCTAAAGAATACCTAACCTTTTGACCCATCTCTCCATCATATTTCCTCTTGTAGCTTCTTCTTGACCTTCCTGTAGAGATCCTGTAGTAATTCAGGACAACCTCTTGTAGCGAATTTGTTTTGTCCATATCTTCCAAATGGTAGAATGGATTGACCTGAAATTATCTAAGCATGTTTCCATCATCATTATGCAGCTCCCTATAAAACAATCTTGGCCAATGGATCCACGAATATCGAGAAAAACTAAAAATGGCTGAAGGTGATGGAGGTTGATTTCTTGGAAACCGTGCACTAGAATTTGCTAAAATTTCTTGGGCATGTTACCATCATCGATATGCATATCCCCATGAAACAATTTTTAAATGGATGCACAGATATTGAGAACATTCAAAAATCGTTGTAGGTGATGGACGCTAATTTCTCCAAAACTGTGCACTGGAATTTGTTGAAATTGATTGAGCATGTTACCATAATCCATATGCAACTCCCAATGAAACTTATTTTCAAATGGATGCATGGTTTGCAAGATATGGAAAAAATAGTTTTCTACTCTATGTATTTCTGTTTCCTGTAGAGATCCTGTAGTAATTCAGGACAACAAGGAAAATGAGTGGTTGAAGCTTGGGAATGATGAGTGGATGGTGGAAATAGATGAGGGTTAAGGATTGGCATGGCCTTGGTCCCGTTGGAGCATTCGAACAAATGAGGAGAAAGTCAAAATTTGACTACTTTTGACTAGGTTTGACCTAATTTTTTCTTTTCTTGGTACCAACTTGTTTTTGTTGCTTGCAGATGTTGGAGAGTACATGCATTCATCAGAGAGATACATGGAGCAATTATTTATTTATTTATTTATTTTTTCCTATTTTTTTCTTCTATGCCTACTAGCCGTCTCAAGGAGGTTTTCAATTAGTAGGTCTACCTAGGCGCCTCAAATGAGGTTTTCACCTAGGATCTTTTCTTTTTTTCTCTCTTTTTTTCTTTTTTCCCAACCCATTGACTGCCTCATGGAGGTTTTCGATAAATGAGCCAATCTCAGGCACCTCAAAGGAGGTTTTCACCTGATATTTTACCTATTTCTCTTTTTTCATTCATTTTTTTCCCCTGAGTATGAAGAGAGAACAACAAGGAAGCAAGGAGAAAGATCTAATCAACAAAGAGGTAGTGGTGGCGATGGGAGCAAGCCTACTCCTCCACCTCCTCCTTCACCTCCATATTCACCTCCATCCTTACCTCCTTCTTCATGTCCTTTAACACCTAGACATACTCATCATAGATCTCTAAAAGTTCATGCTAATTCTCCTTTGCTTAAAATTGACGTCAAGTTTGAATTGCCTATGTACAATGGGGAAGTAAATGCTGTAAATTTGGATAATTAGGTTTGTCAAATTGAGGTCTATTGTATGATTCAAAAGATTGTTGATGATGTTACAAAGATCCAACTAACTTCTCTTCATTTGGAAAGTGCAACCCTCATCTTGTGGGAGGCTAGAACTCATTAAGATTTGAATAAAAGTGGTAAAATGATCTCTTCTTGGAATGATTTTATAGTTGCATTAAGAAGACAATTTTATCGATTAGCTTACATGAAAAAATAAATTATGGATTGGCAATATTTTAGACAAGTTAAAGGTTAGAGTGTCTAAAGTTACACACAAAAATTTAGAATAAGAGCTATAAGCCTGGGTGTTGATTTGTCTTCACAAGACACTCTCCTTAAATACATAGGTGGATTACATAGTTAGTTGAGAGACACTATACTTATGTTTAATCCTACCAATATAGATCAAGTATGTGTTCAAGAAACTCATTTAGAATCAAGAGGCAAGAATGTTCCTAAAGAGACAAGCAAGAAACCTTCCAAATTTGGAGACAAAGGAAAGGGGAAGTTTAAAGGCAAAGGCAAAAGGAATGCCACTGTCAAGAAAGTAGTAGAGAAACTTACTTGTAAACATGATTCAAAATAAGGCCATGATGAAGACCATTGTTGGAAATTACATCCAAAAATGAGACTAAAGAAGTTTAATAACAAGGGGAAACAAAAGGCTGCTGATACAACTCAACAAGATCTAGGATCTGATTTAGGTGATGAAACCAAAATTATAGCCATGTGAATAAAAGGTAAAGCTTCTAATGCAAGTACTATTTCTTCTAGTGATTCTATTGAGTCTCAAAATGATAAAGGAAGAAGTGAGCTTTTTCATACTAGGGTCATTACAAAACATACAAAAGTTAATACATTGTTTGATAGTGGATCCCATGTCAATCTTATCTTTGAAGCAATTGTCAAGAAACTAAATTTAGAAACTACACCTCATACTAAACCTTGCCCTTTCGGTTGGGTATGTGATGATGCCAAATTACAAGTGACAAGAAAGTGTAAACTCAAATTCACCATCACTACTAATTTTATAGATGAGGTAGAACTGTTGGCATTATGACACAGGTGTGGCGCTATAGCATAAGCATTGTCCTTGATGGCAACTCACTCAAATGGAAAATCACAGTTCAGGCTCTCAAAATGATAGAAAATGAGATACCCGCAGGTGCACCAAACAAAAGCCGTGGACCCACAGGTGCTCCGAACAAGAGGTGCAGACATACCCGCAGGTTCTCCAAACAAAAAGTGCGGACGTCAAATTCACACACTTTCATGCAGAGAAGCGCACGCACGTGGGAAATTTAATGATTGATCCATGGTATTTTGATCCTATGGTTTTGGTCCATGATTTTTATTTCTAAAGTATTGAACCCCGGTTTTGGGTTCCTTGTATTGGCTTTCTATGGTTTTGGTCCATGGTTTGAGTAAGGGCTTGTCTATAAAAAGGAAAGGAGATCATTTGGCTGAGCACTCATGTGTTGAATATCTTAAGGAGAGCAAGATCTAAAATTCTGGTGATCGGTTGGTGAGTGATCGGTTAGTATCTTGGTTCAGCAAAAAACAGAGTTCAATAGCATTATCTACAACTGAAGCAGAGTATGTGGCCGCTGCATCTTGTTGCACACAACTTCTTTGGATGATGCAACCTTTGCAGGATTTTCAAATCACTTGTACTCCACCTATCTCCAATTTATGTGATAATACAAGTGCAATCAGCATTTCAAAGAACCCAGTCATGCATTCAAAGACCAAGCATATACCTATCAAATACCATTTTCTTTGGGAACAAGTGCTTGAACAAAAGGTCAAGTTGGAGTATGTTCCCTCTAAGGAACAAGTTGCTGATATACTCACCAAACCACTGCCCAGGGAAACATTTGAATACCTCAGACAAAAGCTGGGAGTAGTTGATGCATCATCTTGCTGTTGAATCTTGTCTGTTGTATGCGAATTTCATATGGGGTATACGCGTACATGGTTTGGTCAGAGACCAGTTGGCACAGGTTCAGGGGGAGCATATATTCTTCTAAATATGCATTGTTGGCATTATGGTAGAAGATCTTGGAGGAGCAAGTATAGAAGAAGAACATGGATGCTGATCTGAATAATGCTGCTAATGTTTTGTCTCTATGTCTTATATTTCTTTTGTCAAGGTCATGTAACGGCCTATTTTGGTTTCCCCACTATGCCTGGGATGAATGATATAATGTTCTTGGTTGTTATATGTAAATTTCTGGATGATCCTCACTTGGTTGGGTGATGAATGTATGTATAGAGTCTTTTGGTGATAGGAAGGTCATTCATGATGGATTATGGTTCTTCTTGAAGAACATTTTTTTTGCAGATCTGGCCTACAGTCAAGGGGAGCACGATCAGCACAACAGAACAGAGTTTTCAGCATGTTCTTAGGGGGAGCATAACCCTTTTCCCTTGATGACTGTTATAGACATTTTTGGGCACTGCAACCCCAATCATATATGTCAATAAACCAAGGGTTCCTAAGTCCCTAAAAGTGTTGCTTAACACTCTAAAGAAACAAGGTCATCTCATTACATCATCTCCTAGAAGTTCTCCATGAAAAACTACTCAGAAATGGTCAAAACTGGACCATACTGATTGCTCAGTGCTGAGGGTGAGATGCATCCCACCTAAATGCACACAGGAGGTGCGATGCATGCTGAAAAGTCCTTCTATAGGGTGCGATGGACGAGAATAGACAAGTGACGGAGATAGTTTGCGAGGTGGATGATCATGGAATCTTCCAGAAACTTCTCCTGTGACACTTGCCTCTTAGAATTGCCCAAAGATGAGTAAGAGATCAATGAGATCTCCAAGTGGAATCAAGAACTATCAGAGAGAAGACACTAATAAAAAACCCAGAGCTAACTCACACCTCTGCAAATATCTATATATAGATCTCTCATCCCAGAGATCCAGAGGTGGGAGGCTGGAATTTTGTATCTTGTAAGGAAGTGCTGCTGGTTTCTTGGTGTAACATCATAGTGTTGGGTGATCTAAGCTTTTCATGAGGTGAAGAAGGGCTTTCTTGCTGAGAGGATGATGCTGGGTCAGAACAATTGGTTGTAATCCTCTTTTCTATTCTTGATATTAATAAAGCTATTCAAGTTTTCCTCCACATTCTTGTATGATTGATGATATATGCATTTGTGTGGTCAATATATATCTGGTCCTATATGATTTATGATAGTAGATCTCTGTTCTTGGATAGTGTTATGCTGCTTTGATTCCACAGGTTCTCTTTGAAGTTGGGTAGATGAGGAAGCGAGTGGCAGAGATCTATTAGAAGGGAGAGGAATCAAGCAAGGAACCAAGCGCAAGATAGAGGTTGGTCTCCTTTGTTCCCCTCTTATCTACTTCTCATAAAGGAAAACGAAAGTAGTTTTAGTTTGTTTGTTTCTAAGATAGCTACCAGTCTTAGTGGGACTAGCAGCTCTGCATAGACACTAGATTTCCCGGTAACAAAATGGCGACTCCACTGGGGAGTGAATAGATTGTTTGTTTATCTATATTTGTTTGTTTTATAAACTTACAGACGGAGCCTGAAGTCAAGCCAGCTAGCCTTCGAACTACATTTTCTATGCAAGTACAAAGTAGATCAATGCTGCTTCAGTCTATCTCCGGGTTTTGTTTATGAACTGAACAAGCGATTTAAAAACTCTCTAATCGTCCTCGTGGTGGCTCTAGTAACCTCCTTAGATCTACCCCTGTGATTTATTTACTGATTATCACTTGCTCGACCCAAATACCTGAACTGTGTTGCACACTGTGATCAAGAACTAGATCAAAAGTCCCAAACTGTACCATCGCACCCTCTCTTCAAGGACATCAGTATGCATCACACATCCCATGTGCTGTAGGTGGGATGCATACTGGAATCCCTATGTAACAGGTGCACTGATCAGAGAAGGCTACTTTTGCCTCTAGACTTTGGTTTTTCTTCACTCTTTTCAGCTTTATTCAGGAATTTTGCTGTCTGTAGTCAGTATACCTCTGTTGGAAACCCCCTTCCTTGCCATTATTCCGCCTCCATTGTGCAAAGAACTATAAATGTTTTTATGTATTGTGAGCCATTTTCAGTTCTCTTTTACAAAGAAGTAGCGTAATTGAACTGTTGTTTCTTGATTTGGAAGTGTCGCAAGTGTTGTTTTTAGTCATAGAAGAGAATATGATTGTTCTTGATAGTCGATTACACTGTTACTCTTGTATTTGATTTGAATTAGTAGTTTTTCAACTGTCGAAAGCAAGTTTTCAATTCCAAATCGCAAAGTGTCATCATTGTCTTCATTTTGTCTTGAAAAGAAGCTTGTTAGTAATGTCGCTTTGAAAAATAATTCAGATTTGCGCTTAGCTTTCTTTTTATCATTTACACATTAAGAAGGATGAAAACAAATACATGCATGTGAATTTGAATTTATACTGTTTGTTGGTTTGATTTAGGACAGTGCATATAGTGTGTGCTCTCTGCTCTATGTTGAAAGAATATCATCTCTCTTTCTTTAGTAGCTAGGATTTTCATTGCAAAAAGAAGATTAAACAATTGTTTATCATCTTAGATTGCATTTTAGGAATCATATATCTACATCACGCGGTGAACCCAAAAGGCAAATTTCTTAAACAAGATCAACTGTAAAATAAATTTAATGAACCTAAAAATGCTTTGGAACCTAACGCAGAACATTTAGAAGTCTAGGCTAGAGATGTATTCCGGCGTTGTAAAGCCTGGTAATTGTTGTTTTCATTGCTGGTTGGGTGATTCCTCCACTTTGAGACGACAAGAGCCAGTACGGATTTGTGCTCCCACATATTTTCGAGTATATATTGGGAGACCACAATAGGCTATATCCTTTATCCATAGGAAGCCGTGTCTGCTGCCCTATCAATCGCAATGCACTGAACACAGCATTCGGGAAGATTGACTATCGTACCGTAAAAAGTATTCTGCAATTTTGCGATTGGTTTGGTAATCCCTTTGTCTAGATTTCTATAGTAGTCTCTTTCGTTCCTTTTCAGACTCCTTAAAGGAAAAGGTCCATCTGAGAACTTGTCACTTCAAGCTCATTAAAAATAAAAGGCAACTAGAGTCATCTTTTGTTTTTTCTCGACTCTTAAAAATTGAAAAAACAAGTTGTGTCAAAGTGTCTAAAATTCATTTAATTTGGAATCATTTTCCCCTTTATTTTGAGTTGATCGAGTAATCTGCAATCGTGGAAGAAAGTCAATCGAAATCGCTAGAAAATATTTTGGATAGACTAGATATGTCTGAACAACCGTCGACATCCAGGACTGTGTCATCTGACGCAGCAGCGGCAGAGCCTCCTGCTGCTACTCCAACGATGTTCGCCGGTATACCATCTGTCCCGGCAAGTTATCAACAAAAAGTCGGAGTCCAATCAGGGACTGTTTCGATGACATGGTCAGTTCCTTTTTCTTCATCCGGATTATCATATGGTATTTCTTATGTTGAAACTCAACAAATTGATCCAATGTGTCTTCAAAGGCCAATCTACCCTTTAAGTATTGGATTGCCACCATATGGAGGGCAGTATGCCTTTTCATTGTTCCCTCCTAGAGAACAACCATATGGGAGTTTACAACAAAGTTCAGGTCAAACTGAAATTACATCCAGCGGTTGGGTACCAATACTGCCTCAGCAACCAAGGGTTGTATATTCAATGCAACCAGTCCACCCTGTGTCGAAATTCCCACTATACCTGCTATGGTGACTGCATCACAAGTACAAGCGCTACCTGTTGTATGTCAACCCCAAGTTTCTCAGGTTGCAATACAACAACCTCTTGCCTCAACAACTCAATCACAACCTCAGGTTAGTGCCTCCTTATCTGGAGTGACTCAGGCTCAAACAAGTACTATGACTCCTCATCTTGGTCAATCATCTAGTATTGGACAACAGAAAATGGTCCAACAACCATGGCTGGTTCAATCTCAACAACCGCAATTCCAGCAATCATATCAAGGACCTGAGCAAAAAGTCTTTGTAAGTAATGGGCAACCTCATTTCCAAAGCAGTTATCAACATCAAATGCATTATGCCCACCAACCTTACCAAAGTTACCAACATCAAATGCATTATGCTGGTATGCAAAGACCAACTACTCAGGCAATTCCATCTTATCCTGGGTATGATTCACCTAACCTGAATCAACCGTTGCCCTTTGTAGCAACTATAGAATTACCAGATCTAAAGCGACTGACGAATGATCCAATTGCTTATGCCCCTTGGTGGCCGACGATTCCGCATAAACTTCCATTAGATATTTCTAAATTTAATGGAAATCTGGGTGAAGACCCATCGAATCATGTGATGACCTTTCATATGTGGTGTTCATCTAACACTCTAAACGATGATTCGATTAGGCTTCGCCTTTTTCAGCGAACGTTAACTGCTCCGTCAGCAAAATGGTATATCGAATTACCTAGAGCTTCATTCGATAACTTCAGCACCCTAGCCACAACCTTTGTAACCCATTTTCAGTTACCAATAAGGTACGAAACAAGAACAGAGCTTCTTACCAATTTCAAACAAGCAACGACCACTCACATATCTGATCATATTCATGAGTGGTGACGTCGTCGCAGAATGGTAAAAACATATGTTCCTGATCACCTGCTAGATGAATGGTTTATTAAGTCATTATTACCTTCTATCACAGAAGATGTGGCAAAGGGAGGATTGGTCACTGAAGAGCAAGTTATTGCTCGTGCACAATATCTAGACTTGATCTATACTCAGTCTGGCGCGCTCTACGATAAAATACCTAATGCTCCTAGACAAGAATTTTTCATTCCTCCCCCTCCTAAATCAAACGAAGACTTTCATGTCGGCGATGGCATGGTAGGTACGACAAGCACGAAATCGACAAAGGCTACATCTAAGAAAGCCCGTAATATTTCTGATCAAAATGCAAATGAAGAACTTCTCGCCTCGGAGGTAAATGCCATGTCGACCGACAAGGGCAAACAACTGAAGCAACCAGGGGGCAAGAAGAAAAAGAAAGGGAGAAAAAAGAAGCAGGATGAGTCATCTCCTGAAAAACCTTCTGCAAACCCTTCTGGGCAAAGGAAACCCCCTGCGGGGTGTCAGATATGCGATGAGGATCATCGGACGAGAGATTGTCCACATAAAGTTGAAGTTAAGTAACTCTTTAAGAGTTCAAAAACCTCAACAGTATTGATTGATCCGTTTCCAAATCCGGGAAACAAACTGGTTGCTAATCAAAGTGCTTCCTAATCCCAAGTGCTTATGTTGTCCATTTCAAAACAACAAAATGATGCTTCGATATCAACAAGGAATAAAGATGACAGGAATCCACAACTATCGAACAACAAGGCTACTGATCAACTGAGTAGTTTGACAACAACTTCAACAAAAGTTGTGCCACCCATCATTCCTGAGCTAAAGAGAAATCCGCCAAAGGGAGTAGTACACAAATCGACATTTAATCCTCGTGCTAAACTAGCACAGAATTATAATATAGTAGAGGACCTGGCCCAATCGCCGTCCACTATGTCGACACTTGAGGTACCGCAAAATTGCCCCTCCCAAAATCAGGCTCTATTATCAGTAATAGGTGGGATTGAGCCAACGGATTCTAATCTTGTATCCTTTAATGACAAAGGATATGACCCTCAGTTACCAGCTCAACTAGCTTTCCTTATTCAAGTGAAAGCCCTCAACAAAACTATTCATCGAACAATTATTGATGAGGGGGCATCTACATGTATTATGTCGATGAGTTGCTGGAAAAAATTTTAGGCTCACCACCCTTGTCGCGATTGTCAACGATGTTAAAACCATTTGATGGACAATCATACACTCCATACTGAATTTTAAGTAACTTGCAAGTTGAACTGGGGGGAAAAACAGTAGAAATTGATGTTGAAGTAATCGACGGAAACCTCGATTACAACATCCTACTGGGAAGGCCCTGGATATATGCCATGGCTACAGTTGTGTCGACCTACTTCAGGAAGATTGCATTTCCCTTCCAAGGAGGAATTACAATCGTTGACCAACAAACATTTCTCCCCAACAGTTCACAAGTTACGGGAAGCATTCCAATGATCCATGGAAGCAATCATTTGCTTCAAAATATTGGAGTAGGCCTCCTAAAAGACCCTGCCTTAATGGGTACTTTTGCCCTACCACCTCCGAGTAATCTGGCGGAAGTGGCCACAGTGGAAACTTGCAATATGAAATCTTCTATATCTAATGGATTCAAAAGATTCCTAAACATTTTGTCAGCATGGATCATCGCCATTTTAGAAATATTGTAGCAATCAATTTTCTTGGCCTGGGGGGCAAACCCAAATCAACGCTCATCGAGTGTTTGGATAGATAGGTCTAAGGAATATGGCACCTCTTCAGATCCTTGGTCGCATGTACATTCTACAGATGAAGGAATCATTCAATCAATGATGATAGGAGAGGCACCATGGGAAGATTACCACCATCTCTCCCATCTTTCAGATTACCATGAATATTATTCCAGCAACCTTAATCATCCTTCAGTTTTTGATTTTCTATCAAATACTGCAAATACGATGGATTTCAAGGATGGTTCGTATCTCGTGTCGACCTCGTTAAAAAATGAAACAAGGAGTCATGAGGATAGTTCTTTTACTGTGTCAACCTCATTAAAAAATGAAACGACTCCCTTTCCAAATCGAGTCTTTGATTACGATCTTGTAAAATCAAAGTCGAGTCTTTCGAAGATCTCGAAGGTAAACCTTCATTCCAACAACCGAGATGAATGCAATGAAGCTTGGGGGGCATGCACCTCAATTTTCGTTATTATTCTGGGGGCATGAAAACTTATCATGAGCAGTGTTACCGTAGGGTTCAAGCTCATTAAAAAATAAACCTGCCACAAGCAGTGTTACCGCAGGGTTAAAGCTCGTTAAAAAATAAACCCGCCACGAGCAGTTTTTATGTGAATTTCAAGCTCGTTAAAAATTAAACCTAAGCAATGAGAAAATGTTTCCTCCAGAGTTCAAGCTCATTAAAAAATGAACCAATTTCCGATAAATAACCATTATGAATGCATTATCATCATCTTTTTGAGCCCTGGTCATGTTCTTACCATCACCTCCACTATGTTTTGGCTAATCATTCACCTCCATTTGATTGTTTACACTTTTTGAGGAACAGCTGCGAAGAGTGACCCTGTTAGCCATCCTTGTGACACTGCCATGATTGGAAAATTCCAAACCTTACCTGGAATTAGCTGCTACCCGAATTTATCACTCGTTCCTCGAAAAACGAGTCTCCTTTAAGCTCTTTTCATCTGACTCATAAAATATGAAAAGATTGCTGAGTAATTGGCCTCTCCAGCTCGTTAAAGTGACCGGAAGTGCTATCCCTCTAGATTTTAATCTTTTTGGACCTGAGGGATTATTACACAAAAAGATCGAGCACTTGTTTTGTTCGGCTCGTTAAAATTATCGAAAATTCATCCATTTTGTATTATTTTATACTTTTTCGGACTTAAGGGATTATATGACGAAAAAGGATTGTTGGAGTTTCCTTTTACATCCCTTTCAGACTCTCTAAAATTGAAAAGGACCGAGATATCTTTGTCGTTAAACTCGTTAAAATCGAATAGCGACAAACTTGTCCATACAGACAAGAATGAGTTTCACTATCGCTAGGCTCATGAAAACATAGCGATGGGTTAGCCCAAAGGGAAAATTATAGAACAAGCATATGTTATCCTCCTCAAGCTTGATAAAAATAAAGAGGTACTGGTCAGCAATGACTGGGGAAAAATTGGGAAGAAAACTTGAAGAAACTTTATTGGTAGCAAGTCGCTCTTGAACATGACACTTTCACTCCGCATCCGAGTCGGGTTGGGTTGTTCCGTTCACTGGTCATATCACCATTGGTCCATCACACCATCCACATTTTGGGTTAATGCTACCAATCCATCATGTCAGTGTCGCTGATATGTTCAAGAGAAGTCGCTCAGAGAATTCACTTGTGTCTCATCCACTGCAATACATTTACGCTCCATTCTTTCATGACCGCCACCCTGAACCTTATATCATCAGATCGTTTTCACCTCCATTAAAATCATTTGCTCCATTCCATGTCGTAGATGTGGGATTCATTAAGGCCCTCCTATGACGGATCACTTCTTGTCGACATCAGCTCATTATCTAGGAAGTTGATCTAGGAACAACCCTTTTAGTACTTTGAAGCTTGCATGCCTCAATGGCAAGTTTCTCACTTCCGGTGACAGGTTTACATCAATGGCCTTTGACCGAAATATTTTTCGTGGTGTTCGACACCAAATCCCTTTTTCACACCACATGAATTGTACTGTCATACCTTGAGGGTCATCATCATTATCGGTGATTCCTCTCGCGCCTGTTAACAGCTTACGTCACTGGCTGGTAATCAGGCGATGTCTTTCCATGTTCGACTCCAGAACATCTCTCACATGGATCAACTTGTACTTTGAGTGAAGATCGAACAAGATTGAAGACCCCGAATCTAGTTTCATCCATGCGGGCTGCGATATATATTCAGGAAAATAAAGACATCAAATGTACGTCATTGCTGCACAGATAATCATCCAATCTAAGGGATGATGGCTCTACCAGAATCATCAGTCTGCACTCAGACGATTGTCTGTCTTATGTACATGAAAATGAATTTATAAAGCTGAGCATGGGAATGCCTGCCTCAGCTAGATCATGAAAATATTATGAAGATAATGTATTGTATTGTATCTTATTACAGGTCGCCTTCCAGCTCGAAAAAACTTCGGATCCTCATGATAAAGCATTTCACCCGACATCAAAAGATTAACGACCTCATGCTTTGGGGGGCAACTTTATAGAAATTTTTGGGCACTACAACCCCAATCATATATGTCCATAAACCAAGGGCTCCTAAGTCCCTAAAAGTGTTTCTTAGCACTCTAAAGAAATAAGGGTAGCTGATTACATCATCTCCCAGAAGTTCTCCATGAAAAACTACTCAGAAATGGTCAAAACTGGACCATACTGATTGCTCAGTGCTGAGAGTGAAATGCATCCCACATAAATACACACGAGAGGTGCGATGCATACTAAAAAGTCCTTCTATAGGGTGCGATGGATGAGAATAGACAAGTGGCAGAGACAGTTTGCGAGGTGGATGATCATGGAATCTTCCAGAAACTTCTCCTGTGACACTTGCCTCTCAAAATCGCCCAAGGATGAGTGAGAGATCAATGAGATCTCCAAGTGGAATCAAGAACTATCAAAGAGAAGACATTAATAAAAAACCCAGAGCTAACTCACACCTCTGCAAATATCCATATATAGATCTCTCATCCTAGAGATCCAGAGGTGGGAGGTTGGAATTTTGTATCTTGTAAGGAAGTGCTGCTGGTTTCTTGGTGTAACATCATAGTGTTGGGTGATCTAAGCTTTTCATGAGGTGAAGAAGGGCTTTCTTGCTGAGAGGATGATGCTGGGTCAGAACAATTGGTTGTAATCCTCTTTGCTATTCTTGATATTAATAAAGCTATTCAAGTTTTCCTCCACATTCTTGTATGATTGATGATATATGCATTTGTGTGGTCAATATATATCTGGTCCTATATTGTTTATGATAGTAGATCTCTGTTCTTGGATAGTGTTATGCTGCTTTGATTCCATAGGTGCTCTTTGAAGCTGGGTAGATGAGGAAGCAAGTGGCAGAGATCTATTAGAAGGGAGAGGAATCAAGCAAAGAACCAAGCGCAAGATAGAGGTTGGTCTCCTTTGTTCCCCTCTTATCTACTTCTCATAAAGGAAAATGAAAGTAGTTTTAGTTTTTTTGTTTCTAAGATAGCTACCAGTCTTAGTGGGACTAGCAACTCTGCATAGACACTAGATTTCCCGGTAACAATGACAAAGGGGGAGAATGACTTTGAGGATCTTGGGGTTGCCATCAAGTCCAAAGGGGGGGATTGTTGGCATTATGACACAGGTGTGGCGCTATGGCATAAGTGTTGTCCTTGATGGCAACTCACTCAAATGGAAAATCACAGTTCAGGCTCTCAAAATGATAGAAAATGAGATACCCGTAGGTGTGCCGAACAAAAGCCGCAGACCCGTAGGTGCTCCGAACAATAGGTGCAGACATATCTGCAGGTTCTCCGAACAAAAAGTGCTGATGTCAAATTCACACACTTTCATGCAGAGAAGCGTGCGCACGTGAGAAATTTTATGATTGATCCATGGTATTTAGTTCGACGTTTTTGATCCTATGGTTTTGGTCTGTGGTTTTTGTTTCTAAAGTATTGAACCCCGGTTTTGGGCCCCTTGTATTGGCTTTCTATGGTTTTGGTCCATGGTTTGGGTAAGGGATTGTCTATAAAAAGTAAAGGAGGTCATTTGGCTAAGAACTCATGTGTTGAATATCTTAAGGAGAGCAAGATATAAAATTCTGGTGATCGGTTGGTGAGTGATAGCTAGATTTGAATCAAGGAGAAACCTGAGCTTTATAAGGAAGATCTATTGATCGGTCGAGATCTCCTTGGAACTTGATCAGATCTGTAGATCTGATAGTCTGGGGTATACTTGAAGTCTGAAAAAACTCTATAACCACAGGACCGCAGGTGCGACACAATGCAGGTGCAGAGATCCGCAGGCCAGTGAAGGAGAAAATGCAGAGATCCGCAGGTCTATCAAGGAAAAGGTGTGGAGGTTCGCAGGTTTTGCACATCGCAGGTGCGGAGGTTCGCAGGTTTTGTACACTGAAGGTGCGAAGTTCGCAGGACTGACACAGTGTGGGCGTGGAGACCCGCAGATTAGACTCAGAGAAGCCGCGGATGTGCGCAGGTTTCTATTGGTGAAGTTGCAGACTTTTCTTGAAATCTATTTTAACTGCTTCTTTCTGTTACTGCTGTGTTCTAGGTTTTAAGTTAGTGTCTGGTTACTGGTACTTTGTTCTGAGAAGTTATTGATTCCGTAGTTGCACAAGGAATTTGATTAATTGCAGTTCTATTTGAAGTTTGATTGATATTCATGGATCTAGTCTGAAAATTCATGAAACGTGGTCCTTGAGAGAAAAGAGAAGGTTGTAGCCTTCTGCAGGTTGAAGCCTGCGTGCTGGTATAAGACTGCACCAGTACAGAAGCATTGTAAAAAGAAGTTTCTAATTGAAAGAAGATAGAGACATATTGCAGCAGGTGGTTTTCACCCACATTGGGTTTCCACCTTATATCTTGTGTTCTTTGGTGTGATTGGTTGCTCTATTTTTCTTGTTCCTGTTTGCTGTTATATGGTTCTGACACTCAGATTAATGATCCACATTTGAAGAATATATTAAATTATAACTCTGGAAGGTATACACAAGTTTCATTAGTTAGAACTGCAAATATTTGTATAAATTGAAAAGAGTTTGATAATACTGATTCACCCCCCCTCTCAGTATTATTTCCAACAAGAACTTGATGTTGTACCACTTGATATATGTGGGATTGTTTTAGGGAGTCCGTACTTGTATGACCGAAAAGCCATATTTTATCATCATGAGAAAAAATGTTATATTTTTAAAGATGGAGTAGAGTATATTGTTAGAGAACATCACAAGAAGATGATTTTATCTCTTGTAAGTGCTGGTCAGATGAAAAGGTTTGTTAATGCTAGTAAGAATTTTTTGTTTTTTATGATTAAAGCTAAAGAGACCACTAAATCTATAGATTTCACAGGATGTGATTCTAAAATCAAGCATGAATTGGCTGAAGTTGTTAACACTTATGATAAGATGTTTCATGAAATTTAAGGGTTGCCTCCTAAAAGAGGAATCCAACATGAGATTCATTTGCAGCAGGATGCACCACTTCCAAATATTGGCATGTACAAAATTTTAGTTTTTGGAGAATGCATAAATCGAGAAGCAAATTCAAGAGCTGCTTGACAAAGGGGTCATCAGGGCTAGCAGATCTCGTTGTAGGCTGCTTATTGTCTTGGTTCCAAATAAATATGGTATATGGCACACGTGTCTGGATTTTAGAGATTTGAACAAAATCACGGTAAAGAATCACTATCCTCTTCTTCGCATTCATGATTTTCTAGATTAGTTAAAGGATGTTGTTTAATTCACAAAGTTATATTTAAGAAGTGGTTATCATTAGATAAGGATTGTTGAAGATGATATTTGGAAAACTGCTTTCAAGATAAAACAAGGTTTATTTGAATGGTTAGTTATGCCATTTGGGCTTTACAATGCACCTGCAACATTCATGAGAGTTATGAATGATGTGTTGAGACCATTCCTTGATGATTTTGTCTTAGTCTACTTAGATGATATTTTTATTTTCAGTAAGACTCGTAAAGAGCATGTTAAGCATGTGAAACAATTTTTAGACGTCCTAAAGAAATATAAGTTGTATTTAACGATGTCTAAATGTGAATTTCAGAAAACCTCTTTGATTTATTTGGGTTATATTATAGGAGGGGGTGAATTGAAGATTGATCCCTCAAAAGTTGAAGTCGTTGTTAATTGGCCTAAACCAAACAATGTAAGAAAATTTAGAGGCATTTTGGGAGCAACCCAATATTGGAAAAAGATTATAGCTAACTTCTCACTCATTGCAACGCCATTACATAATTTGACAAGTGTGAAATGGGTCCTTTAGTGGGGAGGCAAGAAACAGAAATCCTTCAACACATTGAAAGAGAAAATCAGTACAACACTATTTCTAGCACTTCCGAATCTTAAGCAACCATTTGAGATTCAAACTAATGCAAGTGATTATGTCATAGGAGAAATTTTGATGCAACATGGTAAGCCAATTTATTATCTCTCTAATACCTTTACAAATGCAATAATTAACTATCCAACTTATGATAAATATTTGTATGCTTTGGTACAAAGTGTGAAGAAATGGAAGAATTATTTGATGGGTAAAGAAACAACTATTCATACTAACCATCAACCTTTGTAACATTTACAATCACAAACCAAGCTACAACAAGCTAGACATTTTAGGGGGATGGGATTCCTACAACAATTTCATTTGGTAATCAGGTACAACAAAAGGTATATACAACAAATTTGTTGATATGTTATCAAGGCCTATTTTTAATGCATATGTTATTCTTAAGCATAACTCAATCATGCATGAACGTTATATTGAAAAATATGCTCAAGATGATGATTTTAAAGATGTTTATGAAACTTTGAGTCAAGGAAATCATGTTGAAGAGTTGGATTATTATGTTCATTACAAGTTGTTGTATCATCTTGGTAAGTTATGTGTTCCATGGGGTGAAAGAATCAATTTCATAAGGGAAGCCGACACTTCTCTTATTGTTGGCCACTTTCGTGTAGGCAAAACAATTGCATAAATTTAAAGGTATTGTTATTGGCCTTGCATGAATGAAATTGTTTAAATATAAGTAAAAGGATGTTCTATGTGTGCCACTAGCAAGCCTAGAAATAGGAAATTGGGGTTGTACACTCCACTTCCTATCCCTTCTCATCATTGGGAAAGTATTTCTATGGATTTTGTAGGGGGACTACTAATGTCTAGGAAAGGTCATGATTATGTATATGTTGTTGTGCGTCGTTTAAGAAAAATGTGTGTGTTGATGCCATATAAGAAATAGGTTACAACTGAATAGACTGCAAATATGTTCTTCAAAAATGTATGGTTTCACTTTGGGTTACCCACTTCTATTATTTCTGATCGATATTCTCGATTTGTCAAGAAGTTTTGGTCAAATTTATGGGAACTCAAAGAGACAAATTTGAAGAAGAGCACCACATTTAATCTATAAATCAACAACCAAACACAAGTGGTAAATAGAGAAATAGTGCATATCCTTCGAGGATATTGTGGTAAGAATCCTAAACTTTGGGATGAGCATTTTCATTACATCCAATATGCCTACAATCGTGCCAAGCACTCATCTACAAAAGTATCTCCATTTGAAGCTTGTTTGAGTTATTTGCCAAAGTATCCTTTGGATTTCATCTTTGGTAAAGATATCACAATATATGGACATAATGAAGTGGATAAAGCTGAGCATTTCATTGAACAAATTCAGCTAGTGCATCAAAAAGTACAAGAGAAGCTAGAGAAAAGAAAAGCAAAGTACAAAGCAAGACATGACAAGAATTGTGTTGATCATGATTTCCAAGTGGGAGATTAAGTTTGGTTGTATATCAGCAAGGAAAGACTACAAGGTGAAGGTAAAAATCTCAAGCCAATCAGATATGGTCCTTTCAAAATCTTGAAGAAGATTGGTAATAATGCTTTCCGATTAGATTTTCCACCTTATATGCAAATTTATTTTGTTGTGAATGTGGAAAAATTGAGAATGTATGAGCCTCCAATGATTGATGATCATGAAGAGAATGTTCAAATTTCATCTGTAGAAGATTTTTCTCTTGAATATTTAAATGAGTTGAAGGAAGAACCAATTCTTGACAGAAAGATAAGGACTTCACACAAAGGCAATGTGGAGTATCTTCGAGTGGGGCTTAAAGGTACCAATTCAAATAAAGCAAGGTGGATTGGGACCGGGAAAGTGAGGGAGCTATACCATCACTTAATTTTTGAGTAAAAAAAGACTTTTGGTGGTCCAAAATCTTCTAGTGGGGAGGAATGATCCAGGGGTAAAAAATATGCTTAGAAATCAAAGTGCTCAAAATCTTCTGAAACTAGTTCCAAATCATAGATCTCTTTGTTCTGATTCTAATGACGCTTGAATCGCCTCAATTCGACATAATATGTGAAATTTATCGTGTTCTGAAGTTTTTGGTTAAAAACTAAAAATTCAAGTTGCAGGGTTGACTAGGCAGGCCATACAATGATGTGGTGCTGAAGTCCGCAACTGACTGTGCAAGTAACGGTCAGACAGGTCATTCCCATGCTAGCACATGGAATGATCATATAGGTCAAATTGACGAAATTTGATTGGTTGTGGTGATTTAGGATAGGCTAATTGCAGGCCACCATGTGGCCTAATGGGAGGCTGCCACATGGCTTTGCTCATTGGCTAAAATTTTGTTAACGAGTCGAACGACCTCGACAGGGTTCGACCCTGAGACATCTGAAAAGCTAACCATTGGACCACATGTTGGTTCTTAGTATGTTTGATGGGCTAACTTTGTTTAAATTATAACAGTCTGATAGTTGGAGGGGGTCGGTGCTGGCTCGTCCCCAACCCTGGGTTATATGGTATAACCCGCGACCAAGTGTGGACGCAGAGGGGGTGGGGAGTTGACACCAACCCCTAGTTCTTTTATTAACCATAACCAATGGTGGAACGACAGGAAAGGCGGGGAACGTGGCACCCTGTTCGTGCCCCTGCCTGCAGACATATTGCCACACATGTGACCTAGAGTAGGGAGCCGACATGCGTGTGGCCTCTGGTCCGCGCCCTTGGCCACATTATTGCCACATGAACATAACCGGGGGCAGAGGAACAAGAGCACGACCCTATTGGAGAACATAACGACTTGACAAAATGCACCTTTTTTGGTGGATTTATTACCATTCCCGCGAGATTTTGTAGCTTGGCGGTTCTACCAAAAGGAGAATTCATTGCCAATTTTTTCAGTTTTGTGAATTTGCAACATATAGCAGGAAAATGAAGGAGGCCTAACTTGGCCATTTTTTTGTCTTTTTGAGCCCAAGAAGAGCCCTTTTGGGTGTTATGGATACAATGACAACTTTATTTTTGTATTTGAGCATTATATGTTGATGTAATTTAACATTTGAGCATATAATATATAGGGCCAACATTGGAAGCTAGACCGGAGACATAGCCTAGGAGAGGTGAACTCCGACATCAAATTGTTGTCTTGTGATGCTGTGTGTTGTCTTTTTTTCACTGTTAAAATATACAAAACTTAACTAAGTTTATCAAGTTTATGTGTTTTTGCAATTTTGATCCATTTCCCACGAGACATAAACTAGTTTGCAAAGTCTTATAAGAAACCTTCAATTTTTAATTTCAGATCATGAAGTATGAATAAATCTTAAGGAAAAATATAGAAATGAAGATGCAATATACTAATTGCTATCAAATTTATAAACACATTTCTAAATTAAATTAAAAGAGAATTATTCTTTAATGCAATTAAAGTGAAAGATAAGAAATTGCATAAAAGCAAATTTCGAGTCTCTCAAACAAACATAATTCAAATCTTGTAAGTTTCAACACCATATATTAAGAATTGTAAAATCAATTATCAGTCGAGGCATTCCTAAGAGGAACCATAACAATTTCCTCCAAGATATTTTAATTATAAGCTTATGAATAACACCAATAAACCTATAATTATTAAAGAGACTGCTACAATGAGAATGTTAATTTAAATTGCATATCAAGAATGACATTCTTCCAAAATTAAATAACCAGAATCAAATCACAATTATCTAGAACAGTCAAATGCCCAAATAAATTATTGGACTTAGGGCATAAGTCAATTGAGACCAATACCAATTAAATAATACAAATACAACTTAACCACATATAACAAGAAAATAAATAGAATAATTGTTGCATGCCTTTTACGGTGTCAAATCCCCAAAACAATGAACTTATATCTTCCTAATCTTGAGAGATCAAATCACACAAGATACGAGAGACAATATGTGATGAGTAAAATCAAATTCATAAGCTCATTATAATTAGTAAAACTCCACAATCACATAGCTTACAGTATTTTCTTTCTGTCCACTAATCCCCATGTGCTCCAGCTTGTAGCCTCAACCATTTTGCAAGCGCTCTCTATATTTTCCAATTATACTGAATATCGCCTATTTTATATCCTATACTACTAGTGGTACCTCCTCTTTACAAAAAAAATTCCCCCATATTATAAACAAATAAGTCTCATTCTTTCGTTACAGATCGATGTCATTTTCCATAATAGCTGAAACGAAAATCTAGGTCTATTACTCCACTCCGAGTGTGGATCAAGCACTACGTTGAACACAAGTGAGACGACGAGATCTGGTTACTAAATTGAGGGAAAAATATCAAGTTGATAGGCTTGAAATGATTGTCTCCCCCTTGTTGAAATGTAATTCCAACTGCAGCACCAAAACCGTCATGGGATGCGATGCGATCGCTATCGAAAATCGCGTCCACGCCCTGTTGTCTTCGTTACGCCCTGTGTTTTCAGCCGATTACGATTCTGTAATGTGATCCGATCGCAAATCTCAAATCACACCCATATGTTTGTGCTCCACTTTTCTCTTCTGCTGACGCGATGTTGCGATGCGATCCGATCGCAAATTTCATATCTCACCTTTTTCAAACCAATCTCAGCCATCTGATTGAATCAACGGTCGATGTACAGGGCTGCACCATAGAACCATAAATTGCTTAACGTGAAGTGGAAGTTTCGTTGACCGCGTTTTTGTCAGTAAAGTAATTAATGAAATTTACAATGGTTGGTAGAACGTAGGTAATTTTTTAATTTTAATGTTTTTTTATTTTTCACGGGAGTATGGCATAGTAAAGCATGTAATGTCCTGTTTATTGTTCATGGAATATGAAAAAATGTAATGCAGTAGATGCAGCAGCACAAGTTTATCAGTGCAGACACAGCAATGTAAATTTTAAGAGGAAAGACAGAGTAATTTTTTTTTTTGTGTGGAACTGAAGTGTTCCTGTTGTAATCCCTTTGGAAGATGAAGACCCTTTTGTAACAGGCAGTCTTATTAATGAAAATAAGTTTCTCTATGTATATGTAAAACTCTGTTCTCCAGAAATAATTTTTTTGTTGTTGTTCCGTTGTGCTAAGAAACAAAGCATTTTTCTTCTGTTTATTTTGTTTGGAATTACCAGAAATCCCCGACATGGTATCAAAGCTTCTCCAGGCTCTTTGAAGGTTTCAAAGAAGCTGAAGGAGGGATTTCTTGCTGCAGCAACTTCTCCAGCATAGTGAAGATTCAGTCAAGAAAGAATCCAAGGTATTTCTCAAGTTAGTTTTTGTGTTACTATTGAGGACAGTTAGTGATTTTAAATACACAGTTAAGTATTTTGAAGCATAGTTAAGAGTGCAAGAATTGTTGGAGCCAGCACTAGCATGGGTGTCTTTAATACTCAGCTCCCACAATTTAATGGGAAAAACTATGACTATTGGGCAATAACCATGAAAGCTTTGCTTGCTTCCCAAGACTTATGGGAATTTATTGAGGATGGTTTTGAAGAATCAACAAATGAAAATGAGTTTAATAATTTAACTCAGGCAGAGAAAGATCTGTTGAAGAGCAATAAGAAGAAGGATTCTAAAGCCCTCTATTTTTTGTATCAAGCAGTGCATGAGAGTGTGTTTCCAAGGATAGTAGCAGCCAAGAGATCCAAAGAAGCATGACAAACTCTCAAGACAGCCTATCAAGGCATGGAGAAAGTGAAGACAACAAAACTACAGTTGCTGAGGAGAAATTTTGAGAATCTATGCATGAAGGAGTCAGATAACATTGACTCATTCTTCACACATGTGATTGGTCTGGTCACACAGATAAGGTTTCATGGAGAGATTCTTGAAGAAAGGAGGATTGTGGAGAAACTATATAGGATCTTACCCTCAAGGTTTGATGTGATTGTCACCACCATAGAAGAGACAAAGGATCTCACAAAATTCTCTATTGATGAACTACATGCATCACTGATAACACATGAGCAGAGATTGAGTAGAAATGAAAAATCATCTCTAGAACATGCCTTTAAGACCCAGATGTTCTTTGGAAGAGGAAGAGGTCAAGGCAGAGGAAACAAGAAAGGAAGATGCAACAATCCAAATCAGAACCAAGGCCAAGGCAGCAGTCAACAGAGTGGACAACATCATGCTCAAGGACAAAGGTATGATAAATCCAATGTCCAATGTCACTATTGTAAAAAATATGGGCATTATGCTAATGAATGTAGGAAGAAGCAACATGATATGAGTAATGGAACTAGTGCAAATTTCACTAGAGAAAAAATCAGCCAAAATAATTTGTTTATAGCTTGTAATATGGCTGAAGAAAAGAGTGAAGATGTATGGTTTCTAGACTGTGGTTGCAGTAACCATATGACAGGAAACATAGCCCTGTTTTCTATGTTAGATCAAAGTGTGAAGTCACAAGTCACACTAGGGACTGATAATAAAGTTTTTGTTATGGGAAAAGGAGAAGTAAATGTCTTAACAAAGAAAGGTGAAAAGAAAACCATAGTAGATGTTTATTATGTTCCTGGAATGAAATGTAACCTCTTAAGTATTGGACAGCTTGTGCAAAATGGGTACAATGTTTTCTTTGTGAATGATGTATGCACCATCATGGATAAAACACCCAACAAACGATGTATTGCTGAAGTGAAGATGACAAGGAATAGGATGTTTCCTCTAAGGATGAAAGCAGATTTGAAAAATAAAGAAATAGCAGCAGTGACTCAAGAGGCTTTCCAAAGCGAACCAAAATATGAGAATTGGTTGTGGTACTTGAGATTTGAACATCTCAAATTTGAAGGTCTTAACTTGTTGAGTAGAAAAGAAATGGTAAGAGGATTACCATTGATAGAGAAACCAGACAACCTTTGTGAAGGTTGTATTTTGGGGAAACAACACAGAGAAAGTTTTCCATCTGGGAAAAGCATAAGGGAAAAAGCACCCTTAGAGATTGCCCACTCAGATTTATGTGGACCGATGCAAACTCCATCACTTGTAGGCAGCCACTATATACTAACATTTATTGATGATTTTACTAGAAAAACTTGGGTTTATTTCTTTAAGAAAAAAAGTGAAGTGTTTGAAAGATTTTTCAATTTCAAAGCACTTGTAGAAAACCAAAGTGGGTTGCATATCAAAGTTCTAAGAACTGATAGAGGAGGTGAGTATATCTCCAAGGAATTTCTACATTTTTGTAGAGAAAATGGAATTCATAAATAGTTTACCACTAGGTACACTCCGCAACAAAATGGAGTTGCCGAAAGAAAGAATAGAACAATCATGGATATGGCGAGGAGTATGTTAAAGGCAAAGAATTTGCCAAATGATTATTGGGCTGAAGCTGTACACTGTGCAACATACATTTTGAATAGATGCCCTACAAAAGCAGTCATGAACAGAGTGCTGGAAGAAGCATGGAGTGGGACAAAGCAATGAGCCACCCACATGAAAGTTTTTGGATGTGTGGCTTATGCACACATTCCAGATCAGCTAAGGAAGAAGTTGTTGGCATTATGAGACAAGTGTTGTCCTTGATGGCAAATCACACAGATGACAGATCATAGTGCAACAGGTCAGCAGCAAGGATTTGATGATCAGACTACAAGAATGAAGAGAAAATATATATACGCTGGTTCATCGTGACTGAGCCGCGTATACACGTAGGTTAGATGTTACAAAAGCGTGTATGCGTATACACGCACTTTCATGCAAGGAAAAGCACGTATATGTTGGATAACTTACTTTTGGTCCGTGGTAGTTAGTCCTTGGTATTTGAACCTATGGTTTTGGACCATAGTATCTCGTCAGATGTGATGATCCCACGTATTGGGTCCATGGTATTGGTTTGTTATGGTTTTGGACCATGGTATTAAGCAAGGCCTAAGACTATAAAAGGAGAAGAAGATCATTAGGCAAGGGTATCGAAAAGGTCTTGAATATCTGATGAAGGATGAGATCCAGTATGAAGGTTATGGGTTTATGATGCATTGCTTGATTTGAGCTAAGGAGGGATCTCACCAGTTGATGGAGAACAAGATCTAAGGATAGATCGGGATCAAATGGTTTGAAATGAAATATCTCTATATGGTTGATTATGTTTATTCTAGATCTATATACTGACACATGCAATGATCTGAACTGGGTATAACTTAAGCTTGAAATCATTGCAAGTCATGATTGAATATTTATAGATCTGTACACGGGTTGGCTTTGGTGTAAGCGCGTATGTACGCGGGTTTGGTTCATTGTCATAGAGTATACCATTTCAGCTATGATGTTTGAAGTCACAGGTGGTTCTGGTTGTTGATGAGTTCTGATGACAGTTTAAAGGTGTCAGTATTCTGCATATCCTATTTGGTTGATTGTATTTAGCTTCAGTATTGATGGATGAGAACTAATATTGGATCAGGATCATAATGACTCATATTTATGTGATTTGATGGATTAGATCTGGATGCTAACACACATATTATCCTTGTATATGTAATAATCTGGATATGTCTGAAGACAGGAAGTGCATCAAGTTATAAGTAAGAAATTGATGACATATACGCTGGTTCACCTTGGTGAAGTTGCATATACACGCTGGTTCAGCACTTCCAAGTAGCGTATGCACTCTGATGCATGCTTTTGATGATACAGTTGGTTCTGAATATTGTTGCAGAGTTCAACGTTCTGCTCTGTGTTCTGGTGACTGTGTTGTTGACAGGGTTTCAGTGTTTCAATGATTCAGAAATTGATGATGCTAGTATTGATTGTTTTGTGCTTTAATGGTATTTATGGGTCCAGTATGAAAATTTGATGAAATGTGGCCTTCAGATTATAGTGTTGTGCTTCAGGAGTATCCAGTATGAAAATGTATGAAATGTGGTCCTTGGAGGATGAAAGGAGATTGTAGACTGGCGCCTACGTACTAGTACATCAGCTAGTACAAGAGCAAAGGGGGTGGTAGCTCCCCTCTAGTAGCAGCTAGAGAACGAGTGAAGATTGGAGCATTCAGTAGGCAGACACCTACGTACTAGTAAATGGATCCGCTAGTACAAGAGCTAAGGGGGTTGTAGCTCCCATCTAGGACAGTCTGGAAAGCGAGAGAGGGTTGTAGCCCTCTGCAGGTAGAAGCCTGCATACTGGTATAAGACTGCACCAATACAAAACTATTGTAAAATGAAGTTTCTTATTAAAAGAAGATAGAGACGACTTGCAGCAGGTGGTTTTCACCCACATTGGGTTTCCATCTTATATCATGGTGTTCATGTGTGCTTCTTGTGTGATGATCTATTCTGTTTTACTGCACCTGCTTACTGTTCATATGGTTAATGAAGTTCTGATGCACTAACTAAAGATCAACTTTTAATGGATTAACTGAATCTTAAGTATTCTGGATATATGCTAGTTGCATTAGACACAGTTGCGTATACACGCGGGTTCCATTAACTGAAGTAGCGTATATGTATCTAAGCATGGAAATGAATTTTTTTTATTGATTTGATAATACTGATTCACCCCCCCTTCAGTATTATTTCCAACAGAAGTTGGACAGCAAAGGGGAGAAATGTATTTTCATTAGATACAGTGAGGAATCCAAAGCTTACAGGTTGTATAACCCATCCACCAAGAAACTTATTGTGAGTAGAGATGTTCAGTTCATTGAGGAGGAAGCTTGGGATGGAAGCATAGAGAAAACAATGAATGTTAAAAACTCTTTGTCACATGATGAAGATGATGAAGAGATGGCTGAAATACATCCCTAAACAGCAGCACCAACACAAGGACAGCAAGGGACACCCTTAAGGAGAAATGAAAGTGCTTCTCCAAGCACACCAACACCAAATGAAAGAGGTAAGAAGTTCATAAATTTAAGTGACATTTATGAACAAGAGGCAACAAATAAAGGTATGAATTCTTTGTTTGCTTTATATTGTCATGTTGATAACCCTGTTCATTTTGAAGAAGCAATTAAGGATAGGAAATGGATAGAATCTATAGATGAGGAGATCAATGCCATAGAAAGAAACAAGACATGGGATTTAGTTGAACTACCAAAAGGAAAAGAAGTCATTGGAGTTAAATGGGTCTACAAGACCAAGAGTAATGATAAAGGAAAAATAGAAAGACACAAGGCAAGACTGGTTGTCAAAGGATATAAGCAGCAGTATGGGAGAGACTATGAGGAAACTTTTGCACCGGGTGCTAGAATGGAAACTGTGAGAGAAGTGTTGTCCATAGCAGCACAAAACAAGTGGAAAGTTTACCAAATGGATGTGAAGTCAGCATTCCTAAATGGAGTGTTAATGGAAGAGGTTTACATTGAACAACCTCTAGGCTATGAAAAGAAAGGGCAAGAGCACAAAGTGTGCAGATCGAAGAAAGCTCTTTATGGGCTGAAGCAAGCACCAAGAGCGTGGTATAGTAGGATAGATTCCTATCTACTGGAAAATGGATTTGAAAAAAGTGAGGGAGAACCCACCTTCTACATCAAAGAAAAGGATGGTAAATTACTAATTGTTGTGTTATATGTTGATGATGTTATTTTCACAGAGCAAAGCAACAATCACTCCCACAGTGATGGGATTAAAACTCAGCAAAGAGGACAACATCAAGGAATTTGATCCTAGTTTGTACAAGAGCATAGTTGACAGCCTCATGTATTTGACTGCAACTAGGCCAGATATAATGTATATTGTTAGTTTAATTTCCAGATTCATGGAGAGGCCAAAAGAAGCACATTGGCAAGCAACAAAAAGGATTCTGAGGTATGTTAAAGGTACTAAAAGGTTTGGCATTTTATATACCGCTTCAGAATGTTCAGATTTAATTGGATACACTGATAGTGATTGGGTTGGAAGTGTAGATGATTGGAAAAGCACATCCGGTTATGTTTTTCACATGGGTTCAGGAGCCATTTCATGGGCTTCTAAAAAATAGCCTATTGTAGCGTTGTCTACAGCAGAAGCAGAATATGTGGCAGCTACAGCAGCAGCGTGTCAAGAAATTTGGATGAGAAGGATGTTAAGGAGCTTATGCTAAGAACAAGCAAAATGAACTGTGATTTTTTGTGACAATAGCTCAACTATTGCTTTATCCAAGAATGTTGTGTTTCATAAGAGAACGAAACACATTGACACAAAATTTCATTACATCAGGGAATTGGTAAACAATGGAGAAATTGTTTTAGTTCACTGTAGAACTCAGGAGTAGGTTGCAGATATTCTGACCAAACCATTTGGACAGAAAAGTTTTGAATTTTTGAGGAAATGTCTGGGTATGACTGATAACCCAGCAGTTGAAATTAAAGGGGAGTGTTGAAATGTAATTCCAACTGCAGCCCCAAAACCGTCATGGGATGCGATGTGATCGCTATCACAAATTGTGTCCACGCCCTGTTGTCTTCGTTATGCCCTGTGTTTTCTGCTGATTGCGATTCTGTGATGCGATCCGATCGCAAATTGCAAATCGCACACATATGTTTGTGCTCCACTTTTCTCTTCTACTGACGCAAGATTGCGATGCGATCCGATCGCAAATCGCATAGCTCACCTTATTCAAACCAATCTCAGCTGTTCGATTGAATCAATAATCGATGTACATGTCTGCACCATAGAACCATAAATTGCTTAACGTGAAGTGGAAGTTTCGTTGACCGCCGTTTTTGTCAATAAAGTAATTAATGAAATTTACGATGGTTGGTAGAATGTAGGTAAAGTTTTTAATTTTAATGTTTTTTATTTTTCACGGGAGTATGGCACAGTAAAGCATGTAATGTCTTGTTTATTGTTCATGGAATATGAAAAAATGTAATACAGTAGATGCAACAGCGCAAGTTTATCAGTGCAGACACAACAGTGTAAATTTTAAGAGGAAAGACAGAGTAATTTTTTTTTTGTGTGGAACTGAAGCGTTCCTGTTGTAATCCCTCTGGAAGAGGAAGACCCTTTTGTAACAGGCAGTCTTATTAATGAACATAAGTTTCTCTATGTATATGTAAAACTCTGTTCTCCAGAAACAATTTTTTTTGTTTCGCTGTGCTAAGAAACATAGCATTTTTCTTCTGTTTATTTCGTTTGGAATTACCAAAAATTCCCGACATGGTATCAGAGCTTGTCCAGGCTCTTTGAAGGTGTCAATGAAGCTGAAGGAGGGATTTTTTGCTGCAGCAACTTCTCCAGTAGAGTGAAGATTCAGTCAAGAAAGAATCCAAGGTATTTCTCAAGTTAGTTTTTGTGTTACTATGAGGACAGTCAGTGATTTTAAATACACAGTCAAGTATTTTGAAGCATAGTTAAGAGTGCAAGAATGGCTAGAGCCAGCACTAGCATGAGTATCTTTAATACTCAGCTCCCACAGTTTAATGGGAAAAACTATGATTATTGGGCAATAACCATGAAAGCTTTGCTTGCTTCCCAACATTTATGGGAATTTGCTGAGGATGGTTTTGAAGAACCAGCAGATGAAAATGAGTTTAATAATTTAACTGAGGCAGAGAAAGATCTATTGAAGAGCAATAAGAAGAAGCATTCTAAAGCCCTCTACTTTTTGTATCAAGCAGTGCATGAGACTGTGTTTCCAAGCATAGCAGCAGCCAAGAGATCCAAAATAAGCACATTGTTTAAAATAAGCACATTGTTAACCTCCAAAGTCAAAGTGTGAAAATTGCAAGAATTATGAAAAATGCATGCCTAGGCCAAAAATTTGATATTTTTATAAATACTTACGAATGAAAATTAAGTGAAAATTTTAAATTATTTTAATAAAAAAATTTAAATTAAAAATATTAAATAAAATTAATAATATTTGAAATTAATTAAATTAAAAATTAAATATTAATTAAATTTTATAAAATAATACTAAAAAATTAAAAAATAATTTAATTAATTATTAAAAATAACAAGTGGCTTCTTGGCTCATTTAATGAGGCCAGGATTTATTTCTGGAGTATAAGGAGGAAGATTGAGAGATACGAGGGAACGAGATGGAGGGATAAAGGGGAGTTATAAAGAGGGTTCAGGGATCCCGAGGATGGAAAGTCTCAGAGGAATAAGAAAATGAGCGCTGTGGAGGAATAAGGAGAGAGGAGGGAGGTAAGGCTTACATGGAGGTGAAAACTTTTTCATAACAAATATTACAACCGCTTCATTGTATGATTTTTATAAACAATAAAAAAACACTTTTCGAGATCTCGAATTCTTGTATAGTTTATGAAATTAAAAATTAAATTGTTTTATCTGGGATCTGATATTTTCAATGAAATTTTTATTATAATAAATTTTGTATCTATTTATAGCATATTTAAATTATAAACAAATTATTGTAAGATTTTGTTATTGAATATACAAATATTTGAATTTGGTGGTTTTGCAGCATAATTAAAAAATATTAGAAAAATAATAAAATAATTAAAAATTATTTATTTATATAAAATTAAAGTAATATATATTTTGTACATTTTTAGTTTAGATGGTAAAAATCATTAAAATTTTGAATAAGTGTTATTTCGAAATTGTAAGTCCAAATGAGATGAAACAAGAACTGAAGGAAAGCTAGCGAAAAACTAATCACACTAAAATAATGAAAATGCAAATCTGAAGAAAAATGAAAATATCACAAAAATGTCGCACAATTAACCAAATAAGTCAAAATGAAGGTGAGTTAGCCAAAAATTACATAGAGGGTCCCCATTTATTAATGTGAAGATATGAATATAATAAAACAAAAAATGGTGGGGCGGGGGTAGGAGGGGTGTTGTGGTTTTTCCACAACAATGGCGACACATTGGGAAGAACTAGTTATCTTTGTTTAAAAGGTAATGAGCTTAATTTACCTAAAGGTTAAAGTGATAAATTTTATTAAGCCGGGGTGTTGTGGTTTTTCCACAACAATGGTGATACACAGGGAAGAACTAGTTATCTTTGTTTAAAAGGTAATGAGCTTAATTTACCTAAAGGTTAAAGTGATAAATTTTATTAAGCCATCAATCATTAAACATTTTCCATGGGTCCTCCATTAATAGATCAAGTGGTAAAAGTTCTAAAAGAAAAGTACTTGAGATAAACTAAGTCTAAAATGCGAATTCATATTTTTAGGAAATATTTAATTTAGATTTACCTTATGTGAGTGACAACAGAGGTACAAATAGATAATTTTAAGGAAAGTATACATCCATTGATATAGATAATCTCATTTTCATGAAATTGCTTCGCTGTCAACAAGCATTCATAGCCCCAACAAAGTTGTGTTAGTACCATACAATCATAGCCCCATTATCAACGACCTTGTTCAATACCCCGATGAGTTTTCTTGTGCTTCCCACCACACATGTGTGCTTTTAACCCTCATTTACCACCCTTTTGATCAATTTTAAAGCAGAGAATTTCTTTTTTGCAATTGAGTGAAGAGGGCGGTGTGGTACAAGAGATTTTAAAGGTAATTTATTAGGTATGGAGCCTGATTATCTTCTTTATTCAGAGGTTTCACTGCATTGGACCCTAATTCGTAATGTGGTGGCAACGCCGCCCATAAATGTGCGCCGCCAAGGGAGTCTAGGGGGGTTGACGTGATTATTTTGAGCCCCCCCCCAGCGGGGGATCGAGGGCAGTGCCCCCGAAGCTAAAAATAGATGTAAAATTGCCTTGTAAAATGTTGTAATTTCATAGTCAATTTGGGCCGTTCATTAGGCGGAAATCTGACGGTAGAAGTTATGTTTAATTTAGCTTTTTTGTCCTAGAAGACAACCTCTCGCTATATATGAGGGAATTTTATTGCGGCTATGTATATCTGTATTCTGCGTGAGAAAGAGAGATGAGATTGTGTGAGAAGGAAGAGGAAATTACAACAGATTTGTTGTATGTTGTATCTCTTCATTTTGTTGGATAATATAAAAGGAAGGACTGGCTATTTGTCCGTGGATGTAGCCCAAATTAGGTGAACCACGTATATCTGTGTCTCTCTTGTTTTATGCGTTTTTTATGTTTATATTTCTGCAATATATTTTATGTGTTCCATTGGTATGTAATATATAATTTTCTAACAACTGGTATTGGAGCCAAAGGTCTATTTGACTGATAAACTTGCAGGAGAGAAGGGTTCCTAGTTCGAGTGGGTGAAATGGCGGAAGATGGTAGGTCTAGGGTTGAAAAATTTAACAGCCAAAACTACCAGCTGTGGAAGATGCAGATGAAAGATTATTTGTACCAGAAACATCTGTACCTACCATTGAGCGGAAAGACAAAGAAGACAATGAGTATGACAGACACAGAATAGGATATTCTCGATAGAACGACACTTTGAATAATACGACTGTGCCTAGTGGTGTCAGTAGCATTTAATATTTTAAAGGAAACGACAACAAATGGTTTAATGTTGGCATTAGCCAAACTATATGAAAAACCCTCAGCCTCAGATAAGGTATTTCTTATGAAGTGTTTATTTAATATGAAGATGTCAGAAGGTGGTTGCTGATCATTTAAATGAATTTAATACAGTTACCAGTCAGTTAAGTTCTGTAGGGGTAACTTTTTATGATGAAGTTAGGGCTCTGTTATTTCTGTACTCATTGCCAGAAAGTTGGAATGGTTTAGTTATGGCCTTGAGTAACTTTGTCTCTCGATCTAGTTCTTTAAAGTTTAATGATGTTGTTGGTGCAATCCTTAGCGAGGAAACAGTGGAAAATATCTTGTGTGATGATTTGATCGGGGATAGTGTGTTGGAAATACGGGAAGAAAGGACACTTGAAGAAAGACTACAAGTCTTAGAAGGGAAAAGAAGGAGACATGCAGCAAGAAAACAATCATGAAGCGAATGTGACAGGTGATGTGTTGCAAGATGCTTTGATTCTTTCATTATAAAATATTATTGATGCCTGGGTGGTAGATTCAGGGGCCTCAATCCATGCCACACCTGATAGGAAACATTTTCATGATTATGTTCAAGGAGGTTTTAGACAGGTTCCATTGGGTGATGATAAACCCTGTAAAATCATTGGAATGGGTATAGTTTTCATAAAACAACAGAATGTAAATCAATGGTTGTTGAAGGAGATAAGTCATGTTCTAGATCTGAAGAAAAATCTAATTCCAATAGGGCAGTTGGGAGGTGAAGGTTGTGTAACAACTTTTATAGATAAAACCTGGAAGGTCACTAAAGGAGCCCTAGTAATAGTGAAAGGAGAAAAGGTTGGTACATTGTATTTATTCAATGGTATTTCTAATTTGTTAATGCTTTAACCTCTACAGGAGAAGATACGACATTGTGGCATCATAGGCTTGGGCACATGAGTGAGAAGGGGACGTGGATTTTTCACTCAAGAAATGTGTTGCCAGGTTTGAAGCATGTTGATTTAAACTTCTGTGAGAATTGTGTTCATGGAAAACATAAGAGAGTTAGATTCCTCAGAGTTGGGAAAGAAAAGAAGAGCGAAAAATTAGAGCTTGTGCATATAGATATATGGGAACTTGCTCAGGTATCATCTCTCGGTGGCTTTCGTTATTATGTTACTTTTATTGATGATGAAACTAGAAAAACCTGGATTTATTGTATTCGAAATAAATATGATGTATTTGATACTTTCAAGAAATGGAAAGCTTTGGTTGAAAATGAGACAGGAAAAAGGTTGAAGTGTCTCAGATTAGACAATGGAGGTGAATATTGCAGCAAAGAGTTTGATAGGTACTGTTCAGAGAATGCAATTCACAGAGAGAAGAAATTTCCATGAACATCACAAGAAAATGGTGTGTCAGAAAGGATGAATAGGACAATCATGGAGTGTGTAAGGTGCATGAGATTGCATGCAGGATTGCCTTTACAATTTTGGGCAAATGCTGTAGACACTGCTATTTATCTAATAAACAGAGGGCCTTCAAGTTCCTTGGATGGTGGTATTCTAAAGGAGGTATGGACAGGTAAAAAGGTAAACTACTCATTTTTAAAGCCTTTGGTTGTGAAGCCTTTGTCCACATTAATAAAGAAAATAGAACAAATCTTGAGGGAAAATTAAAGAAATGTACTTTTATTGGATATGGGTTTATTGATTTTGGTTATCGCTTTTATGATTATGAAAAACAAAAAATCATTAGGAGAAGAGATGTCATATTTAATGAAAAGGTTTTGTATAAGGACCAGATGCAAGAAAAGAAACAAGAAAATGAAAACAGAGAATACACAATGCTTGATGAGATTATAGAAAAAGTGAAGGTGCCTAAAAATCATAATAATCAATAGCCAAAACAACAACAACAACCTCAATAGCAACACACACCTCAAACACTTGAAAGTGGTGTTAGAAGATCTACCAGGATAAGTAGACCCCTTGAATGATACTCTCCTTCATTATATTATGTATTGTTGACTGATTATGGTGAACCAAAATGTTATAAAGAAGCAGTGTAGGTAGAAACCAGGAAGAAGTGGGAGAAATCCATGAAAGAAGAGATGGAATCCTTAGTACATAACCAGACTTGGGACTTAGTCAGGTTGCCTACAGGTAAAATGGCATTGCAGAATAAATGGGTTTACAAGTTGAAGGAAGAAGATGGAGGTAGAAAAAGGTATAAAGCTAGACTTGTGGTGAAAGGGTTTGCATAGAAAAAGGGTATAAACTTTGATGAGATATTTTCTCCTGTTGTTAAAATGACTTCAATCAGAACTATTTTAAGTCTAGTAGCAGCTGAAGAATTGCATATTGAGCAGTTAGATGTAAAGACAACATTTCTCCATGGGGATTTGGAGGAAGAGATATCTATATGCAGCAACCACAAGGATATGAGGTAAAAGGGAAGGAGAAACTAGTGTGCAGGTTGAAGAAGAGCTTGTATGGCTTAAAACAGGCTCCAAGGCAGTGGTATCTAAAATTTGATAGGCTTATGTCTGAATAAGGTTATATTAGATGTCACTTTGATCATTGTGTTTATCTAAAAAGGAAAAATGATCGTAGCTATATTATATTGTTATCATATGTAGATGAAATGCTTGTTGCAAGTTCTAACATGCAGGAAATAAATGTGCTCAAAAGAAAATTGGCGAACTCATTTTCAATGAAGTATTTGGGTGCTGCAAAACAAATCCTTGGTATGAGAATAACTAGAGACAAGAAAAATCACAAATTAACATTGTCTTAGAGTGAGTACATACAAAAGATGTTGAAAATATTTGATATGTAGAATGCAAAACCAGTTAGTATACCTATGGCTAGCCATTTCAAACTAAGTAACGAGGTGTGCCCCAAGACTCAGGAAGAAATGACTTATATGTCTGAAGTCATATGCATCAACAGTTGGAAGCTTAATGTATGAAATGTCTGCACAAGGCTTTCTATTGCACATGCAGTGAGAGTTGTAAGCAGGTACATGAACAATCTAGGAAAATAACATTGGATGGCGGTGAAGTGGATTCTCAGGTATTTGAGAGGTACCACAAATCAAGCATTATGATTTGGTGGTTAAAACATTGCTCTACAGAGATATGTTGATGCAGATATGGTGGGTGATAGAGATAACAGGAGGAGCACCACAGGGTATGTGTTTACTGTAGGTGGAACAACTGTCAATTGGGTTTCAAAACTGCAAAGTGTTGTTTCACTCTCAACGACGGAAGTAGAGTATGTTGCTGCAACAGAGGCTAGTAAATAAATTATTTGGTTTAAAAGATTTCTGGACAAATTAGGTAAGAAGCATGAGCTGGGCAGGTTATACAGTGACAACCAGAGTGCCATATATCTTGCAAAGAACTTTGAATTTAATTCCAAGACTAAACATATACAACTCAAGTACCATTTCATACAGTCAGTTTTGGAAGATGGACAGTTGAAGCTGGAAAAGTTACACACCATCTACAATCCTGCAGATATGCTAACAAAAGTTGTAACTAGGGAGAAACTGAGATTCTGCTGGGTTTCAATTGGTCTTCAAGTATGATGATGAAGACGAGAAATAGGCAAGTCCAAAGTGGAGTCATTATCTAGCAAATGAAGCAACGATGAAGTTTCTATAATCAGTCTCTAAGTGGGAGATTATTAGGCATAGAGCCTGATTAACGTCTTTATTTAGATGTACCACTGCATTGGACCCCATTTCATAATGTGGCAGCAACGCCACCCATAAATTTGCGCCGCTAGGGGGGGCGATGTGATTATTTGGAGCCCCTCGTTAGCGGGGGATCGAGGGCAGCGCCCCTGAAACTAAAAATAGATGTAAAATTGCCTTGTAAAATGTTGTAATTTCGGAGTCAATCTGGGTCGTTCATTAGGTAGAAATCTAATGGTAAAAGTTATGTTTAATATAATTTTTTTTTTCTCCAGAAGGTAACCCCTCGTTATATATGAGGGAATTGTATTGTAGCTACGTAGATCTGTATTCTGAGCGAGAAAGAGAGAGGATATTGTGTGAGAGGGAAGAGGAAATTACAACAAATCTGTTGTAGGTTGTATCTTTTCATTTTGTTGGATAATATAAAAGGAAGAACTGCTTGTTTCTCCGTGGATGTACCCCAAATTGGGTGAACCATGCATATCTGTCTCTCTTGTTTTATGCATTTTCCGTGTTTATATTTTTGCAATATATTTTATGTGTTCCATTGCTCTGTAATATATAATTTTCTAACATAATGGACATAATACTTATAAAATTTTAACTCCCACATCTTTCCCCGCGACTATAAATCTAGAGGTTTTTTTATGTAAAGTGAGGGGAATGGGCGAGATTTATTGAGTTAGACTCAAACAAGTTATTTCTTTGGAAAGATGAACTTTATCATGTTATGATATTCCGACACAGGAAATAATTAACTATAACTTGGTCTAGTGTATTTTATCACTCAGAAATTTCTCTAGAAGTTATTAGAAGAAAGAAAATGACTGAGGTAACCACAAACCAACTTTGGAGCATATTCTCTAGCCAACCTAGGCTCAAAGAGGGCTCTCTCTATATGATTTAGCTTTCTTTATTGGGATTTCAGGCTAGTTATGAATGTTCTGGGGGTTTTTGATTTTTATTCAAGATTGGATGGTGGGATACTTAAAACAGATGGACAGAATGCTGTTTTTAGACCATTGGGCTATGGAGTCAATAGAAACGCAACAGAACTAGATCAACTCACTAAAGGGAATGTTCAAAGGGCAAGCTAGCAGGGTAAAGTGCAGGTCTTTGGAATAGGGGGGTGAAATGGTTTTAATCAGGGTGAGAGAGCAATTAAGGGTTCTTAGACTGGGATATAAATGAGGAATAGAGGGTAATTGAAAGAAAAGGGAAATTAAGAATCCTTTGATTTGGATTAGCAAGAAAAACACCTAAACTAAGGAGCAATTAAGAATTCCTTAACTTAGATATTAGTTGAAAAAATTTATATGCATAACTGTTAAAACAGAGTGTAATTAAACAAATTCTGAGATATTGTTCCAGTTATAGCATTCAGATTCAGAAATACATTAAAGATTGTGTAATTTTTTTTAAGAAAGATAATGATAACATAAGAAAATACTTGTCTGCACTTAACTCAACACATGAATCCTGTGAAATATCTTGTCTTTATTCACCAGTCTACTTATTTACAGTCCTTTTGATCAAAATTCTATAGAAATGTTTAAGGATCCACCCCTACATACTTCGAATTGTGAAGTATTTATCCAAAAATTATTACAAAATATCTCAAATTGACTTGAGATTTAATCTAGGAAATAAAAATATCTTCTTGCAAGAAGATCAAGATAGTTATTGAACTGCTTTCATGCTGTCCCATTTATTTTGGTATTGCTGGCCTTTTATGGTTTGATTTTAGCCCTTTATGATGCCTTGCTGTTTGATCTTTCATGCTGGAAGCTTCATTTACTTTTGGCTTCCATTTGATACACTTTGACTCTGATACTCTTTGACTCTGTTGACTTGTCTTCATATTTTCACTTGGCTGTTTTACTTTTACCTTTTTACTGCATTTTTCTTATAGTAAATCAGTCAATTTTTCCCACATTTCAGCGTTAGGTAATTGGATCTTCAACATCCTTCTGTATATTTCATCTGCCTCAGTGTACCTGGAAAAAGTAGGCTTATTGACAAACAAGTGTTTTACCTCATGCTGTAGGTAAAACAAGTTTTCAGATGTTTGATATAATACTTTTCCTATTGGCAATGCCTTCGTTGAAGATGTGTTTACTTGGTCTTTTGATAGCTCTTTGAGTTTGCTGTTGTAATCTTGCTGTGTCATGAGCTTGTCGTTTATGACTAAGGGACTGGGTAACCATTTCTCTCTCAAAATTTAAAACTTAGCCATAAATCTATCGATGCCTACCTGCATATTCTGACATTTGTCCTCCAAGTTTATGTTAATATAGGTTGTCATTGATGTCAATATAATAGTGTTCGTGATGGAAAATTCTTTGATACATGATTTCCCATTGATGCCCATTGATCATAATGCTCATAGTGATGAAAGTTTGATATATGATGATATAATGAGATGGAGGACCCAAGTGGATTGAACAGCAGGAGGTCAATTGAACAACAAATGACGCAGGAGGTCAATTGAATAGCAATTGAACAACAGGAGGTCAATTGAACAACAAATAACGCACGAGGTCAATTGAACAACAATTGAACAACAAGAGGTGAATTGAACAAAAAATGATGCAGGATGTCAATTGAACAACAATTGAACAACAAATGACACAAGAGGTCAATTGATCAGCAATTGAACAAAAATTGAACAACAAATGATGCAGTAGATCCAGTAAAGAAACAGGAGTAAGAAGCCAAAGAGTAAGATGAAGAGTTTATCAAAAGCCATTAAAGAAACAAGCCATCGGAGCAAAAGAAGTAGGTTATCTCATGTGCCCAATGGTAAGTGTTATTGAAAGAACAAAGAGAAACAACGATAATAGAGGAGTAAAGAAGAAAACTATCAGAAAAGCGGAAGAGCGAAGAGAAGTCACATGAGAAACAGTTATCGAAAGAGCAGGGGTAGGAGATTACGGACTTCCTTGATCATGGCTGAAGTCCTGCACTCAATCCTAGCTGTCGATCTCATAGTCAACCCTTAGATCATGGTTAACTGTGAGGGTCAAGGCCGTTTTTAATCCATGTGCTAGTTGAAGTCCCGCAAATCGTTGATTACGATAAGGCTGTGGACCGATGGGTTTATTAACAACTGCTTAAGATCATATCGCATATGCTCCGTCAGCCGTAGGGGATCGACTATGTTATGAGAAGACCTCCGGAAGTTGCAATTGTGATTAAAGGTGATGATGTGGCATGTGGGACCTCCATATGGGTAACGTATCTCGGGCATATATCACAGAGAAGAGGTAACAGTTCACAACTCGTGAACTTGAAGGAATAGAGGAAGCCGGAAGGTCAAGCGAATGAAAGAAGAAGTCGAAAGGTCAAGAAGCCAAAGGTCTGGCAGACGATGAAGGTACAAAAGAAGTCGAAGATCGAGTGAGAAAGAAAAAAAGTAGAAGGATAGAAGTAAGCCGTAGGTCCAACAGGAAAGAAGGAAGTCGAAGGTCCAGTAGGATAGAAGGAAGCCGAAGCTCCAAAAGGACAAAAGGAAGCCAAAGGCCCAGCAGGAAAAGAGGAAGCCGAAGGATGAGGCAATTTTGTTGATTAGGTTAATCTTTGAAAGGCTCGGACCTGTGATGAATTAATCAAGTACGTAACGCAACCTGAAGAACAATTCTATAAAGGGGAAAAATAAAGTTTCACTTGACATCGTTTGAAGGGAGCAGTAGCCAGCACCAGCATTGAAGCATTTGTGAGTCTGGTTCTGGGAAGTAAGATATCACGATAGCAAGAACAGTGAGAAGCAGTCACGCTTGAATCAGTTACCACAACAGTAAAGAACAAAGGCTTGAAAATAGAGAATTGCTTTTGTGCATACATCGAGGCTTAGCGTAGATATCTTGTTGGAAAGCTTCAACAAATCTTGGAAACATTATTTGTAGACTCTGTTAAGGCAATATGAAGAGTTGTGAAGACTCTTTCATATGAAGACAGGCTATCATTGATGTAGCAGTGAAGGTGTAGATAGACATGATTTAGTGAAGAAGATGTTGGGAGTAGAAAATAACTACCAAACATATCTAGACAATATATAGTAGAGGGTTGGAGCCCTTGGGGTTGGTGCCTTAGAATTGTAAGGATTGGTGTCCTTGGAGTTGGTGCTCCTAAATCCAAGGTTGGTGCCATGATAAGACAGGGTTGGTGCCCTGGAGGTTGGAGCCTCACAAAAAGTCCAAGTTGGTGCTTGTCAACTGGTTGGAGCCCTACATACACTGTACTTGATTTATTGTAAAGATTATATTAATAAAAATCATTTATTCCTATTGTTCATTTTGTGTTCTAAATATAAATGATTTAACTGACAAAAATAACAATTGAAAAGGAATATTGATTCACCCCCCCTCTCAGTATTTCCAACAATTGGTATCAGAGCCAGGTTCCTTCCCTCAAAAGCGTAACAGCTTGAAGGTTGATCATTAGAACACAAATGTTGAAGCCAAGGAAGAAAGTCTCCAATCCTCCTAAAGATGTGTCTCCCTCTACCGCTGAAATAAAAGTCAATCAATTTGTGAAGGCTACATGGTTCAATGAAAACTTTGATATATGGGAAGGAAGAATGAGGAATTTCTTAAAGACTCAAGGCATTGAAGTATGGGAATCAATAATTACTGATAACATGATGAATGGAGAATCCAAGGAGTACAATGCAAAAGCGATGAAGGAAACCTTGAATGGGCTACCATATTCTATAAAGAACAATTTAGGAAAATTTACGTTAGCGAAGGGTATATGCGACAAACTTCATAATCTTCACTCAAAAGGAGCATTGACAATGATCTCTAGTCAAGAAAATGATGGAAAACAAGAAGAAAATCCAGGGCCCATCAAGGAAGCTGAAGATAAGATTGATGACATCAAGGCTAAAGAAGACCTAGAAAATGAAGATAATGAAAAAGACTTTGTAGAAGATCTCCTCACTAAAATTATGACTACCACGCAAGAGATTATCAATTTGAAAAAGGAAAATGAGGAACTTAATAAGAAAGCACTAGCTAGTGACCAAGACCAAACAAGGAAGAAAGTTGCTGTTGTCAAGCTTCACGTACAAGAAAGGGATGAAGAGCTTGCCAAAGCTTAAGAAGGAATTTCATCAAAGCAAAAGAAAGCAACATAAAGAAGTCATATCCATGACAAATCAATTAGATAAAGAAAAGAAACAGGAAGATACCTTGTCAATTCAACTTGAACAAAAGCACAAGATCTTGAACAAACTTGAAGAAGATATTGGTCAGTACAAGGTAGAGGTATCCTCTCTCAAATCTCAACTACAAGAAGCAAGAAAGTTAGCACAAGGAGCTAAGAAGACAATGGAAGCATTGGCAATCATACAACGACAGGTTGATGAAGCAGAAAAGGAGAGAAACACCATGATATGTCAATTAAAAGCAAAGGATGGAGAAATATTCAAATGAAAATCTAACATCAACCTTCTCAAGGCCGAAACATGTAAAGCTACAAGGATCAAGGAACAAATGGAGAGCATTCCAGCAAAGGAAAATGAAGAAATATTCAAAATGAAGTCAGATATCATCTCCCTTAAATTAGAAGCAAATAAAGAAATACGTATTGAGGAAGAGATTGAGAAACAACTTGCTAAGAAGAATAATTATTGCAAAAAATTGGAAGAAGAGATTGTCTCCCTTAGGAAAAAGATTGAAGGGATGGACAAAACCTTGAAGATCTCTCAAGACTTGGATGACATGCTCAACCATCAAAGATTTCCATTTGATAAATCAGGTCTCGGGTATGTAGGTGAATCCTCAAGCAAGAATGAGAATGCTTCAAACAACAAGGATATGAGGAAGTCAGAAAGAAATGTTGATGTTCCCAGTTTTAGCAAAGGTAAAGACAAGAGTCAAGGCGATAATGAAGGAAGTCCTGTTCCAATAAGAAATGCAATTGTTCTCAAGGATGCGAGAAGCAATAATTATCATCAAAGGATCTCAAGGAAGAAAGGCTTCAGAAGTACATCAAGGAAATCTCCATCTCCTAGGTACCAAAGTTTATTTCTTGTTTATTTTTACTCTTGTACAAACTTTGGACACATGGCAAAAGATTGTAGGGCTTATAATGATCCCCGTCAATCTCTGAGAAGCAATTTCACAAGAAGTCATGAATTCTTATTCATGAAAAACATAGAATGCTTCAAGTGTCCTAACATTAGTCATATGGAACGTAATTGTAACTTGATTTGGGCACCTTCTCAAGCTAGAACCATGCCAGAAAAGAAATTTACACAAGTATGGAGAAGAAAGTAAATACAATATGAAATTATCCTAAACCCTCCAGCCAACAACACATGTTGTTGACTTGATGAAGATATTCTTGATATTTCGAGTGTTTGATGATGGGATTCTGCCAAAAAGAGACCATGCATACAATTAGGGGGAGCTTGTGATTCTTGATCATTATTGCAGAAGCTATTCATGAAAGTGTCCTTATGAAATCCTTGTTGAGCTATATTAACAATCATCCTTTGATAAAGATAATTTCTCAGGAGCACTACATTGAAGAACATGATCTTGTAACCATTCGTTGGAATGTTGTTGAAGATGTTTTCCACTTGATCACTAAGCAAAAATTGGAGCAGCAGAGAAGTCCATCCAATGCTAGAGAAATAGGGAAAATAACTATGTTGTTGGTATTACAGAAGTTGAATGTCTTGACTTAGGGATATAATGTGAGAACAGGTAAATCAAGGAAATTAATAGAGGCAACCTTCAAACAAAAAAACACATATGGGAATGGAGCTTGAAGCAAGAGTAGTTGGAAGAATCTAGCATAATTGAAGCATTGCAAAAAGTTGTCAACCAGTAAAAGAATTTAAAAGACAGTCACAGATTGGATATCAAAATCTGCTAGTAGAGATAACTTGTAGGTTTGGGTCTAATGGCAATCGTGATTCCCACAGACGACAATCGTGACTTTTACAAGAACACAAGGAAAAGATGGCTCATCAAAAGGACTATAGAAAGGAGAATTTTGTGTAGTCGAATATAGCTTAGTAACTTAAGGAGAAGCACAAAGATACAAAGGAATCCTGATTTGAAGAAAGATAGCGAGAATGATAATTTCAGTGGCATCTTCTCCTGATTCAGACTATAAAGACTCCTTAATTTTGACTGTGAAGACAACAAAATTTGAATTGCAGAAGAATAAAAACTTGGACTTGAACATTTGGTGTATGGCTATTTGGAGCCTATTTGGAAGCATTGAAATGGAGCATCTTTAAGCATTGTTGAAAGCATTCTGAAGAATTTTTGAGACATGAAGAGGGGATAATGTGCTAGTTGATGATGAGGCAACAATCCTTCTATCTTGAGTAAAACAAAGAGCACCACAACAGGGGAGTAACGTACCCATAAAAATACACTATTCATAAAGAACAGAAGCAGTTCGACAGGGGGAGTCCTTGTGCACTCCTTTGCCATTGATGTCAAAGGGGGAGAGAAGAAGGATATTGCCATCAATGACAAAGTGGGGGATTGTTAATCTAGGTTGTCATTGATGTCAATAAAGTAGTGTTCGTGATGGAAAATTCTTTGATACATGATTTCCCATTGATAACCATTGATCATAATGATCATAGTGATGAAAGTTTGATATATGATGATATGATGAGATGGAGGACCCAAGTGGATTGAACATCAGGAGGTCAATTGAACAAAAATTGAACAACAAATGACGCAGGAGGTAAATTGAATAGCAAGAGGTCAATTGAACAACAATTGAAAAGCAATTGAACAATAGTTGAACAATAATTGAATAGAAAATGACGTAGGAGGTCAATTGATCAACAATTGAACAACAAATGACGTAGTAGACAATTGAACAACAATTGAACAACAAAGGGGGAGATTGTTAATCTAGTTTGTCATTGATGTCAATATAGCAGTGTTTGTGATGGAATATTCTTTGATACGTGATTGCCCATTGATCATAAAGCTCATAGTGATGAAAGTTTGATATATGATGATATGATGAGATGGAGGACCCAAGTGGATTGAATAGCAGGAGGTCAATTGAACAACAAATAATGCAGGAGGTCAATTGAATAGCAATTGAACAGTAGGAGGTCAATTGAACAACAAATGACGCAGGAGGTCAATTGAACAACAATTGAATAGCAAATGACATAGGAGGTCAATTGATCATAATATCAATATAGCAATGTTCTTGATGGAAAATTATTTGATACATGATTTCCCATTGATCATCATGCTCATAGTGATGAAAGTTTGATATATGATGATATGATGAGATGGAGGACCCAAGTGGATTGAACAACAGGAGGTCAATTGAACAACAAATGACGGAGGAGGTCAATTGAACAACAATTGAACAACAGGAGGTCAATTGAATAGCAGGAGGTCAATTGAACAAAAAATAATGCAGGAGGTCAATTGAACAACAAATGACGCAGGAGGTCAATTGAACAACAATTGAACAAGAATTGAATAGAAAATGACGTAGGAGGTCAATTGATCAGCAATTGAACAACAATTGAATAGCAATTGAATAATAAATGACACAGTAGATCCAGTAAAGCAACATGAGAAAGAAGCCAAAGAGTAAGATGAAGAGTTTATCGAAAGCCATCAAAGAAACAAGTCATCAGAGCAAGTCACAGTCATTGCCTTTCTTGTACCTAAAGCTTGACAAGGTCAACTTTCTTCCTTGTTTAGTCTTGGTCACCGGCTAGTACTTTCTGATTAAGTTCCTTGTTTTCCTTTCTCAAATTGATAATATCTCCCATGGCAACCATAAGTTTAGTGAGGAGATCTTCTACAAATTCTTTTTCATTCTCTTCATCTTCTTTAGCCTTGATGTCATCAATCTGATCTTCAGCTTCCTTGATGGGCTCTGGATTTTCTTCTTGTTTTCCATCGTTTTCTTGACTAGAGATCATTGTCAATGCTCCTTTTGAGTGAAGATTATGAAGTTTTTTGCATATAACCTTCACTGAGGAACATTTTCCTAAATTTTTCTTTATAGAATCTAGTAGCCCATTCAAGATTACCTTGATTGCTTTTGCATTGTACTCCTTGGATTCTCCATTCATCATGTTATCAGTAATTACTGATTCCCATACTTCAATGCCTCGAGTCTTTAAGAAATTCCTCATTCTTGCTTCCCATATATCAAAGTTTTCATTGAACCATGTAGCCTTCACAAATTGATTGACTTCTATTTCAGTGATAGAGGGAGACACATCTTTAGGAAGATTGAAGACTTTCTTCCTTGGCTTCTCCATTTGTGTTCTAATGATCAACCTTCAAGCTGTTAGGATTTTAATGGAAGGTACTGGCTCTAATACCAATCGTTGAAAATACCGAGAGGGGGGTGAATCAGTATTTCCAACAGTCTTAAATCAATTTTCTCTTGGAAAGGACCTTCCTTACCTCCAAAATTGTTTCAGCTTTGTCTTCAATTTCCAATTCCTAAAGCTCATATCTATTTTTACTATTAAGGAATTGGATGATTTTGGTGGCATCTTCAGGCATATCTCCTAATTCCTCTTTCACTTTTTGGATGGCTTCTGTAGCCATCTTTATTAAATCTATCTGTTCAAAAATTACCTGAATAGATGGCCAAATATCATTGATAGGGTAAATATATTGGCCCATAGCAGTTCCTTAGCTTGTCCAAGAGGTTCTTTTAGTGTTAGGTCCTTCTCCATGGCCTTCAATCTCTCACTCATTCTAGAAGATTTCTTCACTTCTTCCTTGTGCATGATTTTGGCAAGCTTGCAATCAGTTTCCAAGCTTGTCACCTTTTCTTTCAGCTTATTCATCTCTGTAGCTTGTATGGAAATTTACTCCATAGCTCTAACCAACTTTGCTGCTTCATCGGATGTACCTGCTGTTGATGCAGACTGTGTTGAAACCTGTTCTGCTATGGCCATAGGAGCTGTGGGAGCCAATGAGGCTTCCAATGTGGAAGGAATAGCTAATGAGACTGTTGGGATGACATTCACTGATGTTGTGGCATTATCAGTATGCTTTAATTGGATTAAAGTGTCCAATTCCTTCTCTGTTTCTCTTAATTGATCATTGAGTTTCAGGACTAATTCCATCAACTCTTCATGTCTGGTTTGGTTTTCCAAGACTTCGAGTGTCTAGGGATGCTGCCACTGAGGTATTTTCAATTGTTTTTTAAGTGCTACAATGTCATCCTTATTTTTCTTAATTAGTTTCTCAATGGCTTTGATGTATTTGGGATCATGTCCCAATTCAATCACTAAGTCTTCCAAAGACTTGATTCTGGTATCCTTGGCTTGTGAGGAGGCCTTCTCTAACTGATATTGAGCTGAGATATTGGTCAATGAATTCTGCAATTGATGGGTAGCTATGGCTTTACCTGTTAGGGTGGAGTAAATAATTTCTCCAGCCTATTTGTGAAATTCAATTTGGTCAATGGGATGAATATCCCTTGCCAATTCCTCTAAATCAATCTTTTTATAATCTACTGATGTCCTTAGTGGTTGTACAGTTGGCTTTATGAAAGACATCTTCATCTTTCCCTACTTGATGTCAAAAGATGACATCAACTTGGTTTGATTTGTAGGTGTGAGATTTAAATACTGTGCATAAGACTGTGCCTTTAATTTCTCATTTCTCATTTTTATTTCTTTATACCTGTCTTTAATGTCTTTGTCTTTATCAGCAGGCCTACTGAATGAGGAGACTTCTACACTGAGCTGCCTTTCCAACATTTGAGTCTGTGATGTGGATGGATCTTGAGTTTCTCCAGATGGAGCTGTGCACCTGCTCATGTCAAACTCAGTATTAGTTACCTCTGTTGAGCCTTCTGTGTCTTCCTGTTCTGAAACAGGATTGAGCCTTGGCCTTTTGCTCTAGCTGCCTTCATACTGCACATTGGATGTGTCCATGCCTGAAGTGGAGGCTCCCTCTCTATTCCTCTTGGGATTCCTTTCCTCATTCTGAGGGGTCTGCAAAACTGTAGGGGTACTCATGGTTGCTTCTTGTTGTGGTACCTGTAGGAATGAGTTTTCATCAAGCTGTCTCTCTAAATCAATCAAGGTATTTTCCACATATACCTTTGTACTATCCTTGTCTACAAGAGTGTTTTTCAACCACTCAGACTGATTTGCATATATTTGAATATTTGGTATGGGATGATGAATGTAAGGCCCTAATTTGACCTTTTTTCTAAGTCTGGTCATGAACCCTTGAGGGTCATATCTCCACATAAAACTGTTTTGGAACTTCATCTGTTGTAGAATCAGATCTGCCTCCTGCCCTGCTTCTCTAGAGTTGCAAATGAAAGGGCCTAACTGGTTTTTGACTCTGAACTGTGTTCTTTTCTTGGCTGAGACAAAATTGACTTCATCAGAGTTCATTATTTTCCTATAATACTCTAGAGCAAATAACCTCATGGGGAGGTATTTGGGGAGTTTGTATGGGGCAAGTTGGCACCCATAGATTCTTATTTCTATGTGGTTTTGGTAAAGGTACCAATCTCCCACTTTACTTTTCTTGGACAACTGGAGGACTCTTTTGATATCTTGACTTATTCTGGGTGGAGGGCTTCCTGTCAGCATGGTCATGACTAGATGGACAAAAGAATCAATGAAATCTATATAAGTGTATGGTGATGAATATTTGTGGAAAAGTGGTGTCCAAAATATGACAGACCTGGGCTAGCCTCTGGTATCAAGCTTCTAGAGGGTAAAGGGAAATCTGTCTGACTGGTAATATAGAAACATATGGTAAAGTATAGATGAGTACTTGAACACTCTCTCATTATGCATTCTAGTAAATTGTTCATGCATCCTTTCAGCTATGAACTGAGCATAATTGTATATAGTAGCAGGAGGCTTTCCTGGGGTGAAAATGGACATGAAGGCTAGGATAAGCTCATCAACAAATTCATTAGTGGTACAACCCAAAACACATGATATCATAGTGATAATATGCTTTCCCCTTTCAAAGAAAATGACAGAAACATATGGAGGGAATCTTTGGGAATGTTTTGCTTTTCTACAATGAAAGTTTGGAACAATTGGGCCATTTTTGATGGACTCAACTTGGTATACTGGTTTGGAAAATCTCCAATTGAGAGTGGGATCAGGTTTAGACCTGGTTAGACTTGTAACATCTCATTGATTGATTCAACTGTGATGGTGAACAGGGCTTTTTGGTCAGGGGACATTATAGCTCTCTGGCTGGGAATGTAATAGGTATGGCACATATGGATAATTTCAGGAAAAACATGTACTTGGGGAAATTGGTATTTGGGAAAATTGGATTCCCAAAGACCAATGTCATCATAATGGTTCAATATCTGTCCCTACTCAAACAATGAAGTCTGAGCAGGACCTCATATGCACTTGTATCTATGATTTGAAAATCCTTGCCTGCCAGGGGGAGGTGGTCTAGGTCCAAATGAGGAGTTGTGATGGGTCTAACATCCATGGCAATAGGGGCAGCCATAATTCAGTTCTTGTGGATTTGAATTTGGCAGGGTAGGGTTGTATCAGAGGTTTTGATGGAAACTGATAGTTTTGAGAAGGGTTTGGGGAACAAACTTTCAATTTTGAAGTAATTTTAATTATTTTTACTTAATTAAAACACTTTATAGGTTGAACGTTTTCAAATTTGAAAGGGTGAGTGGTAATTCATGGTGAAATACCTAGAATTGGGTGAATTATCTTCAAATTTGGAGTTCACGGTAGCTGCAGAAGTTTGAATGGCTCTGGTACAAACTGAGAGGTTGATTGGGGTCTCTACAACTTCTTCAGGAGTGAATTTGGAGTTCAATTGGTGAATTTAGCGTTTGCAGGAATCACACTGGTTCATAGAGGTTCACAAAGAAAACGAGCGAAAAAGGTGAAAAAAGGGCTTCTCGGCCTTTTTATGGAGCAACGGTCATTTTTTGGCGGGTAATTTATGAATGAACAGTGGGTGGTTTATCAGGTTGAGCGGGGAGGCGGTTTCCCAAGCCATCGCACCGCTTTTGTGGAGGAGGTGGTATTGAGGAGGGGTCACCCGATCTACTCCAATGATTGATACGTAGCTGTCGAGGGGTCGGGGAAAATCGCTTTATCAGGCGGGTAAAGGTCAGCCGTCGGATGCCGCCGATATGGCTATGGACTGTCGGATGAGGGGGATGGTGATCAGACGACAATCGAGCGAGGGAGGTGAGCGGGTGATAAGAGCATGGGCTTCGGGGGGGCCTAGTGCTTTTAAACTTCAGCGGTTTGGGATTAATTAAGGCTTAACCATGGATTTAATCGATCGGGTAGGGTTTAATGACGGGATTTATCTATTCATCGGGATATGGGGTAAAAAGTATAGTTTATATTTAAACTAAGGTTTGGGATATTTATCTAAGGGATTTAATTAATATACGGGAATAGGTATATCAGAATTTATATAATAAAGTTAAAATTAATATGAAATGAGTGGAGTGAGCATACCCTTAACATAAATGTAAATTATGCGCATTTTATTTCATACATTCGATACTTAGGATAAAACACTTTTGTGGGTTTTTTGAGTGAAATAGAATTTAACATGGGGGTTTTATTACTTTTCCTAGGCAAATGAAGTTTATCCTTACAAAAAGGGGTTTTATTAGGGTAATGTAGGGGAAATGAATTTCATGAAGGGGATTCTAACACTTGATGTCCATAAGTCATTAAGCCGAGGGTCTGGTCCCACCAAAAGTCAGAGAAATGCTCTGAGCCTCTTTGACTTAAAGGATTTAAAGTACTAGAACATACTTGTGGATAGGAAATTAGTAAGTAAGGGAAAAAATGAATGAGGGGGAGTTAATCAAATTAACTTGCAAACCTTTGTTTTTGCTTCCATAATTGATCATACATATTGAAATATGTGTCTAAGCTTGATGCATGTTAAATTGGCAACTAGGGCCAAAATCCATGTGGGTCAGCTTATTTATGGCAGCTGATATTTTTATTGGATCCCTCTCGTCGAGAGGTGTAGGATTGATCAAAATATCATCCGATTTCGATAATTATATATGGATATATGAATTTATTTTGATTATGTATTTATCATCTAGCCGACCAGTAATGGCTCAGAAGCCCAAAAGACATGCCTATTCATCACCTACGTTTTAGTATAAATTGAAGAGGACTTGAGGTCATTTGGAGATACACATTCTTCATGTGCTCTCCTCTCCACTTCTTGGGTTTTTTGAGAATGAGAGACACTAATGAAGGATTCCCTAAGATGTTTCCCTAATGGAGAATGGAATAATAACAATGCAGGCATATAAGGATGATCTACACTATCCTAAAGTCTGATATGCTTGCCCTAAATCTAAAGCCACGCTCATTTATATGCTCATCGATAAAGGAATATGGAACCACGTACATATGTCATAAAGGACTATGAATCCACGCTCGTTCATCTATATGCAGTCGTGAAGGAATAACATACGTTTCTCATCAAAGACCCAGCCGCAGTCAATAACCATGTCACACAGGCCCTAGATCTGGCAGTGTAGTTTAAGAGATACTTGAACACATATATACGTAGACATTCTGGCAGTGCAGTGGAGACATATATGTATGCATCAATAGAAGACATATCACGTAGGCATTCTGGAAACGTAGTGGAGACATATATATACGCAGGATCTAGCAGCGTGGTTTAAGGACATGAAGACTCATACACATTCAATGGTGAACGTAGTCATGATATTACACACTGAACATACTTACATGCACAGCAATGAAACAGTGATGCCCTAATACGCACAACACCTATACGCTGAGACCTTATACGCTGGAAACCCTATACTCTACACGCAGTCATGACAATATATAACACGCACAGTCATATGCAGTCCATACTAGGTACGCACAGGTCCATACAAGGTACGCACAGTCATATGTTGCAGTAACGGTTATATGTAAACGCTGGACAATCATACACTGCAGTAATGTAAACACTGGACAATCATGTATATACGCTGGGCAGTAATGTAAACGCTAGATAGTCATGTATATATGCTGCAGTCATGGTTATATATATGTTGGTTAGGTAGTTAAGGGTGCCACTGTCATCAAGCGAAAATGATGAAGAGGTAAACACAGTCATGGTATTGGAGGAATACCAGAACTATAGCCTAGCTGCTTTACTAGGCTGCAAGCCATAGGAAGCAGCTAAGGCTGATATGTATATGACCTCCATATTGAAGCAACATAAGGGTATTATGAGCAACATGATGAGCTGCATGATGGTCAGTATTATGAGCAACATGATGAGTTGCATGATGGGCAGTAGTATGAGCAACATGATGAGCTGCATGATGGGCAGTAGTATGAGCAACATGATGCATGATGTATGAGATCATGAGCATCATGTTAAATGTAATCATGTACATGGGTAGTACAATGATGCATGGAGCATGGGCAGCTCATGGGCAACATGATGTATGGGCAGCGTGATGTATGAGATCATGAGCAGCATGATAATGCATGATGCAGCATGATGGTGCTACACGGTCAGGTGCAACAAATGGATGAGATGCAACATGATGATAGGTGGAGTCACCTTGGAGAATCAGTTGAAGCAGAATGTCTTCAACTGATCTTATCATTATAAGAAATGATCTATGCTAGATCTAGATAAGTCAAGGTCTTGACTTTGGCTGTAAATGTACTATCTCTCTCTCTCTCTTTCTCTGCTGAACTTTGAAGAACATAAAAGAAGAATTGATCAAGGGTTTCCCCGCATATTGTGGGGTTTGTCCCTGGCTAGTGACACATATTGTGTCCTCTTGTCTTGGGTTGTCTTCTGCGATTTATATTTATGTTCTATCTACAATTTATCTTAATGCTGATGTGATTGCTAGCTGTGAAAATTTAAATAAATTGCTCTAGCATAGAACATACCTAAAATTAACATGGAGTCAGAGCTGAGGTGAAGATAATGCCCAAGCAAGAGTGAAAGAGCAATCACCGAAGACAGATGGGACAAGACAGAAGGATCAATGGGTTCCTCATAATTCACCTAGAGTGAAGTCGAAGTAGAGAATGTTATCAAAATGACGGAGTGGAAGTTTCTGATGGCCTACCTAAATATCACTTCATTGGGAAGTTTGGATCTAAGGGTAGAAGGAAAGGTAGATGTCTTGATGATAAGTCCGGCCCTTATGCGAAGGAGTGTCCGAATGGCAGAGATGCAAGTCATCAAGGACACGGTTGACTCTTCAAAGCAAGGAACCCCAGGAATGGAAGTCGAAGGTTTTAAGGTGGCATTCGTCAATGGAAAGGTATGTGTTTGAAAATAGAATTTTCAAAGATGCTTTTGAGTTCAGGGTTGTATTAAGTTACATGAAGTCCACTAGGGACCATGTCCATTGACACATAGCACCGGAGGTCTGTGAGTTAGATGGTGACAGGGAAGCCTGAATTCAAAAAGAGCATGAAAGTACATGTCTGAGATGTACCGAAGGAAAATCTTACAAGGAGACCATTCCCCTCATGTAGCAGGTCCACAGGTTTGAAACAACCCATGGAGTTTGAGATTCATGAACAAAAATCTCATGTATACAGGTGGAAGAAAGCCCTCTATGGCTTGAAGCAAAACACCCTGGGCGTAGTATGAGAGGACTGATAGCTGTTTGATGAAGCTGAGATTCACTAAGGAGTGAAACCGATCCAAACCATTATCTGAAGGTTGTGGATGATAGACCTCTCATACCAACACCTTATGGGGACAAACTATTTCAGATAGTTGCAAACCCTCTCATTTGCAGAAGTAAGAGGGAGTTGGGTTCCAGACATATGTTTTGTAGTTAGCATGGGAAGCTCATATTTGGTTGAGCCTCACTGGATTGGTGCCAAGAATATTTTGAGATGTCTTCAGGGCACAATCTCTCATGGATTGAAATACACTTCCGGAAATATGAAACTGCATGATTATTCGAATGCTGATTGGGCAGGTAGTGTGGAGGATCACTAGCTCTTCTTAGAGGTGTTCCTCTTTGGATTCTGCTTCTATATCAAGGATGAGCAGGAAGTAGAAGTCATTTTTTATAAGCACCACCGAGATCAGATACATAACTAAGAGTATGACCTCGTATGAAGTTTCCTGGTTGTGGAAACTCTTTAGTGAGTACACATGATGAATACCACTGTGATTATATATGACAACCAGAGGTAGGATTCGATTATTGAGGAATCCCATATTCGATGATTGCTCCAGCAGATAGACATCAAATACTACCTTACCCAAGATATGGTAAGTTGATGAGCAAGGAGGCTCCATCGCATTGAGATGATGTGCAGGTCGCTAAAGCCCTGGGGGAAAGATCAAATCTGTGATTTTCCAGAATGACTTGGAGTCATTGAGAGATCCTTGTAAAAGGGTCCTACATGTTGCATACATTGAGCTCTGGGAGCTCTGGGGGCTTGCGGTTCTTATTGGAGCAACATACGACCATAGGGTGACTAACCCTCCCCTGGTGGTGCACAATGGGATAGGATGATTCACTCTCCTGTGGACAGGATGATTCGCTCTCTTGTGGACAAGATGATTCGCTCTCTTGTGGGACAATATGTTTCGCTCTCTTGTGGAACAGGAAGATTCACTCTCCTGTGTAGCACGATGATTATTTCTCATGTGAGGTTTGGATGATGTGTTCTCCATGACAAATGTAGTAGGATGATTAGTTCTCCTGTGAGGATGGGATTGATTAAGTTCTCCTGTCAAGGCATCCTACCCATGCAGTCTGGGACTCATGGGAAGTACCTCTCATTTGATCAATGAGTAGGGAAATGAAGATAGGGACCATACTAGTACCGATGGATGCATCACTGTATCTACCATACTCCCTATGGATGACCTTAATTGATCTTGGATCAATAATAATGGTCTAGGACCAATGGTAGGAGTTGTACCTACTATGACGCTGACTTCGGGTCAGTTGAGACTGGTCTGGGACCAGTGGTACATACTCTAAGACTGACTTCGTGTCAGTGTAGAACTGGTCTCGGACCAGTGAGAGTGGTACATACTATGACGTTGACTTCGGGTCAGTTGAGACTGGTCTGGGACTAGGGGTACACTCTTTGAGCCTGCGATACTGGTCTGGGACCAGTGGTAGGAGTGGTACCCACTATGACACTGACTTTGGGTCGGTTGAGACTGGTCTGGAACTAGTGGTACACACTCTAAGACTAACTTCGGATCAGTGGAGAATGGTATGAGACATTCTCGATCAATTCTTCTTCTTCATAGTTCAGCAGAGCTAAGTTGAGTAGAGAAGAGCAAAGCTAGCAGAGCCACCAGAGCTGAGCAGAGCAAAGTAGAGCCAGCCGAGCTGAGCAAGAGTAGAATAGAGCCAACAGAGTTGAGCAGAGCAGATCAGAGCTAGCAGAGCCAGTAGAGCTGAGCAGAATTTGGCAGAGCAGTGCAGGGCACTGATGGCAGAGATAGTATAGTCAGACTTATGGATCAGCGGATGGAGTTCTCCCTAGTTGAGAGGGAGTGTTAAATTGGCAACTAGGGCCAAACTCCATGTGGGTCAGCTTATTTATGGCAGTTGATATTTTTATTGGATCCCTCTTGTCGAGAGGTGTAGGATTGATCTAAAGATCATCCGATTCCGATAAGTATTTATGGAGATATGAATTTATTTTGATTATGGATTTATCATCTAGCCAACCAACAATGGCTTAGAAGCACAAAAGACATGCCTATTCATCAGCTACATTTTAGTATAAGTTGAATAGGACTTGAGGTCATTTGGAGATACACATTCTTCATGTGCTCTCCTCTCCATGTCCTGGGTTTTTGGAGAACGCAGTCATAACAACGCAAGAATATAAGGATGATCTATGTTGTCCTAAAGTCTGATATGCTTGCCCTAAATCTAAAGCCACGTTCATTTATGTGCTCATCGATAAATGAATATGGAACCACTTACATATGTTATAAAGGACTATGAAGCCACGCTCGTTCATCTATATGTAGCTGTGAAGGAATAAAATACATTGCTCTTAAAAGACCTAGCCACAGTCAATAACCATATCACGCAGGCCCTAGATCTGGCAGCGTAGTTTAAGAGATACGTGAATGTATATATATGCAGGCATTTTGGCAGCGCAGTGGAGACATATATGTACACATCAATAGAAGACATATCACACAGGAATTCTGGTAGCATAGTGGAGACATATATATACGCAGGATCTGGCAGCGTGGTTTAAGGACATGAAGACTCATACACATTCAATGGTGAATGCAGTCATGATATTACACACTGAACATACTTGCACAACAATGAAACAGTGATTCCCCAATACGCACAACACCTATATGCTGAGACCTTATGCTCTACAGGCAGTCATGACAATATATAACATGCATAATCATACGCAGTCCATACTAGGTACGCACAGGTCCATACAAGGTATGCACAGTCATACACTGCAGTAACAGTTATATGTAAACACTGGACAATCATACGCTGCAGTAATGTAAACGCTGGACAATCATGTATATACACTGGGTAGTAATGTAAACGTTGGACAGTCATGTATATACTCTGCAGTCATGGTTATATATACGTTGGTCAGGTAGTCAAGGGTGCCACTGTCATCAAGCCGTAGTGATGAAGAGGTAAACGCAGTCATGGTATTGGAGGAATACCAGAACTATAGCCTAGCTGCTTTGCTAGGCTGCAAGCCATAGCAAGCAGCTAAGGCTGATATGTATATGACCTCCATATTGAAGCAACAAAAGGGTATTATGAGCAGCATGATGAGCTACAGGATGGGCAATATTATGAGAAGCATGATGAGTTGCATGATGGGTAGTAGTATGAGCAACATGATGCATGATGTATGAGATCATGAGCATCATGGTAAATGTAATCATGTGCATGGGCAGCACAATGATGCATGGAGCATGGACAACTCATGGGAAGCGTGATGTATGGGGAGCGTGATGTATGAGATCATGAGTAGCATGATGCAACATGATGGTGCTACATGGTCAGGTGAAGCAAATGGACGAGATGTAGCATGATGATAGGTGAAGGAGTCACCTTGGAGAATCAGTTGAAGCAGAATGTCTTCAACTGATCTTACCATTATAAGAAATGATCTATGCCAGATCTAGATAAGTCAAAGTGTTCACTTCTGTTGTAAATGTACTATCTCTCTCTATCTCTCTTTCTCTACTGAACTTTGAAGAACATAAAAGAAGAATTGATCAAGGGTTTCCCCACACATTTTGGGGTTTGTCCCTGGCTAGCGCCACATCTTGTGTCCTCTTGTCTTGGCTTGTCTTCTGTGATTTATATTTATGTTCTATCTGCAGTTTATCTTAATGATGATGTGATTGCTAACTGTGAAAATTTAAATAAAATGAATGAGGGGGAGTTAATCAAATTAACTTGCAAACCTTTTTTTTGCTTTCATAATTGATCATACATAGTGAAATATGTGTCTAAGCTTGATGCATGTATTTTGATCCAATCAACTTTATACTTCAGTAACCTTTCTTCTACTTACCCATTACTTACCCTACCATTTTCTCTTCATTTTATTTGGGTCCATTTAGACTAGCAAAACCTTATCATCCATTTTTCTTTTGAAAAGTAATCTATCTAATTCTAACTTTATATCATCCAAGGGCTCAGAGTAAACTCATGAGCTCCTTTTATTTTCTCTACCTATCTAATGATCTGCCAAGATTAAACAATTTAATAAGATTTTATTCTCTAACTATAAACATAAAATTCAAAGCATGAAATAACCAAGATTAAACAGTTTGATTACCATGGATTGTGGCATGAACAACAAGCTGCACACAATCATTATTATGCATAAAATTAAATAGTAGTGGAATTTAGACTTGCCCACTTTCATGGTCTCCTTTTGTTTTTGGGGTTCATATATTTTCATATTTTTGACATTCTCTTATTATTTTTGTCCTTTGATATTTCTTTTAGGACATACCCTCTTTACATTTTTTAATTTTTTAGTATGGAAAACATTTTTAGAAAGCAAAGGTATGTACAATATTACAAGGCTTAACCTTATTCATTCAAAATTATGACTCTTATTGGTATAGGAACCTAACAATGTATAATTAGGTAAAGTGTGTTTTTTTTGTATGTATGTTTTGTAACTTACAATCCGACGATCATGATATGTTCTAGACATGAATTGATTTGACGATTTATTCTCTCCTTGGTATTACCAATGCTTGATCCATGGCTTAACACACGATTGGTCCGTGATCTCTATTTAAAGAGCATGGAGGGTCATTTGTCCAATGACCTTTTGTGAGAGAAGCTTATGTAATTTTTCTTTCTTTTTATTAATAATATTGCCTGAGGTGGCCATGTTGGCTCAGGCTATGGACTGTTTCCCTCTTTGAGGGTTTTAACCACATCAAGAACATTGTTGTACTGATATGTGATCTGTTTGTGAGTGGTGTCCTTTGCTATTCAATCTAAGAAACTTACCCTGTAAATTCCTACATCGTATCAGAGCCATTCGAGGGCCGCATCTATTGGTAATCCAAATCCAAAGCTGGTACAACTGCATCTGACTATTGTTTCCTAGATCTACTGTTTCTGAGCACTTTCGGGCAAAGATGACTGCTCTATTGTGTTAGGAGAATCTATTTTAGTGAGGAACCCCTTTCATTTGACGCTAAAAGGTTTCCAGTAGCCCAAGCTACGTCATTTTTAAGATATGGAGGCATACAATCTTTATTTGCAGTTATAGTTATTCATATCTATGTTTATTTCAGTTTATAGTCATCTATAATTTTTTATTACCATATCTATACCTTTCATTTCCCCGTATGCTCTTTTCCCCATGACTTTGTGTGATCTGGGTAAACCAGAAACATAAATAAACGATTTTTCTCATGTGTATGCTCTTTTCCGCTGCGCCTTAGTGTGATCTCGAAAAGCATAAACATTGAGGAAAATATTTATTTTCCAGGGGACTAATCCCAAATCTAACTTTAAGTTGTAAGACTTACATACTTTTGCTTGTTTGTTTGGCTTGTGTGGTTGTTTTTTTATTTTGTAGGCAAAAATAGGTTTTTCAAGGAAGCATGCACCCCAAAGCTTTGTTGAGTGATTTTTTTTTTTTGTTAAATAAAATAAAAATTCCTCCTTTCCAACAATTACTAAATCTTTTAAGTAACTCACTTGGTTTAAAGTTACTTTATGAGAATAGAGGTCTTGGGTTCAAGTCTTTCTTTTTGTTGAGTTTCTTTTTCAAAAGACACATATAACTTATGTTTTAAAGTTACTTTATGTAAAAGTGTTCTTGCCCATTATAAAAAGTGAGTCTCTTATAATTCTAAAGTCCCTTTATCTTTTATTTAAGTTACAATTTAGTGGATAGTTCATAAAGTATCATTGTAAAAGTGATGTTCACTTATTTATAAAAGTGGGTCACATAAAGTAATCTTTTTAAAAGTGAGTTAATTAGATTAAGTTTGGAAATGAGATTTATTTATTTATTTATTTATTTTAAATCTAAGATTATCATCACCTTCCCAACATTCACGTGGTTCATTGGCATCTTCAACAACTTTTCTTCAAAAAACCATAAATTCTTCATCTGGAAGCCGTTTTCAGAGCCATTTTTTTTAATCAGCCTAAGTTTTTGAGATCTTTCCATTGGAACACTTAGTTTAACTATATACAAATTCAGTTTCTTTTAAAATGGAAAGTCCATGCCTAGTTATTCTTGACAACACCAATTACTTCCAATGGCTATCCTACATGTTGGATTTACTTAGAAGTAAAGGTATTTATAGAATAGCCTCAGGCCAAGAGTCTAAACTTCAAGATGAAGATAAGCTAGAAAAATGAGAAAATAAGCAAGATCAAGCACGTGGTTTGATAGGGATGTCTATTTCTCCAGACCTTAGATTCCATATCGCAGAAATTGATACCCCCAATGAAGCAATGAAAAAACTCACTACTTTTTTTGGAATTAAAAATGAAATTAGAGCCCATCAACTCGAAAATGAGTTGCTTACTTTGGACCCCAGTAATTTTTCTTCCATTGAAGATTTTTTGTGCAAGTTCAATACCCTTAGACTTCTCTTGTAAGGTGTTAAGGTTAAGAAGGAAGATGATAGCCTTATCTATTCCATTCTTACTAAGTTAGGACCAACCTACTCTATGTTTGTTTCCACCTTCCATTCTACTCGAGAAACCTTTATTTCTCAAGGACAAGACTACAAGTCCTCTTTTGATGCCTTTTGCAATTCTTTAATAAGAGAACAAGAAAAATTGTTACATCTTAGTCTTGTTAATACTGGAAACTTTTCTAGGAAAGCCTTAGTAGCCTAGCAACAACCAAGTTCAAAGAATCCTAAGAAGAACCATCCTAAAAAGAATGGTCCTAAACTAAACAAGGGTCCTAAGCAATTTCATTCTCAAAATGAAAAATCAACTCAATAAAATGATAAGGAAAATAAAAACAAAGGGAATAAGATTGATAAACATTTCAACTTTTGTAATCATGATGGCCACTAGAATCCAAATGCCTTAAGAAGATGGAAGCCTTGGAAGCAACAATGAGGAAGCCTAACATCCATTTGGAGCACTTTTCAACTTCAACTTCATCTTCATGAATAACACTTTCTGCATGTCATTGTCAAACATCGCGGTTTGGTTATGCACTAAATGTATCTTCTTCTACTCATTATCATGAGTGGCTCATTGATTATGGAGCTTCTTATCACATTGAAAAAAACAAAGCTATGTTTTCTTCTTTAAATGATTGTAACACCAAAAATAGATATGCTAGTGATGATAGATCTCTTAGTGTTGTAGGGAATGGATCTATTCATCTAGACAATGGTCAATATAATGATGTATTATGTGTTCCTACATTATCCTACAAAATTCTATCTGTATATTAGATAACTCATTGAGGTGAAGGTAAAACCGGTGAAGTTGCACCTCATGTTGTAATTAAGGACCTAAGAGATCTTAGACAGATTTTATCTACTTACATTGTTGATGATTCTACAAGGGTGTATAAGTTTAACAACTTTTGGTCATCAACTATTCCCTTGGTATTTGTTGCTCATAATGATGAAGTGAACAAACTTTGGCATGAACGATTTGGTCACTTAAACTTGTTGATTTTCGGTATCATTGGATGTTCTCTAGCCTTGAAAATTGGTGGAGAGGCTAAGGCACATGAGACCTCTAAGACTCAGAAATTGTTTCGAGAAATTCCACCCAGGTGAGGAGTTATTAAAATAATTAATATTTTTAATGGGTTCCTAGGTCTATACCTAGGAAAAAAATTTATCAATGTGTATTAATAAAATATGGGTGAGAAAATTCTAAGTGACGAGGATCAAACTAGTTCTAATCTTATCCATTAATTAAGGACTTAATCTCGACCTTTGATTCATCAACAAGAAAAGTATAAGAGGTGACTTGAGGGTCAGTTGGAGACACACTAAGAGAGATTAGTCAGTTCAATTTTCTGGAGTGAGCTTTGTTGAGGAAATCGAGCAAGTGATTAGTTATAATGAGGGGCATTTCAACAAGGGATTTTCATCCAAGGATGAAGAATACATAGCAGAAAGGCAGTGCAATGACGAGAGAGATAGTGTAGGCCCTAGAAGAGATGAAATAGAGGCAAAAGAGCTGACACAGAGGATGCAGAAGGTTGACGCAGGTAATGCAGAAGCCGTAGAGGCTGACACTGGGCCTCAAAGGCAGCGCTGGGAGGATTTTTTGGGGTAGAATGGGAGCATATCAACATATTCTGAGACAGGAAAGGGTGACGTAGCTCCTAGAAGAGTGACGCAGTTCCAGAGCAGTGCTTGGAGCCGCTTTCGCTGTCCAGCATAGGGAACAGCGAGAGTCGCTATGGGGTTTGATCATTTGGTTGTTGATTTGTTGGAATATATGTCTCTAGATAGAGGTACTACTTCCAAGGATATTCTCTGTTGGGTGAGCCATTTCTGGCACCCTAGTTGTATTCACGAAATCTGCTTAATAAAAGAAACCCTCTATATGCTGCACCGATTTTCCCGAATTGGTTTTTTCCAGAGACGATTGTCCAAAAATAACGGTGTCCCTTATGTTATTATTTCTTTTTACTTCAGTGCATGATCTATATATTTGTGAAGGATGTAATAGTTTTTACTTCGATGTTTACAAAATTAAATAAATTGTTAATGTAAAGAACAAGTAGGAGATTATAAATCAGTAATTGTAGTGGGGGTTTCTGATGTGTTAGATTTAGAAATTTTCACATGGTATCAAAGCGATTGCAGATCATAGGCGACTGAAGACACCAGCCAAGAAATCTGAGAATTTGTAGGAGAGAAGTAGCTGTCTCAAGAGACAGTGTTGTTCCAAAGTTGAAGAGGAAAGAGAGGTGTGACACAGTGGAGAGAGTGTGACACAGAGGCTCACACAATGCCTAAGTCAGCATTCTGGGCTAAGAGAGGGAAACATAGTAGCTGGGAGGAGCCCACACAGTAGCTACGTCAACCATCAAGGCTAGTGCAGAGGAAAAGGAGGGAAGATTAGGCTCACGTAGAGCCACGTCATGTTTCTAAGCCAGGAAGGATTGACGCAGTTGGCTAGGAGTAGAAGATTCAACCCATGTAGAGATTGCGCAAAGCCTGAAAGGCTCAGATTCTTTGAGTTACCGGGGCTAAGGGAGCTATGAATATTTTGATTTATGGAGATGGTGGGACGCTGTTTCTGCCAGTGCAGAACAATGTCTAAGGAGACTGAACCAAGGTATATGTAAGCACTACCTCGACAAATTTCTAACAAAGAAATCTAGATCTAGGTTGCGGCAACAAAGGAGGATTGGAGAGGAGTGATTCGATGATTAACTGGAGGATTTTTGAGAGGGAAATCAAGACTCAGAGGGAGTCTAAAGAAGAGGAGTAGAGATGGTAGTGAACAAATTGATGGATCAAGATAGATTGGATGGGGCTACCAATTTTGTCATCTAGAAGGCGAGGATCCTGGATATCCTGGATAAACATCACATCAAGGACTATGCTTTGAAAATAGTAGGTGTCCTAGTTGACCTTGATGAAAATGAGAAGTATGACGAGGCCTAGGTGAAGGCAAAATACATGATCCTATATAGGGTCAAGGATCATGTAATACCACATATTGCTAAGAAGACAACAACAACGGTGATGTGGGAGACCCTGACCAACTTATACCAGGGCTCTTCTGTGCAACGAAAGATGTTATTGGAGAATAAAATGAGGTCATACCGGATGTATAAAGGGGATGAGATAGATCCCTTCCTTCTCAGGTTGCAAGGGATTCATGACCAGCTTACTTCTGTGGGGCCTACACCAGATCCAAAGTTCATGGTTAGGACTGCCCTGAATGCAGTCTCTGAGGAGTGGGAGACATTTGTCCAAAGAATTTTGGGTAGAGCAACTCTCGCCAGTTGGGAGGAGATGTGGGTAGCTCTTTGATAAGAAGAGCTCAGTAGATTGACCAAGGCAGGGAGTAGCGGTAAGAGAGCCTAAATCAAGGAGGAGGAGGAGGAGGATACAACTCTCGCATCAACGGGATAGTAAGGGCTACAAAAGAGGAAGAAGAAAGACATCTCTAAGGTCAAGTGCTTCAACTGTGGGGAGATGGGACATTATGCCTCTTAGTGCCCTAGGAAGAAAGGCAAGGGAGAAGCTTTCGACTCAAAGGATGCTCCATCAAAGGTGGATAAGGATGTCAGTATTGATGATGATTGTTGCATGAGTGCTCATGCGCCTCCAGATAAGAGGTGGGGAGACATGGAATTGTAGTCGAGAGGACTACAGAAAAGGGGAAATATCCTTGAGATGCACAAATTATTTGATCACATATGGCTATGGGAGCCTTTAACGACATTAGCATGATGACAGGTGTAGTGTGGAGCAAGGTGTGATGGAGCGGCAAGGCAGTGCTAGAGTGCAGAAGTTTGTAGCAGTGCAGTGAAGGTTGCAGTAGTGTGAGAGGCACAGAAGAGGTTGCGACAACATAGTGACAACAGAGGGAGCACATGATAGCAGCATATGTAGCTTCAAAATCATGTGGCTTCCAGAGTGACCAGGATGTCAGTGTTTGGGTGAAGTCAGTTACTTACTTCTCGGTAACTGAGTTGCAGTGTAATAATTAGTAGTGACATTATGGGATGCATGAGGCAACATTTTGAGAGGGAGTTGCAGTACAGATGTGGAAGTGGGAATGGAAGTGTCATGGGTAACAGTATAGGAAGCAGCAGTGAAGTGGATGTTTGGTAGTAGGCCAAGCATCAACACAAAGGACCGATGCGGAGGATCAATGTGATGCTTCTATGGTGAAGCATTTTTAGAGCACATTCTTCACTAAGAGGGAGTGTTGATTTTGGGTAGCATCAAATGTGATCTAGCCTTGAAAATTGGTGGAGTGGCTAAGGCACATGATATATCCAAGACCTAGAAATCGTTTGGAGAAATTCCACCCGGATGACGAGTTACTAAAATAATTAATTTTTGTAATGGGTTTGTAGTCTAAACTTAGGAAAATAAAAATATTAATGTGTATTAATAAAATATGGGTGAGAAATTTATAAGTGACGAGGATCAAGCTACTTTTAATCTTAGCCATTGATTAGGGACTTAATCTTGCCCATTGATTCATCAACAGGAAAAGTATAAGAGGAGGCTTGAGGGTTAGGTGGAGACACACCGAGAGAGATCAGTTAGTTAGATTTTCTGGGGCAAGGTTTGTTGAGGAAATCGAGCAAGTGATTAGTTGCAGTGAGGGAAAGTTCATCAAGGAATTTTCATCCAAGGCTGAAGAATACATAGTAGAGAGGCAATGTAGTGCCAGGAGAGATAGTGCAGGTCCTAGAAGGGATGATGTAGAAAGTTGAAGCATAAGTCATAGAGGCTGACACTGGGCCTCAGAGGCAGCGTTGGGAGGATTCATTGGGCAAAACTGGGAGAAGATAAAAAGATTCTAAGCAGGGAAAGGTGTTGGCTTGTTAGGGCCTGACCTAGGTTCATAAGTGATTTAGCCAAACAAATCCCGAAACTACCGGCCCTTTTGGCAACAATCCGCGGTGCGCGGACTGAGGACCCACCCGAGGTAGTATGGGAGGGTTCTGGAACCAGGTTTCCACACCCTAGGGATGTCTTGATGAAGTCAGAGACTGGCGTGAACCCAACCTGCATGCTTGCGCTCCTCCGCGCAGTTGTTTGTCCTTCACAACTTGGGCCACTCTTTCCGCGTAGCTCTGTAAAGGGCGCGACGAGGTGTTGTCTAGATATTTTATCCTTACTGTTATTATTATTATAGATCTTAACTTAAATGTGTGTACCCAATGTTCTCATTAATCATTCAACATTCATAGCAAGTGCGTGAAATCATAAAACTGTAAAGAGATGTATAAACATAACAGAAGCATAAAGACACAGTATTTTAGAATCAACTTATCTTTTATTAATCCTCTATTCAGATACAACCCTAACTCTGCCTTGCGCACTCAGCTGCAAGGGTTTGTGCACACAGTTGTGGACTCTACCAGGCCTCTGCGCACACAGCTGCAGAGCCTCTTACTACTACTACAACCCAAGACTCGGACTTACAGACTCAGAGCGAATTCCTCATCCAAAAACCCATATTACTTCTCAAAGCTAAGACTGACTTTTACACTTAGAGCCTCGCTCTATTTATACAATCCCATGGTTCGCGGACCATGGGTAGGCTGACACACTCTACATTAAATTACATTATCTTAGGGCGGACAAACCTAAACTCTTGCGCTCTGTGCTCACATTTTGCGGGGTCCTTACATTACACTTTTACCAAAATTCAGGCTTCAAGCCCCAAAACCATACTATGGGGGGATCCGCTGCCCAACAGGCCCCCAACACAATCACCGTGACTCTTCCCGAGTCACTTAGCTGGTGCGGTGATCTTTACGTGGAGTCCATCCAGTAGCTTTTGCACTTCGCTTACGTCTGAAACACATTCTTCCGCTATCCACTGTATCAGTTGTGCACGAATCTCCGATGTATTATTTTTAGGGGCACCTTCTTGCCTTAGCACATATGTACCCTACATTTGTGCTAGCTTTCCCTCGATCGTGGTGGTAACCATGAATGCTTCCTTGAGCTAAGGCTGGATGCGAGCTTTAAGCAATGCTTCTTTCTGGGGCGCAAAATACACTTATTCCTTTAGAGCCCAGGCCTCCTTCATCTTGGCAAGTTGCTGAGTAAGGGAGACCATCTGTGCGGTCCCCCTGATATTGTCATATGCCTGCTATAACTACCATGCTTCTGTCTCCAGACACTGTATGGTTGGATCTTCTTGTAGTGAGGTGAGCGTGAAGAGGGACTGATCCAACAATCCCGTGCAGTCCTATACGACGTGCTCTATTGCTTCCAACCCCGATTGAATGGCGTGGTTGCACTGCTCTCTGACTTCTGGGGGTGTAGAGGGCTGTGCCTTCAGCCGCAGCTCAGCGATCTGCAGGTTCAGCTCCAACTGAACCTTCGCGGCCTCCTCCTGGGCCTTGTAGACTCTAGCCACTAGTTGGTGAATCTTTTCTACTGTTGGGAGTACCGCTGGCATGACCAACTTTGGTATGCTACTATAGGCCTCCTCCACGACATTTTCCAATCCTTGGGTTTGTGTGACCAGGTTGTCATGCTGTAGGTTGAGATGTTCTAAATTTAACTTCTGCTCACTCAAGACCTGGAGGGTGCGGCCCTCCCTGGCGCGAAGCTCAGTAGTTACCCCATCCTGTAGTTGGTATAGGGTTTCTCTGGGAAGGGTGGCCAAATTCAACCCCCAGCCCTTCATTTTACTTGCCGTGGCCCATCGCCCTCGGTGGCTACTAAGACTGCACCTTCTGGTAATACAAAAGTGTTTGTGGTGTGGGCGTGCAACATTGACTCGGCTTTGGATGTACCTGCCGCAACGTGTGGTGCCATCATTCCTGGGGGTCGCACCTGTAATGCTTGCAACTGCACTCTAAGCACCGCCAACAACGGAGGTCTTTGTTGCCTTTGTCTTTTTCCGCGATGCTGGCTTCTCATGGATGCGCGACCTCTTGAGTTGGGCCAATTTGGTTGCAGGGTCTGTGTGTTCCTCTGTCTTAACCTCCCCCTTTATTTCCTACTCCATGGCCATTTCCTGGCCTTCCTCGGTCTCTTTGGTGGGTGCAGTAGTGGTCTCTGCTGTCTGCATTGCCGCTGCTACCTCAGCCACCTTCTCTCCACCAGCTGCGCAATGTGCAGCTTGGTATCCTTCTTTCGCTGTTGTGATGCGATCTTTTCCATTCTACCAAGTCCGGGGTGTGTCACTTCGGAGGCCAGGACTCCATTACCGCAAAGATCGCATCATCCGTTATAATGAACGGGAGCTTCACCCATGTTCGTGCGGGATCTTTGCGCGCCCGGATATACAGGTTATGCATATCCGCCTTGAATTCTGCCACGCTCTGTAAGTTGTTATGGACTGTAGGGGACAAGCGTGACCTACGGTTGATCCATGTTCATATGCTCACCTCTATGAATACCCAAAATGCCTTTATCTTGCGAATCCTCATCGCGTCTTTCATTGTCCAGAGCGAGGTGTACCTCGCGGCTTCAGGTAGGTCACCCTCAACCGTGGGAAACTGGCTATCTTCCAGAAGCTCCCCTGCAACCAACAGGATGGATAAGAGCAACCACACATAGTGGAAGGTCTTACCCTACTCCTGGGGCTCTCTACAGTTTGTCAAAAACTCGTTACAAAGGAACTGCCCTAGTTGAACTGGACCCCCTCTGTGCACTGCTCTACCAACGCAATTACAGATGCTATGACTTCATCGGCACAACATTTCCTCATTATCTTTTCGCCCAGTAGCTGGGTGGATACACACACCACTTAGTCCTTGATGCTTGTTATTATGTACCCTCGCTTCCTCTTCTCGAGCTTACATTTGACCTTCATAGCTTCTGCGAGGGCCAAGTCACTGCTATTTCCTGCTATGGCCTTGGGGTCATTTCCTTTGATGGGCAACGAAGAAATCTGGTGAATTAAATCGGCCATGATGGGAATTGGCTCCTCTAGCCAGAGATACCCATCATGTACTAGGCACAGCAGGCGTCGGCTGACAAAAATTGTGATGGGTGTGCAGTGGTAGTGGGGTATCCATCGTAGATGGAGTAACCCAGTCCTCTCCACATCGTGTAACCATTTCTGCTTCAGTAATTTCTCCGCGGCCAACTGTGGGAACTTCTCACTGTCTATGAGGTCCCAATCTTCAAACTTCATATTAGGTACTTGTCCCATCGGCGGACCTTCAAATCTTATTTCATTTGGAAGGAGCGGGGTCTGGAGTGCACTCTTCGTGGCCTCCAAGTCCTTTGGTATCTTGGCTTTCCCCTTCCACGGGGGGATGTAGGGGGGTAATTTTATCGCTGAAGGCACTTGGGAGACATTCTCCGCCTCATCATCTTGCACTTCAATTTGGGCTATCAGAGCTTGCAAATCTTCCTCCTCATCTGTTTCAAGGGTGACGGCTTTGCCCTTCTCTGCCATTGATAATTTACTAAACCGGGGGTTCCGTGGTGATACCCGGACTAGCCCCATTGTTTGCTTATATTTCTCTAATTGTGGCGTGCATGGTGACTTAGGAACTTCTCGTGTAGCTGCCACCTCTCCAGGCTCCTCCTGGACCATACGGGGCTCCGGGGTAACTTTAGCGAATCGCACTCTTGTTCTTGCAGCTGTCATCGTGTCTGCAGTTGAGGGTGGTAAGAGTACGAGGCGCTCAATGCTCTGTACCCTCTCAATTCTCAAACAACCAAGTGTTGCCCTATGGCTAGCCCTAATGGTTTTATAGCAGCTTTTGAATTTGAGTTCGACCCTTCCCCCCACTTTTGAGTCATTAATGCCTTTTTGGTGGCAGATCGTCCCAAATCTAGCTCTTAATTCGTATCTTAATTGCTCGTTGCCCATTCCTTTTTGTCTTAAATTGGACCTCTTGTCATGAATAGTGACACCAACGGTCACCTCCCAACCTATCCGCGTAGCAGCGTGGCTCCCTATGCACGACCGTGACCCCTGTGACATACCGATCCTATGCGTAACCTCCTTGTTGCGCAGCTCCCATACAGACTCTTTTATAGTCCCGTGCTCTCTTTCAATTGCTTGCAGCGCTGAGACTGTGCTTCCTACAAATAGTCAGGTGGTCGCACCATGGTGCGAGGCTTCAAGTCACCTTTCAACCCGGTCCGCGGGCCTCCCTTAGTTACCCTCATGCCAGTCAGTGCCTTGCGTTCTTCCTTATGTGGTGCGCTCCCTTGGTTACTTTGTTTGATAAGGTGTGGTTGCAACCATGGTAGCAGAGCCAGAAATTCTCGGCAACACTCTTCTAATGCGGTGGTATGGCTGCCTATATCTTGTCCTGTCCTTCCGTCAACGTGACATGTTTGCGCGATTTTGGTCTCTAGTTTTCTGATATCCACGTCCATTAATATGCTTTCTTGCTTCAGTCGTACCCGATCTTCTTCAATTTCGTGAAGCTCAACATTCCCTCGCCAAATGGCTTCTTGAATCTGCATATGTTTGTCCTCGCACGGCTGCATACTTTCTTCAATCTAGTCCTCGCGTGTTGTGCTAATTATGGGAGTTATTGTGTGAGAATTCTTTCCCAAAGGTACGACCTCGACTCTGCTCATCATTTCTAAAATCATTCCCATGCTCAGGTTGTTGTGCATGGCCCATAGGCCCATCGGACAGCTGGCACGCGCAGGTCCCAATTAGTTCATTCCGCCTGGTAAACTCTGTTCATGATTCTACATAGCTTTGTGAATGCCCTGATGTGGACTATTTGTGGCGTCCATCACTTTTCCTACTACCGCGTCGGGTTCTGATTTTCGATCCTTAGTCTAGGATGTGCTTGCATAGCACATGTCTTCACCCATCGACACAAGTGGGTGCACAACCTGCTTCGTCTTGGTTGCCTGGCTCTTGTTCGACGTGGGTACTTCCAAACTGTAAGCACATTTGTCTTCTACATTCATGCCAATTTCCAATAGTCTTCTGATGTGTACTCCACCATCGTGCAGGTGTTGTGCACAGTGCCCATTCCAGCACATCATACCGCTACTGTTCTGGTACTGCACTTTCAAATTTGTCTAGGAATTTGTTCACCGCTATTACTCCATCATATGTCAGTAGTTCTGTTGCCTCTGTTGTCATGCAACGCAGGGATCTAATCATCATGTTGCAATTCAATGTTGTCACTTCGTGCAACCAGTTCTTCCAGCATTTTGCTTCCTCGTCTGAATCCAAAGTGCAGGAACTATCACATTCCCATGAGATTATCCCATCTGTAGTCAGGTTCACCCAATCCTGGTCTTGCACCGTTATCTGGTAAATGCAATCTAGCTCATTGTCATTGTCATCATCATGCAAAGGTTCATTGTAGCATGCTCCTTCGGCTGGGTCTAGCAGAACTACTACGCGTAGGGACTTTTTCTCGAATATCATCTTCTGCTTGTTCAGATTGATGATACCATGCATATCAGTGGCCTAGCCTATTCATAGCAACACAGGATAAGGATTGCTGTCATCAACAATATCTATTCCTTCAAAGTCCGTCTGGGGCTCATGCCTTCAATATCAACTGTTACCCCTTACGACCTCCCCTTGGGGTAAAACCTTTTGTTGGTTTGCCATTCATAATTTAATAGGGGGCCATTGTAACGCGGGCCTGCCCATGCATTCCCATGTCTGCTTTGGTAACACATTCACATTCGAACCCATGTCTAGGATTACCTGATACATTTCATATTCGCCAATCGGCACCATCAATCTCATTTTCCTCCCGATGCATAATGTATGCTTCCCTAGTTTCCAGACTATGCGCGGTTCTCCTGACCCTTGCACCTAGTTATCAACTCCGTAGTCCTTTAATCGCCTTATTATCACGCAAGAATTTCATGCATGTATCCAAAAAGGTAGTAAGCATAGAAGGATCTATCCCTGTCTCTGGTTGATCCTTACTACCTGAAGTGGAGGCCTCCGCGAAGCTCTTCTTAGCTTCCATGAACATCTCCTTTGTGCGTTCTAAGTCAAACTTAGGTTCCTTTGTAGGGGCCTTGCGAACCCATGTATCTTCCTCGGGCTGCTTCCCCTTATCTTCCCCTGTAGTCACACTGCTTTTGAGCACTATATTTACATTTGGGTCTTCTTCACGCAGTTTGGACCTCATCATTTGAATATTTTGAGTCGGAGTAGGCTGGAGTACCCCTTTCTCGTGCATCTGTGCAATCAGAATCGTACAATCTACCATTTCATGATCAAATTGAGCACAGTATGAACAGGATACTCTTGTTGGGTTGGTACAATCGTGAGCGTAGTGCGCTGGTCCTCCGCAATTGTAACAAATTAACTGTCCCTGGCCCCTTCCTGGCCCCATTCCTCCTCGTCCCCGACCTCGGCCCTGAAATCCAATGCGCACCATCCTCGTGGCTGGGTTGAGGCCTCGCGTTTTTGTCTGCATTCTATAGGCTGGGGTCCGCTCCATCATCAACTCATAGCTGCGACAAATACACTCGTCATGGCCCACCGATCTACAAAAATTACAGAACAGTTGCTAGGGAGTCTGTGTATACTTCTGCAACAAATGACAGTGGTTCGTCATGTGCTTTCCCCCTATCTAATAGATCACGCACCATAACGCGGGTACCGCACTTGGCCCTGCTTGTGCCTTTGGTATCAATGACATTGGTGCCACTCCTGCCAAGTAGTTCACGAATATTGGATAGTGGTATTTATCATGGCCCTAGCCTTTGCATTTTATGCAGCACACTTCCTCTCGTGCCTCCAGCCGCGGTGCCCTATCATGCTTCAAGCTCTGCATTTCCAGGCAGAGATTCTGTAGTTGCACGTGGATTTTTTGAACTCCCAACCACGGATCCTGTATTGGTGTTTCATGCAACCTCATCGCCATTTCCAACGCTTTGGCCTGGTTTGAAAGCTTTTGTTGTGATAATGTCGTCCTCAGGTGTGGTGTCAAAGACGCCACAAACCATGCGCGGTGCTCTGCATCTGTTAGCGTCATATTAGCCTTGTAGATTGTACTCTTCAGCCTCTGATCCAAATCCCAGGAGGTCTCACATGGAAGAATCACGATCTATTTGAACCCAATGATTGACTGTGTCTCTAATTTCGGTCGGATAAATTCTCGGTTCAGCACATTCTAGATCTCCGCTATTCTTGCATTTGGGTGATCATTTGAGTGCTTGATATACCACGTCAACGTGCGGTCCTGTAGTGCGCTCACTAATGTGGCCTTCTTAATGTTGTCATCCATGACCCCTTGTGCTTCCCACACTGCTCTTACCACAAACCAGAAGTGATCCGGATCCTCATTTCCTACTCCTCTGAATACGGGTAGCTTGATCGTGTTTACCATGCTGAACTGTGGGGTGGTGGAGGTGGAGTGGGTGGAGATGGAGGTGAAGGAGGTGAAGCGGGTCGTGGCTTAAGTGGAGGTGGTAACTACGAAATGCACTACCTTATCAAACTAACCACACTTCTCAGAGATACTTGAGCGAGCTCTTCCTCGCTTTGTCATGAAGGTGAAATCGAGGGACTGTTTCCTAATTCCGCGCTACCTTTGTAGATCCTTCCACTCTGCGTAATTCCAAACATTAATGTATTCACATCACCCATTTTTCACATAACAACATCTTAATCGAGGTATTTAGGGATTTAATGTACCCACCTCGCGGTCCCTTGAGGAAACATCGCTTTGCTTCGCTATAGCTCACAGTCGTGTCTATTGCAAACTCAGTGATAAATACCCCTATTATCTGGTTGATCCAATGGTCCACAGCTCGCGCGATCTTATCTTCTAATGTCTCTAGTCTGCGAACTAATTCTGGAGTCCACACTATCGGTTGATCGAGCTTATACCTTCCCTGGCTATTAGCTAACCTCGTTATCCACTCATACAGTTTAGAAGGGAAAGACGTGAAGAAGATCTCATGGATTTTCGTATATACGTAGCGATCCAACCACCTATTCTTAGATATCTGCAGATTTTTATTTTCCTGTGTCACGAACTCGTGAAGCTTCTTGTACAACCACTCTTAAATTTCTTCCTTTGTAGGGTTTCAATGGCACAACATCAGACATCCTTTAGGGAGATCCAAGTCCCGACAATGGAACCATTTGTTGGCTTGTTGGGGCCTGACCCAGGTTCAGAAGTGATTTAGCCAAACAAATCCCGAAACTACCGGCCCTTTCAACAACAGTTCGCGGTGCGCGGATTGAGGTCTCACCCGAGGTAGTATGGGAGGGTTCTGGAACTAGGTTTCCACACCTTAGGGATGTATTGATGAAGTCAGAGACTTTCGCGAACCCAACCTGTGTGCTTGCATTGCTCTGCACAGCCGTCTGTCCTTCGCAACTTGGGCCACTGCTTCCGCGCAGCTCTGTAAAGGGTGTGACGAGGCGTTGTCTAGATCTTTTATCCTTACTCTGCTTATTATTATAGATATTAAATTAAATGTGTGTACCCAATGTTCTCATTGATCATTCAACATTCACAGCAAGTGCACAAAATCATAAAACTGTAAAGAGACGTATAAACATAACAGAAGCATAAAAACATAGTATTTAAGAATCAACTTATCTTTTATTAATCCTCTGTTCATATACAACCCTAACTCCGCCCTGCGCACTCAGCTGCAGGGTTCTGTGTACACAACTGCAGACTCTACTAGGCCTCTACGCACACAGCTGCAGAGCCTCTTACTACTACTACAACCCAAGACTCAGACTTACAGGCTCAGAGTGAATTCCTCATCCAAAAACCCATATTACTTCTCAAAGCTAAGACTGACTTTTACACTTAGAGCCTCGCTCTATTTATACAATCCCATGGTCCATGGACCATGGGTAGGCTGACACACTCTACATTAAATTACATTATCTTAGGGAGGAAAACCCTAGACTCTCACACTTCGCGCCTGCATTTCGCAGGGTCTTTACATTCCACTTTTACCAAAATTCGAGCTTCAAGCCCCAAAACCATACTATGGGGGGATCCAATGCCCAAAAAAAGATTGACACAATTCCAGATCAGTACTTGAAGTATCTTTCACTATCCAGCATAGGGGATAGCCAAAGTCGCTGTGGGGTTTGTGTTAACACTCAGGTTATTCCCCAAAAGCTGTGAGAAAAGGGAATGTGGCCGAGGTAACCACTAACCAATCTTTTAGATGCAGATTCTAGCCAATCTGCAGCCAGAGAGGGCTCTCTCTTTATGATTTAGCTTTGTTTTGCTATATGTTAGGCTAGTTATGAAGTACAAGTATTTGTTTGATTTTTGGATGGTGACATTCGATAGAACAGGGCTGCAAAGTATGAGAAGTTCAGACCATTGGGTTAATGGAGTCAATGAAGGTGAACTGCTGGATATGGTTTCTTTGACAAAAGGAGGAACTACAGAGCTAGATAATTAATCATGGAACAACTTTCAAGCTGGAATCAGGTGAAATGGAGTCAGGGGATGAAAGGAAATTAAGAATCTTTCATCATGTTGACAGAGGGAATGTGTATGAATATTACCAGGGAGTAGTTAAGAATTCCTTGGTTATATTCAAAGTGTAAGAACCAGGGAAACAAGAGCAGTTAAGAATTCCTGCCTATGCTAGTCCTGAAGAAAACATGAAAAATAATAGGAATTGAACACAGAGTACAGTTAAGAAAGTTATGGGTTATTCTTTTTCCCTGTAATTTAGAGAATGATATAAAAATGATATATAAAACATAGAAACAAAAAAACAGGAGTTAAAAAGACTTATTGATCCACGAAGTAATTCTAGAATTCTGTAACATATTCTTCTGCCATTAATTCCATAACCAGAGAGTTCAATGCCAAAGCATTCTAGCAACCCTTTATTCAGAAAAGTTCTCAAATTTACAACGCAGTCCCAGAATGGTATCACCTATCCCTAATACCTAGCTTGGGGAGGTCTTTGTACAAAAATGTTTACAAAATATCTCAAAGTAGATAATATCTTGCAATAACTTCTTTCACCTACTCTACAGAAGGAGTAAATGCTCTTGGCAACAGAGAGAAATGAATGCAGAAGTAAGAAATGTCGTGCTGGCCTTTTTGTTGGTGAGATGCATTGATTACTTTCTCAGCGAGTCGACCGATGGATACTTTAGTGAGATTCCACGCTGCTGGCGTTGCTTTCTTAGTTGCTTTTTCCTACGCTTTGATTGACTGCCCAGAGCGATTTTTTATCTGCTCTTTTCTTCACTTTATGGCATCTGTTATGTTCTGGAAAAACAAAACTTTGAAATCCGCCTAAAAAATTTACAGCATACTCTGCCACCATTGGTTATCTGGTAATTGGTGTCTGCGCATTTTTATTAGAGTTTCATTAGCATCCGTGTACCTGAAGAAAGTAGGCTGGACTGTGAAAAGATGCCTCACTTCATGTTCAATAAAAAACAGATTTTCTAAATTGCCATACAGGCTCTGTCCAGATGGGAGTGCCTTCTCTTCTGCAGAACTTGATGATGCTATGTCTTGGCTATCCGCATATGTATTTAACTTGTGAGTATAGGCTGCATGTGTCATTAGTCTATAGTTATTAGTTAATAAACTGGGCAGACCCTTTTCCTCCAAAGCTGTAAACTTCTGTGTGAAAGCATTTATCTCCAATTGCATTTCCTAACACTTCCTTTCCAGATTTGTATGAAATTCCTCATGGTCAGAACCCTTTTAATTATTAAAATAGTGCCTGTCCTGTCACTGATATCTAGTTTTGCCAGTTGTTCCTTGGTGTGGGTGTTCAAAAACTATATTAGCCTATTGGCCTGCTCGGGAATGTGTCCCAATGAATCCTTAGCCCTTTGAATTTCTTATTGAGTTGTTGTCACCAAATCAATCTGTTCATGAATTATCTGTATTGATGTCCATATATCAGTGATGGATTGGCCAATGTTGGCCCAAAAAATGCTCCTAATTTCTGCCAGAGGTTTGTCTAATAAGAGGTCCTTTTCCAATGCCTTTACTTTATTCTCCAATGCTTTTACCTCTCTTGTTTTTTCTGCCACAGTCATTTTAGCTTTATCATAACTAATTTCCAACTTGGCTAGTTTCTCTTTAGCATCCTTTAATTTTGACACTTGGAGTCTTATATCCTCCATAGCCTTTATCAGTTCTTCAGTAGTCATGGTAGTGCTGCTACTTGCTGTTGTTGTTGTTGAAGTACTTGGTGCTGTTGATGCCGGGACAGTAGGAGGGATTGTTGTTGTGACTGTAGAAGGAGCAGTTGTAACTATTGGAGCTGTTTGAGATGGTTGGGAGGTCGACTCTCCCTGCTTTCCTTGCAGTGCTTCCTCCAATGCCTTCTCTGTTTCTACCAATCTCTCATTCATTTTCATCAGCAAGTCCATTGTATCTTCCTGTGATTTTTGTTCAATAATATCTGTAGTTTTGGGATGCATGGTAATGCGCAACTTGAGCTGCAATATCTTCTTCCTTCTTTTTAATTAATGCTTGGATGCCTTTGGGATCCTTGGGATCATGTCCCAGCTCTATGATAATCTCTTCCAAGGATTTGATTCTGTTATCCTTGGCTAAGGAGGAAGCTTTTTCCAACTCTAATTGGGCAGAGGTATTATTTAAAGAATTCTGCAATTTGTGGGCCAGCAATGCCTTATTTTCCAATGTGGAGTATACCATTTCCTGGTTTGCTTATGTAATTCAATTTGGTCCATTGGTTGGATGTCCTTGGCTAATACTTCTAGATTGGTACTGATGTAATCAACAGCTGACTGTGGTTGCTGAATTTTGGGCTTGAAGTGACTCAGGATCATCTTTCCTTCTTGGATGTCATATGCGGACATCAACCTTTGTTGATTTGTGGGTGCCATCTTCAGCAAGTGATTGTAAAGTTCAATTTTTATTGACTCATTCTTTGCCTTTATTTCAGTGAAGGTTCTCTTAATGTCTGAGCCTTGCCTGCCTTGTGACCTAGTAGAAGAAAATTCCACACTATGTTGTCCTCTAATCTCCTGCCTGTGTGAACTGGTCGATGTTTTTGTGACCCAAGATGTATCCTAGCTGACCACTATTTCTTCTCTTGGATTGTCTATGATCTCCTGAATGAATTCCTCCTTTGATAGGGGGTTCAATCTCTGCCTTTTTTCCCCTGGTTGCTCTTCTGGACTACTAATCGGTGTGTCTTTTTGCCTGTCCCTTTTCTTGCTTCTCTCCTCATTTAGAGGAGTTTGTAGTATAGGGATTTCTGGTTCTTTTTTTGTGCTGGAGGAACCTGCCCTTGGCCTTGTTCCTTTGATGTATATGGCTGGTCTGTCATTATGTCCTGTTCTGAACCTATTACCTCTTTGCCTTTTGCTGACCTTGTGTTGGATTTTTGTGTGGGCTGTTGAGAGGTCCCGACAAAAGATGTATCACCTCCTATGTGTTGGGGCTGCTTGAAGGATACCTGTCCAAAAGAGTCCAGGTCAAGTGTTTTTTCAAGCTCTTTCATGGCTTTTTCCAATTTCTCTTCGTCATTAATCTCTTCTACTAATGTGCCTTCTACCCATTCTTGTTGGTTAGCATACTGTTGAATTTTAGGGATTTGGTAGTGAACATATGATGTAAGCTTGTTTTTCACTTTTCTATAACTTATGAAATGTTCAGGGTCATATGGTATCCAATAAAAGCTTTGTTTCAACTTAAGTTTCTCCCCTAAAATCTTATCAATCTCTTCCCAGGCTTCCCTTTTATTGAAGATAAAAGGGCCCAATTGATTTCTTATTTTGAGCTGTGCCTTTTTCCTAGCACCATAGAAATGAGTCAAATCTGAACTAATAAATTGCCTGAAGTATTCCAGGGCAAACAGTCTCATAGGCACATACTTTGGCAGCTTGTAGGGGCATAATTCATAGCCATATATCCAGATCTCTGTGTGATTCTGTTAAAAGTACCAATCACCTATACTGTAGTCTTTTGAGAGATGTAAAATTTTCCGCATTTCAGCAGAGAGCTTGGCAGGAGGAGTTGCAATCAATAAAGAAGTGGCTGGATGTATGAACAGGTCAATGAACTCACAAGAAGTATAAGGAGAGTTATGGACTACATGGAATAGTAAGGTCCAGAATATCACATACCTCCTTTCTCCTTTGAGATCCAACTTTCTAAGAGGAATTTGAAAACTATGAGGTTGATTGTACAACAGCAAATGGTATATGTATGATGTGTATTTGAACACTCTTTCTCTGTCTAGGCTCATGAATTTCTCATGGAGTTTATTAGCTATGAAGGTGGCAAAATCATATTTGATAGCAGGGGGCTGTCCTGGAGTAAATATGGACATCAAAACTAAGGTAGTCTCATCAATATACTCACTGGTTTTGAATCCAAAGATGTAGGAAATCATGTCTACAATGAATCTCCTTGCTTCAGTGAACCAAGAACACAGATAAGGAGGAGGTTGCTAGGGCTGGCAATTTGATTTCATGAATAATTGAGCTACTCTGGTTATCTCTGTACTGGGCAGTTTGGCACCTTGGTCAAGCAAGAATCCCATGGAGAGAGGGGCAAGAGGCTGAGTTGGCTTAAAGTGCAGCATCTCATTTATGGATTCAGGGGTAATGTGAAATAAGACAGTCCCAGATGGAGCCAAAACTGCTCTTTGAGTGGGGTCATAATTGGCACAACATAAATCGATGATATCAGGGAGCACATTTACTGAAGGGAGGTAGTAGATGGGCATGTTGGACTCCCAAATTCCATAGACATTAGCATTGCTGTGGTAGCTATTCCTAATTTCACAATTTGCTTGGAGGTGAGGCTTGTCACCAATCATATCATTAGTTTGGAAATATCTGTCAGCAAGGGGCAACCATTCCAATTCTTTGTGTGGTGCATTCAAGGGGGCAACATTCAGGGCCACTGGAGCCTCCATTGTTCAATCTTTTGTGATTTTTGAATTTGAAATTTGGGTTCATGCAGCAACAACAGGAAAAATAATACTTATGGGTCCTTTCTACGGGAATTGTAAGCGGAAACAAGCTTAAATTCAGCTTAATGGGCGAATTTGCAGTGGGAGACGGGATTTGAGGAATTTCTCGGTAAAAATGAGCACAAACAGTGGCTATGGCGCAGAGGTTTTGAAGGCAACACTGAGATTTTAATTCGAATTTGGGTTCTCCGGGCAATTTTTACAAAGAAAGCTAGAAAAACAGGGTTTAGGAGCAAGATTCGGGTAAATACTTGTTTAATGGATGCCCTGTGCAAAATGTAGGTGGCAGACCGAGCTGAGGGGCCGCGCTGTGGAGTCAATTTCTCTGGGTGGAAGACTGTGCAATCGAAATGCTGCTTTGGACATAAAAAGCCATGCAGAGGTTGCACAGAAGAAACAAACAAAAACAAACAAAAACAAACAAAAAACGACATTTTATGCCTTTTTAACAAAAAATTGATTTTGGCGGGTTTTTGGCGCGCTTTGGTCGGGTGACGTCAGCATGACGTAATCTTTATCGTGTAGTAGGGGTACAGAAGCTGACTTTGCGCTGACGTGGTGGACACGGTGGATGATACAGTGGTGAGGTGGTAGATGACGTGGGCGATGATGTGGATGACGACGTCAGCGGCGGGGAGCGAGGGCGGTATATGGTATTATCGCATCGCTTTTTCGACAAAGGCTGTTTTGGGCGGAGGGAACACGATAAAACCAGTTGGCGACATGTGGATTCTGTACGGCGGCAAAACCGCCATTTTCCCGGAGGCTAACGTTCAGTCATCGCAGGGGTCGCGATATTTGTATGGGTTGTTGAATCTACGTGTTATGATCCGATGCTCGGCGGCAAACAAAACAGGCGGAGGGCTAGAGTATGGGACCCACGCGCTAATATTTAACGTTTTGTAATGTTTTTGTGTGTATTTAGACTCTGGGCAAATATTCGGGTTTGGTTATTCATTTAACCAAATGTTAAATGAAATCCATTGTTTATATGGGCGCGCGGGGAGGGTTGTCCACAAGGTTTCGGATAAACCTTGGACCCTCGTTAAAACAGTAACATATGGCTATAGATAAACCCGGGGCGGGATATTTAAGTTTTTTTGGGGTTTATATAAGTTTTATATAATAGGGGCGGGGAAACATTTATATAGGAGTTATATAATATAAAGGTTAGTGGGTTAATATGAAAGGTAGGTTTGATCAAGACACTAAGTTAAAAGAGTAAAACTTAGGCTTAGGGAATAAAAGGGATCCAAGTGATGAACTTGGAGAACTTAGCAAGAATAGAAGAAAAACATTTTTACACAAGAAATGTGGCTTAGTTATCTTAAGAAAAACCAGAATTTCACATAGTCTTTTTCATGAAGTGAAGGGAACTAGGAACACTGAGCAGATCTCAATGTCCTTGAGGGGATGTTAGTAAATTTTCTTGGAGAAATGAGAGGGGAAATTAGTCATGCTTCCACTGTTTTGAAGCCACCTTGTTATGGCACTTTGATATCCATGAGATGCAATATCTTAAAAAGACAAAATTGTTCACAAGCTTGCTTCTGCAACATCCAAAACTGCCTACCCAGCCTATTTAACCTAACATTTTTTCTTCCTTTTTGCTTGGGTGCATTTGAACTAGAAAATCCTTTTCCTCTTGTTTTCTTTTAGCTGCCTTCCTATCTAAGTCTGCCCTTATTTCTTCCAGGGACTCAGATTTAACTGTTGAGCACCCTTGCTTCTCTACCTAACTACTTATCTGCCAAGCTTGAACTGTTTGGACAGATCTTATTCTCTAGTTATAAAACAAGAAATTTAAACATGGATTGGCCAAGGTTAGGCTGTTTGGCCATCCATCCACTGTGACAGAAGTCACTGATTGCACATATTAAACTTCTTTGCAAAAATAGGATAGCAGTGGCATTTTGGACTAGCATACTTCCTTGGTCTTTTCTTTGGGGTTCATTTTCTTTCTTTTGACCAATTAATTCTTCTTGCCCTTTGATTTTTCTTTTAGGGCAAACCCTCTTTTCATTTTTTTTTTAAATTTTTGATTTTCTGAAAATATGGAACCTTTGCAGCATGGAAAGGATGAACATATTTGGCATTTTAACAGTCAATCATGAATTATGACACCTATTGGTATAGGAACCTAATAGTGGCTCCACTTGGGGATGACTTTTCCTTGTGAAAAGCCAAGAACAACACGTCAGATAGCCTTATATTCAACTCTTGCTAGATTCTGAAATTTCTTCTTTGCTATAAATAAACAAACTGTATCTCTGTAACATATATACATTTCTCATAAGCTGGTTTGAACAATTACAACTCTGTCTTTTGATAGTTTTTCTAAATGTTTTCCATAAGATTTTTAGCTCCCAAGTCTTGTTCTTTAATTCCTCTGATAAACTCAAAATGTAATATCAAAAGGTAGCACAATTCCTTGATCTTTTCCTCAAAATTTGCTGCATCTTATTCCCTATCTTATTGCTGTAATAAAGTGCAGAAAATAGACACTATTATGTACAAAATACAGTCCTAACACCTTAACAAAGTGGATCAAAATAATGCTTGAGCATCCAACCATTGACTGGCCCATCTCCTGCTTCTATACCATCCAGGCTTTTCAAAAAGTAGGTGTTGTTTCCTTGTACAACCTGAATAGGAAAAGGTCCTTTCCATAGGAAATCAAACTTCCCATGTTTTCCTTTATCTTCCCTTTTGGAATCCCATTTCAGTACTTTGTCTCCTATGAAAAAATCCTCTGCCTTTTTCCTTTTGTAAAAAATCTTCTTAAGCTTTTCTTGTAAAATATGAGATCTTCGATACACTTCTTCTCTAGTCTGCTGTAAATGAATTGTTTGATTAATTCTCCTCTGAATATCATTGGGTTCTGCCTGTGTTTTTTGCAGCAATTTTATCACAGGGATTCCCAAGGATGAAGGGAACATTGCCTCCACGCCATAAACCAACTCATAGGGGCTTGTTCCAATGGATCTTTTTGTAGTCAACCTGTCTGCCCAAAGAGCATTGATAAGCTTTTTGCGCCAGTTCTTCTTGTTTTCCTCCAATACTTTCTTAATGATGTTGATCAAGCTTTTATTGGATGATTCAACTAAACCATTACCTTGAGGGTAATAGGCTGTGGAATGGCCTAAGGTAATGTGGTATTTGTGGCAAAAATTGATCATTCTTTTGGATTTAAAAGCAGCAGCATTGTCAGTTATAATCTTTTCCAGACAGCCAAATCTAGACAGGATATTAGTTTCTAGGAATTGGATGATCAATGAATCATTGGCTTTCCTTGAAGGGATGACTTCTATCCACTTGGTGAAGTAGTCTGTGGCAGTCAAGATCCACTTATTTTGGCCAGAAGAGGGAGAGTGAACTTCTCCAATGAAATCTAAACCCCATTGTTGAAATGGTCTCTTAGTGGAAATTGGTTTTAGGGGCAAAGGTAAAAGCTTTCTCTTGCCTTCAAAGATTTGACATTTATGGCAAGAAACTACAAATTTCTTTACATCAGCAAACAGGGAGGGCCAATAAAAACTAGCTCTCAAGATTTTATCAGCTGTTGATTTCCAATACAAATGTCCACCACAGTCCCCTGCATGAAATTCCTTCAGCACTTTGTCAGTTTCATCCTTTGTTAGGCAGCCTAGTAAAATTCCTTCACGATTTTTCCAAAATAAAACATTGTCTACAATACAAAATTTTGAAGCTTTCATTTTCAAGAATCTCTTTTTAGTTCTGGATAACCCTGGAGGAGCCTGCAGGTTTAACAATACATAGATTATGTTAGCATACCAAGGTGATTGTAAAAAGGCTTGATTGATCTGTGGAGTCGCCATTTCCTATTCGTTATCTAGTTCATTGATGTCAAGGGCTTGAAAGTTGGTTTCAGTCATCAATTTAGCTAATCCTTGTCCTTTTATCAGCTTTGTTGGTTTAATTTCAATATCATATTCCAAGATGTTAGCTATCCATTTGCCTCTCTTGCCTTCAAGTCCCTCTTGAGTTAGGATATCCTTGACCACAACATTTGGGACATAAGCTATTACATGAGAGTATAAGATATAAACTCTGAAATCCTTGATGGCCTTTACAAGGGCATAAGCTTGTTTTTCCATGATTTGATATTTTAAAGGTGCATCTCTAAGTGCTTTGCTGAAAAAGCAATGGGCTTCTCACATCCTTGATCATCTTTTTGTAATAGGACAACAACAATAGTATGTTCAGATGCAAAGGAAAAGATTATGAAATCTCTATCAAATTTCGGGCTTGTGAGGACTGGTGTTTTGGTTAAAGCTATTTTGATTTCCTCAAAGGCTTGTTTAGCTTCTATTGTCCACTTTACTTTGGAATCTTTCTTCAGCATGTTATTCAACAATCTTATCAGTTCAGCCAAGTTGGGTATGAATCTTCTTAGAAAATTGATTTTTCCTAGAAAAGCTTGTAGTTCTTTGATATTCCTTGGGTGAGGCACTTGGAGAATAGCTTGTATTCTGTCTGGGTCAATTCTAATGCCATCTTTTGAGATTATGTACACCATGATTGGTGGTTGATTGAGGCAATTTGAAACATTATTGGTGCTGCCCTTCTTATATTTGATATTCAAATGGAACTATTGTAGGTATGTGGACCACTTCTGATGGTGATCATTCTGTAACTTTCCTTGTGTCTGTATGAACTGGAGGGGCAGTGGTCTGTGTGGATGACCGTTTCCTTCCCCAAAATGTAATGCTTCCATTGTCGACAGGCCTGCAAAATTGAATACATCTCTTTGTCATAAGTGGGATACTCCTGGTCTATGTTTTAAAGTGTCTCATTGTGATGTGCCACTAGATGCCCGTGTTGAGTAAGGATTGCCCCAATAGCATAGTCAGAGGCATCTATCTCGATCTCAAATGGTTGTTGCAAGTCTAGTAATGCGAGCACTTGTGCCGAGTAGAGGCGATGTTTCAACTCTGTGAATTCCTTCTGTTGAGATTCAAACCAAAAGAATTTTTCTTTCGCTCCTCCCTTGGTGACTTGACTCAATGGCCAAGTGATATGAGAAAATCCCAACGCGAACCTGCGATAGAAGTTGGAAAGACCCAAAAAGTTGCGGAGCTCTGTCAGAGTAGTTGGAGATGGCCAATCCCGAATGACTTGGATCTTGGCTGGATCCACATGCACCCTTATTCATTAATAATGTATCCCAGATACTGAACTTGGGTCATGCCAAAAGTGCATTTCTCCAAACTGGCACATAACTTGTGTTGCCGCAGTGTTTGGAGAACCTGTCAGATGTGGTGGAGGTGCTACTCCCAACTCTAGCTGAAGATTAGGATGTCATCCAAGTATACCACTACAAATGAGTTGGTGAATGGCCGCAATATGTCATCCATTAGCCTCATGAAGGTTGTAGGAGAATTTGTCAACTCAAAAGGCATAACCAACCATTCGAAAAGGCCCTCCTTGGCTTTGAAGGCTATCTTCCACACATCAGAGGGTTCAATTGGTACCTGGTGATATCTTGACTTCAAATCTATCTTGCTGAAATATTTTCCCCCCTTCAATTGGTCCAGAAGGTTATAAATCATTGGGATCAGTTACCTATTTTGGATAGTGATCTTGTTTAGCACCCGATATTCAATACAGAGTCTCCAAGTCCCATCCTTCTTCTATACCAACATGATCGAGCTCCCACATGGTGATGAACTCAGTTGGATGTGACCTTTCTACAGCAGCTCCTGATCTGCCTCTTGATTTCATTGTTCTCCAGAAAGGAGCGTCGATAGATTGGTCCATTGGGCAGTGACGCACCTGGGGTTAGATCAATGGAGTGCTTGACCTAACAGAGCAGAAGAACCCCTGCAAGGGAGGTGAATATGTCCTCGTACTCCTCCATGACCTTGTCCATCTGTAGTTGTTGTGTGGAGGGGCCCTGTTTGGAGGTCGTAGCCACCATCTTCTTCTTTCCTTGAGAGCATATCATCAGGAAAACAAATTTTGCGGTTTTGGAAATGAGCTTACTGCATTGCTTTGTAGTAACCAAAGAGATGGCGTTAGGTAGTGCTACCTCTGGTATACTGTACAACTTATTTCCCAAAGTAACAATAACAACACGAGGCCTTGACTCATATACAACGTTTCACTTCCACAAGTATGGTTGGCCTAATAATACATCACAAACATCAAGGGGAGCAACATCACACAATACCTCATCCGTGAAGGGCTTGATGTTGTATGGAACACGACACTGCTAGCTCACGTGAAGATCCTGTCCTTGGTGAAGCCACTCGATGGTGTATAGTTGTGGATGTGTTGTGGTTGGCAAGCCCAACTGCTTCACGACCTCTGCCGAAATGAGGTTATTTTGGCTCCCGCTGTTGACAATGAACTGTAGCGGGGATCCATTTACCCACATCTCGGAGTCGAAGAGGCACTCCTACTCCTCTAGATATTCGGGTTCCTCCTTCTGGATCTTCGTGGTGGCAACGGTGGCGTTGGGCTCCACATCGATAATCTAATTCCCTTTTTCATTCCCCTTATCAGGTTTTGACTTAGAGTCTGAACATGCATTTGATTCCGAATAGTTTAGCTCAGCCAACAGTGACTACTTGACCTGTCACTCACTTGTGTTGTGAGTGGAGCTCTTATGGAAGTCACACCATTTTCCCATGTACTTCTTTAGCTTCGCGGTGTTGTTCTTTGCTTGCGGCTTTGGTGGGTTGTCCTAGGTCACCCCACCTTGGCTTTGTCCTTTGTTCAACGATTTGGGGGCACCTTTCCATTGCTTCGGATTTGCATATCCAAAGTCTCACTTCTTCTGTTTTAATTTCTGCTCGATCTTGACAATGTATCGATACGCCGTGCCGAGGGAGGAGATGTCTAGGAACTCCATCTTGACCTGGATGTACCTATGTAGGCAGCTGCAGTATTTTAGTACCAAATGCAGCTCAAAACCTGGATACCCAAGTTTGTGCGAAGGGTATGAAAAATATTGGTAAACTCCGGCACGTCTTGGTCCCTTCCCTGTCGCAGCATGGTCCACTTTATGTATTTATCCCCATATACTTTGACAGGGTAGTACTGCTCCTTGATGGCATTCCAGAATGAATTCCAAGTGGGTGCGGCTGAAAAAAGTGAGGCCTTACTTTCATCCTTCTACTCACAGTAGGTTTCCCACCAGTCCTTGATGTGGGGGGCGGTTTTGAAAAGAGCAAAAGTAATATTTTCCCGATCGGAAAAATCATGAACAAAAAAATGCCGTTCTAGTAGATTTAACCATTTATCTACAATGTCTGCATCTATCTGACCCTCAAATATGGGAATGTCAAAGTTAACTTGTACCTTAAAGGGTGTCGCGCTTCTAGAGTAGCTGCTAGAAGTAGATGTGTCGCCGCTGGGTAGCTGCTGAAGGATCTGGGAAAATTTGTCCATCATTGCGTTCCTTTGTCGCTCGAGGGCCTCTTCGAGCAAGATTTTGATAGGATCTCCTGTCCCCTTGTCTTTATTTTCATCCACCATGGTAGGCCGTCAAGATTTTCAAGTTTGGTCTTGCAAAGGTTTGACCAGTTCAAGCCCTAACTCCTTATATCCCGACCTCGTTGTGGACATGCAAAGAAAAATAGAGAAAGAGTAGACCACTCTAATACCACTGATCTAGATTTAAACAAGAAAGCAACAAAGTACAAAGATAGCCATAAATAGAGATTCAACATAAATAATAATTCATTTCATTAATGTAAAATACTGAAATATGCTTACAAACATAAATGGAAATAAACTAGCTCGGGTGATGGTAGCTTATCTCTGAGGAGAGATGTAGTGGCTACATGCCTCTGAACTATATTACAATGAGGCTCGAAGGCCTATTTATTGTTGAGAAACAATGGAAAACCCTAAAGATCCAAAAACCTAACTGTAGGAGATGAATCGCCAAACTATGGGCCTCGTTTTGGGTAAATTGGTACATCAACTTCTCGGGGTCGTAACTTTGGCATACGATCTCTGTTTGATGTGCACAATACCTCATTAGAAAGATCTATTTGAGGAATACAACTTTGGGAAGAGAAACATCAGTCAATGGACCCATGTTGCTCCCAGGTTTCCCAAAAGACGTAGTTTAGGGCCTCAAAATGGCTCCGGAAGTTCAGGACCCGAAAAACTGCCAAAATAGTAAACCGTGCTACAATTAAGGAAACTAAAAAACTGAAAGAAACAATGGTGAGGGTCCAAGTGGAATTGGCGGGTGGCCGCCAATATCCACCTAGATCATTAGTACTCATAGAGCCTTTTAAAAAATGGGATCTATATTTTATTGGTCCAATCAACCCTCCATCCAAGCAAAAGAGGTACATTCTTATTTATACAAATTATGTTACAAAATGGGTAGAATCTAAGCCTCTTCCTTTTGCTATTGAAAATCCTATAGTTACATTTATTTTTTAGGTTATTTTCACTCATTTTGGTTTCCCAAGGGAAATTATGATAGATCAAGGTGATCAATTCACATTTATTCTTGGTGGAGAAAATTATGTAGAAATACAATATCAAACACTGGAAATCCACTCCATATCATCCACGAGCCAATGAGAAAGTGAAATCTACCAACAAGGTACTTGAAGCTATACTAACCAAGGTTGTACATTTGCATAGGAGAGACTAGATAAAAAGAATTCTTGAGGCACTTTGGGCATATTGTACCACACGGAGAAACACTATCGAACATTCTACTTATGATCTTGTCTATGGGAAGCAAGTTTTTCTTCCAATTGAATTCTAGGTGGAGACTTACAAAACAACAACAAAGTTTGGGATTGAACTAGTTGAAGCCAAAAAACATAGGTTGGCACAATTGAATGAGTTGGATGAGATTCAGGAGGATGCCATAAAAATACAAAACATAATCCAACAACAAAGGACCATGTGGCATGACAAGTTCATCTAAATAAAAAATTTCAAGTCAGGTGTCTCGGCTCTTCTTTTTTATTCTAAGTTTAAGGATTTTCAAGGAAAATTTCAGACACATTGGACATTGTTTTTTATAATGGGAAGTTAGAATCAAGACTATTTATGAAGAAATTATTACCTTCCTTGTTAATGTGCATAGGTTGAAATTATATCATAAGCCCATAACCAGATAACAATTTGTTAAACCTATGCAAGATAATTTTGGTTTGAAGTTGGCGAGGAAGGGAGAGTATCCTTCCCTACCTCCTAAAGAATTGTAGTTTCTTTTTCTTTAGAAGAATATATATATATATATATATTAAAAAATAATAATAAAATAATAAGAAATATAAATACATAAGAGCATGGGTATGAAAACTAGCATTGTTGGCATTCTTATGTAGAAAATCCTAGCTGAAAACCAAAGGATCCTTGGCAGCTTAGATTTTCATATTTTCCCTTTCTTTTTATGATTTTCTTTTGTTCCCCTTCTTTCTTTGAAAATTAAAAAATATCTTTCAATTTACAATAAATCTTTTGAATAATTTGTTTGTCTTTTAAAAGAGAATTCCCAACATCCATCAACATCATAAAAAATCATCAACATCCAACTGCAAATTTCAGAGAAAATAGTCAAGTTGAAGACAAAGTTGCAGAATCTGCAACATTCCATAGCTGATTTCACATGCTGCAGCTAGAATTTACAAGGTGTCATGAACCTTCAAGTAAAGGAAATTTATTACATAAAAAAGGTATGCATATAGGATGTTAGATCATTTTTTCACTAAGGGAAGCAATAGATTTATGTGTTGATGAATAATTTGTGGAATATTCATGAAACATTTTGAAATAATGACCTACAATTATGAAATTATAACCATAATCCATTATTAGTATCCTATTACCTTCATTACCATATCCCATTACCATTTCTCATATCCCTCAATCATATCAAAACTATTCCCCTACTGTATAAAAAAAAATCAAAATCTGTCAAATCCCAATGGTCCCTTAAGATCATATTTGAAGAATCGTGGGAAATCATTAATAAAAAAGGAAAAGTTTTACTATAATTTAGACATTCTTTTGCAAATACACTTCACTTTAAAATTTTCATTGCCAATCCATTTCACCATTCCATTTGACTAGCCATTTTCCATCAAACGTTGTCAAAAGGGGAAATTCAGGGGCAAGACTTCTCTACCACAATGGGTGTGATTGTCCAATATGAGCTGAATGGAATGAGTTTTCTCAGCCCCTACCCACAAGTTCAAGATCAGTTGCTAAAGATAGGATGGGTTAAAAGTTTCAAGAAATTTTATGGATATGAAGCTGAAAATACTAGAGCATTTGCTTGGGTTCTCAATGGTGTGGAAGCTAAGATTGGAGATATAAGGTTGAAAATCACATACTCATTTGTAGCAGAGGAAACAAAGCTCCCAACGTATGGAAAGAGTTGGTTCAATAATAAAAAAGTCAAGGATGAACATTGGAATACCTTCTTGCACAATCCAGGTATGGACATTTCAATTTTTGAAAAGGGAATTCTAGTGAAAACACTTAATTTTATCGTGTCAGGCTTTTGATGCATTTCATTAAGGGTAAGGAGTTAAATATACCATACTAGTTGATGTGGAGTCTTTAAAATATGGCTTTCAATATACAAAGAGATTCTGGGAACATTGATAGGGCTCTATATTGTTAGTATGAAAATTATCAGCAAGTGTACCAGAAATTCTTCACTTAAGTCACTGATGACAAGTGAAACCAATAAGAAGATGTGGTTGTTTATGCTTTAGATCTACAATGAAAAAATAAGAAAACCCTGCAACAAAAATATCACATGCAATCTAAAACATAGAATAATAAGAAATAACTGATGCAATAACCCAATAGAGGAGGACTTTAAATGAATAATCTTTATTTTATTTTATTTTTTTAATGAAGTCGGTTATGATATATTCATTCGAAAAAAGGAGGGAGATAAAATCCAAAAAACAAAATATTTGAGCAGATTGGCAAGGAAGGATGGACAAAATTCCTTGATCAGTTGTTTCCTTCTTTTACATGAATCTCAAAAATCTGTAACTTTCCTAATATACTTAATTTGTAAATTCTAACATACTTTTGAAGTAGAAGAATACATTTTCTATTCATGAGTAACTAATGATAGATTAAAAAAATATATATAGAAGGTGCATTATGGTTGTGAGAGAAACAAATTTTGATAAGTTATGGAGTTGTCTCTTCCTTTCATTCTTTGTTGATCGATTTTTCCTCATTCTGCTAGAACCCACTGCAACGATCCATTGAGTTTGAGTTCTCCCCAGACTTCTTTCCCACCATTTCTTGCAGAGACTGTAGGGCATGCTCGATATGAGTGCAACGATCGTTAAGTTTATCAATGGATTTTTTGTGCTCAGTGCATCAATAGTTAAGAAAACCAATTTCTAATTAGAATCATTCCTTCCATTGGTTGTGCAAAAACCTGATTTGTTCTAGCACAAATTTGATAGATTTGCGGTGAGGAAAACATTGATTCAGATCCATAGAATGAGGATCAGGGGCCCAGTAAATTCAGAGAAATGAAGAGAAGAAAGAGGAGAAAGGGAGTTGCAGGGAAACGTGGGGAAGAAAGGGTAAGGCCTATATAATGGAAACAAAGAGAATAGAAAGGGAGACTCGTTGTAGGGAGAGTGTTACACAACATTTTGTCACTATCCCTGTACTTCCCATCCATGATCCTGGAGGACCTCTATAGTGTACCCGACATGCTTTCCTATCATGAAGAAACTCCCATTGTGTCCCTCTTCATGAGTAGAACAATTCCATTTTTCATAATTTCCCAAAAATCTTCTGTTTATCCCAGTTTACAAGAATGATGCTAATGACCCGTGTCCTCCTAGCGCTGATATGCAGGGATTACAACTATCCCTAACACCGATCGGATCAACTAAGCCCTTTCTCAATTGCACTGATCCTATTTTGGAAAGTTTTTTAAATATGGAGTCAAATCTTCCAGCTCTACAAGCTTCGTAACGAAAGTCTGGTAAATGGTTAGGTCGGATGGAGTCGACGAGGTTAGTTTGTGCTCCTTTCCTGTATTAGGATGGAACTAATCCAAGAGATAAGGCCTTGTCCCATGAGAAGAGGAACCATCTCCCCTCCATCCAATCTATATAAACCTCTATGTTTCCCAAGCACAAGCTAGCTTTTAGTCCCAATTAAGTTCTGGCTGAAGTTTTGATTTTGGAGTAGTCAGCAAGCTACCCATAGTTTGTAGCTTTCTAGTTTGTATTTAACGGAGAATTGTGAGTTTAGTTTGGTGTGAAGACTAAAGGGAAGAGCCTTGAGACTACCATTGTTGAGGCTATCCATGAGATGATAGCAGAAGTGTGTGGGAACTCGGTTATGTTGGAGGAGAACAACAAAGTCAAAAAATTGGTTGTAATCTCTTATTGAACTAATATAGATGCAACGATCGAATGATTTCCTACATGAAATGTCATCTCACATTTAATGGCTTAATGTTTCTTGACCTGTTAAGTAGGCTAAATTAAATTTGTATGTTATCACGTTTGTTGTTTGATGTTGTTTACTTGTTTCAGGTGTTCGAAGGAAGGAAATGAAAGATAGCTGGAGCGAGGAAGAAAGATCGTCACCAAGCAGAATAGAGTACTAAGAGGTAGGCCCTCTTATTTGATTCTAGCCTAAGGATATCTTCCATAGATTGTTTGTTTGTGGCTAGACACGCTCTCTCAAGCTAGAGGAATTGTTTGTGTCCGCACTTAGAATTTACCTACACCACAAATTGGTGACTCCGCTCGGGAGCCAATCCTTCTGTTTGTTTGTTTGTAATTTCATGGTTTTGTGTGAAATTTTCTAGTATCACCATTTCCCTTTAGTCCTGTCTACTTTACCTGGGTTACTTCTCTAGGTCTGAACTTTACAGTAGCAAGTTTGGTCTCAGCCTTAGATTTTTTTTTGTTTTTTCCTTGCATTCTCAATCAGCACATTTATTTTCTTAACAGTCACGCCGATCAATGTGAATTGCTCAGAAACAGTCGCGACGACCCCCTTCTAGTGCTTGTTTTTAGTTAGGCAGTTGCGCCGATGCCTGTAGGTAAATATTAGGGTTTTCTCTAGATCTCAACCAGTGTGTCTTTCTCTCTTGATTTCTGCCTCTAAGCTTGTTTAGGCTATGTTCTCCCTTACTGGAAAGCTTCATTTGGTTTGGTTTATTTGCTTGTTGATTTGCCTTCTTTTTACTTGATTTCTTGAGTCCTTGGATGGTTGGTGGCCCTAGGGCATCTAGGTTGTCATCCATTCAGCTAATTGTGAGCTCAATGAGTCAAGTGATTGGTGAATGTACTCCCTGCATTTTGTTTGTAGTCCTCTTGTTGTTTTGATCTCCATTACACAAGTTTGGAAGGTTTATGTTGCTTAAGCGTCTCTTTTCCAGCATATATCACATTGCTTTTCTTGTTTTTTATAGACTCATTATGTCATTGGTTTAGAAGAAAATCTCTTTTGTGTATTTTCATTTTCTTGAGGATTGATTGTCTCGAAAACTTTTTCATTGATGTGTTTTATGAAAGATTCATTTTTTCATTTCATGAAAAGTACATAATTCTAGTTTGTTGCACCAATGTGTTATGCTAGTTAGCATAATTGACAACTAGAGTTGCATTTGCATTTGAAAAGAAAAAGGAATTCTCATTACTTGTGAAAGTACTGCTTGAAGTGCACTTATTAGGAAAACAAGATTTGGAAAGATTTTTTCACTAGTTTATTTTAAAAAAGTAAAGTACTAAAAAAATCATTTTTCTTTCAGTTGCTTGATTGTTTGCATTTGATTGTGTTTTCTACTCTCTCTAGTGTAAACAATTCATCGAATTGAAAGAGTCTTGTCTCATTTCATTGCATTTAGGATTTTTCGAATCACATCACTAAGGCCTGAAAAACTGAGACATAAGTCAAGATTAAATTTAAAATGAACTCAGTTAACCTAAGGCGCATTTGAAACCTAACGGTCGCATCTAGAAGGCCTAGGCTAGAGATGTGTCCCGACGTCTTTAAACCTAGCAGCTATCATTAGCTTTGGCACTAGACAATGCTAGTACAGACTTGTGCTCCCTGTACCATCGCATATATAAAGGGAGACCCCATTAGTTTACAATCCTTTATCCATAGGAAGCTGAGTCTACCACCTTGTAAATGTGATACACCGAACACAACATTCGGGGAGATTTCCTACCTATACTTCTCGGTTCACTGGGAGGTATTCTGCAGTTCATGGTTACCTGGTAATCCTTTTTACCTAGATCATCCTGAGTAGTCATTTGATCTTTTTGACTCACTAAAATTAAAATATCATCCGATCACTTGTCCTTTCGAGCTCGTTTCAAATCGAAAGTGATAGAGTCATCTTTTCTTCTTTCTCGACTCTTAAAACATGAAAGAGCACTAGTTTGTTTATGCGTTTTAAAAATTGTTGCCCACGATCTCATAACATCCTTGTTAGTCTTTTCTAGACCAAATCGTGAATATTGCTTAAAGTAAATTTTAAAGCTTTGAAATTTATCTCTTTTTTGCTGTTATTTGAGACGAAGTCATCGTGGTTGAACCATCTGGTTCACCTAGTTCCTCTTCCTCCCCTCCGTCTAAAAGATTGTCTGAAGAACCTTTTCCTGAATTACCGCAGTCACTTGAGGACCAAGGCGTTGAACTCAAAATTGTTCTGAGCATTCAACCTTTGTCATCTCATCCTCCACCCCCCTTAGATACTGGGTCACTTTCTCATATTGGCCCGAAATCTCCGGACAATCCTGTCTAAACTCCTGAGAGTTCGCTGACTACTGATGGTTAGCATGGATTGGTTGTTTACCCTCTGAATCCTTTTTCGATCTTGTTGTGGTATCACCGCAGCATCTGTACAGTTCGTACGATCAGCTGGGAATTCCTTTAGAATTATCCCCTCAAACATCTTCGGTCGTTCGTCGTCGCTTGTTTCCACATATGGAATTTGAAGGCGAAATTCCTGTCTCTTCTCCATGTCACTCGGAGGTCTCCACTCCACACAATATCGAAGAGGAAGAATATCCTTTTACACCTAAAGGTTTCCCCTACACGGGAAGCATTGCCATTAGTGTTTATCGATATTTTCCACCTAATTATGTGACTTTAGCACAGTTTGTCTCAAGTACACCTAGTGCCTCATCACTTTAGCATAATCCTGCTTGGGCATCTGGCATTATTCCTACCACATGTCTGTTCATTCAGAACCTGAACTCCCATCAGACGATGATTTCTGCAGTTACCTTAGTCCCAGTGCAACCCACCATTTATAATCCTCTTGTCTCGTCGGTTCAAGTAACCCGTCTGGTTCAACCGACGGTCTCGATTCATGTCTCTAGCAGTTCGTCAATCCCTCCAGCAAGTGGATAGGCTGTGCCGCTTGGGGGGTAGAACCAAAATGTTTCTATGGTGTCAGACATAACCAACATGAGTGGCTCACAAGCTCACATGGTTGGGATGAACCAGCCTTCCTGTGGTGCTATTTAACACCCCGCTGGTCTTATTGGATCAAGCAATGTCCAGTACCAACAGGTCCAAAATCTCGTTGGTCCGTCTGGGTCAAGAAATTTCCAGTATAAGTAGCCTTATGAGGCCCAAGTTCAGTACCAAACTCCTTATGTTCCATATGGTTCCCAAGGAATGGTCAATCTGCCTTATGTCCTTCACCCTGGACAGTATGTTCAGCCTGTCCGTCCACCATTCCTGATGGCTATGACCAGATAGATTTCAAAAATTTTCAAGGTATCAATCTGGCACTTATTAAAGTACCCTTGCAGCAGTAAGGACATCCTATGTAATAACAAGAACAACTATTTTTGCAGTAAGGGCCATCCATGTAGTAGCAGGGGCAGGTGTTGCCATAGCAAGGAAAACTGCAACAGCCGTAGGGTCAACCCTTGCAACAGTTGTAGCAAACTGTGTAGCCATAGATGCAGTATGTTCAACAAACCTCCTAGCCTATGTCTTCGCAAGGCCAACCTATATAGCCACAGGGAAATCATTTACAACTGCAAGGTCAACCCTTGCAATGGCAGGGCCAACCTGGGCAACAAAAACCCTTGTACTCATACCAATAGGGGAAACCTTGCAAGGACAAGGTCAGGGTCAAGTCCTGCAATAACAGGCCCAAAATCCTAATGTCTAAGGGCAGAAAGTGCAAAATCCTTATTTCCAAGGGCATAAGGTCTTAAATCATTATGACCAGGGGAAACAGGTTCAGAACTCGTATGTCCAAGGACAATAGGTGCAACATCCATATGTCCATGGTCAACAGGCTGAACAACCCTTTAACCCGTATGTTGCTTATCAACAACCTATGAATTGAAAATTTCAAGGCTTTCAAGGTCAAAATCCACCCTACGGGCAAGGTAACCCACAGTGGGGGAAATATCAAATGCCCTATGGACAAAACCATCCACTATGGGGAAAAAATTCCTACCATCATGGATGGGCTCCTCTGGTTGGACCCACTTATCCACCTCCAATGCCTTTTAACCCTCAATTTCCATTCTTGGCTACACTAGAGTTTCCAGATGTGTCTCGACTCACAAATGATCCAATTCTTCATTCGCCATGCTAGCCTCCATCCCTCCCAATATTCCGAGTGATTGTCCGATGTTTGAAGGAAGATCCACAAGCCCACATGATGAAATATTACCTTTGGTGCTCCTCGAATTCTTACGTTGATGAGTCCATTCATATTCTTCTTTTCCAACGAACTCTTATAGGTGCTACAGCTAAATGGCATATCAAGTTACCTCGAAATACCTATGATTACTTTAACACTCTCCCCATGGCCTTTCTCACACATTTCCAATTTCGAGTTCACTATGAAATCGACAACCATATGATAACATCGCTCAAGCAAGACACTATGACCCACATCTCTGATCATATCCATGAATGGAGGCATCGCTGTCACCTGATTAAGTTCGAGATTGCTGATCAGTTGTTGATCGGCTGGTTCACTAAAGCCTTCATCAACAAAATTGCTGAGGACATAGCTATGGGAGGATGTGCCACCAAGGAACAAGTTATCGCGCGTGCCCAATATCTAGACCTTCTCTATTCATAGTCTGGCACATTATATGACATGTTACCCGATGCACCCAGACCATCATCTAATTCGACGTCATCTAAGTCTCCTACTACACCTTGTGTCGATGGAGTAATTGGTTCAGTGACACAGACCCCTACAAAATCTTCTTCCAAATAGAATTCGGTCTCCAACACTACTTCCAAAGAGTCTTCTCATAATCTGCCTAGACTTGGTAAAACCTGATAGGTCCATGTTGCTCAGTCTGCCATAGCGGACAAATCCTCAAAAGGTAAGAAGAAAGTCAAAGGCAAGGGTAAAGTCGATGCCCCAAAACAGGGTCCTCCTAATTTGTCTACTGGTGATGCTTCTCAATGGAAGCCTAAGTATCCGTGCCTCATTTGTGAGGAGGATCACTATACTAAGGATTGTCCCAGATGATCCGAAGTTAGTCATTTTCTCAAAGGGACCCCAGCTGTCCTAAAAGAGCCGTTTCCATCCCAGCAAACCCAAATGGTAGACCAACCTCAATCGTCTGCTTCCTCAGGTTCACAAGTGTTCATGATGAGTACGCCCATCAATGTGGCTACTAGATCAAAATATTATCAAACTCCTACCCCGATAGCAAGGAAAGAAAAAGAAGCTACCCCTTCTTCTTCTACCCTGTCAAGTTCTGGTCCTCTTCATATAGAGTGACCTAACCTTGATTCTGTCGTTTGACCACCTTCTCGAGGTGTGCTACAAAAGCCCTCGTACAATCCCAATGCTCATGCCTCTCAGCACTATAATGTTGTTGAGGATTTGTCTCAGGCGCCATCAACTGTGTCTACTCTCAAGGTACTTGAAAGCTACCTTGAAAATCATTACTATCGGCTATCAGGGGTATTGATCCTGTTGATTCAAGTCTTATATGTTTTTATCTAGAAAACCATGTTCCGCATCTTCCTCATTAGATTGGCTTTCTCATTTAGGTAATCATAAATGAGAAAACCATTCCTAGGACCGTCATTGATGAAGGTGCCTCTACCTGCATCATGTCAGTTGCTTGTTGCAAGGAAATTGGTACTCCTACTTTGAACCAAACCCATAACACTTTGGAAGCTTTCGAGGGCAAGATTCGTGACCATTTGGTGTGTTACCCAACCTTGCCATTACTTTTTAGGACAAGATGGTACACGTTGAAGTAGAGATTGTTGACGCTAATCTCAATTATAATCTTCTACTCGGACAGAGTTGGACCCATGCCATGCATGCTATAGCCTCCTTCCTGTTCCACATGATTCGTTTTCCCCATCAAGGGAGGATAGTCACAGTCGAACAACTGTCCTTCTTTGCCTCTTCCTCCTCGAATGGAAATGTTCCATATGTCAAGCACACTGGTGCTCCTTATGAGAGTGTGGGGGTAGGACTTTTTAAAGATCCTATTTTAATGGGAATTTTTCTGCTCCCACCTTCTCATGTTACCCCTGTCAACATGATCTCGGTTAAACCTAATCCTTGGGTCATACCTTCGTCGAATCTCGTTGATATGCGGGGTGAGGTTATGCCACCAAGCTCGGACGCAATCAATTATGTGGAAATTTTTTCAGCCTCACATTCTGTATCCTCTCATATTCTTGTGTCGAGTTCATATCTCGATGTGTATTCTCATTCCCCATGGCTTGGTTCTGGCCCGGAGGTCATGTCTATGTGTCTTGAGAAGTTCTCTTCTTCGCTACCTATTGACATGTCAGTTTCTCCTGACACTGTCCAGATCTTTCAACTACGGGCACCTTTATCTCTTCATGGATTCAAGTTTTTTCTCCCTTCTCGAGTTTTTATCGATTGCCCATTCTTGCAATGGGGTTGGCATCTGACTCGTAAACCTCCCTCGCCCAAGGGGCATGGGGGAAATCCTTATATGAGTTATACTATATTATTTGGTCGAGTTGATGCTTACTCATCACGTCAATGGTAAAACTCTGGTGTTCATATGTGTTGACTGATTACTTGAGTCTGAGCATGGACTCTCTCAAAATTACTATGCCTAGGACATCTTGCATGGTTACTTTTGTACGATAATGTGTCATTCATTTTTGTATAGTGTCGTTTGGTGTGCTATTTTGTAAGCAGCTTCTCTGCTTATTATGTTTTTTCGTACTTTGCAGATGTCGGTGTCCCCTCACGTCAGTTTCACTGATGGTGCTTGGCATAGTACCCAAAATCTATCATCCGCGGCATGGGACATATATGAACCCCATGGTGAGTTCATTGATCTTCAAGGTATATGTCTAGGTCAAACAACTAATAACATCGCTAAGTATAGTACGATTATAGAATTATTGTTAGAAGCTATTGCTCTTGGCATTCGGAATTGATTGTCAACCTCGATTCACAGCTTGTAGTTCTTCAACTCAATGGGCAATATTCCGTTAGAAACCCTCAGATCTTGAGAATGTATCTACATATTGGTTTTCTAGATAGAAATTTTGATTACATTACATATCATCATATTCCTCGACACATGAACTCATTAATAGATGCATTAGCTAATTATGTGTTGAATAGACATTTGTGAAACATGTAACAACTAAAAAGCAAAAACATTTGTACCATAGTAAGCAAAGAAGTACATCATATATGTGTGTGTGTGTGTGTGTGTTGATAATGTTTCTCATACAACAAAACCTCAAAAAATAATATGTGTGTTTGAAATACATCACTGGCTCGCAGGCCTCAAAAATATGGAATTCTAAACCTATGCACTAAACAGCATGATGCTCATGATGGCATGTAACTACTCAGACTGCACGAGTCAGTAGTCGGTGGATCCGATCTAACACCCCCACCATATGCCTCTGGTACTGGCGTGGGACATCACCCATCTGAGCATACTCTGGGATACCATGGGTCAAACCCTCAAGATTCTACATAATCTCCTCCTCTTTGTCGCTCCCCTCCCTATAAGAAGCAACATCAAACCGTTGAGCAACGCACTTGGCAATCGAGGACATCCCGGCAGGGCATTCTCGTCCAACATTGGCATTCATAAAATTGAAGTGTCATGAACACATATATTTCAAAAAACAGTGAAAAACATCCAAACTAAAAATTGTTTGTTTTTACCTCCATCATCAAAATCCTCCCCTTCTGGGAGTGGCATATCCAGATCTCTGCGGAAGTCAGTACTGTTGTAAGGCCAATCCTCCACTACGATTAGCTGTCATCGTAGCCACGAGAAAAAGGCGAGCTTGTAGGAAATTTGCTACCCCCCCATGACCATGGGCATCAAATTGCTCCAACAGACCATCTGCGGGTCTCGAGGCATCGACGGATCTACCTCAGTCAGCTGGTATTGGAACAGCAGAACCCGCTCTAGGAAGAATGTCACTAGCATAGATCCAAAGCAAAACTGCTTTAGATTTCCCGCCTTAGCTTTTGAAAATTGGTGCTTCATGTTGATTTTCATTTCTTCTACCCAGTTAAATATGGTGGGCATCGTGCAGTTGATAGCGTACTGGAACTTTGACTTGTTAGTCTCATCCAGCGCTTGGGACCCAACCACTCTATTGATGGTCAACAATAGCACTCTTAATAGAATATCCTGAATGATCATGATCTCGGTCTTGCCACTCTTGGATTTGGGAGCTTCCAGGCAATGCTCGGTAAGTAGCATAGTCATGCTTGCCCCATTCGGCCTCAACCCATATAGGTTGACTGGTTCTCCTCTCCGGGATAGTCCTGTGATGAAATAAATTTCAGAAGTCTCCAACTCCAGCTCTTGGTCACCGATGATGAAAATTTCCCGATTTATGTCCCAGAGACTAATCAGGTACCGCAACAGCTCAGGTTGGGTCCGTATCCCTAGTGTAAGAAAGAATTTGAGTTGCCCATAGTTCCTCAAAGCTTCCAAGAAATTTGGATCGACTATTGCTGAAGTATCAATATCCTCATGCTCACATTCTTTTCAATCTACCATCTTTTCATGATTTCTTCCTACAAAAACCATGTAATCAAGTCAATGATCATCCTTGGCTAGAGAAATTTGGGTTAAAATGGATGAATTGAGCAAGAAAAATGTAATTCTTTTTCTCATAGTGCCGGTGCAGTTGGCAGTGTTAAACACACCCGATCGGCATGATTTTGTGCCCGGAAATCGCATCGACCGAGGGCGAAAACGTTTTGCCAAAAGCTCCCCATGAAACCCAAAAAATGGATGAAAACATGAAAAATTGGTATGAAAATAGAGCTTAAGGTTTGGCTCTTACCTGCAACTGAAAGCTCAACGAATGACCTCTCAGATTCCTACAATATTCTCTAGAAGAATTAGGGCACAAGTGGGTAAAAAGCTCTTCACAAAGGTAAAATGATAAATGGTAAAAAATAATTACTTTTGCGCCATATTATTCATTTTTCACGAAATATTAGGGTTTTTGAGTAGTTTTGACCTATTTTGCCTCAAAATTGGATAATGCCTTTACCTTTCTTGTGCAACAACAGGTGATGATGGTATTGGAGTTGTGTTTCAGCTCTTTTCTCGACTCATAAATCTCAAATGAAAATATTACCGAGTATGTTTCCCTTTTTGACTCATAAAAGAGAATAAAATGGGTGGTTTGCTTTCAAGCTCTTTTCTGGCTCTTTAAACACGAAAATATTGCCAAGCTCTTGTAATACTCGTTAAAGGCTACGAAACATCGTGCACCCAGTATACGTTTACCCCTTTTTTGGGCTTGGATGCACTATTTACGAAAAAGGTACTCCTTAACTGAAATGGTTAAGCGGTTCTCTCAAGTATCGTTTTTGGGTTCAAGAGACACAAATGTAAGAAAAGGTACCATGTGGAGTTTTCTTTTCCGTGTCTTTTTCAAACTCTCTAAACATGAAAAAGATATTGAGTTTCCCATTTGTCAGACTAATTAAAACATTAAACGACATTGGATTCGTTGCCATGACGAACGTGAGTTTCTCCTTCCTAGGGCTCATTAAACTTACTAGGTCGGATTTGTCCGAAGGATGAACTTACAGTGTGAGCATATGTTATCTCCTTCAAGCTTGCGATAAAAAAATAATTGGGGTACCTGCCAAAAATGGTGGGGGAAAATTGGAAATTTTATCAATTGTGTCGGCAACTCACTCTTGAGCATGACACTTTCTGTTTCGTGTCGGGTTGGGATATCCTCCTTTCATCATTGACCTTCCTAGGTTGGGCCATTCATTTTTTACTTCCATTTTATATCTGCCAGATCATCATGACCACCGATCCTATGGATCCAAAAGCTTCCAAACTCTGGAATCGTGTCACCGATATTTTCAAGAGTCAGTCCCTCTGTAGTTACACTTACTCCTGATTCTCCGTATCATCTGACATCATTTGCATTCCTTTGTCTCGTGTCGATGATGTGGGATACATGATGGCCCTCCTTCGACATGGTCACTTCCTATCGACTTCATCTCATTATCTAGGAAGTTGGCTGAGAGACTCCCTTCCAATACCTTAGAGCTTGCATGCCCTAATGGCAAGTTCTTCGCAACTGAAAACAAGTTCACATCATTGGCTTTCAATCAGGTGATTTCATGGGAGTTCGACATCAGTTCCTTTATTCACATTCCGTGAACTACGATGCCAGTACCTTGACAGCCATTTTCATTATTGGTGGTTTCTCTCGCACTTTTTAATGGTTCACATCGTTGACTGGTAATCAAGCGACTTCTTAGCATGTTCGACTTCGACACATTCATTCGCATGTTAGGGTTTGTACTTTGATCAGGGCGTTTGGAGCGCAAGACCCTGGGTTAAGATTACACAAGTCTAGGTTGTGATGTGATGTGACATGGTCATGTCAATATACATGTCTCTTTTAGATGGATGGCTGCAACCACACCCTGAGTTGTTACATGTGATCCTTCTCATTATTGGATGGCTACGACCATACCTTGGTTTCGTTATGATCCTTTCTGCTGGATGGTTGCGCCCATGTCTTGGATCCATTTACATGATCATTCTCTGGATGGCTGCGTCCATACCATGATTCACGTATTATTGTTCAGAGTTTTTAGTGATGTATATGTATCTATGCTTACATGCAGGTTTTTCGATGACGGACTCTAGTTCCCCGCTTCCACTTGTAAAGAATTTCAACCCTCACTCTAGCTAGGGACCTATGATGCTAGCGAATAATCTCAAATTGGAAATCTACCAGCATAAAAAGACGGGGGAAGAGAAAATGAGGATGGTCTCTTATCAACTTGGGAGAAGGATATTTGACTGAGAGATATTTCCTTAAGATTATGACAGTGACATACTTTAGAAAGGAGGGGACTACTTTTGGATTTTTCTGAGGTCCAATTGTACATGTGAAAGGATGAGATATTATGGTATGGATTTTAAATACATTTCTTGGTTAATTATGACCTCTCCTTGTGGCCTGATGCAAGTTTTACTTGAAAGATCATAAACTATTCTATTGGTTTTTCCGAGAACATGGTAGAATGTGACCTCTCCAAGATTTTTCATATTATTTTGAATTCTGGACACTATTTGAGCTATATCAACATTCTTGGGTTTAGTATTCTTGACCATCTATTGGATAAGAATAAAAGAGTCACCAAATATGATTGGATTCGTATAATTTCCTTTTAAAAGAATCTGTGATCCCAACAAGAACCCATAAACCTCTGCCCTGTTATTTGATTTGATAAACAAACCCCACTCAAATGTAACATAATTTGATCACAAATGATAAATTAAAATACCTCTAGCTCCTATAGAACCGAGATGGGCTGTCTTGTGCTCTCCAACAAAGCGGCTACTTCCATGAGGACCACAATGCTCCCCCTCTGCAACAATAACATATCCATTCATCAGCTCTCCTACTGCACTTTGAGCTTCGCTACAGACACACGCATTAAAATACTCTATCACACGAAAAAAATTCAAGAGGAAGTTGACACCTTCAAGCACCTGCTTTCACCTAAATCTACATCCATCCCCTCTCTCATCACCTGCAATCTCTTGTTAAGTAGCCTTCTTCGACAGAATCAACATGAATCTGCAATATCTATTTATATACATGATTGAAGCGAACATTCTTCCGAACTTGATAAATTTGACCATTATCATTAATTGTCATTGTCAAACAGGTAGATTGGATTATGCATTCAAAGTGTTTGAAGGAATGGAAGCACATGGGTATGTTCCAAATGTCGTAACCTTCAATACCCTCATCAAAGGGCTTTGCAGGAAATTCAGAGTCGAGGACGCTATCAAGGTTTTCAACCAAATGAGGAGCAAGCAACAAGCTCCTAATATTACTATGTATAATACCGTAATTGATTTGGAGGTGCCATCTATTAGCCTCCTGCTGTAGCAGGTTAATCATCTTTCATGATCGACATTTTTACATGCCAAATATGTCGTACTATGCATGCTGCAATGCTCCATATTTGCTACAGATGGCTAAAGAAGTGTCCATGAGAGTGTGCTAGTCTCAGTGCCACTGCTGTGTTCCAATTTTGATAAGCAATTCATTTTTGGTTTGAGGCAGTTTTTCAGTTGGAGGACTTCAAGCGAGGCATGTCTAACTTCCCCTTCTTCCTCTTTTCCCAAATCACTCACTAACTTCCCCTAAAAGAGGTCAAGATCTGCTTGATACCTCTTAGTTTCATCATTCTCCATATCATTTTCCTTGATGAAGATCTGCTTCACTCAAGAAATGTACACACTTCTTCTATGAGTCATTTTCCCCCATTGATAGCCTAAGACATCATACTTAGCACTTTTTCTCATCATTGTCATATTAACTATTAACTTTACTATGTAGCTCCCTATCTATTTCCCCTTCCCCTACTAAAACTATGTATATTACTCCCCTATACACTTATCCCCTCCCCCTGGTTGAAAGATAACCTTATACATCCTCGGGAATTGCTAAGTTTATCTGAAACTTAGCAAGAGCCCTCAATACCCCCTCTAACCATCTCCCAAATGCATAAGGACTCATTCCTTTGCATAGTTTCCCTTCATATGTATAAAAATCATCCTTTTGGCCTTGTTTTACCTTTTTAAGGCATAAACCCCTTTTTTTGGCCATTAAACCCCTCTCAAAACACATAGAAATCCTCCCAAGTGCCTTTGGAATCCTTCCAAGGCATGAATCCTCCCTTTTTGTCCATCAGACCCCTTCCGAATTCATTTGCCTTACCTTTTTTTATAATAAATTGCTCCGATGTAAAAAAGAGTCTTTTGGACCCCCTCCGATGCAATATCGCAGTCGGGAGGGAGGTCTTGTGTTGAAACAACAACAATTTTTGCATGTCCGATCAACAATGGCCGATGCGATATCGCTTATCGGTATATCGCAAATATTCGGGGTTATAATGCATGGGTTATAATGGGCCGCCGATCGCTGATATAGCGACCAAATCTCAGCCGTCCATTGCCCCCGCCGATCCAATGGCCCGGATCATTTCGGCGATCGCCCATTTCGGCGATCTCATATATGTCAACCCTCCGCCCCGCCGACTGCCGAAACACCGATATAATCGCAGCCATCCATCAGGGCACCAGATCAACGGCTAGTATTTTATCGCTTCATTCCCATATATTGCTCCGATATGGTGGAGCCAAAAATCAATAAAGGGCAGTTTTGAAAGGGATTTTGGGTCCGATGGACCCGTTTCAAATGTAAATCCGCCGATATGATGGGTTCCGGTGGTTTGGACCCAATCTCCATTAAAAATGGGCACAAAGGAATTTCGGGTCCGCAAGCTATATCGCTCCATCGGAAGTTTTATGTGTTGGGACCAATGGTTCGCCCCGATGCGATTTAGCGCCGGCCGTCGGATCGCCCTCCCAGATCAACGGTCATGATTTGTTCGCGGCTCTCCCCATGTCCTACTGGCGGAGCCGAAATATTATATAGCTCGGCATATAGGGATTTCGGGTCCGAAAGGCCCTTTGTGCAGCTGAGCGGAACTGCTCCGATATGGCGGAGCTGAAATAACATTAAAGCATGGTCTATTAGCATTTCGGGTCCGCAAACCAAATTTTTGTAAATCCGCCGATATGACATCACCGATGGGCCGGACCCGAAATCCATCAAGAAGGAGCCTATAACATTTCGGGTCCGCAGCATTTCGGAGGCATTGTGTTTTGGGACTGCCGGTTCGCCGATATGCGATTTAGCGCCAGCCGTTGGATCGGCCCGCGCCGGATCCAACAGCCAGGATTTAATGATTGCTACAGTGTCCACTTAAGCGCCAAATTTTCACAATTTCGCAGTGTTTTGAGAGCATTTTCATATTATGATAAAATGGCCATTGTTTAAGGTTTGTGTGCAGCGCTCCCGCCCGCCACAACCAATAAGGGAAATCATACATCCTTAAGTCTTTTAGGATCGCTCCAAGCCTGGTTTTGCTCCAGGGGGCCAGTCTCGGCCTTGGCACAGTCGGAAACACTTTTTGCTCCTGTTTGCACCATTTTTCAAAGTTTAAAGCTAGTTTTGATTGGCCAGAGCGCCGATAGCATTCCAAAGGCCACGAGAACCTTTGCAACAGTTAATTTTGCATTAAAGGGCAGAAAAAGGGGCGATTTGACAACGTAAAGTGTATCAAAGGAAAGAGAAGGCTCAAGTGCATGTCAAAGGGTATCGGGAAAGCGACAGACAGTATCAGTATTGCAGATTCAAAGTAGATGAAGGCAGAAAAGCCCCAGTAGTTATAACAAAGCATCATTGAGCTGTAATGGCTCACCAACTCACAGATTTTGGCCATTTAAGGCAACAAGACCACTTGAAGGTAGATTAAAGGATTTCAACGCAGATTTATGACAAGTACAATGGTCCCAGTCGCATTTTGGAGCAGCGCTGCTTCCTTAATTACGCAGTTATCACACAGAGGACAACGCGTGGCTCAAGGCACTCTTTCAGTCCATTTTTGAAGCTGCAGGACCATGTGCAACCCTAAAGAACCATTTTGATGAGGCTGCTCCCTCATGCGCAGCCGTTTTAAGTTATTTCATGCATTTATTTCTGGCATAGATTAGGATCAATGACATTGACTGCACAGATCTCTTTTGATCTGTTTTCAGAGATATTTTGAGATATTTTTCCCCCTTGACATCTGTTCAAGGGAAGTCTATAGCTATTTTTCTTTATATACCACCCTCTGCATAGTTTTAAGGGTTGGTTGGTTGTATGACTCCTCCAGAGACTCGCTCTGTATTTGATATGATTTCTTTAATCAAAGACTGCTTAAAGCTTGGAGGATGGACTGTTTGAAGTGTTTTTTAATGGTTGAAGAGTGAATGATGGAATTCATGTGCTGCTATATGGATCAATAAGTGTTTCTCACCTCTGTTATTTAAATTTCATACATGCTCAAGTCATAGAACAAAAGATTGGTCTAGAATTTGCTTAGCTGCACTCTATGCTCAGTTTCTGTGGCTTCTTAATGTTTTCCTCTTGATTTAGGCATAAATATGAATTCCTTTATGGCTCATGTTTGATCTATTTCACATATGAATGACTGTTGTTTAAGAATTCTTAGCTGCTCCTAGATAGAGCTCATTCATCTTCCCTCTGTTAAGCTGAGTGAGAGATTCTTTGTTGCCTCTCATTCCTTAGCCCTCATTCTATCCTTTTAAACTTAAGTGTTGTTTCACGAGCAACTACCTTGCTCCTCATTCCTCTCGTGACCAAGAAAACACACCAGCAATCCTACTCCATGACTCCATGCCCAATGGTTTGAAACTTACCACACTATGCATTGCCTCTCTACTTGAAAACATCCTCCTTCCCACCAAACATAAACAAAACCCCTTGAACTCAATAACTAGCCTAATATCATCTTCAACAAAGCTAAATCATAAAGAGAGAGTCCTCTCTGACTGCAGGTAGGCTAGGATTTGCAGTCCAAAGATTGGTTTGTGGTTACCTTGGCCGTATCCCTTTAAGGAGCTTTAGGGACAACCTGAGTGATAACACCATCAAAGAAAAGATAGGACCTCTTGAAAGATTTTAACCAAGTTGAGAAATCCCACTCTTTCAATCGAACCATCCATTTGTCAGATTTAAGGAGAGTTATTCTAGGAGGGAAAACCAAACGTGGTGGATGATCTAGAACAAATTTGAACTAGGGTATTTCTTCCTATTGTAGTATATTTTTGTTCATTTTTTTTCCCTTTTCAGTAGAATGAATTCCATTGCAAAGCTCCAAGTTTTGGCCAAGATTTTCAAGCTTCGGCCCTTATTCTTTGAAAGATGTACTTGTTTAGGGCTAACCAGATCTGCTAGCATAAGAAATAAGGTAGGTAGGTACAGAATCCCTTCAACATGTTGACATGATGAGACTGGAGTTGACATGGACATCAAGAGGGTTGACTAGGGTTTGCCAACATTTAGTAGAGAAATTATAAGTGATAAATAGATGATGAATGGTTTCCTTTGAATTAGAGCATAGGGGGAAGATGGAGGGAACTTGAATAATTCTTTTTCTAAGATTATCAACTGTAATAATTTTCCCTTTAAGCATGGTTTAGATAAAATCTTTGATTTTGGGGAGAGCCTCAATTTTCCATACTAATTTCGAGCGAGGAAAATCAAGCTGTTGATGGTATTCTTGAAGTTTTTCATACCCAAACTTAACTGAATATTCACCACCTGTTGGATTCCATTTAAATTTATTTTGTTGTCTGAAGCTAGTTGGGGCTAATCCGTTTAGATGGTGGAGAAGTAGATTCAATTGTTGAAGAAGGTCAGGGGGAAATGCCATGGGATTCTAGCCATCCCAAGAATTATCATGCTGATTCCAAAAGGAGATTTGATTGATAGTTAAGATACCTTTTCTTTTCATCCAAGTCTTGATAGGGAGATTACCTTGCAGTTCAGAGAGAGAGGGTTTTCCCATGATGTTATCATTCCAAATATTTGTTTCATGCCCTCCCCTAAGGATTTTAGAGGTGTTAGCTTGATTAAGGGCATGGATTTGTTGCAAAGTTTCTATATTGGTGAACAAGTTTTGAAGGGTACTTGTGATGAGTGAAGATGTTTCCGAGAAGAGTTGACATATTTGAACTCAAGAAATTGTTTCCACCAACTTAATAAGCCTCCATATATTTTTTTCTCCCAAAGAAATATTCATCATTCCTTGGAGCCGAATATAAGTTAATCCCTTCTCATAGGGGGAAGTGATTTGTTTCCAATTGACCAATCTGAATTTCTTAGTTTGTGTTTTGGCTCCTTTCCATAAAAGATATCTTATGATTAATTCAACTTTCTTTTGGATTCTAGCATGAGCTTGGGTAATTATGAACTGATATAAAGGGAGGGAAGATATGATTGATTTAATCAGAGTTATTCTCCCAGCCAAATTGAGCCATTTCACTCCCCAATTTTTCATTTTCTTCTTCGTTTTGTCTACTATAGCATTCCAGACCTCGCCCTTCATTACATATTTTGAGATTGACAAGCCTTAATTCTTGAAGTGATACCAGTTTGAATTGAAGGGGATACAAAGAATTTGTGAGATAGAATGAAGAGTTCTATTTTGTTTATTCCATCCAAATATATTACTGTTTGAATTATTTTTTAGACATCCTGATGCGTCCAATAATTGATCCAAAATGACTTTAAATCTTCTAGATACAATGTAAGAGGCTACACCCATGAACAAGGTATCATTGACAAATTGAGAATGATTCATACTCTTAACTCCTCTATTGAATTGGATCCAGTAATAAGACCACACTGCATGTTGTGCTGTAATTTCCTTCTTAGAGAATCAACCATTATAATATAGAGAAAGGGATAAATAGGGTGGCATTATCTGAGACCTTTGGAGTTTTGAAAAAAATTCCTTGGTCTTCTATTAATTAAGGGGGAAATCCAAGGCCCTTGGATACAAGCTTTTATAAGGTCAATGAAGTCAGAGGAAAAACCAAATTTTTGGAGGAATGCTATGAGGAAGGGATGGCTAACTCTATCAATGGAATTGGCCATCTCAAGCTTCAAGATAAAGCCCCGCTCTTTTCTGGATAGACTAGAATGAACAACTTCTTGGACTAGCAGAATATTGTCAACTGTTTGTCTATTTGGAGAAAAGCCTCATTGATTTTCAAAAATCAAGAGAGGGAGGAGGATTTTGAGTCTATTTGCTAAAATCTTAGTTATGATATTGTAAGACGAATTACAGAAGGATATTTTTCTAAATTGTTTGAAAGGAGAGGGTTTGGTTTCTTTATGAATAAGGGCCAAGAAAGTAGAGTTTGTATTGCCTCCAATTTTTCTCTTTTGGAAAACCCAATGAATTTGTGTAATGTAAATGAGGTTTCCCCCTTGAAGAGGCTTATTTTGAAGGCTTTTATCTATCTTTTCTATCTTTTTGTGAGTTGGTTTCATAACATTTGGTATCAGAGCTTTGGATTCTAGGGTTTCAATGCTCCAAATAGGTCATCATGGCATTTTCACTCTTTAGGAGATTTTTTCGATGATGTCCCAGAAAGAGGGATAAAAGGCAATAGAAAATCCATTAGGTCCTAGAGCTTTATTAGGATGAAGGTTCCATACTACGGTTTGAAGTTCCTCTTCTTCTAAATGTTTAGCCAAAGCAACATTAGCCTCATTTGAGACTAACTTTGAGATATGTCTAGTGAAGCCTTCATAATTGGTGTTCCCTTCATCCGCAGAAAGAAATATTTTGAAGTGATGATGCACTTTTTCTTTAATTTATTCTTTCCCTTTGATTTTAGAATTCCATTTTCCTGTGATTATCTCAATGTGATTCTTAACACTTCACATTTTGGTGAGGTTATGAAAGAAAGTTGTATTCATGTCACCAACCTGAATCATAAATTCCTAGATTTTAATCTCCAGGTTTCCTCCTCTCTTCTGTTGGTCTTGTATATTTCCCAATAAATCTCTTTTTATTTCAATTTCTTTTCTTTTGTAACCTCTTGAGATTCCATTATTTCCTAGACTTTATCTAACTTTGATTGAAGCTCTAGTTTCTTTTGCTTTGTCTCTTTGTAGTGGGATTTAACCCACTCTTTTAGTTTGATCCTGACTTTCTTTAGCTTTATTTCTGATGTAGGTTGGGGAACCATTGATGATTTGATTCCATGTAGAAGTCACCAAATTCCTAACCTCTTCAATGGAAGACCATAGTGGATTATATCGAAAAGGTAGTGGCCCCAAGTTTTCACTTTCACTAAATTTAAGAGAGATGGGCTTATGATTAGAAGTCGTTGAAGGGATAATTTTTTAGGTCACTGGTATAATTCTAGAAATGAGGTTGAATTAAAATATAAACCTTACCAATATTTATTTAACATTTCTTGGACCTATTATTCTATTGATCCATGTGAATTTTCCATTCTTAGGGATGATATCCATTAAGTTTTGGGCTTCTATTATGTTCTCAAGCTTGTCTCTGAATGGATCTGGATAGAAGCTACCTCTAAGTTTTTCTTTTTCGTTCAAAATCAAGTTGAAATAACCTCAAATTATTATTTTCCTATTGATTTTTGAGTCTAGCTGATCAACATTGCTTCTTCTGCAAAATTTCACCTTAGGGTTTAACTTCCTGCACCACTTCATAATTAGGGTTTCTGAATTTATGGATTTTATATTTAATGGGTTTATGTACTTACTATATATAAGTGCATTTGACATGTAAAGTAGGGGAATCAATTACTAAATTAGATCCAAACCCTATCAATCATCTCCATTTTTTGTTTAAAAACGACTATATGTTCTGCGGTGCACCCTCTGTAATATGAAGCACTAGTGCTCCTTATGTAATCCAACACATCAAAATATTAGGATACTCTCCATTTTGTCTACTCTGTTAATTTTTGCTCTTGATGTAATATAACACACCGATGCACCTTTTCTATATAAAACCATTAAATCATTTTGGTGTGTTTATCCTTACAAATCGCACCGTAATAATTTAAAATTAATTTCCCATGATGGTGCACCTAAACAGTTAAACATCTGGTGCATTTAATGTTCTAAACATGCCAGTGCATTTATTTAGATAAATTCACTGGTTACCTGAGCATTTATTTAGATAAACACACCGGTTACCAGAGCATTTTTTTTCTGAAAATTATTTGATTTATTTGTAAAATATATTTTATGACTTCTATATTGAATGCTACATGTCCTATATTGATAAAAAATGTCTTAGAAGGTCTCAAGTAAAAAAAATACTAATCGACACAATGATAACACATAAAAAAAAGCAAATAAGGAAAGTTACGTGTAAATTCTTTTACAAATTAATATGTTTGAACCATATGCAAGTTTAACTAATATGTATTGGTTGGTGTTTGTCATGCAGAGTCGCAAAATGAAAAACTATCGATAATATTATTTCTAATCTATGTGTAGAAGAGTGTAAAAGTCTGATAACAAAATGCAGAATGTTGAATTAGGTGAACGAAAAAATACTATTCAATATGAGTTTTTTTTTTTTAATTTTGTTTAATAATATACTTAAGAATATTAGATAACATGTTTCAAACAATCTATTGATTCATATATGTTCAATGTTCTACAGGTAGAAAAAATGAAGGAAAATATCAATGTCCTTCTAAGAAAAGAAAAATTATAGAACATGTAAATGATGATGAATTGGTCCTTAGCTCATTTGGAGTGGTGTTGGAGGTTAATAAAAGGGGGGAATTTTTTTTACAAAAATATGAGGGATATAGTGGAATGAGCGTATATATGTACTTTACACTTACAATACAAAAATCAATTTAGTGATTCCAAGAAACAAATTATATATAAACTACATGAATTGTTTCCAGAGAAATGGTCAATGAAACAAGTCAGACTTGCAATAGCATAAAAATACAACAAAAAAGAATCATTCAAAAGGTAATATTCCTAATTGCATAAAATGTTTTTCTAGAATTATATGTATATATTACAACAAATCATTAATTTATTAATATCGATTTTGTTATATTTAGTTTTCATATATCATTAAAAAAATATTTTATTACCTTTTTTCAGGAAGATTATGAAAATCCCAAATCATCAACGCATTGATATGTGAAACATGTGAGTACGAATGTCCAAAAAAGTGTATCAGGAGATGGTCAAAGAAATGGACATAATTGCATCACAGGGGGAGCCATCTTAGCAACAATGTGCTTCAAATGTATGTAACCATGATTGAATTTGTAAATGTAAATTTTTTTAGCATTAAATATTATTTTTCAAGTATTTAATTGGAGTAAAGAAAACAATATGGAACTCATTTAGCACATAAAATAGAATGAAAAGGAAGAAAAAGGTTGATTTCAAAGTTTGTGAGTAATTGTTAATATTTTCTTATAACAACTCAATGTTTTGATTTTGTATCTTTTTGTTTTTTTACAACAACCATTCTTGAATGATGTCTTCAAATAGGTGCTAACATACAAAGAAGAGCCATCAGAAGAATTGATTAACAATGGGTTAAATAATGGTTGTGAGTATATGTTGCCATATCAAAAATTAGTTGTGGAATTTGTAAGTATCTATGTTATTTTACTTCTCTGAGTTTATAATTAATAGAAAAAAAATCCTTTATATTGAATATATGATTTATTATGGGGTATAAAAATTGCACGAAACAAAGTATGGAACTACACCAACATAATAGTTGTTGAAATAACACGAGATTTTGTTTTAAAAGAATTTGTATAATTCATGAGTCACTTCTTTCTATGGTACATTACTTTTCGATTTACATTGATGTGTATTATTTATTTCAATTTTTGTTATTCTCACCAATGTAGATAGACTGATTACACTTTATTTTTACGTTTGCATATGTAACTACAAGATAAAGAAGACAAAAATAATCGATGCAATAAAGAAAAATTTCATCCAAATAACGCAAGTCATGGAAGTAGCTCGAGTACTACCAGCAGTTCCAATGAAGAATGATGATTGATTTGGATATCAATGCAACATGTTATATTTTTTGAAATAATTGTCTGTGAAAATCAAACATTTTGCTTAATGTAATGGACATAGTGTCCCAATTGAAAGACAAGGGCTTACCAATAACAATCCCATTTTTATGACAAAGAGCCTCTTATTGATATATAATAAAATACATTCTAATTTATTCTATTATGTTATCCAATGTTGTTGTGAAATGTACACCACTCATTAAATATATGGATGATTAAATACTATAATGAAGAGATGTGAAAACTGATAATATAAAAAATTAATCTAAACATCATATACAAATGAACTAATAGAATTTTAATTTATATGAATATTATGATAAGATATATGCCAAATTTTCAATGAATAACAAAATAAAAAAATTACAATAATTGCACTATCACAGGTCGATCTTTCCAAAAAAGAGAAAATATAATTCAAAAAACCAATGCATCTATAAAATATAAAAGCACTGGTTTGTTGTGTTATATAAAAGAATCATGACAACATCATTTTACATCCCTGGTGCCTTTTAAGAAACCAACAACACCAGTGCATTTATAGCTTCAGGCACTGGTCCTTTTTGAGATTAATGCCTTAATTCATTGTAATTCTTAACGCAATAGTGCTTTCATATAACTAACTTCCCGATCCTACACAATATTATTTCCAGCCCAGTGCTTTATGGAAATTAAAAACATCGGGGCCTTTGTACTAACGATACACATCAATGCTGCAAGTTTAAGAAAAGCACCGACACAACAATTATTTTTTGCGTGCCCTGGTATCATTCCTTAGAAGAACACCCCAAGGATTTTATATCCCTTAGCACTGGTGCAATATATATTATGCACTGATATTATTTGCATTCAACACCCTAGTGCTTTTAATTATGTATATTGCCTGGTATGTCTATGTATGTAGTGCACTGGTGCTACTTGTTCCATGAAGCACATTGAAAAAAAAAAACATTTGCTATAATCTCTGGGTACCCAAATTTTTTCAATTATTTGTAAGTTCCATTAAAACCTCCACTATCCCAATTAAAACCTCCACTATCCCAATTAAAACCTCCACTATCCCAAATGAATCTTGTAGCGGATATTATTTTAACAAATTTTCCCAATTTTATAACACTAAAAACCTCCATTATAACCTCTACTAGAAGGTCTTTCCCTTGTAGTGTGGACTAAAGTCAAGGAAGGTAAACTAACATTAGGTGGAAGTACATTATCCTTCCCATAAACTAAGAAGCAAGGGGATGTTCCTGAAAAATTTCTAGAAAAATAAGAAGCATTATCAAACATTAAGGAGCTTGAAAGACCAAATCTGGTGATTTTATGTTGTTCAATGAAATTAATAAATTTCTGAGAGTTGACCACTTTAAAAGGGATGACCTCCACCTATTTAGTGAAATAATATGTAGTAGTCAAGTTGTATCTATGTTTCTTAGAGGAGTGTGGAATGATATCACCAATAAAGTTTAGTCCCCATTGCTCAAATGGTTGTTTAACGCTAACTAGATGTGATGGTAAAGCTTCCTTCTTACCTGTTCGTTAAGTTTTTTAACAAACCTTGCATTTCCTGACATAAGCATGAGAATATTTAAACACGGTTGGCCAATAATAGCGTGCATGAAGAAATTTATGTGTTGTGGTGTCTCCTCCATAGTGCCTTGTAGTAGGTTGATCATGCATTTCCTGCAAATGTTTTTCAACTTCATATTTTTATAGACATTTAAATAAAACATAATCATAGTTTCTTCTAAAACTAACATCATTTGCAAGATGGTACTTATTAGCTTTCAATATTAGGGAACTTTTTTTTCTTAGGTTCCAAATGTGAAGGGGCATGGCCATGTTTGAGAAAATAAATTGAATTAGCATATTGTGAATCAGAAGTGATGGAACATAACTCTCATACATTTGCTTGTTCATCTAAAGCTTTTTTTGAAAAAGAATTATTAGAACCAGTAACTAGATTACACAAACCTTAACCTTGTATGATCTTTTCAGGTTTAATTTCTAAACCATACTCTTGAAGTGTAGTGACCCAGTTTACTGTCTTCTCACCAAGATCTCTTTGAATTAGTAGATTTCTTACTACTAGATATGGTACAATTGCATTGGTGTGAGATTTTAATAGAAAAGGTCGAAAATGTTTGATTGACTTAAATACAGAAAAATCACGTTTCTCTACTTTTGAGTAATTCAACTCCACTTCTTGAAGTCTTGAATTGTTGAAAGCTATTAGTGCTTCAACCCCTTCTTCATTTCTCTCTGTGAATACCATTGTATAATATTTATCAGAAGAAAAGGTATATAAGATAAATTATTTATTACAATCAGGAGAAGACAATGATGGAGCTTGGATGATGGTTTTTTTGATTAAATCAAAAGCATTTCTTTCAACTTGAACTAATTTAAATGTTGCATTAGTTTTTATCATTTTCTGAAGAGGTAGAACTATCTGTGAAAAATTTGGAATGAAGCATTTTACAAAGTTTATTTGGCTAAGAAAAGATTGCATTGACTTTTTTTTGTGGGGTACAACCACTTCAGAGATAGCCTTAACCTTGCCAAGGTCAATCATAATTCCTTCTTTCAAGAGAACATATCCTAATATTTTTACCTCTGTCAAAGAAAATAAAGACTCTTTGGGATTTAAAGATATGCCATATTTTATACATCTTTTAAATATCTATTTGAAGTCATGTAAATGATTACCTCATTTCTTGGAATAGATAGTGACGTGATCAAGATAAATTACAATTGACTTATTAATAAGACCTTTGAATGCTATGCCCATGGCTCTATGAAATATAGCTCCTTCATTGATTAAACCAAATGGAATTTTCTGATATGCATATATGCCCCATTTAGTTCTAAAAGTAGTATTTAATTCTATCACTACGATGGACTAGAATATGATTGTAGCCTGAAAAAGCATCTAAAAAGGACATCAATTCAGAGCCAACAATATATTGTAAAATATGTTCCATTGGTGGTAAAGGGAAGTTATCCTTTTCACATGCTTTATTCAAATTTTTAAAATCAATACAAATTCTAGTATCTCCATTTTTCTTTCTCATAGGAACTAGATTAGAAACCCATTTGGAATATATGAAAGTGAAAATAATCTTGGCTCTAAGAAAAATTTATTTATCTCAGCTTTTATTTGAGGTTTGAGGTTAGGTCGAGTCTTCCTAACCTATTGTTGAACTTGCTTCACATCTGGCAACATTGGGATAGTTTGTTGAATAATTGATGTGCCATATGTTTTAAAGTCATCATAGCTCCATGAAAAAACATATTTATATCTTCTAAGTAGATGAATAAAGCCAAGACTTTCATCAGGGGAGTGATCAATTCCTAAGTTGATGTTTTGAGGCTTCTCTTCTATACCTAGATTAATAACTTCAAACCTCAAAGAAGAAATTTGAATCTTCTAGTTAGTTGGGCGTTTGAATCTGTCTTTAAGATCATATAAATATTCCAACTTAACTACAAATTAGGTAATATGGTCTCAATTTTATTTTCCTTAGAAGGTTTATTAAGATCTTTGTCATGCAAGTCTTGATTGATAACCTATTTATCATAGATTTCTTCATATGTTAGAAATATCATGATGTCTACATCATTGTTAAAAACTCGCTAATTGGTAATGTTGACGGGAATTGAAGGACAAAAAATTAACTCTATGGAAAAGTGGTCATGAGTAAAGTCCTGTTGTGGAATTAACGTGGATGCAATGATAGCTAACATATCAACACTTGCATTCTTCAATCTAGGAATATGGCTAATGTTGAATGTAAGAAAATGAGATTTTAAGTCATGAAGTAGAGATTAGTAATGATTTACATGGTTAGAAACACAATGAATAGTATTTCTTACTTATTTTATTACTATTTTTGAATCACCATAGATTTTTAAGAACTTGCCATCTAAGCTTATGGCCTTTTGTAAACCTTGGAAAAGTGCTTCATATTCGACAACATTGTTGTCACATTAAAATTCCAATCTGCAAGTAAGCATGGTTTTTTCAATTTTAGCAATGAACAAAATACAACCTACACCTGCACCATCATTGGATTTTGAACCATAAAAATAAAGTGTCCATAATTAACCATCTGCAAAATAGTTATATGGGATTTTACAATATTTACACATTTGGATGAATCTGTTTGTGAAAGGTTTTTGATTTGTGATGAAACAAAATCTGAAGGATGAGGAGACATTTGGGAAGGGAAATTGCCAAAGAAGGATTCAGTAGAGTATTTTCCAATAATGTTATTCATGAAAGCATATGGTTCATTTTCATCCTCTAAATCAGTCACTATGTACTTACCCTATTTTTACCTATCAATTCTGATTTGGTTGGGTTTTCCATTATATGGTAACCAGAGGTGAGACTAGTCGGTAGCGAAGTAGCCATTACTTTTTTCAGACCAGTCTTGACTGAGTAAAAGCCCATAGAACTAAGGGATATTAACTACCAAAATTTTAATAATGTGGGAAACCTTAGGGTTGGATGATAATGTAATCAAGACCGCATTCATATCATCCAAAACCGTAACTTTTGTTTTGTGTAGTTGAACTATCTAATGAGCCTCATCATTGGGTAACTATATGGACCTTAATCCACCTCCTAGCTTTGTCAAATAAAATCTTCTCATAATTTGTTACATTTTTTGATTATATTTTCTTTAATGAGATGAGTCAAAGTGAGATATTATGCCTAGTGGACTAATGTGCATTGATTGCAGGTTTGTGAGAGAAAATCATGGAATTTTGGATAATTAAGGGCTGAAACACGAATGAGACAAGGAGGAGAGATTGTAGGAGGTGGATCCTCCTCATTTACTCCTCCCTGATTCGAATATTCCTCCATCAATCACACTAGATTAGAGTAGAAGAAGCCAAGTCATGGAGATCAAAAGGCAACCGAGTAAGTGACAGTTAAAGAGCTAGTTTATCTTGATTTTGGGAGCCGAGCCTCCGTAGATTTAAGGAAGTCGTTGGGGACATCAGTTGTATGAAAAAGAGGCCTAGAGTCTCATTAGGATTCAGTTTTTTTGTTTGTAAAAACATTGTTTATTCAATTTAGTGTCCTAAATTGCTTTTCATAAATTATCAACCGAGGCTCGTAAGCTGATGAAGTGTAGTGCACTATATGTGCTAGTTAACCCTTCTTACTTCATTGTTTTGTATTTTATATTGTTTTGGGGGTTTCTGTTCTTTGATTCCTAATGATGTACAATTTGAATTATGAGAAACTAAATCTAAATTTCCTAAAGGTGAACCAAGAGCTTAAAACTAGTCAAAATCTAAGTTAAAAGAAGGAAAAACAGAGCATCTATCCTATCTTCTCATCTAATCCTAATTCATGAATAATTCTTAAAACTAGAAGGTAAAGTTGTAAGTCATGTTGGAATAAATATAGAGAATGAAATTAACTGAAGTACTTCTAGTTACTCTAACCTTCAATTTTGAAAGATAACCTCCTTGAGATGGAATTCAAGCAACTTCTATACTTCATGATCTAGTAAAAACTAAATAAAAACATGCAGAAGGTAACTGATTGGTTTCAACCCTTATGTAAAGTGAATGCTCAACCATTTAGTTTAGGATGGATATCATCTTGAAATGGTGACCAAAAACATTCATTAATACAGTGCATTAACAACCTGAACCAAGAAATAAATAACAAGAACAGTGAGTAAGCTAATCAACAGTGCATCCTCATTACTTTCAATCTTACTCTGTTTAGAAACAAAGTCGTTTCCTTTATGAAATGGATTGGGGAAACAAGACTGCACAATTGAATTCTAACATTATGCTACTGATTAAAACTAAAAGAAATCAACCTAAGTTATAAACACTACTAAAAGTAAACGAGGAATTTAAAACTGAACAGAAAGAAGAAAACAAATGAAAAGAAAAAATCCTTCAGCGCAGGGGCCCTCTGCAACTGACTAGGTTGAGCTGCTAACTTAATTCAAAATTCTCCTTTAAATGATCATCAGTCAACACACATATTTGTATTATAAAATAGGAACAAAAGTCCAAAATTATAGAGTTGATAAGTTTAAACTTAATACATCAAAAACTTCGAACTCCCTCCAGTTCTATTCAACTGGTATTTAAAAGAAAATATTCATAACTGTCTTTTGAGGAAAATTAGCTACAGGTGGTCTACACGTATTACAACCAGTCTGCGTAAATTTTTGATTAGCTACAGGTGACTTGAATTCGAACAAGGTGGTTGCACATAACCGTTGACACATGTGGCTGATCCGAGTTAATGCTTCAACAGATCTATTAGATTTATTAATTAACCACGAAAGGGTAGACAAAGATTCCTATTGCTTCCGGGTTTCATACGTTTGTCTCCACCTTTGACTGTGGTCTTGATCTGGCTTTTTTATCGATCTAGGTTGGGTGAATAGGATAGGATCCATATTGAGATGATTCTAGAGATGCCCATGTGGCCGGTTTCTTCGTTTGACACCTGTAACCTGTTCAACCATGGAAGTAGCTATGGAACAAATAGATAGTTGCAGAATAGGCTGCGTTCCATAGCTAATTTGCAAAAACTTATTTCAAATGGAAAAAACATAAAAGTATAGCATGTAAATCATTTAATGTCCTCCTTGAGACAAAATCTATCAAGAGAAAGAAGTGAGAAAAGTTTTCAAGGAGAGAGTAATTCTGAGGTCCAACAAACACTAGTCAATTTCGAGTTCAAGACTTGTGGAATACATTGTTCTGTAATTTTCTGTTTTGATAATGAGAATGAGAAATTCCTTGATCCAACACTGAGTTAACTCAGAGGGCTGAAGCTCTTGGGGTAAAGACCAACCCTAGCAGAAAAGGCTCCTCTTATTGTATTTGTGTGCTTAGATTGAATTCATAGATTAATGGTTGAATTGTCTTTAGAATTATTTCACTACAGGTAGTGTAGATTTGATTAGTTTGCTTATTATTTTGCTTCCATTTGTGCTTTACTTCAGCAATAATTTAGAAGAGATAAAGGAACATCAAAAATTTGTCAATAGGTGGTTTTTTCCTCATTCCTTCCTTCAGGGATCATAGTTTGAGGAAAGAACTCCTATGCAGCCCCAAAAAGACAGAATTCTAGTTTCTCATGGAATTTAGGGTTTTTTGTACTTAGGCCAGCGTTTGATCAGTTTTCAAGAGTAGGATTTACTTATCATTTCTTCTACCTTTAGTATTACATTATATATCATCAATGTTCCATCTTATTCTAGAATTTCTCATCATGCATAAAGTAGGTAGCTAGCACATGAAATTCTATTTTCCTTAGATAATTAAAATTCTTCTTGTTTACATGATTTTTTGGTAAATGTCAATGTTTGAATAGTGTAGGTGTTTCAGAAGTCTAGATAGATTTCATAGTATGCAAACTCATTCCAAATTCATCCATCCATGATCATTCTTTGCTTTCACTAAAACCCTCACTAATTTCATCATTTCACAAGGAAACTTCTCCAAGCTTGTTGAGAAAATCCAACCATCTCCAACCTTGGTTTTGAGTTTTGAAGTAGTCCTAGGAAATCCCTTGCCTCATTCCATCCACTAACCACATTATCTCAGCCTTCCATCACCTTCAAACCCATCCTTTTGCTCTCAACTATATCCTGTAGATCTACAGGGGATCCTGTAGGTTTTCAGGACATCCTATAGAACACATTAGGACATCCTGGAGGTTTACCTGTAGTGGCTTGTTTTGAGGCCAAATTGAGGAAAATGCCTCTAGGAATCTAGAAAAGGTCACCTACTGGTTTCCCCAACCTTCTAACCATTCACCATCATCCCTAAGCCACTTGTCACCAAAAGAGATTAGCTTTCACACTTTCACATTAAAAAGACAAAAAGAAAAACATAATTATTTTATTCATTTACAAGCACAGCAGTAGAATGTTTGATGCTTTGAATTTTCATGCTTAGGATAGTAGAATTTATTACATGTTAACTTAGAATTCTTTTGAAGCATAACCTCTTAGTAGTTAGTTAGAAAATGGGGTGTTTTAACATTTGATTTCAGTCTTTTTCCTTACTGCAGTAGACAAGCTTTCTCTTAGAGTAGATTTCTCTTTCCCTCATTGGTAATCAAGCTTCTTCTGAATCCATAGAAGTCTGGATTGAAAAACCATAGTGGTCTATCTCCAACTTAGCAGTGACAACGAGTAGACCCATCACATTTACTTGTGTATACAGTACTGTCACCTCCAAGTTTTTATGAACCCCGGGTTAATAAAGTAAAGTTGGTAGCCCCAGGAGTTGTAGCATTCTTGCTGCAATACTAGTGCTCATCACTTTTTGGCACCAATGCTGGGGAAGGTGACTAAATAATATGTGATTGCTGCTTTCTTTCTTTCTCTGATATTCTGCTATTAGTTTCATTTCTGCAAAAGTAATTTAGTTTTCTTTCTTTTCCATTCTACATTCTTTGCTTTCCTTTCCATTCTGCAAGTAAGATTTCATTCAAGCAGTTAGTTTTCATTCAGTCAGTTAGTTTTCATTTAGTCTGCAATTTCAATTCTGCAATTATTTTCAAAGCTTGAAAAAAAACACAAAAAAAACTAAAACACTTCTTTCATGCCTCGTAGGAATATGGATAACTTAGGGAATTTTTTTCCAAATACCCCCACTGCTTCAAATAGCCAACCTTCCCTATTCTACGGTGGTTGTGAATTGGAGGAACCCTTAGGTGAACAACCAGAGATATTTGAAGAGCCTACAAGGGGAGAAGAAGAAGAAGAACCCATTCCAACTGACCCAATGGCTGAAAATAGAAATGACAGAGGAAATAGAGAAAGAGTTGAGGGTGCCTTCCCCATTATGGAAGCAAATGGGGATACAGAGATGAAGAATATAAGCCCCTTTGCACTTCCTCATTTCCATGGCCTAACTTCAAAATATCCAGACACTTTCTTGTTTGAGTTTGTTGTCATATGAAGAACCTATGATTACACCAATGATGAGAAAAAGTTGAAACTATTCCCATCCACTCTCAAGGATGCAACTTTGTGTTGGTTCATGGGTTTACCTAGGGATAACATCACAACTTGGGCTCAGATGCAGTAAGCCTTCAACAACAAGTATCGAGACTACTATAGGTCTAAAGACACTAAAGAGGAAATTTTTAGGATGACCTTAGGGCATGATGAACACCTAGAGGATTACAAAGAAAGGTTCCAGCTTAGCTACAAAAGGGCTAGGTGCACACTTGACATTGAGTCACTGAAGCTAGTCCTACTTAGAGGGGTAAGGGAAGATCTTCTGGATACCCTAAACCTGTTAGCAAGAGGGTACATCTACCAGCTACCCTACGAAGATATTAAGACTGTCTTTAGAAACCACTCTAGGGTAGGGGTAGTCAACCTATGGTCAGTCCATCCTATTCCAATACATCCATTAAGGGTGAAATTGGAAACATGATAGAAGATTTCAAGAATGAGATGCTACAAACCCTTACCCTATAGATGGACACTATTCACATTAAGAGAAAACATGAGGAAGCAGAGAGAGCCTTAGCCATTTTCTGCCCTAGATTCACAAGGAGACACCCTAGGAATGAATGTCCATTAAACCTAATTGAAGTCTACTCAATCTGTGAAGAAACGCACTCCACAGACAAGTTCCCTTCCCTACTTAAGCTAAAAGTTTAATATTAGGGAGCTGAAGGGGTGAATGAACAAATCTACTACATAAATGGAAGGAGACCTCATGGGCCTCGGCCATACCAGTAGGGTATGTAAGTGTCATCCCATGCATATTACAAACCCAACCAGAACACATCCATTCCCTCTTGGGGCCCCCCTGTCATCCTTCCTGGTCTACACCTCCTCCTTGTTCCTTTTCACCTCAGTATCATTCCCAGCCAACCATCCAGTCATTTCAACCATATGCTCTGCCACAACCTTAGTGGAATGCACTGCCTCAGGGGTGGAGGCCCCCATACAACCATGCTTTAACTTTATTTCCTTGACGACCTTCTCAACCACAACTTTTACGCCATTCTCCACCTAAACAACCCAGATGCCTTCCTAGCCAAATCTAAACCCAAACAATAGAGAGGCACAACAAGTATACAGTGGAGAGACATCCTATCCTGCTTATGTTGTGGAGATTGAGGAAATCAACCTAATATATGGGAGATTACTCCCAGAAAACCAACCTCTACCTCAACCTAGGGAGAGCAAGGAATAAAGAGAGGAAAGCATGCCTAAAGTAAATCTACCACCCTTTCTTGAGAGATTAACTCAACCAATCCAATCTACCCTGGAAGAGATTGAACTTCTAGGAGAATTGAAAAATCTATGTGTCAAAATTCCGCTCTCCAAGCTATGAAAGATGTACCTATTTACAACAACTGGATTAAGGAGAAGTGCTTCAAACATCCAAGGAGGTCAAAAAGAGATGGCCCTACCATTAATGTCATTAGACAGCTGTCCGACTTAATGCTAGGGCAGGCAATTTTTCTAAAGTATTTGGACCCTAAAGCCCTATAGTAGATGTGCACATCAATGGCACCATTGTCCCACACACTTTTATTGATTGTGGGTGTTGGATTATGGGGGCCTAACCAAGGTTTGAAGTTATTTAGCCAAACAAATCCCTACACTACTAGCCCTTTCAGCATCAACCTGCGGAGCGTGGATTGAAGTCTCACTCGAAGCAGTATGGGGGGACGCTGGAACCAAGTTTTTGCACCCTTGAGATGTTTGTGAAGTTGGTTTAGTTAAACTATGTCTGTCTTCGCGCAGGTCGCTTCACGCACTGTTCCAACCTTCAATACCTTCGCGATCTGTTACAATTGTCTTTCGCGTAGCCCTAACCAAGGGTTGAGATGCTTCGCACTGATTATGGCATCACACTATACTAATTCCCCAAGCTACACTATGTATCTTACTTATCTTCTTAACAAATCTTAGTTAACTTTGCGTAAATAGATATTCTATCTTGCGTTCACTTAATTAACACAGTTATACACATTCACACATCATATAAGCATTAAAAGTGCAATTTATATCCAATGTAACAAATGCATAAAACATGAAATAAATACACAAAAATGGTAGGAAGCTTCTCTTTATTATTACTTCGAACTGTTACAGACTCGACACACCTTGTACACTCAGCTGCAGGGGTCTGCGCACTCAGCTGCGGACAACTAGGCCTTTGTGCACTCAGCTGCAGAGCCTTCTCCTACTCTACAACCCAAAACTAGACTTTACACTTCAGATTTGACTCAACTCTTCATCCTTATTGTGATTGATTATCTTAACTACTTAGAGCCTCGCTCTATTTATACAATCCCATGGTCCATGAACCATGGGTAGATCTCTACAACTAACATTACATTAACAAAATTAAGGGTGGAAAACCCTATGACTCTTTTACGAACTACGCGCTTTGCGCCGACAAAATGTGGAGTCTTTACATTGGAATTACAATCTTTGACCAAAATCTGGGCTCTAAGCCACAAAAATTCCCTTGGGGGATCCCGCGCCCAATATGCCCCCAACACAAACATCATGACTCGCCCTTGAGGCACTCTGTTGGTGCGAATATATTTCCACGAAGACCTGCCAACTTTGACTGGATTGCTGCAAGTTTAGTAGCGCACTGAGCAGCTACCTATTGTACTTTGTCGATGTGTTGTTCAGTGACCGCTGTGGCTGAACTGCTACCCTGAATCCTTTCCTATGTTTCTTGCTGCTGCGTGAGATTTGCTTCAATGGAGGTTGTAATGGTGTACGCCTCATTGATCCATGGTTGTATGCACGCCTTCAAAACAACTTCCTTATGTCGAGCAACATCCACCTCCTCCTTGAGCGCTTTAGCCTACTACATCCTTGTGAGCCTCTTTGTAAGGGAAACCATCTGCGTAGTCCCTTTTACTTCATCGTATCTCTGTTGCAGCTCACACACCTCTGTCTCTAAGCATTATGTGTTTGGGACCTCCTGTAGGGTGGTGAGGACCTCGAACGACTGCTCGAACAACTTTGTGTCGTCTGTCACTGCACTGTTAACCGTCACTATTGTTGTCGTGATCACAGTGGTGCACTATTCCTTATGTTAGAGCCTAGATTTGCCTCAGGCTGACAAGGCAAGGTTCTAGGTCCACATCAAACCACGCTCAGCCTCGTAGCTAGCCCTATGAGGACAGTAGAGGGCTCTCTCCGGGTCGATATCGGCAAAAGACAAGCGATGGGGTTCGCGATGACTGAAATAAAAGCTAATTTTAGGCTAGGTATGAAGTACAAGGGTTTGATTTGAGTTTGTGGGGGTTTTGTTGGAAAAAAGGGAAAGGCAAATTTGGGTCTGGGGATGAGGCAAAGTTTCTACAGAGTTCTGATTGGGGCAAGGAAGGAAATCATTTTGATGCTTTAAAGTGAGTGAATGGATAGATCAGACTGGTGAAGAGCTAAGGAGAGCAAGAGAGTCTCAAGAATCCTCCTTAAACAGATGAAAACATGGAAATTCAAACAAATTCAAAGGCAGAGCATAACAGTTAATGGATTCTACCTTAATCACTCATTTGTTCAAATTCAGAAGAAGAGATAGGAAAATGATACACATAACACTAATGAACTTACAATTACTTAGAGAAGAACACCATCAAAACATAAAGCCACATGGATCCCAAACAATGCTGCAAAACCGTGGTCTTTCCTTAGCCAAAAATGCAGAGATAGAATGTACAATGATATGCCAAAGCAATCCCTAGTGTCCAACCCTGAGAATGACTTAAAAATTACATAATATAGACAAGCCAAATCTATTCCCTTGCCTCTAGGGGTCGAACTCATCATTTTAGGAGCTGTTTGAACTAATTCTAAACAAGGAACTGAAATCTAGGTTGTCAAACAACTTACCCCTATATGCTAGGAAACTGATTCATTCACTCACATTTCACCTTTTGGTGAATGAATCCTCTAGAACAAGTAAATAAGTGAAAAAATTACATCATTTTTATCCAATTACATCAAGATAGATAAAAAATTACATCAAAAAAGAAAAACTAGTCAAACTGGCCGAATTTTTGAGCTGGAAGGTGAAAAATTGAGCAAAAATCCTCTATGCGCCGCGCCAAATCCTCTATGCGTCGCGCCACTTTGAGGCTGAGTTTGAGGCACTTCCTAAAGTCCAAATTGAGTCCAATATAGCTCATTGGAAAGCCCTACCTGTCTAGTTATCATTTGACTCATCAATAAAGTCATTTGACCAACCAAGCTAGGAGAAAACTTGATTTTCCCAAGGTCGCTTCAGAGGTGCATCAATTCTCCCAAGGCAACTGTATTTTTGAAATTTCTCTAAAACCATGAAAAATGTATAAAAAGTGAAGGAGATTTTCTTCCTTTACCTGTTTTGGACAAAAACCTCTCTTAGTTTTCCAAAATTCATCTTTTCCTACTCAGAAACATCATTTGAGTAAAACCTACCCCGATGCGTGGAACAGGAGATTTGTCGAAATGAAGCGAAATGAAGGGGATAAGGGGATTCTAAATTCTTTAGGAAATTTTGCTAGGTGGGGAGGGATGTTAGGAAGTAGGGGAAAGTGGAATTTCAGAGATTGAGTGAGGGGAAGGGGTCCAAAAGGGCAAAACACAGGCCTAGCCTAGAAAATAGGGTTTGTAGCAAGAAACTAGGGTTTGAGTGAAAATGAGGAATTTGGGGGATCTCAGTGATGGGAAGTGTTTAATAAGGTACATTATCGATAGGGAAAGGTATATGAACATTAGGATACAAGTTTTACTGATGATTTGACCATCCAAGAGAAATTACCTCCAAAACCCTAGGAGAGGGAAATGAACCTTACCTAGGCACAACTGAAGCATGAACAAGGAGTAAAATGACCCAATGGAACCTGACATGATGATGACAACCCTCTGAATGATGGCACACTCATCTAAATGGTGACATGGACTAACATTTGGACAACTTTGATAGGAGAAAAAGCAAACCCTTGACCTAATGCCTAGTGACCAAATTTTGCTTGAAGACTCACTGAAATGACAAAATTTGACCTTGACACCTTAAAATCACTTCGTAAGAGCATATTTGATCACTGGAGGAAGGCTGCAAATACTGAAACTAACACCTTAAACTCTGGCAAAGTTGAAGGTTGTGCCTTCAACTACAGTTCTGCTATTTGAAGGTTGAGCTCTAGCTGAACCATGGCCATTTCTTTTCTGGCGTCATGCACCCCTGTTGCTAACTCCCGGACACGCACCTCCACTAATTCTTCTACTTGGATGGCCAACTCTAGGACCATCTGGTAGGTTTCCTCCACCACCTGCACTATTTGTCTATTCTGTGCCCTTACCTCATCACACTCTAGGCTCAACTATTCAACATTGACGCGCTTCTCGCTCATTACCTAGAGCGTGTGACCCTCCTTGGCTCATAGTTCTGTAGTGACTCCATCCTACAAAATATAGAGTTTCGTCCGAGGGAGCGCAACCATGTTTAATCTTATTCCCTTCAACCCACTAACCATAGGCCTATCGACATCATTTTCTATAATGAGTGTGCCATCTGGTAGCACTATTGTGTTAGTCATCTGGGCGCGCAACATTTCCTCGACCGCGAATGTGCCTATTGCGAGGTTGGTTGACACAGTGCCAGCCTATGGAGTGCGCACTTGCAACTCCTGTATCTGCATCCAGACAACCCCCAACACCATCTGGTGTTGCTCCTCAAACTGTTGGAGGGCCTCCGTGGTGACGTCCCTCACCGTCTCGCCAATATCACGCAACTCCTGAGCATAGTAGTTTATAGTCCCGTAACTCCCTTCAGTTGCCTAGAGCACTAAGACTGTGCTTCTGTCGACTAGGCAGATGGCCGAGCCCCTTGTCTATGGCTTCAAATGACTGCTATTGAATTTTCCTGGGAAGAGTTCTCCATTTAACTTTACCAATTGCACTGCACCACCATTTGTGATCTCCTTAATAACATATCGTACCAGCCAATGCATTCTTAGCTTCCTTGGGAATTTATCAAACTTACTATCATACAACAACACCAAATCATTCACCTTGAAGGTGTGCAACTTAATATGTCGATTGTGCCAAGCCTTTTCACGCTGCTTTTGGATCTGTTGGTGAAATGTAGGCAAAAATCGTTGTTCCTTGAGCCCTTCCAACTGTGCGAGCCTCTCCTCCAGGGCTTTGTGATCTGTCATACTTATGAGCACTGCTATGCGCAGACTAGGCATGATGTATTCCATAGGCATTACAGCTTCCACTACATAGAAAAGCCTAGAAGGTGTCTGTCCCATTAGTTTCTTACATCTCATCCTATAAGCCCATAATACTGCAGGTACGCGTAGGTACCAATAACTTCGCTACGTGTTTCATACCTTCGTTAGCGCGGTATCTAGTACTTTGTTGAACGCTTCTATGCATAGAATCGTTTGTGCGATAGCTCCTCTTGTATAATGTCTTCCCAACATTAAGAGCCATTTGCACCTTTGTCTCCCCAACACATGCTTATTGACCAAGTACTTCAATGCGGAATGATATGTATACATCTTAAAGTGTCCTCCTAGCAAGTAGTGTTGATAATTCTGCAACACATACACCATAGATAGTCCCTCGTGCTCAGTGGTGGAATAGTTCTTCTCTGCTTTAGATAATTTGCGACTTGCGAACGAGATAGGGTGATCCAAGCCTTCTCCACCATCCTCTGTTAGTACTGCCCCCAATGCTATACACGATGCGTCAGTGTGGACATGAAACTCTTTCTTCCAATTCGGGAAGACAGGAATCGACGCAGTAACCATATTTTCTTTCAATATATCCAGGCTTTTCTTACAGTCATCATTCCAGCAAAATGTGACATCCTTTTTCAACAGCTTTTCCATCGGCGCAGTGATTTGGGTATAGCCTTTGATAAACTTTCTGTAGTACCCCGTATGTCCCAGAGTAGCACACAACTATTTTGCACTCCACGGCGCTTCCAAATTAAGAATCATTGTGATCTTCGCGGGGTCTACCATCAGCCCTTATTTACAAACCACATGCCCCAATAGGTTCCCAAAATGAATGAGGAATAGACACTTCTTGAGGTTGAGTGTGATTTTGTATCTTTAGCAGGTATCCAACATCAAGCACAAGTTCACTACATGGCACCTAACCAGCCCAAATATAGTCCAGTCATCAAAATAGACCTCCAAGAACTTATGAATATATTCCTTGACTGCTGCAACAACCACGCACAAAAAAATAGCAGGGGCATTCTTCAATGCAAACAGCATGACAATATATTGAAAGAAACCCCACCTAGTCATGAAGGTTGTCTTGCTCCTATCCTCCAGTGCGATTTTTATTTGGTGGTATCCTGAGAACCCAGGAGTGAAATAATATGTTTCCTAACCGCCTACATTGTCCAATGCCTCATCTGTGAGTGAATTTGGGAATGGACCATGTACACACACGTCATTAAATTTTCTGAGATCCACGCATATTCTTATTTCATCCTTCTACTTCTTCTCTTGTGCCACCATCGGGCTTACCCAATTGGATTCCTCCATAGACTTAGTGATTCCTGTCGTGAGCATCTTGTCTAGTTCTACGCAAACCTTCTCTTTGTATTTCAGATTTAAGCAATACAACCTCTGCTTAGCTGGCTTCGGGTCGGTTTTTAATGTGATCTTCATTACCCCTAAATCTCTGATTATTCCCTTCAAATCTGTAAATTTTGTCGGGAATAAGTCTTGATATTCGCAGAGTAATTCAGCAACCTTATCCACTGTTGCATCATCCCAGTAGTCTCAAATCTTCAAAAATTAAGGTTTCACCTATGTACCAATATTCACCTACATAGTCTTCACCGGCACGGTTATGTCAGGGTTCTCAACCTGTGCTCCTTGAACCTTGCGGTGGCCTTCCGTCTTTAAAATGTTAATTTTCCACAGATCTTTAACTTCTTCTTCAGCAGCTACATTATAAAAATCCAGCGCACAACTCAACTTAATAGCCCATTTAGGCTTAATCAATTCTACCGGCTCCTGTGGTATCCTAATTATGGTTTCTTTTACCTCTTGTAGCGCTTCATCAATACTGTCCCACCCATCCTCAAAACTGAAGGTCATCACAAACCCTTCGCGCAGGATATCCCATTCACCTATGCCATGGTGGAGCTTTGTTTATATATACCAGTTCATTGGTATAACATCTAGGGTATGACAGAACAGGTGCACCCACTTAGGTTGTGGCTTTTCTCCATAGGCTTGTGTCCACTTGGCCAGATTCCCACGCGGATCATCCTGCCCATTGTACTTATCTATTAGTTACACCCTAAGCTTCCCAAATTGTGTGTGCATCATTCTCCTACATTCATGCCAGTCGTCAAATCTCCCCTTGTGCGTACCCCACCATCTCATGGGCATAGCGCGTAGTACCCAGTGCAAGGCCTAGAAGCATTGCTTTTCTTGCACCTCCCTTTCAAATGCATACAAGAAGGTATCTACCTAATTTAGACCATCATAAGTAGGCAGATCTCTTACTTTTGTCGACACACAGTGTAGTGACCATGTCATCATATTACAATTTAGTGTAGTTACCTCATGTAACTGATTCTGCCATTTTTCTACTTCTTCATCTGAATCTGAAGTACAAGAGCTTTCAAACTCCCATGCAATCCACCCATCTGCGATGTGATTCACCCAGTCCTAGTCTCGTGCTGTTATCGTATAGATGTAGTCCAAATCATCATCACTTTCATAGTCATGCATCGTCTCTGTATAGCACGATCCTTCAATAGGGTCCAGGGGTACAACTATGCGTAGTGACTTCTTTTCAAAAATCATTATGTGCTTCTTCAAATTAATTACCCCGTTCATGTTAGTGGCCTAGTCAATTCCTAAGAGCGTGGGGTAGATATTGCTATCATCAACAATCTCTATCACTTCAAAATCGCCAGCACACTCGCTCCCTCAATATCCACAATTATTCCATGCAGTCGCCCCATGGGTATTATTTTCTGTTGGTTCACCATCCTCAGCTGAGTTGGAGACCACTGCAGCGTAGGTCGCCCCATTCGCTCCCATGTATGCTTCAGGAGAACATTTGCATCTAATCCCAAATCCAGAATTACAGGTCCATCTCATATTCTCTGATCTGTGCGGTTAGTCTCATTTCTCTTCCTGTTCTTGTCTTATGCTTTTCAATCTTCCAGACTACGTGCGGTTCTCCTAGTGTGGTCCCAGTGCATCTGTTGATGAGTTCCTGTAACCCTTTCACCGCCTTATTGTCACACAGTAACTTCATACATATTTCCAGGAACGTTGTGAGCATAGATGGGTCTATATCTGGCTCCATTTTATCTTTTCTTCCTGAAGTGGAGGAATTATCGAAGCTCTTCTTAGCTTCCATGAAGGTTTCCCGTGTGCACTCCAAATCAAAATCCACTTCTTTCGCCGAAGCTTTGCAAACCCAAGTAATATCTTCTGGGTATTTTCTTTTGTCATCTGCCATCATGATTCCACTTCGAAGCACAATGTTCACATTCATATCTTCCTCACATGGCTCAGACCTCATCATCTGTAGGTTCTGAGTTGGGGGAGGTGGTAGCGCTCCTTTGTCGTGTATCCTAGTTATCAGCGTAGGACAATCTTCTGTCTCATGATCAAACAAGGTGTAATACAAACACGATGGGCACGTTGGATTTGTGCAATCGTGATAATGTCCTAGCCCTCCGCAATTATAGCAAATCAACTGTTTGTGAACTCTTCCAGGTCCTCCTCTGACTCGGCCTCGTCCGTGCCCCTGAAAACCTATTCGTGCCATTCCTACATTTTGGTCAAGGGGCCACATTTCAGCCTGAACTTTGTAGGTGGGAGTTATATCCATCATCATCTCATAGCTTCTACAAGTGCACTCATTGTGTCCCACCAACCTACAAAATTTGCAGAACAACTGTTGTTGGCTTATTGGGGCTTGACCCAAGTTCATAGGTGATTTAGCCAAACAAATCCTGAAACTACCAGCCCTTTCGGCAATAGTCTGTGGTGCACGGACTGAGGTCTCACCCAAGGTAGTATGGGAAGGTGTTGGAACCAAGTTTCTGTACCCTAGGGATGTCTTGATGAAATCTAGGAAGTTAGCGAACCGAACCTGCGCGCTTGCGCTGCTCCGCACAACCATCTGTCCTTCACAACTTGTGCAACTGTTCCGTGCAACTTTGTAAAGAGTGCGAAGAAATGCTGTCTAGATCCTTTATCCTTACTATGCTATTATTATATATCTTAACTTAATTGTGTGGGCTCAATATTCTCATTAATCATTCAACATTCATAACAAGTGTGTGCAATCATAAAACTGTAAAGAGATGCATAAATATAACAGAAGCATAGACACACAATATTTTAGAATCAACTTATCTTTTATTAATTCTCTGTCCAGGTACAATCCCAACTCCGCCCTATGCACTCAACTGCAGGGGTCTGTGCACTCAGCTGTGGACTCTACTAGGCCTCTGCGCACTCAGCTGTAGAGCCTCTACCTATCACTACGACCCAATACCTTCAAATCTACTTCTAACTTCTAACCATGCCTTCACATCTATCTGTTACTTGTCAAAACTAAGACTGACTTTACACTTAGAGCCTCGCTCTATTTATACAATCCCATGGTCCACGAACCATGGGTAGGCCGACACACTTTACATTAAATTACATTATCTTAGGGCAAACAACCCTAGACTCTTGCGCTCCACGCCCGCATTTCGCAGGGTCTTTACATTACACTTGACCAAAATTCAGGCTTCAAGCCCCAAAAACCTGTTATGGGGGGATCCATTGCCAAACAGGCCCCCAACACAATCATTGTGACTCATCCCAAGTCACTCTACTGGTGTGGTGATCTTTGTGCAAATTCCACGCATCAGGTCTCACGCAGCTTGGGTGTCCACAACACACTTTTCTGCCACCTGTTGTACTTGTTGCACATGTATTTATGAACTTTCATGAGCAGGGTCACATTCCTGTCCAACCGTATACAGTTCCTGCATCTGTGTCAGCTTCCCTTCAATGGTAGTTGTGATTGTGAACGCTTCATCGATCCATGGCTGGATGCGTGCTTTAAGCAGGGCTTCTTTTTGGTGTGCGGCGTCTAATTGGTCCTTCAGTGCCCTTGCCTGCTGTAGTCTGGCGAGTCATTGAGTAAGGGAAACTGTCTGCATGGTGCCTCGTACACTGTCATACTCCTGTTACAACTCACGCGCCTCTGTCTCTAGGAACTATAGGTTTGGGTCTTCTTGCAAGTGTGTAAGTATGGTTAGTGCTTGCTCCAACATCTCGGTGTACCCATGTGTCACCTGGCTAATTTGTTCCAACCCCATCGGGATAACGTGGGTGCGCTGCTCTCTAACTTCTAGGGGTATGGAGGGATGCGCCTTCAATCGCAGCTCGGCGATTTGCAGGTTCAGCTCCAACTAAACCTTTATTGTTTCCGCCCGGGCCTCGCGGACTCCAGCCGCCAATCTATGGACCCACTCTACTACTGGTAGCTCTGCCAGCACGACCAACTCTAGAACGCTCTTTCATGCATCCTCTACAGCCTGCTCCAATCCATTAGCCTATGTAACCAATGCATCCCTCTTGATTCTGAGCTAGTCCATCTTGATTTTCTGCTCATGTAGGACCTGGATCGCTCGACCCTCTTGGGCGCAGAGTTCGGTGATGACCCCATCCTGCGGCTGGTACAATATTTCGTGCCGTAGGGTAGCCAAGTTCAAGCCGACGCCTTTCATGCTGCTCATCACAGCCTGGTCATCCTCGTTTGTTGCTGCTAATGCACCTTTGGGCAGGATGAAAGTGTTACCCATACGGGCGAGCAGCGACCGTTCGGCCTCAACGGTTCCTGCTGCGACATACTGGGCCATTGTGCCTGTTTGGGGGTGTTGTACCTGTAAACCTTGTAGCTGCACATTCAGTGCCCCCAACACAGTGTTCTGCTCCACTCGCAATACTTGGAGCATGCCCGCCGCGACTTCCCGAAATGTTTTGCTGATATCCAATAGATCACCTTTTGTGAGTGTGATCGTGTTGTCGGACATATTTGTGGCTTTCCCTTTCTTCATGGGGATGGTTTTCTCTGGGTTGCACGGTCGCTTGAGTTGTGTTGATCTTGTACTGGGTCCATGCAGTCCTCCTCCCTATCCACTTCCATGGTCTGTTGACCCGAAGACATCTCCTAGCCTTCCTCAGCCGCTCTGGTTGGTGTGGTTGTGGTCTTTGCCGTCTGTGCTATTGCTACTGCATCGGCCGCCTTCTACCGTGTGACTACTTCTTGTTCTTGGTGCTTCCTCTTAGCCAGCTGCGTGAGGTGCAACTTGGTGTCCTTCTTTCGTTGCTAAGCTATGATCTTCTCCATTTCCGCTAAGTCTGGGGCATGCCACTCCGGAGGCCATGACTCCATCACAGTGAAGATCGCATAATCCATTGCAATGAACAGAAGCTTCACCCATTTTCGTGCTGGATCCTTGCGTGCTTAGATATATAGGTTATGCATATCTGCCTTGAATTCTACCGCGCTTTGCAAGCTGTTATGAATTGTAGGGGACAAGCGTGTCCTGCGGTTGATCCATGTTTGGATTCTCACCTCCATGAACACCCAGAACACCTTTATCTCACGAATCCTATTTGCATCTCTTGTAGCCCATAGCGAGGTGTACCTTGCGGCTTCGGGTAGGTCACCTTCAGTAGTGGGACACTAGCTATCTGCTGACAACTCCCCTGCAATCAATAGGATGGAAAATAGTAACCACACATAGTGGAAGGTCTTACCATGCTCCTGGGCCTCCCTGAAGTTCGTCAAGAATTCATCACATAGGAACTCTGCCCGGTTGAACTGGACCCCCTCTGCGCATTGCTCTGCCAATGTAATCACAGATGCTGGTACTTCATCAGCGTGGCATTTCATCTTTAGCTTGCTGGACTATAGCTGTGTGGCTACGCACACCCCTTGGTCTTTAACACTTGCTATTGCATACCCTCACTTTCTCTTTTCTAGTTTATACTTGGCCTTCATAGCTTTTGCGAGAGCCAAGTCACTGCTTTTTCCTTCTATGGTAGCGGGGTCATTTCCTTTGACTGGCAGTCGAGAAATTCAGTGAATCAAATCGGCCGTGATGGGAATCAGCTCCTCCAGCCAGAGATACCCATCATGCACCAGGCACAACATCTATCTGATGACAAAAATGGTGATCAGAACGTAGTGGTAGTGGGGTATCTTTTATCACTCAGAAGTCTTCCCTAGAAGTTATAAAAAGAAGGAATAATCTGAGGTAACCACGAACCTAATATTTTAGACTCCATTTCTAGCCGACCTAAGTCCATAGAGGGCTCTCTCTTTATAATTTAACTTTGTTTTGGTGGGATTTTAGACTAGTTCTTAGTGCTCATAAGGTTTTTATTTTGGTTGGCTGGTGGAATTCTAGGAACAACTGGACAGAGCAAGGATTTCAAGCCATTGGGCTATGAAGTCAATCAAAGGATGGCTTAACTGGATTAGATCAATCACTAAAAGAAGAGTTTACAAGGTAGACTAGCAAAGCAAAAGGCAAATCTTCAGGTTCAAATGGATGAAGTAGTCTTAACTAGGGTGAAAGGGCAATGAAGAATCCTTAGACCAGGATCAAGATGAAGAGTAGGAAGTGATCATGAGCATAAGGGAAATTAGGAATCCTTTACTATAGACTTGGGGGGGGGAACTAAGGAAGTAAAGGAGCAATTAAGAATTCCTAGACTAAGATAGTTTAGCAGAAAACATTAAGAATGTAAACAGTCAAGACAGAGAGCATTTAAGCTAGTTCTGAAATATCATTCCTAGTTTAACATTTAGATGTCATAGAGACATATATGATTATTTATAAACATGAAGAGAAACAATAATACACATGATATAGAGAATACTTACTTGAGTTTCTCTTTACACAAGAATCTTGTGAAATGTCTTTACTTTATTCCTTGATCCATCAAGCTAATCCAGTCTTGATTACAATAGCTCCTTAACTTGAGAAGAAAATGTCTATAGAAATGTCTTTGAATCTACCCTCAATACTTCGAAAGGTGAAGTATTTATACAAAAAGTGTTTTCAAAATATCTTAAAACAATATGAGAATTAGTCTGGGAAATCAAAATATCTTCAAGCATGAAGATAGATACAGATGGAAAACTGCATCATACTGTCCCTTTTATTGTGATTGTGCTGGTTTTTATAGTTAAAATTGAGCCCTATTAAGCTGGTTGATATGTGTATGCTGGAATCATCTTTGTCTTTAACCTTTGATTGATACTCTTTACCTGTTACTCTTTGACCCTGTTTACCTGTTTTCATCTGGCTACCATTTAGATTTACTGTGGTAACTTATAGTAAATTTGTCACATTTTTCCACCATTCATCTTCAGGTAACTTTATCTTGAGCATCCTTCTATATATCTCATCTGCCTCAGTGTATTGGGCAAAATTTGTCTTGGTGACAAATAGATGCTTCTCTTCATGCTCTAGGAAGAATAAATTTTCTAAAGTATCATATAACACTTTCCCTATTGGAAATGCTTTGACTCCTGAAGTTCTATTCTTTGGACAATTTTTCTAGTCTGTCAACATAATCCGATTGGATCATAAGTTTATCATTGATTACCATGGGATTGGTAAGGCCTTTATCCCTGAAAATTTGAAGCTTTGCCATGAATCTGTCAATACCAATCTTCATGTTATGGCAATTTTTCTCTAGATTGAGCATAAGGTTTCTTTTAGTCAGAACCTTTTTTACTTGGATGATGGTTTCAGTTCTATCCTCCACACCAAGTTCACTTAGTTCCTCCCTGTTCTTGCTGTTCAAGAATATGATGAGTTGATTGGCCTCTTCAGGCTGGTCTCCTAGGTCTTCCTTGATCTTTTGTATTGCTTCGGTGGCCACTTCCACCAGTTCGGTTTGCTTGAATATTGCTTGAATTGATGGCTAAACATGATTGACAGAGTCAGTGATATTGGCCCAGAGAATTTCCTTAGTTTTTCCTAGTGGCTTTTGCAATGTTAAATCTTTTTCAAGGAACTTTATCCTCTCACCCATATTTAAGGCTTTTTGTGCTTCTTCTTTCTATTGTATTTGGGCAAGTTTATAGTCAATTTCTAGGCTTTCTATTTTCTCCTTAAGGTGTTTTAGCTCAGTAGCCTGGATGGAAATTTCCTCCATGGATTTTACTAACTCTGTTGTCTTTTCTGTTGATGTACCTGTAGTTGTAGACTCGGTTGTGATTGGCAGTGATGTAGCAAGTGGATATGTTGGTGCTAAAGAGGTTTCCAAGGTTGAGGGAACTATAGTAGAGACTGTGGGAATAATAGTCTGTGGAGTGGTGATCAACTCACTCTATTTAGACTGAATCAATGTGTCCAACTCTTTCTCAGTTTCTTTCAGTTGATAATTTAGCTTAAGGACCAAGTCCATAAGCTCTTCTGGTTCCTTCTGAGTATCTAACACTTCTACTGTTTGTGGATGATGGAGATGTGGAATTTTGAGCTACTTTTTCAAAGCAGCTATGTCATCATTCTTCTTTTTAATTAACCTTTCTGTAGCTTTCACATCTTTGGGATCATGTCCCAACTCTATGATTAAGCCTTCCAAGGACTTGATTCTGGTATCCTTGGCCTGTGAGGAGGCCTTTTCTAGTCGAAATTGTGTTGATATATTATTCAACACATTCTATAATAGGTGGGCTGCAATGGCTTTGCTTGCCAATGTGGAATATACCATCTCTCCTGTCTGTTTATGCAATTCAATCTGGTCAATAGGATGTATGTCCTTTGCCAGCACTTCAAAATCTGTCTTCTAGTAGTCAGTTGCTGATTTGGGCTGCTGAGTGGTGGGCTTCAGAAAAGTCATCTGCATTTTTCCTTCTTTCATATCAAAGGCTGACATAAGCCTTGTTTGGTTGGTGGGAGCCATTTTGAGGTACTGTGCATAGCTTTGGGCTTTTAACCTATCATTCTTGGCCTTTATTTCCTTGTACTGTTCTCTGATATTATAGTCTTGGTCAACTGGAATCCTTAATGAGGGCTCTTCCACACTTTTTTGTTTTTCCAACATCTGAGCATGTGATGTGGAAGGTTCTTGTGTTCCTACAGAGGGAGTAGCATGCCTGCTCCCTTCTCTTTCTGCTTGTGGCTCCAACTGTCTCTTTGTGGATTCTTGCTCGGAGAAAGCATTTAACCTTTTCCTCTTGACATAAGTTTGTGAAATTGCCATACCTGAAGGAGTGGCCTCATCCCTGTCTCTTTTGGGGTTCTTCTGCTCATTTAGAGAAGTCTTCACGGTAGGGGGAGTACTCATGATGGGCTCTGGCAGTTTTGTTTGAGTCAATTCTTTTGATAAGTCTGGTTGTTTTGACTCTTCTTGAACCTGGGGTCCTTCTTCTGCTTGTTGTTCACTATGTGCCTATGAATCCCTTTGGGCTTGGGATTCTCTTGGTACCTGTATGAAAGAATCTTCATCAAGTTTACTCTCTAGATCAATCAATGCATTTTCAACAGCAACTTTAGTGCTATCCCTGTCAACTATAGTATTTTCCACCCATTCCAACTGATTTGCATATTTTTCTATTTCAGGGATTCTATGGAGGATATAGGGAGACAACTTGTTCTTCTGTCTTCTATTGCAGATGAAATCAAAGGGGCCATATCTCCATATGAAGCTTTGTTTTAGTTTGAGCCTTTGAAGGATTTATTCTGCTTCTCTTCTAGCTTCTCAACTATTGCACACAAAGGGGCCTATTTGATCTTTGATTCTAAGTTGAGCCTTCTTTTTGGCTTTCACAGAATGTACCTCATCTGAATTGATTATCTGCCTATAGTACTCCAGAGCAAATAACCTCATTGGGAGGTATTTGGGTAACTTGTATGGTGCTAACTCACAGACATAGATACTAATTTCAGTGTGATTTTGGTGCAAGTACCAATCTCCCACTTTGTGTTGTTTTGAAAGTTGTAGGATCCACCTAATATCTGAACTGATCCTTGGAGGAGGACTTCCTAATAGCATGGTCACTACATGATGAACAAAAAGATCTATGAAGTCCATGTATGGATATGGTGATTCACATTTGTGGATCAAAGGAGGCCAGAAGGCTATTGACTTGGGATTGCCTTTGGTATCAAGATTTTGAAGGGTAAATGAGAATTTATCAACTTGATAATATAAGAAAAGGTGGTACAGAATTGAGGAATACTTGAATACTCTTTCATTTTTCATGTTCAAGAATTGATCATGCATTTTATCTGCTATGAATTTGGCATAATCATATATGATGGCAGGGGGATGTCCTGTGGTAAAAATGGACATGAAGGCTAGAATGATTTCATCAACATACTCACTTGTAGTATAGCCTAGGACACTAGATATCATGGACACAATGTCCTAGCCAAGTTTAGAAAATATGGTAGCTACATATGGAGGGGGTTCTATTGGGACATGCTTTCCCTCCTTGATGAAGATTTGAAGCATTTCAGCAAGTCTGGAAGGGGTAATCTTGGGGAATTTGTCTAGCAGGTTTCCAATGGAAATGGGGGTCAGATTTTGTCCTGGTTGCAACTGCAACATTTCATTGATGGATTCAGAAGTGATGGTGAAAAGTACATTATGGTCAGGGGACATTACTACTCTTTGGTTGGGACTGTAGTTTGTATATTAGTAATGGACAATTTCAGGAAAGATATGTACTGAAGGGAATTGGTACTTTGGTAAATTAGACTCCCAAAGACCTAATTTGTCTGTATGGTTTAGGTATTGGTCTCTGTACTGGCAACCTAATTTCAATGGGGATTCATGGATAGAGGTGTCCTTGATTTGGAAGTCTTTGTCCACCAAAGGGAGATGGTCTAAATCTAGATGGGGAGTGGTAATTGGTTGGACATCCATTGCAACTGGAGTGACCATTCTTAGTTCTTGTGTATTTAAGAATGGGGAAAAGGGTTTTCAATCAAATTGTGGCAATTTGGTTCAATTACAGAGTAGTTGTGGGTTTGCAGGGAAATTATTTCACTTAATTACTTAATAACTCTAAGCAATTGGGTAATTGGTTCAAAAATGAGATAGGGTTTATGGTGTATTTGGATAAATACCTGGAATTTTGGCTCTGACGGGTCGACGGGTGACTGTGGAAAGTTGCAGGTGTTCTATTTGAGCTGGAGGGTCGATTAGAAGTTCAATGGCTTTTGCAGGTTGGAAGTTGGACGTGGGTTGACAGTTGGACGTCGTCTCTCGCTTGCATGGAGGTCTAAGATTATTTTTCATGATAAAACAAAAAAATAATGAGTTTTTTAGTTATATTTTCAAAGTCCACTGTTTGGCGGGCACATGGGGACAAAGGTACATTTGGATTTTAGCAGGAGATGGGATGTTTTTTTCATCTAGCAGGAGGCGGTAAGTGGGTTTCATTGCACCGCTTTTGGGGCTAGAGTGGTTTCGGGGGGAGGCTGCCCAATGCCGTTCATCGGGTGCCATGTAGCATTGGGGCCCAAAAGAAAACTGCCCATATTGGGCAGGTAATGGTCGGGCTTCAGAGGCCGCTCGATATGATCGTCCACCGTTGGATTAACTGGATGCCGATCGGACGGTGATCGGGGTGGGGAGTTGTACGAAGGGAAATGGAGGGGCCCAACCAATGATTAAGCACGGTGGGTTTTGTTTAAATAATGGATTAAAGCGGGGTTGGGGGTAATTTCATTGGCGGAGGTCGATTATTAATTAATTGCATATTGGTTAATTAATTTGTTTATCGGGTTAGGGTCTATTATAAAGTTTATATTTCAAACTTCTTTGGGCGGGGTATTAATATAAAGGTTTTGTTTTATAACTATATGGGGAAAGGGTTTATTGCTTTAGGGATTTAATATATATAAAGTTAGAAATTAATAATGAAAATGAAAAAGCGCTAAGTGTAATGTTGCTCATCTATTTGTGATTGTCATAACACATTATTCTTAGGCTTGAAGTGTTTTTGGGTTTTTTGAGGAAAGGGGTTTTTTTTATGGGGGATGATCAATTTTTCTAAGATAATAAGGTTTTATCTTTAGAAAAAGGGGTTTATTAGGGGAAAATGATTTTTCCTTAGGAAAATGGTGTTTTTCTTAGGAAAAGGGGTTGGTTTGGGACTATGAGTGAATTGAAGGGGGTGAATGTTCATGAGAGGACTTTTGGTATTTAAGACCCATAAGTCATTGGGCCAAGGGTCTAGTCCCTCCAAAAGTTAGAGAAATGCTCTGAGCCCCTTTGGCTTAAGATTTTGGGTACTTAAAACTTTTTATTGGAAATTAGTTAAGTGAAAGGTGTAATGAGTGAGGGAAGTTAATCAATTTGACTTTGTGAACTTGATACATGCCCAATTTTCATCCATACTTAGAAATTTGATGATGAAGGTGATTAATATGCTTTTATCTAACAATCATCACAATTTTGCAACCTTTCTTCTACTTACCCACCTACTCATCCTACCATTTTTACTTCTCTTTATTAGGGCGCACTTAAGCTGGCAAACCCTTATCAAAACATTTTATTTTGTTTTACAATAGTAATCTATCTAAGTGTAACCTTATTACATCCAAGGGATTAGATTAAACAGTTGAGTTCATTTTATTCACTCTACCTAATCTAATTATCTACCAAGGTTACACTGTTTGGTCAGATTTTATTATCTATCTATAAGCATAAAATTGAAAGCATTAAATAGTAAAGTTTTAACATTTTGACTATCATGAATTGTGGCAAAGGTAACAAGCTACAAACAATCATTTATTCTACATCAAAAGTAACTAGGAGTGGCATTTTGACTTGCACACTTTCATGGTATTTTCTTTTCTTGGGGTTCATTTTTTCATCTTTTTTTGACCCTTTTTATTCTTTTTATCCTTTTATTTTTCTTTTAGGACATACCCTCTTTACTTTTTTTAATTTTTTGAATATGGAAAACATTTGGAAAAAAGCAAAGATATGTACATATTACAGGTTTAATCTCATCCATTCAAAAATTATGACTCCTATTGGTATAGGAACCTGATAGTGGCTCCACTTGGGGATGGCATTTCCTGGTGAAATGTCAAGAACTAGTAGATCAATGGCCTTCTGAATTACTGTGATCTTACTCTGCAACTTTTTCCTTTTCACTTTTCTGCATTATTTCTATTTATGATAGTGGCACTTTTGAAGCTTAGGGCCTTCTCTTTTGGCTTCAACTCCAACATTTACCATCCAATCAACACTAAACTTTTCGAAAAATAAAATATGTACAAGTGATTAGTGAAATCAGTAACTAGGATCTATGTAGTGATTAAGCATTCGACCATTAACTAGTCCTCTTTCTACTTCTTTACCATCCAATTCTTTGAGGAAAAAAGAATTATTGCCCCTAAAAGCATAAATGATATAAGGGTCTTTACATAGGAAGTCAAACTTCCCATGTTTACCTTTATCCTACCTTCTTGAGTCCCATTTCAAATCTTTATCTCCTAGGTAAAAATCTTATGCCTTGGTCCTTTCGTCAAAAGCTTTCTTGATCCTTTCCTGCACAATTTGGGATCTGATATACACTTATTCCCTGGTCTGTTGTAAGTGAATTGTCTGGTTGATTCTCCTTTGAATATCATTTGGCTCAACTGGCACCTCTTGGAGTAATTTAATCATTGCTGTTCCCAAGGAAGATGGAAAAACACCCTCCGTTCCATAAACTAATTGATAAGGACCAGTGCCAATGGATTTCTTTGTGGTCAACCTATCTACCCACAAGGCATTTACTAGCTCCTTGTTCCAGGTTTTCTTGTTATCCTCCAAATTTTTTTTGATGATATTCACTAAGCTCTTTTTGGAAGATTCTGCTGGTCCATTTCCTTGGGGATAGTAGGCTGTGGAGTGACCTAGGGTTATATGATATTTGTTACAGAAATCAATCATTATCTTGGATTTTAAAGATGCTGCATTTTCAGTGATGATTTTGGTGGGGAATTCGAATCTGGACAGAATTTTGGCCTCAAGGAAGTTTATTATGATAGTATCAGTAGCCTGTCTTGAGGGTATGACTTCTATCCACTTTGTGAAATAATTTGTAGTAGTCAAGATCCATCTATGTTGGGTAGAGGAAGGTGGATGGATTTCACCGATGAAGTCAAGACCCCACTGTTGAAATGGTGCTTTAGTAGATATTGGCTTCAAGGGTAATGGTAAAAGTTTTTTCTTTCCTTCAAAAATCTGACATTTATGACATGAGGTTACAAATTTATTTACATTAGAAAATAGAGAGGGCCAATAAAAACCAACGCTTAGGATCTTGTCAGCTGTGATTTTCTGGTAAAGTTGTCCCCCACAGTCACCTACATGAAACTCCTGTAATATTTTGTCAGATTCTTCTTTTAATAAACAATTAAGAAGGATTCCTTCGTGATTTTTCCAAAATAAAGCATTGTCAATTATGCAAATTCAAAGATTTCATTTTTAACAACCTACTTTTAGTCCTGGATAGTTATGGAGGAGCTTGTAAATTTTGTAGAATGTATATAATGTCATCATACCATGGTGAGTCAATAAAGGCCTGGCTGATCGGTAGAGTCACCATCTCCTCTTCATTATCCAATTATGTAATAAAATTTATGTCTGGGGCCTGACAGTTCAATTTAGCCATGAGCTTGGCTAAACCTTGGTCTTTGATCAATTTTGTAGGTTTAATTTCTAAGTCATACTCTAATATAGTAGCTATCCACTTCCCTCTCTTTCCATATGGACCATCCTATGTTAGGTTGTCTTTGACTACAACATTGGGAACATAAGCTATTACATGAGAATATAGGATGTAAACTCTAAAATCTTTGATGGCTTTGACTAGAGCAAAATCTTGCTTTTCCATTATATTGTACTTTATAGGTGCATCTGTTAGGGCTTTATTAAAGAAGGCAATGGATTTTTCAAAACCCTGATCATTCTTTTGCAGTAGGATTACAACAATTGTGTGTTCTGAGGCGAAAGAAAATATAATGAAATCCCTATCAAACATTGGAATGATTAGAACTGGTGTTTGTGTCAAGGCTAGCTTAATATCTTCAAAAGACCTCTTAGCCTCAAGTGTCCATTTAATAGTTGATTTTTCTTAAACATGTTATTTAATAATCTAATTAGTTCTGCTAAGTTAGAAATAAATCTTCTCAGAAAGTTTATTTTACTTAAAAAGGCTTGTAGTTCTCTGATGCTCCTAGGATGTGGTATCTGTAAGATGGCTTCAATTCCAGTAGGATATATTTGGATATCATATTTAGAGATTATGTGGCCTATCAGTTTTCCCTCTTCCAACCCAAATAAATATTTTTTAGGATTTAAAGAAATTCCATACTTCCTACACTTGGTGAAGACGTGCCTTAGATGATCTAGGTGTTGTTCATCAGATTAGGAGAATACTGTGATATCATCTAAGTATATTATAAGGAAGTCATGGATTTCCTTAGCAAAAGCTATATCCATAGCTCTTTTAAAGGTGCCCCCTGCATTATTTAACCCAAAAGGCATCTTCACATACATGAAAGTGCCCCAAGGAGTGGTGAATGCAGTCTTTGCCTGGTCGTCTGGGTGGACTAAAATCTGGTTATAACCAGAGAACCCATCTAACAATGAGATTTTGGTTGAACCTACTACCCTCTATAATATGTGATCCATTTTGGGAAGAGGGTAGTTATCCTTGAGTGAAACTTTATTGAGATTCCTAAGGTCAACACACAGTCTAATTTCACCAGTTTTCTTTCTTGTGGGTACCAAATTAGAAACCCAATCAGAGAATCTAATTGGTGCTATGATCTTGGCTTCGTACATTCTTTTGATTTCCTTTTCAATAGAAGGCAATATAATAGGATTAATCCTTCTAAGCTTCTGTCTAAAAGGTTTCTGGTTTTCTTTTAAGGGGATGGTGTGTTGTATTATGCTTATGTCATAAGACTTGAGGTCCTCATAACTCCAAGCAAAAACATCTTGGAATTGTTTTAGCAGTTCTATGTATTTCATTTTTTTATTAGGAGGTAAAGACTTTGGAAGTTTTATCAATTTAGGATCTTCCTCAGAGCCTATGTTACACTCCTCTAAGTCTGATTTTAAGGGTTCCATTTTTGGCTTTCTAGTGACATCGTTTGAATCAAACAAGTCCTCCAAAGGAGTTAATCCTTTGGGCAAAAAATTGTCTCTAATATTGATGAATTCAGAATCTTCATCAATTATCTCATTAATTTCAATTTGCTTTAGGTTTTGAATATCTGATTTTGTAAACTTTGTGGGATGGAATCTATCTATCTCTTCCTCTTCTAATTTGTTAATTACTATTTTATCTGTAAAATCAAGATCGAATGTTATGTCAGTATCTATGTTGCTATTTACAAATTCTTCATCCAAAGTTAGAAAATTGTTTATTTGTTGGTCATTAGTGAATACTTGCCAGTTTTTTAAGTTGTCAGGAATAGCAGGTCTGTGCTGAACCTCAGTAGTGTACTGATGGTTAGGTTGAAATGGTAACTTACAAGTGCTGGCAAACATAGCTAAACTATGAGCTTGCATATTGTGTTTTCTTGGGATGACTACAAGCTTAGTTTCTAAAAAAGTATTTAATATTTCTACAACTGTTCCTCTATAAAAACCTAACCTAGGATCTCTAGTCATATATACAACATTGATTTGTTTTATAACCAACTCAAAATCTCCCATAATAGAAACTCTTATGGCTCCTAACCTTTTAACCAATTTGAGACCTAAAATAAGTGCTTTGTACTCGGCCATGTTATTAGTGCATTTGAAGTTTAACCTGTAGGCATGACCCTCTGAGTGATCATTCTCTAAATTGTAAATCCACACTCCTACTCCTGCACCTAGTTTGTTCACTAAGCCATCAAATTCAAGATGCCATAGTATTTCATGTTCATAATTCTTATTGTTCGGGGGAACAAAATCTTCTTTGACTAAGGTATCTTGATCATCTTTATTATATGAAAGCTCTTGAATTTGGACAATTTGATTTTCTGCTTCAACTACAAGTTCTTTTGGTTCTGAAGTAATGTTGTTTGAAGTGTCTTCTTGGTTTATTTTAGCATTATATAGAATGAAAGAATCGATGTCAGAATGCATGGAATATATAGGAAAGTTTTGAGGCCTAGCCTGGCTACTCACTAGATACTTCATCAGAGTCTCTCTGTACAGTTTTTTAGGATGTCGAAAGAATAAAATTGTGGCATATGACATGTCAAGTTGTAGAGATCCTTGGAGTTTGGCCCCCCATGATCTAGACAACAACATGCCATATTTAGGTGGTATATCAGCAACAACTATGTCCATAAGAATGGTATTAGCAGGGTATTGCACTAGGGAAACACACAGGTCTTTTATAAGTCCTAGGCACTTAACTTGACTTGAATCAAATGAAAATAGGTCCTCGTAGGGCTTAGTGATATCCAAGTTTGGTTTATCCATAATAGATTTAGGAATTAGGTTGTGTGAAGCCCCAAAGTCTAGCATAGCATTGTGTAGGATTTTGTCGTGGATGTTAAGGCTAATGTAAAAGGGTCGTATCCCTCCTTCCATTAGTTTTCCGTTAACATCAGGACCGAAGATTAACTTAGGATGATCATCAAATAGGTTAACAGAGTCTTCATTCTCAACGAAGTTTAAAGATTTTCTTATTTGAGATTTGTAAGTTTCATGTTTAATCAGCTCTATTAAGGGAACTAAGATTTTCAATTTGGCCACCTCTGCCCCCAAATTGAAAGGCAGAGGGGATTTCTATATTTGAATGTTTGGAATTTTAATATCAGGGTTTGGAGTAGTTTTTTCTTCTTTTCAGTGTTTAGTATTTTTTAGTGGATTTTATAATATAACTTCTGGAGACTGTTCCACTGTTTCCTTGGAGGGAACTGAAGTGGCGGGTTGCTCATTAGAAGGATGGTCATTGGTTACATCTACAATGGTGGGACGGGAGGGTTCTGATTTGGTCTAGAGAGGATTTGGAGAGTTTTTGTAATTGGAACTGCTTCAATTTTCTTAGGCTGATTTGGTACTTCTTTCTTATTTTGGTTCGGAGCATCAATGTTCTTTTTGCTCCTCAAATTGTAATGTTTATGCACTTCGAAGTTAGCAGAATCATACCCTTACTTGTAGTCAAATGATTCTCTAGTTTGGGTCTGGAACAGCTGAAGCATGTATAATTCCTGATTATCTTGAGTCAAGAAGACTGTTTCCTCCTCATCTAATCCCATTAAGTTAATTTGTGTGTCTTGCTCAGGGTCTTCTGAATGGGAAGTTTCAACATAGTTTTCTTGAAAAGGAGGCCTAATGTTCTGATCAGGTCCATTTTTTCTAGTGTTCTGATTTTGATTCTTTCTAAAGTTTGGATTTCTCACTGGAGGTGCCTGTTGGTTGTCCCAGTGAGGCTTTCTTTTGATGTTCTCCATCCTATCCATCAGTTTTTCCATTCCTTTGGCTAGGGCATCCATTTTAAGGTCAAAGGGTGAGGTTTCATCTTTCAAGGGTGCTCTTCGTTCGTTCCTAACCCTAGCTCTTTTTGCTAGCAGATTAGCTTCTACACTAACTGCTACACTCTGCATATCTTCTAGAGTTGGTGGATTTCTTTCTCTAAGTTGAAATGCCATATCAGTGTCAAACCCGTCTGGAAACTTTATCAGAGCTAAGCTAGGTGGGGGTCTAAGGTCGACTGGTATTGCATTGTAAACACTGTTAAATCTAGTAGTCCTGAACTATTTCATTTGGTCCTCTCCTAATGTTTTCATACTCTGAAAGAATTTGAAGAGGGTTCTTTTTATTTTCCCATCTATGTAAAAATTGTTGGTAAAAAACTTCTAAACTATCTATACTATTGTTAGGCAAAGATCTAAACCATGTTCTCACATTGCTAGCTAGAGTTTGGGCAAAAATTCTCATTTGGACATCTCCAATATCAATTTCATGCAATTCGAAATGATCTGTCATCTTTCTTGTATGCTGCTGTGCTGTGTAGGATCATGTGCCATCAAATAGGGTAATTTTACTCTGGTAGTCTTGTGGCATGGCACCTTGTGGAGTAGGCATCAAAAGAGGGGCATATCTATTTGCCATGGCTCTAAGTTGGGCAGGACTGAGAATTGGAGTTTGGGTTCCCGGGGGTGGTACAAAGGTTGATGGGGAACTAGGGGTGATAGGTGTTTGATGGGTAGTGATAGGTTGATGGGGAAGTGAAGGTATGAATGGAGGTGTGGAATGATCTTCAGAGATGTGAGGGAATAATGGTGAACTAAAAGAAGTTGAAGTTGTGTTAGAAAGTTCAGGGATCTTATCAGTAGTGAGGGATGGCCGAGGGGAATTTAGAAGATGCTGATCAATTGACAAGTCAGCCCTTTGGACTTCAAGTTCAGCTATAAATTCTGGATCTAGAACTATGTCATCAAGTGCACTCTCTGTTGCACTAAAAATTGTCACCTTGTCATTCTGTAATCTGTGTGAGTCCATTACCACTCATACTTTCCTCCTTTTCAAGTCTAAAGCCTCAGTTATTCATATCAAGCCTTGAAAGTAAGAGAAAAGCCTCAAAAGTCTCTAAAATTCTAGTTCCGCACTTTCTCTTTGCATTACTTGCGGTCCCGCACCTAATGGTCATGTACCCTGTGCACCTGACCACTCTGTATCTGTGTTATGGGTGTGGACCCCTGTAAAATTTAAAAAGGTGCAAGTACATTCTAAAGAAAACTCACTTTCATTCATTTCTAGAAGCTTCTGGAAGGAATATTGAGGTGGCAAGTTCGCTCTTCTAAGGTTCATGCACTCCATACCTTAAAGAGCTAACCCCTTGATGTGAGGAGCTTATCTCTTTGAAGAAGGATTCTATCCCTTCACAGATGGACCTGTAACCTCCTCCTCTGCACTATAAAATGAATCATTGGGCTGGTTACTTGAGAGGTTGGAAGCTGAATATTTTTGAGGTAAAATGCTGCTGGAACTTAGTCTTCTTTAGTTGAGTTTTTATGAGGAGAGATTACATACCTCTAAGATCTCATTTGGAAGAGTGCAAGGCTTGTCAAAGTAAAGGAAATTCCTGTTTCGGACCCCAAGAAGAGCTTGTTCAACATCAAGGCTGAAAAGGTTGTAAGGTTCTTCTACTTCAAAGTTAATACAAATAAGTTTGTTTTTCTCAATAAGCTGTTCATTAATGGTTTATTTTACGGATTCCTTGATCACCATAATAGACATGGTTTATGATATTTTCTATGCAAGTTCTATTTAATGTTTTCTTTTTTGTGATTGCAGGTCCTTAAAGATAACTCTTTCGAACGATCGAGGGATGACTACAATGAACAAGCGTTGGATCTAAGGTAGGATCTTAAAACCTTTATAGTATTTATTTGTAAATTTAATATGTCTAGAGAAAGATAGATTTGTTTGTCTATTTGTTGCTAGATTATCTTCTGATACTAGGGAGATCGGACTTGTCCGCAAGATCGATTTATTCAGCCAACAAATTGGCAACTCCACTGGGGAATGAATTTGGTTTTTGGTTTTCTTTTCTTTTGACTTGAGAAAATTGTTTTATTTTCTGGTTTTTGATTAATGTATACTGGCTTGGGTAGTTTTTAAATCCAGGAGTATTATTTGTTTTTTTGAAGTTTTCAGGGGACCGCACTTTCTCTTCATAGACAGTGCGGGCATCTTTGCACTTTTCCTTTAGTAAACAGAACGGGACCGCACCTGTTACTTCTGGAACCTGGGGACCCTGTAAATTGTTTTGAAAAACCTAAAATACCTTTTTCCAATTAGGTTTAGGTTTGATTTAGAAGCTTTAGGGTCTACCCAGATCTGTGTTTTCCTGTCAAAAACCTCTTGTGAGTGAGTTTTGATAGTATTTTTGTTTTAGATGATTTTCTAGAAGTTTGCATGCTTGGAGTGGTTCTCACTTGGTCTCTGTAGTGAGTCAAAGATCCAAAGCTTAAGAAACCTTAGATTACCCTGGTGTCTTTTTGTGTCTTCTTGATGAGTTTGACTTGGTTGTGAAATCTATACTTTGTGAGAAATAGATTCAGTTTTCTCGTTGCAAATCTTTGAACAAACTTTGTTATAAGTTTTGAATTTCATTTTTACAAAAGAAAACATATCTGGATATCTTTTGATTGATTTGTTATTATGAACAAATGAATCCTTAGTTTACTGAACAACTACGTAAAACGTCCTAAAAGAGAATTGAAGCTTTTATTTAATTAGATTTTTAAAGTTTTTAGATCTCAAAATTAGTTTTTGTAGTTTTGAGTGCTTTTCTAGAACTTGTAGATCTCTTTTGAAAGGAAAATTGTTTTTCTTGTAGTTTCAAGTTTTGAAAAAAAAAGGGATTTATTGTGAGCATTAATTATTAGTCTCCTTATGAGTTCTTATTGAAAAAGACAAAAATATTTTCTTTTCATTTCCATGTTGAAAGAAAAAATTGTTTCTTAAAGAATTGCATTCTCGAACTCTTTCTTTTAGCTAGAATTTCATTAAAAGTAAAACGAATTGCTTATCATTTTAGGTGCATTTTTTAGTGTTTGGAGTCGAGTCTTCACACCATCAAAGTTTCATTTCCATACCTATTGACTTAAAGAACAACCCATAAAAGCAACGCTTAATTAAAATTGATCTAGTAATCTTTTTTATTTCAAGGGATCTTATCACCAATATAGCTTAGGCTAGTATCTTGGAGTAGGGAGTAATTAACTCTCCAAGATAGTTAAAACAAACAAGTAGATATATCTTGCAATAGGAAATAAATCCAATTGTAATTGATACATTCTGGGAAGCTTCTCTTAAAGGAGTCAATCACGAGATCATGTCAGAACCTTTGAGACAATCAAGTCTGTTTCATTGGGAAAGATAGAAGATTTGCGCATATTATAAACGGTAAACCTCATATTAACCATTGTCGAGAAGCCTAGGGTCACTTGTTGGTAAACCTCAAGTTGATCATGTCGAGGAGCCTTCAAGGGGATTGAGATTTGTTACTCTACCCTTGCGCATAGATCGGATCGTAGACTGTTCCCCCAGTTTTATTTGTTGTTGTTGGTAACCTTAGTGTCCATAAACTTAATATTATTTCCTAAGGTGACAGTGAAGGACGGGTCTCATTGTACCTGGAGCAGATGTCGACTAGACTCACTTGGACTCTCTGGGGGGTTCTCTTCACTCGAGATGGTTTTGTGAAGAAAATTGTGCCAGTCTATTTCATTAAGCAAGTTGTCGGGGTAACTATTCCAACAACCCTTTCTGTATTAAACTCTTACTAAGTTGGATTTCATCACCAACTAGCGTTTTCAGTATGGGAAGTGATTGTTTGTGTGTGGTTTGAACTCTTAGATTTTTTAGGCGTGTGATTCAATTGTTTGTTTCTTTAGAGACTTTAGGTGGCTTTATTGAAATTTTATTTATTTGCGTGTGATTAATTAATATTTAATCGTGGCTGAATTACCGAGACAATCTCATAGACTTTAGGGGAAACCTCCTGAGTATTCACCAAGCCAGCTTGAAGGGCTACGAGCTCTTGTATCACCTAGTGACAGTAGAGTTGGATCACCAGAAGCTAGAGAATCATCTTTAATTGTTCATCCTGATTACCAAATACAAACAACAAAATCTATTCAAGAGCCAATTTCATTTTCCGAAGTTACTGGTAGTATTTCTCCTTCCAGTGAATTAGTTGAAGAACATGAAATTTCTGACCTTGACACTAAACCTGCTATTACTCCAACTTCAAGATTTGCTTCTCCAACTTCTAGTAATCCTGGTTCACCTAGGGTAAGCAATATCATTACTCAAAATCTTCCTTCTGGCCTCATTTCTATTGAAGAACTTGTTAATCCAGAAGAAGACGTAACTCTTCCCGAAAACCAACAGATTTTAAATCTTAAGGAGCGTGACTCAATATTCTACAGTCCTTTTAGGAGTGATGCTTGGTATGTTTCATTGATTTTTTTTTAGAAAACCCGGGTCTTAGTTTTTCACCACCTCAAATTCCTTTTCATCCTACGCCAAGAGGTTATTATCCTTCATCGATTATGTCAAGACAATGATCTATGTTTTCCCAAACACTAGAAACATTTTTATCCGGCAGTCCTTCTATTCCTTTAGGGTACCAGTCACTCTCTGGTAATTTTTCATGAGCATCTCCTCGGCCGATTGAACAAGTGTTATCATCTGGAAGTAATGGAACTCAAGCGTTGAACGCAAAAAAATCCTTATGACATATGGTAGTATTCCAAATCCTCAACCTCAAGGTAGTCAGTTACTGCCTGGGGGCCAACCTTAAGGTATTCAGTTACCGCCTGGGGGGAAAACTCAAGGTATTCAGTTACCGCCTGAGGGGCAACCCCAAGGTAGTAAGTTACCACCAGGGGGACAACCCCAAGGTATTTAATTACCACCTGAAGGGCTTCCTCAATTTTATCAACCTTCAAGATAGTACATACCCCAAGGTCAACCTCAAACTCAGTACATACCCCAAGGTCAACCCTAGTTTCAGTACATACCTCAAGGTCAACCCCAGTCAGGGAAAATTTTAAGAACCCCCCCTAAATTTATAAATATAATAAATGGGCGAATCTCCATGGTATATAGGAAAAATGGAAGGCGATTTTATCAATAATATAATATTTATATATAATTTTTTGGCGAATCCCTCACCAGGCATGGCAAATATTTTACTCAATTATAAAATCTTGTAAGATCTTGGCGAGTCTTTCACTAAATAATAAAACTTTGTAAAGTCCTAGTAAATCTTAGCATAGGCTACATGCTCATTTAATTCCCCCATTTAAATAGGCTACATTCCAGGTGAATACCATGGGTCAATACCATGTGCCATTTTGGTGAATACCATGGGTCAATACCATGTGCCATTTTTATTTTTATTAATTCTAATATTAGCGTTAATAATGGTTTTTTGCATGGTATTAATAACAATCTAGTCCATGGTATTTGTCCCATAGTATTTTGGCCATAGGTTTCACCTAAATATAACCCATTTTTTGAGTGTTCGTAAATATAAGGTGACTTATGGAGTAAATGTAAAAAAATGTTTTATTTGTTTACCATACCTCTCGTTTATTTATAATTTTATTAATTTACCATACCTCTTTCACAAATATGGTATTTGGCCCATAGGATTCACTTAAATAAAACCTCTTTCTTAAGCCTTCATAAATAGAACGAGGGTTATGGACTAAATATAAAAAGAGGTTTTATTTATTTACGATACGTCTAGTTTATTTATATTTTTATTTATTTACCATACCTTTTGAGTAAGTATAAAAAGACGTTTTATTTATTTACCATACTTCCACTTTACTTATATTTTTATTTGTTTACACCCTTATATGTATATAAGGTGACTTATGGAGTAAATATAAAAAATGTTTTATTTATTTACCATACCTCTCATTTATTTATATTTTTATTAATTTACCATACCTCTTTTATAAATATGGTATTTGGCCCATAGGATTCACTTAAATAAAACCTATTCTTGAAAATGGGCGAATGGATTCACTTAAATAAAACCTATTCTTGAAAATGGGCGAATGGAAGGTTGTAAGTCCTAATTTCAAGGGCTAAATTTACCTTTTTTACCCTCTCCCTTAAAATAAGGTGGGCTATTTGAGGTGATTTGTAAAAATGTACTATGATACAAAATATTCGCCCACTAAAAATTTAAAACCCCTTAATTTCGCCAAAGGGCGAACATTCGCCCCTAAAATTATCCTTGACCCCAGTTTCAGTACGTGCCTCAAGGTTATCAACCCGAAGGTCAGTACCCAAGTGAAGTTTTCCAACCGCCTTTTGGTCAACCATTTTTTCAAGGAGCTAGAAATGTACCGCCTAATTATCAGCCCTACATTCAACCAGGTTATGGTCCTCCATATGCACAACCTTTTGTGGGTCCATACTCCGGAATGAACATGGTGTGGGATCTATCTCAAACTCAATAGAATTTGCAACCTAATGTGCAGTTAATTAATCAACCTGGACAACCTTTGGTTTCTGGTCCAACCCAGCAACCTGTCTAACCTACTATTCAAACCGCTGCATCTGGTACAGTTTAGCAGCTTGGGCCTAGTTCACCTCGTACTCTGTCTCAAACTGCTACAACTACTGAAACCTCTGTTCAACATACAACACCTATTTCTGGAGTATCAACAACTCCGATTTCTACTACCCCTGCAACAGTGCAAATTCCTCAAGTCTCTGTGCCTCAGTCAGGACCTACGGTTCAGACTTCGGTCCAGATGCCTACGAGACAAGCTAGTACGATTGCTGCAATTGCCACAAGTCAACCACAATTTACGTATCAACCGTACCAAGGACAATATCAATTCGGTCCTCCTGTACAAAACCCAGTTTATTAGTATCAACCATATCCTGGCTATACTTATCAACAACCTCACTTTGGTCCGATTAATCCTATTTTTCCAGGACGTTATAACATTCCTAATGCAAATCCGATTCCAGGTAATCCTGGATATCCTCCTCTTGGAACTAGTCTCGCTACTCAAGGTTTTCGTGACCCTAAACGTTAGCTATAATTTATAGCAACTTTGGATATACCTGATTTGTCGTGCCTTATGAACGATCCAATTTACTATCTTCCATATTGGCCACCAATGCCTAGTAAGTTTCCTAGTGATATCCCGAAATTCAAGGGTAATTCAGGAGAGGATCTGTCAAATCATGTTATGACTTATCACCTTTGGTGTGCATCTAATTCAATCATTGATGATTCAATTCGATTGCATCTTTTTCAACAAACTCTTATTGGTCTTGCCGCCAAATGGTACATTGAGTTACCACGAGCCTCTTTTTATAATTTCAATCAATTAGCCACTGCTTTCTTAACTCATTTTCAGTTTCCTGTCAAATATGACAATGGCATGGAACAGTTAACTTCACTAAAACAATCCACATCCACATACATTTCTAATCATATTCATGAATGGTGATGTAGGAGGCGTTTAGTGAAAGTTTTCATTCTGGATCAAAATTTAGCAGAATGGTTCATTAAATCATTGTTACCCAAAATCACTGAAGATGTAGCTAAAGGAGGATTTGTTACTAAAGATCAAGTCATTTCTCAGGCCTAGTATCTTGACCTCATCTGTACACAGTCAGGTACTTTACATGAAAAAATCCCTGATCTTCCAAAACATAGTCAAATAACTGCAGCTCCTTTAGGGTCTCATGCCATTGATGGTATGATTGATTCAGTTAGCACTACAAGTAAGAAGAAATCTTCAAAAAATTCTTCTCCTATAATAACTTTACCTAATTCCCTGACAGGAGAGTCTTCCGCTGAAATTTCTGCCGACATCCATGTCGTAGAATCATCTATGGCCACATCAAAATCTGGTAGTTAAAAGAAGGGGAAGAATAAAAACAAACAAAATTCAAAAGATGAAACAAATAAAAATGAATCTACTCATGAAAAATGGAAACCTCGATATCCTTGCTTTGTTTGCGATGAGGATCATTTTACCAAAGACTGCCCACATCGAGCAGAGGTTTCGAAAATCGTTAAAGGTTCTCAAATGCCTGCTGTCTTGAAGGATCCTTTTCCTACTCAAGCTATTAAGATGATTGGTTCTTCTTCGAATGCCTCAGAAGAACCCATTATGATGATGTCTCATGTCAGGATTGCGACGTGATCACAAGATTATGGTAGTAAAAATCCTATTGGTGGTAAACACACAGAATCTTCTAATTCAAACACATCAACTACACCTCCTCCTGGTTCCGGTCCACTACAGATTGATAAACCCAACCCTGACTTAGCAATCAAACTGCCTGCTAAAGGTATACTTTGGAAATCAACTTTCAATCCACATGCGAGAGATTCTCAGAATTATAACATTGTTGAAGACTTAGATATTTTCCCTTCAGCAATGTCGGCTTTGGAAGTGCTGTAATCGTGCCCAGCATAGCGTAAATTACTATTGTCTACTATAGGAGCTGTTGATAGTTAGGATTCAAACCTAATAATCTTCAATTTAGAGAATAGTACACCTCGCCTCCCTCATCAAATGGCTTTTCAGATTCCAGTTTTAGTAACAAACAGACCTTGTTTTCAGACTGTGATTGATGAAGGGGCTTCTACGTGTATTATGTCGATCCAGTGTTGAAAATCGCTTGGTTCTCCCACACTCAATCAATCTCCGAAAACTATAAAGGCTTTTGATGGCTGCAGGTTCCATCCTTTTGGAATTTTGTAGGATCTACCTATAGGGGTTGAAGGCAAAACTATAAATTAGATGTGGAAGTGGTTGATGCCCCTCTAGATTAAAACCTTCTCCTGGGTCGCAGTTGGTCTTATGCTATGACTGCTATTATTTCATCGGTTTTTCGGATTATCAAGTTTCCTCATAATGGAAAGATCGTTACGATATACCAGCTGACTTATTTCTCATCTGACCCAGCCTCTACAGATAGTATTCAACACATTGGTAAAACAACTATCCCTTACAAGGATGTTGGCGTGGGTTTGATTAAAGATTCTAGTTTACTGGGAAATTTTTCCTTCCCTCCTCCTAACATATCACCTTCTATTGCAAATATTCATATGATTTCATCGAATACTATTACTTTCGATGATCCTTGGATCGTACCTTCCGATTCTAAGGTGGATTCATTTGATGGCGTGATTCCTTTGAGTCCCTTTGAAATTGCATATCATGCTATACAACCATTTTATGTTTCCTGTTCAACCGAAACTGATCTTCACCCTATAATTGCTGTCGGTCCTTTCAAAAAGTAGGGTATTGAATTTATTACATGTAACCGTCACTCGGCCGGGGGGCATGCGTATATTATCCTAGTGGTAAATTATTTTAATAAGTGGGCCGAGGCGATGCCTATATTTTTGGCAGATGGCAAGACTACTGCAACTTTTGTATTCAATCATATAATTGCTAGATTCGCTGTTCCTCAAGCTATTATTACTCACCATGGAAGTCATTTTCAAAACATCATGATGACTGAACTGACAGATCAACTTGTCCTGCGCCACGATAGTTCTACTCCATATTACCCGTAGGCTAATGGTTTGGTTGAAGCTATCAACAAAATTTTAGTCACTATGATCAAAAGAATCATTGGTATTCATAAGTCAAATTGGCATACCATGCTTTCAGCACGTTGGGCATATCGGACCTCAGTAAAAACATCAACTGGTTTCACTCCTTTTCAACTGGTCTACAGTTTGGAAGAAGTGTTACCTATTGAATGCGAAATTCCGTCATTGCAGTTAGCCATAGAATTACTCACAACTACTTCTGAAGAAGAGAAATGTTTTTTGTACTTAGCTTAGCTAGATGAGAATCGACTTGTTGCTACAGTAGCAAACGAGACTCATGTGAAACGAATAAAAGCTCAATACGATAGAAATGTTTCACCTCGCAATTTTTCGGAAGGAGACCTAGTTTTACTATATGATCAAGAAAACGATAAGCTAGGGGTTGGAAAATTTGTACCTATGTGGCATGGTCCTTACATTGTTAAGCAAAAGCTAGCAAAAGGGGCTTATGAATTGATAAAAAGGTGTCTCTTTGGGTAAAACTAGAAATGGACTTTATCTAAAGAGATATTATGCTTAAATTTAGTGTGGATATTTTGTGTTAGATTAGTTTCTTTACTGCTGGTGTGTTTTAGATTAGAAAAGTGTGCCTAGTTTAGAGAGTGCTCTTATCATTATTCCTGCTTATCTTGATTTTAATCTTGATATTGCAGATGTCAACGTCTCTTCAAACATACATTGGTTTTGTTGATGGTGCTTGTCGTAATACACGGAACATTTCTTCCATAGCTTGGGTTATCTATTCACCCTCTGATGAGTTAGTATCTATGCATGGGGTAAGCCTCAGTCAAACAACGAATAACATTGCAGAGTATAGTGCAGTGATTGAGTTATTATCTAAATCCATCTCATTTGGGATTCGGAGTTTGACTATTAGGTTGGATTCTAAACTCGTTGTATTACAGCTTGACAGGGTTTATACCATTAGAAATCGAGTGTTATTAAGGTTATTTTTGAGAGTTTGTCTCTTGGAACGTGAATTTTACTACATTGAATATCAGCATATTCCAAGGCATTTAAATACATTAGCAGATGTAGTTGCTTCTAGTATGATAAGTAGACATTTGCAATAATCAAAACAGTAAATTTAATAACATTCGACAACATGTTACACAAGATAGCTGGTAATAATGATATATCATAGCATAGAAGTAGTGTTTCCAAATATACATCGTCTTCGATCATAGGTTGAAAAACACCTTATGATTGGCAAAAATGATAATACAAAAGTCAAAAATTTCATGAGTCTAAAAGATCGATCATCCTATCCCTGGCGATGATCACGATAAGAAACCACTGCTCGGGACACCCTACATAGGAACCTCCTAAGAGGTTCTGGGACCCCAATCACATATCTCTGTAACCTAAGTGGAATATCATCTATATCCGTCTCTATAATATCTAGCGTCAAGCGCTCTAGATGATGCTCCAAATCGGTCAGGATCTCTACTGATTGGTCCTCTGGGGCAGGTGCTGCTATAGCTGGGTGTCTCCTCTTGAAAGTTTGGAGAGTGGTTGGTTGTCGTGGACCCATGTCTGCATTTAAACTTTTGATTATCAGTTTTGGACGATTTAAAAAAAAATAAAAAATTATAACTTAGAAAGTGTTGAAAATGATTTTACCTGAATCATCCCATTGTTCTCCTAGTGGGAGAATCATGTCTGGGTCACCACGATAATCCATCCCAGCGTATGGAAAATCCTGAATTGCAAAAAGTTGGTTGTTCAACCAATGAAAATACTCAGGTGGAAATCGAACAACCTCTGTACCCTCCTCAGGGTGGCGGGCCATCAAAGCAACCCAATGAACTATCCTAGGCTCTTGAGGAAGACCAACATCAACAGGAATATGCTGTGGGGCTAACATGGGGATCCTCTCTAGAGAAAAGCTGACCACGATGAATCCATATCCAAAATTTTTCAGCTGTCTGTTCTTTGCTTTGGTTAGTTGGCCTTTCACATTTGCCAACATAACTTCGCACCAGTTGAATATTCTCCCCTGAAAACAATCTACTGCCATCTGCATCTGGGATCCAATAGCCACATGCAATGCTGCACTCCTGCATAGCCTGGTAACAGTGAATGCAATGACCTTAAGCTCAGGATGGTTGATAGTTTTAATATCAATCCGTTTGTCCTTTGTTTGATCATCGCAAAACTCTAATCAGAGACTAGCAACAGACTAGCCACCTAGCCTAGTCCCGAAAAGAGATAATTGTTCACACCTCTTGGACAATCAAATCAAAAAATATATGTCCTCCAGCTTGATTTCAATCCGGTGGCCACCAATCACAAAAAATTGGTCTTGTGTGTTCCATCTGTCTACCAGCCATTGCAAGAGGTCTACTTGGGCCCTCATACCTTGTATGCCCCAGAACTTTAGCAATCTGCATGCTCTCAATGCCTGCATTGTGGTAATATGATTTAGTGTGGGAAAATCTACATCCTCATACTCACGTTCTCGCCAAATAAGCATTTTGAATGTCCTACAATGCATAAAAGACATATTAGAACCAGCTAGTTCAAAATTTTTTGGGCAAAAATGGAGAAAAATAAATTTTAAAATTCATTTTCGTAGCGTCCGCACCCACCACTTACAGACAGTGCATAGGTCCGTATGGGTTGTAAGCAATAGGTGTGGACCCATGAATTTTTTAGTTGTAGAAAAAAGTCAGGGTCTACAGGGGCCACGTGTTGCACTTGCGGACCCCCGCGAGCGAATTTCTAAACCAAATTTTCCCTTAAAAAGTAAATCTAAAGCCTAAAATCAAAATGTAAACGGATGAAATGCAAGATAAGGAGGTCGTGGATTACCTGGAGCTAACGATTTTCGATTCCGACGGACAGATTTTCCAGAATCTTCACAGGAACTTTCTTACCCAAAAACTCTGACTTTTCACTCTGAACTCAAATGGTAAAAATGAAGTTGGAAAAACCCCTTTTTATAAGTTTTTTTCGAATAAATGAATTTTTAATTAATTTATTTTTCATTTTAAAAAGACAATTTTTAAATCATTTTTATTTATCTTAAACAGGTATGTCTAATGTTTTGAGTTTTTGTGCAGAATATTGGATTTTTCAGGGAAATTGAACATTTTTCAACAAAGAGCATACTTTTATCACCTTTTCGGACTCTTTCAAAAATTTATGAAAAAGTGAAACATTGGAGTCCTCTTTAAGCTCTTTTCAGACTCTCGAAAATTGAAAAGATTGCCGAGCACTTGATTTTTCGAACTCGTTAAAATAAATGAATAATCATCCCTTCACTATAATTTTACCCCTTTTATGGACTGAAATGGACTATTTACGAAAAAGGTACACGTTGACTAAATACGGTCAATAGAGTCCTCTTTAAACCCTTTTTAGACTCGTTAAATATGAAAAGATTGTCGAGCGCTTGTCTTTTTCAACTTGTTAAAGTATTGAAAAGTCATCCCTTTTGTATTATTTTATCCTTTTTCGGGCCTAAGGGATTATTTACGAAAAAGTACCCCCATGGAGTTTTTTTTTTTTTTTCTTTTTTCTTTTTTCTGACTCCCTAAAATTGAAAAACACCGAGTTTTTCCTATACTAGACTCGTTAAAATTTAACAGTAAAGGACCTATTCAATTTCAAATAGGAATGAACCACTCCTTCTTATGGTTCAAATTTTAAACTAAGTTGGACTCATTCGAAGGATAAGCTTATAAAAAATCAAATGTTATCCTCCTAAAGCTTGTCAAAAATAAAGAGGTACTTGCCAAAAATGGTGGGGGAAAAGAGAGAAAAATGAACCTATTTGTTACACTTTGTTTTATAAAAACCTGTCAACCACTCTTGAACACGACACGTTTTGTTCACCTGGGTTGGGAAAATCCTTTGCCTAATAGTTAATCAAACCACATTGAAAGTATTCAACCGGTTTCTGGGTATTAACTTTGGGTCAATTTTCACCAAACCATCTACAATGTCGTTATGTGTTCAAGAGATCAGTTCAAACAAACCATTCATCTGCAAAATATATGTCATCCATTTTGACCATCCTTGGGTCAGTCCTTGCTAATATGTTTCTTCAAAACTTGATCTATGATTTCATATTGTGGGCTTGTCTACGACGGATCACTTTCTATTGACTTCAACTCATTATCTAGGAAGTTGATCTAGAAATCATCAGTACCTTGAAAGCTGCATGCTCTAATGGCAATTTTCTCGCCTTCGATGACAGGTTGAATCATTGATCTTCGATCGAATGATTCTATGACATGTTCGACTTCGATTCATTTATTCACATTTCATGGATTGTACTAGGTACTTTGAGAGCCATTGACATTACTGGTGGTTTCTCTCACAATTGTTAACAATTCACATCATTGACTGGTAATCAAGTGGTTTCTACGATGTTCGACTTCGACACATTCACTCACATGGATAGAATCGTACTAGTTCGGGAAGATGAAATCAAGACCCTGGATCTAGTTTCTACCATCCAGGCTGTGAGGAGTTTTGTTATTCATTATACAGTGGACTATTCATAAATAGATGGTTGTGTCCATACTGTGTCTACATATGTCTATGCTCTTGATGTATTACAAAATCGTTCCTGTATCAGAATAGTTTAGCCAGTTTTTTAGTCAGTTTTGATCTAAGTATGGGAGTGCCTACCTCAACGATGATATGTCTATATGTCTATATATATATATATATATATATATATATATATATATATATATGTTGTATTGAATGTTTTTACAGGTTCCGACTGGGGTGTCCACAGGATGATCCTTGAAATGATAAAGTACTTCACTCTTCATACACGGAAGACTCCATCTTCATCTATTATAGACATCGCACTTTAGGGGAAATCTGTTGCACTAAAAATTGTTGCCTTGACATTCTGCAATCTGTGTGAGTCCATTACCACTCATACTTTCCTCCTTTGCAAGTCTAAAGCCTCGGTTCTTCATATCAAGCCTTGAAAGTAAGAGAAAAGCATCAAAAGTCTCTAAAACTCTGGTTCTGTACTTTCTCTTTGCATTACTTGCGGTCCCACACCTAATGGTCATGTCCCCTGCGCACCTGACCGCTTTGTATCTATGTTATGGGTGCGGACCACTCTAAAAGTTAAAAAGGCGCAAGTACATTCTAAAAAAATCACTTTCAGTCATTTCTAGAAGCTTTTGGAAGGAACCTTGAGGTGGCAAGTTCGCTCTTCTAAGGTTCATGCATTCCATACCTTAAGGAGCTAACCCCTTGATGTGAGGAGCTTATCCCTTTGAAAGAGGATTCTATCCCTTCATAGATGGACCTGTAGCCTCCTCCTTTGCACTATAAAATGAAGCATTGGGTTGGTTACTTGAGAGGTTAGAAGCTGAATATTTTTGAGGTAAAATGCTGCTAGACCTTAGTCTTCTTTAGTTGAGTTTTTATGAGGAGATATTACATACCTCTAAGATCTCATTTGGAAGAGTGCAAGGCTTGTCAAAGTAAAGGAAATTCCTGTTTAGGACCCTATGAAGAGCTTGTTCAACATCAAGGCTGAAAAGGTTGTAAGGTTCTTCTACTTCAAAGTTAATACAAATAAGTTTGTTTTTCTCAATAAGTTGTTCATTAATGGTTTATTTTATGGATTCCTTGATCACCATAATAGACATGATTTATGATATTTTCTATGCAAGTGCTATTTAATGTTTTCTTGTTTGTGATTGCAGGTCCTTAAAGATAACTCTTTCGAACCATCGAGGGATGACTACAATGAACAAGCGTTGGATCTAAGGTAGGATCTTAACACCTTTATAGTATTTATTTTTAAATTGCATATGTCTAGAGAAAAATAGATTTGTTTGTCTGTTTGTTGCTAGACTATCTTCTAATACTAGGGAAATCGACCTTGTCTGCAAGATCGATTTATCTGGCCAACACTCTCAGACCTAGTTCTAAATATGGAAAGGTCAAAATATTTGTCAAAGGGAAGGTCTTCTAAAAACAACCACTCATCCAGGCAGGAATCTGCTTTAATTGAAGGTGTAGGACTGGATGAACTTTCCTGTCTTCTGGATATTCATGAAATTAGATTAGGATTGTCAAATACTGGGGGAGGATTTGGATCAGGGTTGTGAGTTCTCCTTGAAGCCAAATTTCAAGCTTTTCCTAATTACTTTCTTTTTTGTGCAATTTTATAAATAACTTCTAATAAACCCTTCAAGAGGCCTGAAATAAAAATTTGAAATTTTTCAAAGGTTTATTAAGACTGAGGGTTTGAATCCCCAGTATGGTCACCACTATGTTATCACTCAGAAGTCTTCCCTAGATGTTATAAAAAGAAGGAATAATCTGAGCTAACTAAAAACCTAATCTTTTAGACTCGGGTTCTAGCCAACCTAAGTCTAGAGAGGGCTCTCTCTTTATAATTTAACTTTGTTTTGGTGGGATTTTATGCTAGTTCTTAGTGCTCATAAGTTTTTGATTTTGGTTGGGTGGTGGAATTCTAGGAACAGATGCATAGAGCAAGGCTTTCAAGCCATTGGGCTATGGAGTTAATCAAAGGATGGCTTAACTGGATCAGATCAATCACTAAAAGAAGAGTTCACAGGGAAGGATAGGAAAGCAAAAGGCAAATCTTCAGGTTCAAATGGATGAAGTATTCTTAACCGGGGTGAAAGGGCAATCAAGAATCCTTAGACTGGGATCAGGATGAAGAGCACGAAGTGATCATGAGCATAAGGGAAACTAAGAATCCTTTACTATAGACCTAGGGGGGAAACTATGGAAGTAAGGGAGCAATTAAGAATTCCTAGACTAAGATAGTTTAGTAGAAAACATTAAGAATGTAAACAGTCAAGATAGAGAGAATTTAAGCTAGTTCTGAAATATCATTCCTAGTTTAACATTCAGATGTCACAGAGACACATATGATTATTTATAAACATGAAGAGAAACAATAATACACATGAGATAGAGAATACTTATTTGAGTTCTGCGTTACACAAGAATCTTGTGAAATGCCTTTACTTTATTCCTTGATCCATCAAGCCAATCCAGTCTTGATTACAATAGCTCCTTAACTTGAGAAGAAAATGTCTATAGAAATGTCTTTGAATCCACCCTCAATACTTCGAAAGGTGAAGTATTTATACAAAAAGTATTTACAAAATATCTTAAACAATATGAGAATTAGTCTAGGAAAACAAAATATCTTCAAGCATGAAGATAGAGACAAATGGAAAATTGCATCATGCTGTCCCTTGTATTTTGATTGTGTTGGCTGTTGCAATTAAACTTGAGCCCTTTTAAGCTAGCTGATATGTGTACGCTGGAATCATCTTTGTCTTTAACCTTTGACTGATACTCTTTACCTGTTACTCTTTGACCCTGTTTACCTATTTTCATCTGGCTGCCATTTAGATTTACTGTGGTAACTTATAGTAAATCTGTCACATTTTTCCACCATTCATCTTCAGGTAACTTTATCTTGAGCATCCTTCTATATATCTTGTCTGCCTCAGTGTATTGGGAAAAATTTGGCTTGGTGACAAATAGATGCTTCACTTCATGCTCTAGGAAGAATAAATTTTCTAAAGTATCATATAATACTTTCCCTGTTGGCAATGCTTTGACTCCTAAAGTGCTTGCCTGTTCTTTGGACAATTTTTCTAGTTTGTCAACATAGTCCGATTGGATCATAAGTTTATCATTGATTACCATGGGATTGGGAAGGCCTTTATCCCTCAAAATTTGAAGCTTTGCCATGAATCTGTCAATACCAATCTGCATGTTATGGCATTTTTTCTCTAGATTGAGCATAAGGTTTCTTTTAGTCAGAACCTTTTTGACTTGGATGATGGTTTCAGTTCTATCCTCCACACCAAGTTCACTTAGTTCCTCCCTATTCTTGTTGTTCAATAATATGATGAGTTGATCAGCCTCTTTAGGCTGGTCTCCTAGGTCTTCCTTGATCTTTTGTATTGCTTTGGTGGCCACTTTCACTAGTTCTGTTTGCTCGAATATTGCTTGAATTGATGGCCAAACATCATTGACAGAGTCAATGATATTGGCCTAGATCATTTCCTTAGTTTGTCCTAGTGGCTTTTGCAATGTTAAATCTTTTTCAAGGAACTTTATCCTCTCACCCATCTTTAAGTCTTTTTGTGCTTCTTCTTTTTGTTGTATTTGGGCAAGTTTTGTTAGGTCCCTACAATACTAGTGATTACGCCATTACTATTGTAGTTGTATCCCTTATTAATATTGTTGTGCCCCTATTGTTCCCATATTGTTATTACTGTGCCCCATAGAATCCCTCTATTGGTATTTTTGTGCCTTTATATTATTATTGTTAGGTCGGCTGGGTTATATTGTGACTCCTTAGACTCCTATATAGAAAGGAGGTTTTGTAATTTGAATCATCAAGGAATCATTCATTTGTGTAATGTAAAGGAGGTTGCCCCATTGAAGAGGCTGAATTCTAAGGCGTTGATCTATCTTTTCTATTTTTTTGTGAGCTGGTTTCATAACATTTTGTATCAGAGCTTTGGATTCTAGGGTTTCGCTGCTCCAAATAGGTCATCGTGGCATTTTCGCTATAAATTTTTTCTGTGACATTTAAAAAGCGAAAAAGACCCGTTTGAGACGAAATCGAATTGAACCTCGGGTCCAAATTTTAGAGCTTTTCGCGCTATATTTTTGGAGATATGATCTGAGGAAGTTGGTCTTTTTGTAGACTCCTGAATTACATTCCAAACAGGTGACCTGGGAAAAATAATCATAACCTTCTCTCTGAGCATCGGATTGAAATTTTGTAAGAAGGTATAGAAAGAGGACAGACTGTAGTTTCTTGAATATATTTTTCAGAGCCAAAGGTCGAAACAGGGACATGTGGCATGTCGTACAAGTTTGCTCTACTGAACTAGTCTATAATCAGGTCAGTGTGAGAGATTTGGTATAACTCTTCCTTGGAGAATCAAATTTGTATTAGACTGGTGGCATTGGAAAGAGGACATAGAGGGCTACTACAGGTCACAATTTTAGAACTGGATGATCTGAAATTACGAATATACAGTAGAGACAATATCGAGCTCCTACAAAGTGAAAAAAGGTGTGTAGATTTTTTTAAATTTTTGCTTAAGCTTGGTTTGAAAAATTATTTTGAAGGAATTCAAAGGGAATAGTAGAGCATTATTATCGGTAACTGATGCCCCGAGGAAATAAAATGCAAACACCTAGTAAGAAACCTGGAAGCTCTAGCATGACTCATGAAGAAGAGGAAGAAATACTACATGATATATCAAAATTACAAGACCAAGTGCAACAAATGTCACTCTCACAAAAGCTAACAGAAGTTAAGATAAATGGCGTGGAATCTAAGATAAAGGGTGTGGAAGCTTAGATGAATGGCGTGCAAGCTAAGATGGACAATTTGAAGATAGATTTGAAGAAATATTTGAAGACAGACATGGCAGATTTGAAGACAGATTTGACAAATTTTCTACAAGAAATACTTACTAATGGTGAAAGGGTAGTAAAGGAAACTCAGGATGTGAAAAAAATAAATGTTAATCATGATTTCATAGACTCTAATGTTGGATCGAAGACCCACCATATTCCAAAAATCGATATGAGGAAGTTTGATGACAAGGATCCCGCAACATGGATATTACAGATGGAGCAATTTTTCGATCTCAATAATGTGCAAAACACACAAAAGGTACGTATTGCAACTTTATATTTGGAACCAAATCAGTTTGTATGGTATCAATGGCTTTACTCTCGTAAACAAATTATCACTTGGGCAATTTTTACGGAAGAATTGACAGCACATTATGAGGATACAAAAATCAACACTTTTTTTAGTCAATTGATAAGTCTCAAACAAAAGGGTTCAATAATGGAGCACATTGAGGAGTTCCAAAAATTGAAGATGAGGGTAAGGAATATTCCAGAGGAGCATAGCATTGATGTGTTCATAGGGACTTTAAAAGATAATATCCAACATGATGTTCAGCTTTGGGAACCTGATTCATTATAGAAGGCATTCAAGTTAGCAAGAAAAATGGAAAACAAAATTATGGCAACTAGGAAGCATACCACTCACAACTATAATGATGGAAGTGTTATTTCCCCTAGTCTTCCACAACCTATAAGGTTGACAACACAAAAATTGGAAGAAAAAAGAGCAAAAGGGTTTTGTTACAGTTGTGATATAAAATACACGAAAGGTCATAAGTGTGCTGAGAAGAAATTATTCTACATAGATTGTGAAGAGGAAGAAGAAAAGGAGCAAGAAAGGTCAAAAGAAGAGGATATAATCCAGGAACAAAGCCTAGATAAAGAAGAAATGAATTTGACCATATCTTGTAATGCATTGGCAGGAATTACCACTCCTCAAACCATCAAGATAGAAGGACAAATCAAGAAGAAAAATGTAACAGTGTTGATTGATTCATGAATTACTCACAATTTTATTCATTGTAAGGTAGCAAAAGAATTGAATTGCTTCCTATATCCAACACCAGAGTGTCAAGCGATGGCTGTAAATGGAGGAACAATAAATTGCTCTAGAAAGTGCCATAATATCAAGCTATCCATGGGAGAATATGTATTGACTAGCCCAATGCTTTCCATTCCAATGGGAGGTGCTGATGTTGTACTAGGAGTCCAATGGCTACAATCCTTGGGTACAATAGCTTTTAATTTTCAAGAACTTTTCATGAAATTTTCTGCAGAAGGAAAGGAAGTTGAATTCAGGGGTATTACAGGGAAATTGGGAAAGATAATCAGCTCTAACGGTATGACAAAGCTTCTAAAAAAGGAAGAAAGAGGTGTAATTGCACAATTATGTTCACTAGATGTTTCCACATCGAAATCATCTATTTCTCCAGATCTCCAAAAAGTCTTGGGCAATCATTCCAAGGTATTTGAGACTCCCAAAGGTCTCCCACCTATTCGTGATCATGATCATGCTATTCATCTGATTCCAGGAAGTATTCCTCCAAACATCAGGCCGTACAGATATCCCTATGCCCAAAAGAGTGAAATTGAACATATGGTGGCAAAAATGCTAGAGGCTGGTATAATTAAACCTAGTCAAAGTTCTTTCTCTGCTCTAGTAGTATTGGTGCACAAGAAGGATGGATCATGGTGCATGTGTCTAGATTATAGGGAGCTCAACAAGCTCACTATTAAAGATAAGTTTCCCATTCCTGTCATTGATGAATTACTGGATGAATTGCATGGGTCAATTTACTTCACCAAGTTGGATCTTCGTTCAAGATATCATCAAATCAGAATGAAGATTGAAGACATTCCAAAAACAACATTTAGAACTCATTAGGGTCGTTATGAATTTTTGGTCATGCCTTTTGGCATTACTAATGCACCTTCTACATTTCAAGGTCTGATGAATTCTATTTTCAAACCCTCCCTTAGAAAATTTGTGTTAGTATTTTTTGATGATATACTAATCTACAGCAAGTCTTGGAAGGATCATGTTGAACATGTTGACAGGGTGCTAAAACTATTGGAGGAGAAACAATTATATGCAAAAAGATCCAAATGTTTCTTTGGAGTACAAGAGGTGGAATATCTGGGTCATATTGTATCGCATGAAGGAGTTAAGGTAGACCCTAGCAAAATTAAAGCCATTAAGGAATGGAAAATCCCCACATCCATAAAGCATCTGCAAGGCTTTCTCGAGTTGACAGGGAATTATCACAAGTTTGTTAAGAATTATGGGAGAATAGTAGCACCTCTAACAACATTATTGAAGAAAGATGCATTTTCATGGACTCCAGAAGCAACAAAGGCCTTTGAACATCTTAAAGAGGTAATGTGCCAAGCACTGGTCTTAGTTACATCGAACTTCACAAAAACCTTTATTGTGGGAATGTGATGCTTTAGGAAATGGAATTGGTGCTGTTTTAATGGAAGATGAAAGACCCATTACTTTTGAAAGTCATCCAATCAAGGGAAAGTTTTTTCAGAAAGCTATTTATGAGAAGGAAATGTTGGCAATACTACATGCACTTAAGAAATGGCGACCCTACCTAATGGGAAGACACTTCAAGGTAAAAACGCATCATGATAGCCTTAAATACTTTTTAGAACAAAGATTATCATTTGAAGAGAAACAAAAGTGGGTCACAAAGATGTTGGGTTATGACTTTGAAATCATCTACGAAAAAGCGAAGCAAAATGTGGTGGCAGATGCACTCTCAAGAAAGGATGAGGATGTGGAAGCATTGTTGTGCGCCATTTCTATTATCCAACCAGATTGGATAAACGAAGCAAGGGAGGAATGGAAGAATGATGAAGAAGTGTGGGCACTTATTCGAAAGTTACAACAATATTCCAGTACATTTGATACATTTAGTTGGCAAAATGATTTGTTATGGTACAAAGATCGCTTATACCTATGTAAGAATTCCCAACTCAAACAAAAGATTCTTATGGAATTGCACACTTCTCCCTTAGGAGGGAACTCGGGAGTTTTAAAAAATTACCACAGGGTTAAGAAGAATTTTTTTTGGGATGGCCTTAAATCGGATATTCAAAAGTTTGTGGCAGAATGTTTGGTTTGCCAACAAAATAAAGTTGAAACAACTAAGACCTCGGGTATATTACAACCTTTATCCATTCCAAGCCAACGTTGGGAGGAGGTTTCAATGGATTTTATCACAGGTTTACCCAAGTCCGAGGGAAATAGTGTCATCATGGTGGTAGTTGACAGACTTACCAAGTATGCACACTTTTGTGCATTATCACATCCATTTAAAGCTAGTACAGTTTCTACTGCATTTATGGAAACAATTCAAAAGCTACATGGAACTCCAAGGATTATTATAAGTGATAGAGACCCCATTTTCATTGGAAATTTTTGGACAGAATTATTTTCTTGTCTCGGTACTCAGTTAGCTCATAGCTCATCTTATCATCCTCAATATAATGGGCAAATTGAGATAGTAAACAAATGTTTGGAAGGATATCTTTGTTGCTTTGTATCTGATAAACAAACACAATGGGTCAAATGGTTGCCTCTGGCTGAATGGTGGTACAACACTTCCTTCCATACAACAAAAAAATGACCCCATTTATGGCATTTTATGGATATAAACCACCATCCATCACATCATATTTAAGAGAAAATTCTAAGGTTCAAGCAGTGGAACATCACATTGAGCATCAACAACAAGTCCTCCAACTCTTAAAGGATAACCTCGTGTTGGCGCAGAATAGAATGAACAACAGGCAGATCAACATCGCAGCAAAAGAAGTTTTGATATAGGTGATTGGCTATTCCTACGGCTACAACCATATAAACAAATTTCCCTCAAGCAAGCTAAGAAGGATAATAAATTATCACCAAAGTATTATGGTCTATACAAGGTGTTGCAAAAGATTGGTACTATGGCATACAAATTGGAGCTTCCGGTAGCTTCTAGAGTGCACCCAGTTTTCCATGTTTCATGTTTAAAGAAGGTTATAGGTGACAAGCTCCTAGTTCAAACAATATTGCCAGAACTTGACAAGGAAGGAAAAATTATATTGGAACTGGAAGCAGTTATAGAAACAAGAACTCGACAGCTATGAAATCGATCAATTTTGGAGTATCTCATCAAGTGGAAGAACTTATCCGCTGAAGATTCCACATGGGAGGATGAGAACTTTATACAGAAGCATATGGAACTACTCAAGCATTGAGGACAACACTTTGTTGAAGGAGGGGGGCATGTTAGGTCCCTACAATACTAGTGATTACCCCATTACTATTGTAGTTGTATCCCTTATTAATATTGTTGTGCCCCTATTGTTCCCATATTGTTATTACTGTGCCCCATAGAATCCCTCTATTGTTATTTTTGTGCCTTTATATTATTATTGTTAGGTTGGCTGGGTTATATTGTGACTCCGTAGACTCTTATATATAGAAAGGAGGTTTTTTCATTTGAATCATCAAGGAATCATTCATTTGTGTAATGTAAGGGAGGTTGCCCCTCGAAGAGGCTGAATTCTAAGGCGTGTTATAGCTCCAAATCTCACTCTTATGGTTTGTGATGCTGTACTCATGGCCTAGGGCAACTCCTCCTTCCAGACCAGGTCCTAAAATTTAAAAAACAGTGTTTTATCCCTTATACGCGACATTTCCCTGAGTTAAACGCGTGTATACGCGGGTCTGTGTATATCCAACCCGCGTGTATGTATTAAAACACTTAAAAAAATATAAAATTCCTTCTTTTCGAGCGGAGATCGCGGGTTTTACCTGCTGATCACCTGTTAGTGCCCGTGGCCCAACTGTTCCCAACCAAATCCTAACTAAAAAACTACTTTGGAGATGGTATAAAAAGAACTCAAAGGGAAGGCCTAGGAGGAGAGAATAGAGAGAAAGGTTATTATGCTAAGATTTTCCCTTTGACCAGGTATGAAGTCCCTTGTGCCTTCTGCACTTCCCCCATTTTGTACAGGAAACCTTTGTTTCCTTGTGTGTTGATGTTCATCCACTATTTATGACATCATGGAGAGAGTCATGGAAGGAGTTTTGTTAGAGGCTTGAGGCTGGAACAGATCCGGAAGGAAGCTTTGCTTGGAGCCTGCTGAAGGTGACTCAGGTGAACATATTCCTTTTTATGTACTTTATTTGTCTATAATAAAAGAAACACATGTCTTGGTTCCCGAATTGAATCCTCTTTATGTTAATGATATTCATGTTTTGAATTCATGTGTAAATGGTTGTTTGGATTTCATAACTAACTACCTTTCTTTGTAACATGAAGATGTTTTCTTTATAAGTTTTTGTCCATGTACTGCTGTGTTCTTTGAATTGTTTGTTTTGCAGGACAAAAGAGAAGAAGGGAACTCCAAGAAGGGTTTGGACCCTAAAGGCCTTCTCAAACGTAGGACTAAAGGTACGTACCCTTATCATAGAATTTGCTTATAATAGCATAATGGCTGTATGAATGCATGTTTCTTTGAATAGACAACTTTCAGTCTGCTAGGGTTTCACCCAAAAAGCCCTAGGGGAGTTTTTCCCTCTACCAGAATTGGCGACTCCGCTGGGGACAACACTCTTGTTGTTCCTAGTTTGGGTGTTTTTCAAGCCAATCAGGGCTCAGTTGCCTTGTCTGCTTGCTGTTACTGTCTGGTCTGTGCTTGAACTTTAAGCTTTGCCAGTTTCTTCAGTTTGTCTTTTTTATTTTTCTTGAAGCTTTTCATATACGCTGTTTTTCTTAGATACAGAAGCGTATATACGCTTGTTTCTTTGAGTGAACCCACGTATACGCAGGTTTCCTCAAACACAGTCGCGTATACACGCAATCTGTACTACAGTACAGTCGCGTATATATTCTAATTTTCAAGATTCGTAAATCTTTTTGGCCTCTGAAGGTTTTTCTGGTGGTATGAGTCAGTCTGAAACAGTTATTTTCCAGTATCAGTTATTTGTTTCACAGCGAGCATCTCATTCTCTCCGATTATAAGGAGTGTTGGTTATGGTTTTTGTTGATTGCAAGCGTCATCGTTTTCGCTAAGGCACGCAATATTTCTTCCTAGGAATCTTGGCTGCTATGTTTCATCAGGGTAGGAAGATTGAATTAAATCTTTGTGTTAATCTTGCTTTTGGTGACCTTTTTGTTTGCTTGACAAAATCGCTTTTTGTGACCATCTACTTCTTTGTTTCATGAAAGTTGTTGTTTGACACTTTCTTGGAATTTGTATTTTTGATCTTTTTGTTTTTCATTGCCAAGGCTTTCATTGCTGCTTTTGATTGTTAAAGCGATTTTAAACACATTTATTTTTGTTGAGTTTTCATCCATTGAGTGATGTCAATTCGCAAAAGTGTTTGATTGCCTATTCTTCAATCACAAGTTTCAGTGTTGAGAGCATCTTTTGAAAAGACTCTTTTGTTTGTTGCTTTGAAGAAAATCTTTTGAAAATCTTAGTTTTGCTTTCTTGAACTTGCTTTTCATTTGGTTTCCTTTTAGTGAAGTGAAAGTGCTTTATGTTTGTCTTAGTACTTGTTTTTAGTGTTTAGACGAAATGGATGGTAACATCTCATATTCCATCTAGGCATTTTAAGTGGCAAGATAAAGATTGATAAGCAAGCAACTTTCATTTTTTGTTGCATCAGCATATAGTTGTTGCATTAGGATAGATTTGCATCCCCTTTTTAGGCATCCATAGTTTTGTTAACTTTTGTGAGTGTGGAGTTTGAAAAGAAAAAGAAAAAATTGTTTATTTGAAGTTCCTCTGAACCCTGTAGAGATTACTTTTCATCGAAAAACGAAAACAAGTGCATGTGCATGTAGTTAAGTTTTTATTAATTTATTTTGCATCAAAAAACACCACTAGTTTCACTTCTGTTACCTTGTGACTTAAAGAACAACCTAATAAAATCAAGCGCTAACTAAAATTCACTAGAACTTTTTGTTTTAGTCAGTTACACCAACAAGATTAGGATTTTAGGGCCTTGGATTAGGCGAGTGGAGAGTTAACTCTCCAAGGCCATATAAACGTCAAACCTAGGAGTTTGAATAACGAGAGAAAATCCAATAGAGTTAGGAAGACCAGGAAAGCTCCGGATCTGGGAGTTAAGCACGAGGGTCTGTGAAGACAGGGAAGAGAGATACCCCCTCTCCTACTTGTCCGAACTTACCTCACGACTGTTCCGCCTGGCTTCTGCGACGAGTTGGTATCCATAGTTGCTGCTCCTAGGGAACTACACAGGTGGCTGCGGAGGGGAATCCTGTGGCACCTGAGGTTGACGTTGCATCACTCTCAACGGTACTACTGGAGGGCACCCTTGCGAAGCTTGGGGGCTTGCACCGGCGCAGGCTTTTGTTAGGAGGTCAGCGTAACTTCCTATGTTACCTTCGCTGATAGGACTGGGCCGTCATTATCCCAGACTATCTTCGGAAGGCCCCTGACTCCACTTTCTTGTATTTTGGTGTCCGGTCCTCATCACCCGGAGCGGAAATACTTGGAAGTTGTTTGACTGGCTGATATCTTTAGGGACTTTCTAGTGTGTGCTCTTTGTTCCTTGTATATAGTTGGCTTTAGGTATTTTAGTCTAGTCACGTTTGGACATTGTGTTCTGAGTGACCGGCTTACCACTCTACCAATCTTGAAAGGCTTTTGGTCGTTCTTTCAAAAGTTGTGGAGTTGCCTCCTCAAGGGAAAAGGTTTTGATTGCTTATCCATATTCCTTGAAAAGTTATTTCTATATTCCCGTAGAGGAAGGGTCTTTGGAACAGTTAGACATGGCCAATATTCCCGTGGAAACCAACCAAGGTGCCCTCCCGAAAGGGGATCCTTGTGCTTTTCCTTCCTTTGGAAACGTTGGTACTCCCTTGATGGCCACTTTGAATATTCCTGGGTTGAATGTTGGACTACCCGTTTGGCTGTGGTCCACTCCGAATATTCCAAATGCTCTTGAAGCTTCTCAGTTGAATGCTTTATTTCAAGGGCATCACATGGATGCTAATTGTTCATCTTCTCTCAAAGAGAAATCTGGGGTTCCTTCTTCTCCTCCTTCTTGTCACAAGAAATCTAAAAAGAGGAGAAAGAGGAAGTCAAAGAAGAAGAATAATTCTATCCTTTCATCTTCAACCTCTGCGAGTCATGTTGAAGATGAGCCTTCAACCACTGTTAGTCATGCTGGGGGCACAAGTCTAGTCACTGAAAGTCACACTAGCACTTCATCTTCAACCTCTGCGAGTTATGTTGGAGATGAGCCTTCAGCCACTGCTAGTCATGCTGGGGGCACAGGTCTAGTCACTACGAGTCATACTAGCAAAGAGTCACCGACCTCTGCAAGTCATGTTCAGGACTCTCTGTAAACCACTACTAGTCATGTTGGCGGAATGGAGGTTGATAAGTGGTGGGCTCCAGTATTGTAGCAATAATGCTACAACTCCTGGAGCTCCCTATCTCTAATTTTATCAACTCGGTAGTTCGTACAAACTTGGAAGCGACGGTGCTGTATGCACAAGTACTAGCTCTTGCCGCAGCTGTCACTTGGTCAGCTGGCACAAGTCCGCTAGGGGCTCAAGCCAACTTCTATGAGCTCTTAGAAGAAGCTTTTTAATTGATGGATGAAAGCTAACTCGAAGGAAGCTAATCTAATTGCAAAAAGAAACTGAAAGCCAAAAAGAAACACAAACCCTAGCAAACCCTAGCAAACCCTAATTCTACCAACTAGTCCTACTGATGCAAAAATGAGAATGCAAACTATGAGAAGAGATGCCATTACTTCTAGGAAGGTAAAATTCATGTGTCTAAGTTATCACTATCTGAAGAAAACATCTTTTTGTATTTTTGATTAAGTTGTTGGAATTATCATGCATGTGCTTCTAACTAGTTTTCCACTGTGCAGGGATGGATCAAGGGATGAAATGATTTGGGAAAGGTTGGGATGGTACAGAGAGGGTCTAAGGGATACCTGACATTCTCTCTGAGAGTTTCACAAAGTTTGGATGACATGCAACCGTGTTTATGAACTTCTACAGGAAGTCTGCAGGGGTTTCTACAGGAAAGTCCTGTAAGTCTTCTACAGGATGTTCTGTAATTCTTCTACAGGATGTTTACGAATTGGATTTTTGAGGATGGATGGTTGAGGGAAGATGCATGGATGGTTATGGAGGTAGGATGGGGGTCTGAAGTGACCCAGGAACTGATGGATGGAGTGGTGAGATGATGTGGAAAGCTGACTTGGCTTGAAGGTAGTTGAGACAACAATGGGGAAGAAGGTAAGGTTACTTGGCAAAAGAGCAGATGGGAGATGAAGAAACAGACTTGGTGATGGAGGAGCTGACCTGAACGAGGCTCAGATGAACGAGGAGGTGATGAAGGTGATAGAGATGCCCTGCACAATGCTTATTCAAACAAATCAATGAATTCTTGCACACAAACCAAGTCCTAGCTAACTCAATCCAATTGTTAATGAATGAATAAACAACAGCCTTGTTTGAAAAGAGAACCATATACATCACGTGAGCAAGAACATGCCAAAAGATCTAAATGCATACAAACTCCTACCAATCGATTCTAAGCATAAAAAGCTACGTTACCCATCAAAACCAGCTACAATAACAAAGCAAGATCTAAAGAGCAGATTTTTTCTCAAGAACGCAGCAAACACATAAATATAAACAAGGGAGGTACTGGGCGCTTGAGATGGGCCCAACCCCAAGAACTACAGCCTCCCAAGAGCGATTTAGAGCTGGTGCAAAGCTGGATCCATCTTTATTAATCAAGAAATGAAAAGTTACATCAAACTGTCCACAAGAAGAACTTTGAGCATGAGATGAAAGCAAAGCTAATCTACTGCATACAAAATCGAACTACAAGCTAGCTAACTAATGGCTAAAACAAAATGACTAACTAGCTACAAAATGACTACCCACTAGCTAACCCAAATGAGGCCCCAAGCCTTCTTATTTATACAATTTTGAGGACCCAACAGTCCTCCTAAAAGTTAGGGACTTGGCTGCCCAAGACTTGGAGTTAACAGCAGTCCAACTTGACTTGCTTGGCTGCCCTTGTGCTCATTGATTTGGTGGCCTTTGAACTCCGATCTGATGGTGGAGAATTCGAGGTAAGGGCCCATAAATGAGGGGGACACCTTCCTACAAATCCTCTAGCTTGTTCTCCCACGAATTTGGCTGCCAAGTGCTCATTAAGACCTTCAAATTTGTCTCTAAGTTGACCAAAAAGGCTACACAAAGCACCCATTGGACTTGTTGGCATAATGACTAACCAAATTCACTCTATTAACATAAAAATAATCAAAAACATGCAATAAACAAATGAGAATGGTGGACTAAGCCAAATTAGGAGGTTGAATGAGCCCAAATAATTGTACATTTTTGGGGCTCATCATCACCCCCCTACTGAAAGTGTTGCTCATCCTCTGAGCAACCAAATCTCTCCCCTTGTCTTTGATGGCCCTAGTGACTTCCTTGGCTAGCATCTCGGCCGATTTCTCCTTTGGCTTCCATCTTTTCAAACTTTCCTGTAGAAACTGTTCGCTGGCTTCCTGTAGAAACAGTCTCTGTCTTCCTGTAGAAACAGTCTGCTAGCTTCCTGTAGAACGAATTTCACTGATTTTACTTGCAACCGCTTCTCCCTTGGCATTTGTGTTATTTTACCACCCACAGCTTTGGCTTCATCAGCTTGTCCTTTTTCTTGCTTTTCCTTCTTGCTTTTTCTGTGGTTTTTCCTGTGCTGGCTTGTCCTAGGTTTTCTCTCCCCTAGCTTCCTTACCCTTAGTTTTCTTCTCTGCCTCACCATCTTGCTTCCTCATGCTCTGTTTTGGCTTGTGCACTGACCAGAATGGGAATTCTGTATATGACTTCCTCCCTAGAATGTGGAGGACAGTATCCCTCAAGTGCTTGTCCTTTGCAAACCATTCAACTAGTCCTGTCATGTTTTTCACTCTACTGAGTCTTGCCATAGAAAAGATAATGGGCTTTTTGCGGTCATTAAAAATACACATGTGTTTAGCTGCCTGTTCAGGATTGAACAAGAGTTCCTCAATTTAACCATGTAAAGTAGTAAGATGGTGCTGCTTCCCTATATAAGGGAAATAAATCTGCATGATTCATTGCAATTAGCTCTGCAGTAACTGGCAAGAGAAATGATATTTTTCTTCATATTGTTTCAGTATATGTCTGAATATGGGTATTTGGTCTTCTCCAAAGCATGGGCTATGTTGCACTGAGTGATTTCTTGTCTATGTGAAATCAGAGATGCAACCAAATTTCCATCATTGTAATTGCCAATGATCAGATCAGGTTGACCTTTTAGCTCTGCCGTTACTTCATTTAATACACCCTCTGAAAATCTTTCCCAGTAAGGCCACACACCAAATCGAGAAACCCATTTCTGCAGAGCTCATTTTGCTGTTGTAAAGGGTACCTGGAGTATCCTTGAATGTTGTGTTCCACGAATTCTTTCAATTCGTTGATTGCATGTTGTACCATAGGCCTCAGGAATCAACCGAGTCACCACAATAATTTCAGGTTTGATGTCCAATCCTTGATGTTTTTATTCTTAGCAACATTTCATTCTTCAATGCATGGGAAAACAAGTCCACCACCTCAGGGGTTTCCCATAACTTCTTGGAGTCCGAAGGTTCTTTTCTAATGAACCCTCCTAGCATGGTAAAAAAACTCTGTTTTTTTTTTTGTTCTGAACTTTCCTGCTTGTGTACAGAAGGAGGACTTCGGGATTTCTCTACACAGAGCGCAGAGCTACGTCTCCGTTATGCGCACAGTCATATAAAATTCACAATTTTTCACCGGTGAGCCTTAACTGTGTCTCAATTTTTCTACAGGAGGGATTTTAATTGAAGACCCTGAAGAAAATCTCACATGCAGACTACGAAGACAATTCCAGGCAGCAATAAGAAAATGGATTTTGAATTCATAGAAAGACTTGCATACTTCAGTTGAGAATGTCACAAATGCAAAATAATCAGCGGATGGTGAGGGCATTTCACGGTTGCGTTCAATTGGCTGTTTATGGAAGCTTCCACTGATGGAGGGTGAGCTGGCGAGGTGCACGTTGGCCCCATGCAAACTGTAGTTCTGCAATGGCATAAGAGTTTTCTGTAGCAATCTTGATGGCGGCTGCTCTTGTGCTAATAAAAATTACCAACAAAATCCACACTTCCAGTTGTGTGCAAGTTGACTAACAGCTGAGCGCTCATTCTGCGTGATTTTTGGAGTGAGGTGGCACATACGTGCGTCGGCCCATGCAAACTTTGGATCTCCATTGCAGTGTTTAACTATCTGTTCCCTGTTTGTGATCACATCCATCAATCACGCTGCAGTTTAAACGGTCACCACCACCTGATTTCAATTTTCTTCTTGAGATGGCTGAGCACACGTGTCTCATTCACCCGCCGAGTGCTATTGAACTAGATGTGGGTGGCTAGTTAGCTGGCCACCGATTTTTTTAATCCTAACCATCTCATTCATTCATGCAATGCTCAGATTAGATTCATGCAAACAGAGGAATCGGTTTTGTCACGTACCTGAAAGTCGACTGGCTGCTGTGAAGCTTTTTGCTGCATGCATGTGTTGATCTTCATTTGCTGCATGTATGGTGGCTTGACTGATGATTTATGGCTGTTTTTTCTTTTGCAGGTGTCCTCTGGACGGATCTAAGCTGCAGGAGTTCATTTCCACGTTCAACTCTGCCCGTTCAAGCTGCTGCCATTGAATTTTCTCAGGACCAGAACTTCTTTTTGCCATTTCTCCCAAACGGTAGATCGGTTTGATCTGAAACTCGGTGAGCATGTTACTACCATCATTATGCATCTCCCATAGCAAATTCGTGATCAATGGATGCATGGATTTCGAGAAAAATGAAAAATGGCTGAATATTTCAGAGGTCGATTTCTCGGAAACCGTGCATCGGAATCGGATGAAACTGCTTGGGTAGGCTACTATCACCCATGTGCATCTCCCCATGAAACAAGTTTTGAAACGGATGCACGGTTATGGAGAAAATGAAAAAATGGCTGATGGTGATGGAGGCTGATTTCTTGGAAACCGTGCATGGGAATTGCATGAAACTGCTCAGGCATGTTGTCATCAACCTTGTACAATCCCCCATAAAACGGTTTGTCAAATGGATGCATGGTTTTCAAGTTATGGCAAAAACAAATTCTGCTCTATGTGTTTTTGCTTCAAGGCACTTTGCATTTTGGTTGCATGGTATGACAAAATGAATTTTGGCTGTGATGCAGGTATGGAGATGATGGAGGATGAGTTGGAAGACTGCATGAGGACTTCTGAACCCTTGAGGAAGCTAGCATGTTCGCCAAACCACTTTTTGAAATGCATGCCTAGTTTCCCACAATTTCTACAGGAAGTTCCTGTAGAAGCACAACGAGAAGCACAAGGAGGTGAAAAAATGATGGAGAAAGGCAAGGGATGGACACACAAGTGCTTGTAGGCCTAATCAACAGATTCCCACCATTAGATTCACTTTTGAAATTGTATTTGGCTCGTCCAAAGGTTCTATAGGATGTTTCCTGTAGAAATACAGAGCTTCCTGTAGAAGACACAGTTTTGAGGAAAGAAGCATAATGACATGAAAAAAATGATGGAAAAGGGGTGAGGAATGGAAACATGGATGTGGGTAGGCCTCATGGACATATTCCAAGCCTTCAGGTCCTCCTCGGAGATCAATTTGGCTTTTTTGTAAGCTTCCTGTAGAAGATACGAAACTTCCTGTAGAAGGCACAAAAACTTCTTTGTCTTTGATTTGAGTGCTTCTCCTGTCATGAAACGTCCTTCTTTAACTTGCAATGTCATTGCTGCAACATGAAATGGAGATTAGCTTTATTTTTCTCTTTCTTTTTTTCCTCTTTTTTTTGAAAAACAACTAGGGCGCCTCATGGAGTTTTTCACCCTAATTGCCTGCCTTGGGCGCCTCCAAGGGAGGTTTTCACCCAAAGATCTTTTTCTCTTTTCTCTTTTTTTTTTCCAACCCATTGACCGCCTCATGGAGGTTTTCAATCAATGAGCCAATCTAAGGTGCCTCCGAGGAGGTTTTCACCTTAGATTTCTATTTTCCTCTTTTTTCATTTTTTTCTCTTTTTTTTCTTTTTCTTTTTTTTCTACCCTACCCTACTTGAAAAAAAAATCATTTTCAAGTATAAGAATACTTCCAATGGAGCCATGTGCACATCGATATTAGAGAAAAAATGATGTGAAGGCTCGCAATGCATGCTTTGATAGGTACCCAGATCTTAGAGACCAAATGATCTGGCTTTGAAGGGATCAAACGAAGTTGAGGAAGAAAGTACTGTTGCAACTTAGTGACCTTCTGAAACCATATCTCAATATAGCTTTGATATCCTTGGTCCTTTTGCTGATCTGAATCATTCTTCATGTCACCTTCTGCCATGACCGTCTCATCTTCCTCTTTTTGCTGATCTTTCCCTTGAGTACATGGAGGATTTGATGATAACCATGAAGGAACTCTCTCGATCTCTGATTCTGATCTCTCCTCTTCATTAAGTGCAGCCCTTGGTTCTTTGATATCCTCTTTTGAATCTTCTTTTACTGGATGTGATCCTTCAATGCTTTCAAGATGATCTCTTTTTTGCATTACTTTTCCTGAGCTTTGGTGAACATCATTGATCTCACGAGGAATCATTTGCACATGTTGTGCCTCAGATTTGCAATGGGGTTGAGCTGCTCCATTGCATGGTTTTGGAAATGGAGGTACGGGTAGCTGAGTGGAGGTGGGAAATTGAGATGGAGATGGATGGCATTGTGGTTGGGTAGGCATTTGGGGTTGCCTTGGTTTAGGAGGAGGCGATGGTTTTGGATGAGCAGGTGGTGGAGGAAAATGAGCGGGATGAGAGTTGTACTGGGGCCTCCACTCCTGATAAGGTGCATTCCACTAAGGCTGTGGCTGAGCATAAGAGTGAAATGAATGAGCAACTGGTTGGGTATAATATGGATCTGTGAAGGAACAAGGAGGAGGTGTAGACCAGGAAGGATGAGCAGGGGGACCCCAAGAAGGCATGAAAGTGGCTTGATAAGGGTCATAATAGGTCTCGGGTATCCCTTGCGGTTCCTGCTGGTAAGATCTAGGTCCATGTGGCCTCCTTTGGTTCATATAATAGAGTGATCCAGTGGCTCCCTTGGCTCTTTGATATGCAGCTTTGATTCTGGGCAAGGAAGGGCACTGATCTGTAGGATGGTATTCTTCACATACAAAACACACTTCTAGGGAGTGCATTGGACATTCGTTCCTAGGATGCTTTTTAAGGCACCTAGGACAAAAAATGACCAAAGCCCTCTTGGCTTCTTCTTGCTTCTTTTGGATCCGCAAGGTATCCAGTTGCATGGCAAGAAACTGCCTCATGTCACTCTTGAAATCTTCGATCTGATTTGCAAATTCATCTTTGGATAAGGGACTGCTCCCAACATTTCTGCTTGTAGCCATTTGCTCCAGAGGAATGTTTTCTTCTTCTTCTCCCCTAGAGGTTCTTTAAATATGCCTTGATGTCCACCCAGGGGTTCTTTCATCACAGCCATCGAAGAAGAACGTTGGCTGTGTGAAGCAGTGGGGGTGTTGTGCAATCATTTTTCTAACTTATCTCTACTCCTACAAAGCACGAAATGAAATATTTTTGGTTGTTTTTTGCTTTTTCCTACTTCTACTTGCAAAACTGAAATAGATTGAACTGCAACTAACTATCTTGCGAAAATGAAAATGCGGAATTGAAATGAAAGCAGGAAAGGACTAATCTATTTTGCTCAAATGAAATTGCAAGAATGAAATGCTAGTCTACGCTTGCAGAAAGGAAATTGCGGAATTGAAAGGCTATTCTAGGAAAGCAGGAAATGCTAATCTATGAAAGCAGGAAATGCTAATCTATGAAAGCAAGAAATGCTAATCTACTTTTGCATAAATGAAATTGCATAATGGAAATGAAATAAACTACTTAGCAGAAGGTTGTAGTAGAAAATAGAAGAATAGCAACAATCACCAATACTCTGCCGCTTCCCCGGCAATAGCGCCAAAAAGATGGTGGGCTCCAGTATTGTAGCAATAATGCTACAACTCCTGGAGCTCCCTATCTCTAATTTTATCAACCTGTTACACTAAAAAATGTCACCATGACTATTTACAGTTAGTATGGCTCAATCAACAGTCATGCTACCCTCTTAGGCAAGTCTTATGCCTCTGCTCTCCATGTCAAACTCCAAAAAAGAGAGAAAGTCTTGTATAAATGTATTTATCTCTGGGGACGCAGGTTCTCTCAACCTTACCTGCGGGGACGCTCCCAATGTTCACAAAAGCTGCATCCAAAGACGCTCTGTATGTAAAGGGACAGGTGCGTCCCCCTGTAAAGGTTAGAATGCGCAAGTTTCATCTTTAAAAAGTTACTTATGGTCATTTCTAGAGCATTCTAGAAGGTTGTTCGACGTGTATTGGGCGCCTCCAGATGGTTCATGCACTCCTATCAAAGAGGAACTTATCCCATCAATAAGGGAGCTATCCCACCCAAAGAGGGGATTATCCCATTGATGGTGGACCTGATTAACCTCCTCTTGAGCACTATAAATATAGGCATTGGGCCAGAAGGAGGGGAGGTTGAAGCTATACATTTTCTAAGGGTAAATGCTGTAGGAATTAGGACTCCCATTTAGAAGCGTGTGAGGAGAGATTGCCATCTTTGCTTGTTCTATTTGGAAGTGGGTTTGCTTTGTCAAAGTAAAGGAGAACTCTTGACGGACCCTAGGAAGGACTTGCACAACACCAAGGCTCAGGTTGTATTTGTTCTTTTTGTTACCTATTAATGCAAATGAGTCCATTCTTCTCAATAACTTGTTGTTTATGAGTTATTTCATGTGCTCCTTGGTCTACATGTTGAATATGCTTTGTTTTATGTTATAATCAGGTGCTATTTAATTGTTTGACTGTTGGTGATTACAGGTTTTGGAGAAAAGGAGGAGCTCATCCAGATCAACAAAGCTTGGACTTCTACAACAGCGTTTGGACAAAGGTAAGAACGAAACACTTGATATCTCATATCATAATGCATGTTTAGAGAAGGATAGATCTTATTTGTCTTGTTTGTCACTAGAGAGTCTTAGGCTCCTAGGGAGGTTGGTTGTGTCCGCACAATCGACTCTTTCCGCCTGACAAATTGGCGACCATACTGGGGAATCCATTAATGTGAAAAGTCTTTTCCTTTGTATGAACTTTGCTCTGAGAAAAATAGTTTATTTTTCTGGTTTTTGGCTCTGTGACTTTGTCTTTGGGTGGGTTAGCTTAGAGTTAGAATCCTTTTAGTTTTTCTTGAGTTTTTCAGTAGGACGCACCCTCTGAGTGCTGCACAGTGCGTCCCTGGACGCACTGTTGCTGTGTGCACAGAGCGGGCCCGCACCTGTTCTAACGGGTCGCCTGCGTCCCCCTGCTAAAAGTTGAGAAAACTCCATTTTTTGCTTTTTTTCTCTTAGATTTGTTTTTTCTTAGTTTTTACTGCCCAGATTCATTAGTCCCTTGTCAAAGATCTTCACCTGAACTTGTTTCTATAGCATTGAGTGTTTTAGTGGATTTCATAGAAGTTTAAGCCCTAGGGTTTGATTTTTGAGTAGGTCTTGTAGTGACTTTGGCGGTAGAAGTTGTCAAGCCTTAGATCTCTCTGGTTTTGTCAACATTCTTAGAAGTCAGACCTGTCATAAAGTCTACCTGTGTGAGCAACTTACCATTGAGTTGTCTCGTTGGCGAATTTCGAAGTGCTTGTTGATTAAGTCTTGAATTCCATTTTACAAAAAGAACAAAAAGATTTGAGTTTTGTTTTGACTAGTCTTTTGATTCTGCATTAGCTAGTCCTTGATTTGATTTTGATCAAGTAAAACAACCTAGAATCATCTTTGTGAGATTTTGCCTTGTTAGGTTTGTTTAGAGTAATTTATCTTTTGATTTGCTTGTGAGTCAAGTTTTCATAGTTTTTGTAGCTTTTGAGATTGTTTTGTGTTAAGATAGGTTTATATGCTTTATTAAAAAGAGAAAATACAAAAATATCTCCTTTGAAAAGTTTTGTTTCAAGTAGCTTTGAAAGTTTTGAAAGAAAAAGAGTTTTTCGTGCAAGTAGTTTGTGTGCTTGAAAAGAAAAAGAGAATTGTTTCTTTGATTGTCTTTTCTAAGGAAGTTGTTTTCTCTCTAAAATTTGCATTCTCTCAACTCTCTTAGTTAAGAATTTCATTGAAAAAGGAAAAGTAGAGTAAATCATCTTAGGTGCATCTTTGTAGTGGTTGGAGTCGAGTCTACACACCATTGGTTTCACTTCCACTACCTTGTGACTTTAAAGAACAACCATAAAAGTAACGCTTAAAGTAAAATCGAAATAGTAACTTTTATTTACTAGGGCTCTGAAGCACCAATTTAGATCAGGCTAGTGTCTTGGAGTAGGTGAGTAATTAACTCTCCAAGACAACAAAACCAAACAAGTAGCTTATCTTGTGATAGATTAAATCCAATTGTCTCATTTGTACTCTGGGAAAGCTCCTCTTAAAGGAGAAGCACGAGCTCGTGTCCGAACCAGTGAGGGGATCATTACCCCCTCATTGGGAACGATGCCAGACACGCACGTATTACAAACGGTAAACCTCGGATTAACCATTGTCAAGGAGCCAGGGGTCACTTGTCGGTAAACCTTGGATTATTGTCAAGGAGCCGACAAGGGGATTGAGCTTGCTACTCTGCCCTTGCGTGCTGTCGGAGTTTAGACTGTTCCCCCAGGTGCATTTGTTGCGGTTGGTAACCTTAGTGGCCATTATCTTTAGGATTCTACCGAGGTGACGGTGGAGGGAAGGTCCCACTATACCTGGAGCAGACGTCGGTTATACTCACTTGGATTTTCTGGGGGGTTCACTTCACTCGAGACGGTTAAAGTGGAGGAACTTGGTCCAGTCTATTCATTAAGCAGGTTGCCGGGGTAACTGTTCCACCCGCCATTTCTGTACTGAATCCAGCGAGGTTGGGCTTCATCACCAACTAGCGCTTTTGGTCCGGAAGACTACTGTTTGTGTTTGGTTTGACGCCCTAGATTCTTTAGGCGTGTGATTCAAATTTGTTTGGTTCTTTAGAGGCTTTAGGTGGTTTGATTTGAAATTTTATTTTGTTTTCGTGTGTAGTAGTTAAAAGTTTTTAGCTGTGGCGGAATTACCGAGACAGTCCCGTAGACTTCGGCGGAAGTCTCCTGAGATTGTTACCGGAATAGATTTGTTAAGAAAGCTCCGTAAATCGCGGGGTGAATCTCCTGAAGACATTCTGGGTCAGTACGAAGGGTTAAAGGTCCTTGTAAGTCCTCCTAGTGACAGTAGAGTAGGTTCACCTGAAGAAGGAGAATCTTCCTTGGTAGTCCATCCAGATTACCAAAGTTTAGAGACAGGTTATAATCCCGAAGCTGTTTCAGTTTCTGAACTTATTGGTAGTTTTTCGTCTGCTAGTGATACAGGCGAAGAACCTGAAATATCTAAACCTGTTACTCCAACTTCTAGTGTTCCAGATTCACCGAGAATAGAAAGAATTATCATCGAAAATCTTCCTACTGGTTTGATTGCTATAGAAGAACTTGCTCCAGAGGAGGATATAGGTGTCTCTAACCTTGAAGGTCAACTTACTATTGATCTAAGGGAGCGTGAATCCATCTTTTACAGTCCTCCTAGAAGTACTTCTTAGTACCTTGCGTTAACCAATTTTTTAGACAACTCAGGGGTAGGTTTTTCTACACCTCGTACTCCTTTTCCACCTGGAGGTATTTATACTCCTGTAAATATGTCTGGTCAGTCGTCCGTGTTTACTCAAAGTCCTGAATCTTTCTTACACGGCGGTCCTTCTGTCCCCACTGGGTATCAATCACTTTCTGGTACCTTTGCGGGGGCATCTCCTCAACCCGTTGATCATGGGTTATTTGCTGGAAACAGTGGTAATATACCATTGGGTGTAGGAGACATTTACATGATGTCAGGTTCAGTTCCCGTTTCCCAACCTCAAGGTGGCTGTTGTGGGGAAAAGTATCCGACTCGGATGACCCTATCCCTACTCTAAGGGTGACAGTCCTTAGCAACAACTGAAAGTAAAGCTTTGATATTTTCCTTTATGAAAGTACAGAGAAGGAAGAAAAGATTGACCAACCGGTGTCTTTCGCTTTTGTCGATCCTGTCCTCCCTCTTTGTCTCTTGTTCCCAGCTCCTTGCTCCCTTTGCCGGTCCAGCTACACAAAGATCCTGCACAAACAAGAGAAGGAAAACTACAAGAAACATGTACTCATAACTGTTGCATGGATTAGAGTGAATCAGATATACAAGTAAATACAATACATCAATGCAATACAAGTATATAGGAGAACATTCAAAGCTTTATTGATAGAAGTAAAAGGGTTCTGAGAAGGTTACAACCATCAATGGCTCCAATCCAGCAGCACCTCCCCAGCAGCAAGAAATCTCCTCTTCACCTCTATAAAAGCAATCACCCAATAGCTCTAACTGTAAACCAACAGCACTTCCTTGCTTTGCACAAAATTCCAGCCTCCTTAGACCTCATAGAAGAGCTCTATATATAGGAGATTTGGAGAAAGGATGAGTCAGCTTGAGGCTGGCATAAAGCTGACTAGTGTCCTCTCCCACTTTAGTTAAACTTCAGTTCTTAAGTCCACTTGGAGATCCTTGCTTACACATGGAGATCAAGTACCTCTTACTCATCACAGGGCGAATCCCTCGAACCAAGTGTCAGTTTGGAAGCTTCCTGGGCAATTGACACCTTGCAGAATGACTGTGCCACTTGGCCAATCTCGCCCAGCGCAGGTAGCCTTCATTGGAGTTGACTTTCAGCGCAGGTACAAGGAGGAGCAGTTGACATTCAGCGCAGTTGCTCAGTGGAGCAGCTGACATGATCCAAAAATAGCCTGTTTTTGAGTGTTTTCAGGTGGAGAACTGATGGGAAGTGCTGTGGTTTGCTGACCTTGTTCTTCTAGGGGTAAGAACAACATGTTTAGGGACTGAGGATCCCTGTAATTATTGACATTTCATGCTCGATGCTGCGAGGCACAAAAATGTCTATAACAGTGGCCAATTACCGCCTGGGGGGCAACCGCAGTTAACCCCTGGGGGGCAACCTCAAGGTACACAAATCATGTCTGGGGGGCAACCTCAAGGTACACAAATCGTGTCTAGGGGGCAACCTCAAAGTCAGTATGTACCTATGGTGCAATACGTGCCTCAAGGTCAACCCCAGCCTCAATATGTACCCCAGGGTCAACCTTAGTATCAATATCAACCTCAAGGATGGCAACCTCAAGGATGGCAACCTCAAGGGTATCAACCCCAAGGTTATCAACCTCAAGGGTACCAACCTCAAGGTCAAGGTCAACCCCAGTATCAGTATTTACCTCAAGGTTATCAACCTCAAGGTCAATACTCGAGTCAAGGTTATCAACCGCCTCAAGGTCAGTCATATGTTCCAAGTATGGGAACTGCACCTTACAATTATCAATCCTACCCTCAATCTGGTTATGGATCTCAGTATCCTCAACCTGTTACAGGTCAATACCCTGGAATGTTAGTGTGGGATCCATCACAGGGTCAACAGGTGTTGCAGCCAAGTATACAGATGGTTCCTCAAGCTGGACAACCCGTAGTTTCTGGTCCAACCCAGCAACCGCAACCTGTCCAGTCAAATGTTCAAACTTCTGTAACTTCGGTAGTTACTCAGCCGCCAATTGCACCTAGTACTCCATCTCAAACGACTGCTGCAACTACCGCTACATCTACCATACTTACTTCTGGAGTATCGACGGCTCCAGTTTCTACTGTCCCTGTTACCACACCTCAGACATCTTTACCGTTGTCTGGATCTACGATTCAAACCACGGTCCAGATGCCTGTAGGTCAGCCTGGTATAAGTACGGTTGTCACTACTCAACCTCAATTTGTTCAACCTCCGTACCAGGGACAGTACCAACATGGGCAAGCTGTCCAACAACCGGTTTACCAGTATCAACCGTATCCTGGGTACACTTATCAACAACCTCAACAACCCCAGTACGGTCCGGTTAATCCTGGTTTTCCAGGAGGATATAATATCCCAAATGCGACTCCTGTTCCTAGTTATCCTGGATATCCTCCTCCTGGGGCTGGTATTGTGACCCAGAGTTTTAGAGATCCTAACCGGCAGTTACCGTTTATCGCAACTTTGGATTTACCAGACTTGACGCGCCTAACGAACGATCCAATTCAATATCTTCAGTTCTGGCCGCCAATGCCAAACACGTTGCCCAGTGATATACCCAAGTTTGAAGGTAAGTCTGGAGAGGATCCGTCCAATCACGTGATGACTTACCACCTCTGGTGTGCTTCAAATTCTATCTCGGATGATTCGATCCGCTTACGTCTTTTCCAACGTACACTCATTGGTCTCGCGGCCAAGTGGTACATTGAGTTACCACGGGCCTCTTTTTACAATTTTAGCCAGTTAGCTACCTCGTTCTTAACTCACTTTCAGTTGCCGGTCAGATACGATAACGACACGGAGTTATTAACTTCACTAAAACAATCGACGTCCACGTATATTTCTGATCACATTCATGAGTGGAGACGTCGAAGAAGACTAGTGAAAGTTTTTATCCCGGACCAAATCTTAGCTAAATGGTTTGTCAAATCATTATTACCGAAGATTACTGAAGATGTAGCTAAGGCCGGAGTAGTTACTGAGGAGCAAGTCATTGCTCAGGCACAATACCTTGACTTAGTTTACACTCAGTCGGGTACGTTACACGAGAAGATTTCGGATCTTCCAAAATCGAATCAAATCGCTGCTGCTCCTTCGGGATCTCATGCCGCTGATGGTATGATTGGTATCGTGAATACAAAGAGCAAGAAGAAGTCTTCCAAGGCTTCAACTACTCCAATTATCACTTTGCCTGACTCTCCGACAGGAGAGTCTTCTCCTGAACTTCCCGCCGATATTCACGCTGTAGAGTCATCTACGGCCAAATAAAAAAACGGTGGAAAGAAGAAAGGAAAGAAGAAGGCTAAAGCAGACAAGGCTCCAAAGGAGAAAACTGAAAAGTTGAAAACCACTGACGAAAAGCGAAAACCTTGATATCCTTGTCTTATTTGTGAAGAGGATCATTTTACGAGAGATTGCCCTCATCGGGCCGAGGTTGTGAAAATAGTCAAAGGTTCTCCCACTCCTGATGTGTTAAAAAATCCATTTCCGGAGCAGGAGAATAAGATGATAGGTTCTTCTTCGAATGCCAGTGAAGAACCCATTTTGATGATGTCTCATGTGAGGATTGCGACTCGATCGCAAGATTATGGTAGTAAGAATCCTGTTGATGGTAAGGAAGCAGAATCTTCTCATTCTAATCCATCAACCTCAGCTCCTGGTTCCGATCCACTACAGATCGAAAAACCTAACCCAGACTTAGTAATTAAACCGCCCGCCAAGGGTGTACTTCGAAGGTCTGCTTTCAATCCACATGCGAGAGTGGCCCAGAATTACAACATTGTTGAGGACTTAGCTGTTTCACCCTCAGCAATGTCGGCGTTAGAAGTGCTGCAATCATGCCCAGCACAACGAAAATTGCTTTTGTCGGCTATCGGAGCTGTTGATGTTCAGGATCCGAATCTAATGATCTTCGATCTAGAAAATAGTACACCGCGTCTCCCCCATCAAATGGCTTTCCAAATTCCAGTGATAGTAAAAAACATGCCTATTCATCGGACTGTGATTGATGAGGGAGCTTCTACGTGTATTATGTCGATTCAATGTTGGAGATCCCTTGGTTCTCCTTCGTTGAACCAATCTCCCACCATCCTTAAGGCCTTTGATGGCCGTGGGTTCCGTCCGTTTGGTATTCTACAAGAATTGCCTATAGGGGTAGAAGGTAAAACCGTTAGTTTGGATGTGGAAGTGGTTGATGCCCCTCTAGACTACAACCTTATTTTGGGTCGAAGTTGGTCATATGCTATGACAGTGGTCGTTTCATCGGTCTTCAGAATAATCAAGTTTCTACATAACGGTAAGATCGTGACTATTGATCAGCTGACATACTTTTCATCCGACCCAGCCTCTTCAGAGAGTATCCAGCATGTCGGTAAGACGACAATCCCTTATAGGGACGTTGGTGTAGGTTTAGTTAAAGATTCCGGTTTACTGGGAACTTTTCCTCTCCCTCCACTCAACGTAGATCCTTCGTTTGCAACAATTCATATGATTACATCAGAAAACATTATTTATGATGATCCTTGGTTCATCCCATCTGACTCTGAGATAGACTCATTCGGTAATGCTATGCCCTTGAGTCCATATGAAATTGCTTATGAAGCTCTCATGTCTTTTACCGACTTTCATTCGACCGAGGTCGACCAAATGAATGTGGTCAGTGAAGAGTCACTTTTCACCTCACCCTTAGAACGGATAGCGTTTCCCGAAGTCGTGTCATCTGACGAACAACTTCGCGAAATCCTAAGTGTAGACGATCTACCATGGGAGGATCTCCATCACAGATCTTCGTTTTTACCTAAGGATGATGCATTTGAAAATGATTTTTCATCTATCTTTACCGCTGAATATGTCAAAGACGCTCAGGATCCAACGAAACATTTTGATTCAGAGTTGAATTTAGGGAATATTTCTCGTACTATTCCCATTGATATTTCAGTGAAGCCCGGAATTGAGGAAAACATTCATATAGGTGCTGCTTGTACAGAAGAAGAAATCCAAACTTACAAGGCCCTATTCCAAGAATTCCGCGATGTGTTTGCCTGGTCTTATGAGGAAATGTCGGGAATCGATCCTGCCATTGTTGTTCATGAAATAAAGACCTACCCGGATGCTAAACCCGTCCGGCAACGGTTGCGTCAGATTCACCCTCGAAAAGTGGCTGCGATTAAAGCAGAAGTCGAAAAGCTGTTGAAAGCAGGTTTCATATATCCGATCCCGTTAACGGATTGGGTATCGAATATTGTTCCGGTCAACAAGAAACAAGGAACAATAAGAATCTGTATCGACTATAGGGATATAAATCGAGCTTGTCCAAAAGACAACTATCCTACGCCTTATATCGATCAAATTATTGATGATTGTGCTGGAAGTGAAATGTTTTCCTTTATGGATGGTTTTTCGGGCTACAATCAAATCAATATTCTACCTGCCGACCAACCAAAAACGGCATTCATTTGTCCATGGGGGACATTTGCTTATTGCAAATTACCTTTTGGGCTTAAGAATGCCGGGGCCACTTTTCAACGGGCGATGTCTTATGCATTTCATGACATCAAGCACATTGTGCAACCGTATCTCGATGATTTTCCTGCTCATTCTTTACATCGAGCTGATCACCTTGTCCACCTACGAGCAATCTTTATGAGGTGTAGGCATTATCGAATTCGGTTGAATCCCCACAAGTGTGTTTTTTGTATAGAAACAGGTCGATTACTAGGATTTGTTGTTTCAAAAGCCAGCATTCGCGTCGATCCCTTGAAAGTCGAGGCTATCATCAACTTGCCTCCTCCTTCGAGTTTGTGCCAACTCCAAAGTTTGCAAGGGAAAGCGAACTTTTTACGCCGATTCATCCCAAACTACGCCGAGGTCACTAAAGGTTTTACACGGTTGTTGAAACAGAACGCACAATTCTTTTGGGACGAGATTGCTCAACAATCTTTTGATGCACTTAAACACGCGTTGACCCATGCACCGTTGTTGCATCCTCCCAACTACAACCAGGACTACTTCTTATACCTCGCAGCTTCGCATTCCACCATTGGAATGGTGTTAGTTCAAGAAGATGAATTTGGAGCGGAACATGTGATATATTATCTTAGTCGGACCTTAAATCCCACTGAGTTAAAATATTCGCATGTGGAGAAATTGGCCCTGGCAGCTGTTCAAGCTGTCCAGCGTTTCCGTCACTACATTCTTCTCCGTAAAACTACAGTTATTTCGGATTGCAACCCTATGATTTATATTTTGACAAAAAAACTGCTAGGGGGCAAGTACTCTAAATGGATTGTTATCCTGCAAGAGTTCGACTTGGAGTTCGAGAAGTCCAAGTCTAAGAAATCCTTAGTTTTTGCGGAATTGATGTGTGATTTCTCGAGTGCTGACACAGAGACTGTGGCAGAAGAGTCCATTCCGGACGAATCTTTGTTTCTTATCAGTACTGTAGATCCGTGGTACGGGGATATAATCATCTATCTCCAGACCCAAACCTTTCGGCCTGAAGCTTCCAAAGCAGAACGTCGAAAAATTCGGTTTCAATCCCAGCAATACAAAATTATTGGAGATACACTTTATCGCCGGGGGGCAGACTTAGTTTTTCGACGTTGTTTAACTCACGAAGAGGCTGAGAAGGTTTTGAATGATTGTCACTCTAGAGCATGTGGCGGTCATATGTCTGGGTATGCCACAGCTCAGAAGGTGTTGCGCGCTGGCTATTTCTCGCCGTCTATGTTTAAAGATTGTATCATTGCAGTCAGGAAGTGCCACAACTGTCAAGTGTTTGATCGCAGGATGCGCGCTCCACCTGCTCCTCTCCACCCTATAATTTCTGTTGGTCCATTCGCCAAATGGGGTATCAACTTTATTACTTGTAACCCTCACTCGGCCGGGGGGCATGCGTATATCATCCTCGCGTTTGATTATTTTACTAAATGGGCCGAGGCAATGCCTGCATTCGACGCAAGCGGAAAAACAGCTGCAGTTTTCATATTCAATCATATCATAACTAGGTTTGGTGTCCCACAAGCAATCATTACTGACCATGGGAGCCATTTTCGAAACATCATGATGACTGAGCTTACAAGCCAGCTTGGTTTGCGCCATGATAGCTCTACTCCTTATTATCCGCAAGCCAACGGTTTGGTTGAGTCTATCAACAAAGTTCTGGTTATCATGATCCGACGAACCATTGGTGTTCATCAGTCGAATTGGCACAACATGTTATTTTCAGCGCTATGGGCATACCGAACTTCAGTGAAAAATTCAACAGGGTTCACTCCTTTCCAGCTAGTTTATGGCTTGGAAGCTGTGTTACCCATTGAATGCGAAATCCCATCACTTCAAATGGTTGTCGAATTACTTCCAGCTACTTCCGAAGAGGAGAAATGTTTATTGTACTTAGCTAAATTAGATGAGACTCGACGTGACGCTACATTGGCAATCGAGACTCACGCGAAACGAATGAAAGCTCAGTATGATAGAAATGTAACCCCTCGAAGTTTTTCGGAGGGAGACCTAGTGCTATTATATGATCAAGCTAACGATAAGCTAGGTGCTGGAAAATTCGTTCCTATGTGGCATGGACCCTACATTGTAAAGCGAAAGCTAGCAAAAGGGGCTTATGAGCTGGTTGATTTTGATGGGGACTCTTTGGGTAAACCCAGAAATGGACTTTACCTAAAGAGGTATTATGCTTAAATGGTGGGTATGGAGAAATTTTTAGATAGGATAGATTTTCTTTCTAGCTAGTGTGTTTGTTAGTTTAGTCAGTGTGCTTAGCTTAGAGAGTGTGTTTTTCATCGTTATTCTGGCTTATCTTGGTTTTACTCTTGATATTGCAGATGTCGACGCCTCTCCAAACATACATTGGATTTGCTGATGGTGCTTGTCGTAGTACACAGAATATCTCTTCCGCAGCTTGGGTTATCTATTCGCCCTTTGACGAGTTAGTTTCTATGCATGGGGTAATCCTCGGTCAAACAACGAACAACATTGCAGAATACAGTGCAGTGGTTGAATTATTATCCGAATCTATTTCATTTGGAATTCGACGTTTGATAGTGAGGTTAGATTCTGAACTTGTTGTATTACAACTTAATAGAGTTTATACCATTAGAAATCCTGTGTTATTAAGGTTGTTTTTGAGAGTGCGTCTCTTGGAACGTGAATTTGATTACATTGAATATCAGCATATTCCAAGGTCTTTAAATACATTAGCAGATGCAATTGCTTCTCGAATGTTGGACAGACATTTACGATAATCATGCAAGTAAATTTAAAAACATTTCATCACATATGTTAAACAAGATAAGCCGGTAATAGTGATATATATATAGATAGGAGTGTGTCAAAAAATATACATCGTCTTCGATCATAGGTTGAAAAACACCTTATGATCGGCAAAAATGATAAAGTACAAAAAGCCAAAAATGTCATATGTGTCTACAAAAGTGACTAGTCAATCACTGGTGGTGCTCCCTATACGACACCACTGCACGGGCTACCTTACGCAAAAATCTCCTAAACGGTCCAGGGACTGCGACTACAAAGCGCTGAAGCCTGATAGGAATGTCATCCATAGTAGTCTCAGGCATATCTGCCGTCAGACGCTCTAGATCATGCTCCAACTCAGCTAGTACTTCTGCAGCCGCGTCCTGTGGGGCCGGTACCGGTGCAACTGGGTGTCTCCTCTCAAAAGGCCGGAGGTTGGCTGGGCGCTATGGACCAACATCTGCATTTTGAAAATTTTTGCTGTCAGTTTTGAGACGATATATATAAAAACAAAAAAATACATAATTTGAAAACTTGTGAAAAATAAGGTACCTCTGTCATCCCATTGTTCTCCTTGTGGAAGAACCATGTCCGGATCATGTCGAAAATCTACTCCGGCGTACGGAAAGTCCTGGATCGAGAAAACCTGGTCCTCCAACCAGTGAAAGTAACTATCAGAAAATCGAACAACTACCGCGCCCTCGTCAGGATGCCAGGCCATCACCGCAACCCATCGTACTAGCTTTGGCTCCCGAGGACCCAAAATATCAACAGTGAGTTGCTGAGGGATCAGCATCGGAACTCTCTCTAAGGCAAAGCTCACGACTAAAGGCCCATATCCACAAGTTTTCAGTCGTCCGTTCTTTGCCTTAGTCAGTTGGCTCTTCACATTAGCCGACACAGCATCACACCAGTTGAAAATGGTGCCTTGGTAACAGTGAATTGCCATCCGCATTTGGGACCCAGAAGCAATGTGTAAAGCGGTTGCGCCGCAAATTCTGGTAACCGTGAACGCTATAACTTTGAGCTCACGCAGAGAGATGTGTTTGATCTCCACGCCTTTCGAATGGTGTGCACCAGGTGTGCACCAATCTTCCCGGAGACTAACAAGGGATTGGCCACCCGGCCTAGTCCCGGCTAGATTGAGTTGCTCGCCTCTGTTTGGCAAGCCAGTGAGAAAGTATACATCCGAGGGCTCTATCTCGAGCTGGTGCCCTCCTATGTAAAAGCATTGCTCTTGAATGTTCCATCTCTCAACCAGCCATTCTAAGAATCTTACCTGAGGCCTCATGCCCGGTATGGCCCAGTATTTGTATAACCCGCATGCTTTTAGGGCATCCAGGGAAGGTTGGTGTTCTATTGCATCTTCATCAACCTCTTCGTGCTCTCTTTCTCTCCAATCCAACATGGTGAGTGTCCTACACACCAAGAAATAATGATTAGAATTAATTTGGGGAAATTTGAATGGTTATTTGTGAGGATTGGGGTTTCAAATTCCGCGTTCCACGGAGGACGCACCCCGCGTTTGGAACACAGGGCGTCGGGACGCAGCTGGCCTGAAGGTGAGCTGCGTCCCCCGACCATTTTCCTGTATAGGAAAAAGTCGGGGGACGCAGGTCACCTGAAGGGCACCTGCGTCCACCGAGGAGCGCATTTTGAAACCTAAACCCTCCCAAAAAACAAAACTAAAACCTAAAAAACAATTTTAATCGGATAGAAATGAAGAGTAGGATGTTGTAAAATACCTGGAAGAGACGGCGTTCGATTCTGACGGTCGGATTTTCCACAGCGACCACGGGAAGTTTTCTGCCCAAAAGCCCTTTGTTCAACCTCAACAGTAAAACGGTAAAAATGACATGGTAAAAAGTCTTTTTATAGGTTTTTTGGATGAATTTGTTCATTTTTCACCATGAAAATATGTTTTTCGATGTATTTTTGCCTATCTTAAACAGGTATGAGTAATCTGTTGCTTTTTGTGCAGGACAAAGGGATTTAGAGGGAAAATTGTCATTTTTCACCAAAATATCAGAGTCATCTTTTAAGCCCTTTTCTGACTCCTAAAAATATGAAAAGATTGCCGAGCGTTTCTTTTACACTCGTTAAAACGGAATTAAAAGACGGTCCCCTTATAGCTCTTTTCTGACCGTAAAATCAGGAAAAGATTGCTGGGTTTTTGTCGTTTCAAACTCGATACGGAAATAAAACGACGTGTCCTTGATCGCTTTTTACTTTTCAGGTCAGTGGCACTAATTATGAAAGTACTCCTTGGTCGCAAGATCAAGCGGTTCCCCCAGGTATTATTTTATACTTTTTCGGGCTTGAGGGACACAAATCTACGAAAAAGTTCAACTTGGAGTCTTCTTAAGTTTTTCAGACTCTCTAAAATTGAAAAACACCGAGTTTCTCCTATACTGGGCTCGTTAAACATTTCACAGTAAAGGACCTGTTCAATTACAAACAGGAACGAACCACTCCTTCCTAGGGTTCGAATCAAAACTAGGTTGGACTCATCCGAAGGATGAGCTTATAATCAAGCATATGTTATCCTCCTCAAGCTTGTTAAAAATAAAGAGGTACTTGCCAGAAATGGTGGGGGAAAAGAGAGAAGAATGAACCTGTTTGTTACCTTTTGTCTCAAAAGAAACTTTATTACCACTCTTGAACACGACACTTTTCATTCACCTGGGTTGGGAAATCTTTTACCTCACAGTTGATCAAACCACTTTGAAAGTCTTTAACCGGGTTCCGGGGATTAACTTTGAGTTATTCGTCACCAAGCCATCTGTCGTGTCGTTATGTGTTCAAGAGGTCTGCAAGCAAAACTTTCATCTGCAAAATACTTGTCATCCATTTGACCATCCCTGAGTCAGTCCTTACAGCAACATTTCTTCAACTTGAACAATGATTTCGTGTTGCGGGCTTGCCTACAACGGGTCGCTTTCTATCGACATCAGCACATTATCTAGAGAGATGACTTAGAAATCGTCAGTACCTTGAAGTCTGCATGCATCAATGGCAGGTTTCTCGCCTTTGACGTCAGTTTACATCATTGACTTTCGATCGAAGGATTCCGTGAAATGTTCGACATCAACTCATTCATTCACATCTCATGGATTGTACTGGGTACTTTGAGAACCATTGACATTACTGGTGGTCTCTCTCACGCTTGTTAACAGTTTACATCATCGACTGGTAATCAAGTGGTTTCTACCATGTTCGACATCAACTCATTTATTCGCATGGCTAGAATCGTACCAATTCGGGAAGTAGAAATGAAGACCATGGATCTAGTTTCCACCATCCAGGCTATGAGGAGTTTTGTATTCATTATCTAAGTAGACTAATCATAAACAGATGGCTGCACCCATACTGTGTCTACAAAAGTCTATGATTGTGATGTACTGCAAGATCATTCCTGTATCAGAGTAGTTAGTCTGTTAGTTAAAGTTTTGATCTGAGTATGGGAATGCCTACCTCAGTGATGATATAATCTTATACATGTATTTTGTGTTGAAAATTGCAGGTTCTGACCAGGCTCTCCACGGGATAATGCTTGAAATGATAAAGCACTTCACCCTTCCTAGATATTACAAACCCTAATCTATTCCAGGCTTCGCACTTTAGGGGGAAATCTGTTACACTAAAAAATGTCACCATGACTATTTACAGTTAGTATGGCTCAATCAACAGTCATGCTACCCTCTTAGGCAAGTCTTATGCCTCTGCTCTCCATGTCAAACTCCAAAAAAGAGAGAAAGTCTTGTATAAATGTATTTATCTCTGGGGACGCAGGTTCTCTCAACCTTACCTGCGGGGACTCTCCCAATGTTCACAAAAACTGCGTCCAAAGACGCTCTGTATGTAAAGGGACAGGTGCATCCCCCTGTAAAGGTTAGAATGCGCAAGTTTCATCTTTAAAAAGTTACTTGTGGTCATTTCTAGAGCATTCTAGAAGGTTGTTCGACGTGTATTGGGCGCCTCTAGATGGTTCATGCACTCCTATCAAAGAGGAACTTATCCCATCAATAAGGGAGCTATCCCACCCAAAGAGGGGATTATTCCATTGATGGTGGACCTGATTAACCTCCTCTTGAGCACTATAAATACAGGCATTGGGCCAGAAGGAGGGGAGGTTGAAGCTATACATTTTCTAAGGGTAAATGCTGCAGGAATTAGGACTCCCATTTAGAAGCTTGTGAGGAGAGATTGCCATCTTTGCTTGTTCTATTTGGAAGTGGGTGTGCTTTGTCAAAGTAAAGGAGAACTCTTGACAGACCCTGGGAAGGACTTGCACAACACCAAGGCTCAGGTTGTATTTGTTCTTTTTGTTACCTATTAATGCAAATGAGTCCATTCTTCTCAATAACTTGTTTTTTATGAGTTATTTCATGTGCTCCTTGGTCTACATGTTGAATATGCTTTGTTTTATGTTATAATCAGGTGCTATTTAATTGTTTGACTGTTGGTGATTACAGGTTTTGGAGAAAAGGAGGAGCTCATCCAGATCAACAAAGCTTGGACTTCTACAACAGCGATTGGACAAAGGTAAGAACGAAACACTTGATATCTCATATCATAATGCATGTTTAGAGAAGGATAGATCTTATTTGTCTTGTTTGTCACTAGAGAGTCTTAGGCTCCTAGGGAGGTTGGTTGTGTCCGCACAATCGACTCTTTCCGCCTGACACAACCCGGTAGTTCGTACAAACTTGGAAGCGACGGTGCTGTATGAACAAGTACTAGCTCTTGCCGCAGCTGTCACTTGGTCAGCTGGCACAAGTCCGCTAGGGGCTCAAGCCAACTTCTATGAGCTCTTAGAAGAAGCTTTTTAATTGATGGATGAAAGCTAACTTGAAGGAAGCTAATCTAATTGCAAAAAGAAACTGAAAGCCAAAAAGAAACACAAACCCTAACAAACCCTAGCAAACCCTAATTCTACCAACTAGTCCTACTGATGCAAAAATGAGAATGCAAACTATGAGAAGAGATGCCATTACTTCTAGGAAGGTAAAATGCATGTGTCTAAGTTATCACTATCTGAAGAAAACATCTTTTTGTATTTTTGATTAAGTTGTTGGAATTATCATGCATGTGCTTCTAACTAGTTTTCCACTGTGCAGGGATGGATCAAGGGATGAAATGCTTTGGGAAAGGTTGGGATGGTACAAAGAGGGTCTAAGGGATACCTGACATTCTCTCTGAGAGTTTCGCAAAGTTTGGATGACATGCAACCGTGTTTATGAACTTCTACAGGAAGTCTGCAGGGGTTTCTACAGGAAAGTCCTGTAAGTCTTCTACAGGATGTTCTGTAATTCTTCTACAGGATGTTTACGAATTGGATTTTTGAGGATGGATGGTTGAGGGAAGATGCATGGATGGTTATGGAGGTAGGATGGGGGTCTGAAGTGACCCAGGAACTGATGGATGGAGTGGTGAGATGATGTGGAAAGCTGACTTGGCTTGAAGGTAGTTGAGACAACAATGGGGAAGAAGGTAAGGTTACTTGGCAAAAGAGCAGATGGGAGATGAAGAAACAGACTTGGTGATGGAGGAGCTGACCTGAACGAGGCTCAGATGAACGAGGAGGTGATGAAGGTGATAGAGATGCCCTGCACAATGCTTATTCAAACAAATCAATGAATTCTTGCACACAAACCAAGTCCTAGCTAACTCAATCCAATTGTTAATGAATGAATAAACAACAGCCTTGTTTGAAAAGAGAACCATATACATCACGTGAGCAAGAACATTCCAAAAGATCTAAATGCATACAAACTCCTACCAATCGATTCTAAGCATAAAAAGCTACGTTACCCATCAAAACCAGCTACAATAACAAAGCAAGATCTACAGAGCAGATTTTTTCTCAAGAACGCAGCAAACACATAAATATAAACAAGGGAGGTACTGGGCGCTTGAGATGGGCCCAACCCCAAGAACTACAGCCTCCCAAGAGCGATTTAGAGCTGGTGCAAAGCTGGATCCATCTTTATTAATCAAGAAATGAAAAGTTACATCAAACTGTCCACAAGAAGAACTTGAGCATGAGCTGAAAGCAAAGCTAATCTACTGCATAAAAAATCGAACTACAAGCTAGCTAACTAATGGCTAAAACAAAATGACTAACTGGCTACAAAATGACTACCCACTAGCTAACCCAAATGAGGCCCCAAGCCTTCTTATTTATACAATTTTGAGGACCCAACAGTCCTCCTAAAAGTTAGGGACTTGGCTGCCCAAGACTTGGAGTTAACAGCAGTCCAACTTGACTTGCTTGGCTGCCCTTGTGCTCATTGATTTGGTGGCCTTTGAACTCCGATCTGATGGTGGAGAATTCGAGGTAAGGGCCCATAAATGAGGGGGACACCTTCCTACAAATCCTCTAGCTTGTTCTCCCACGAATTTGGTTGCCAAGTGCTCATTAAGACCTTCAAATTTGTCTCCAAGTTGACCAAAAAGGCTACACAAAGCACCCATTAGACTTGTTGGCATAATGACTAACCAAATTCACTCTATTAACATAAAAATAATCAAAAACATGCAATAAACAAATGAGAATGGTGGACTAAGCCAAATTAGGAGGTTGAATGAGCCCAAATAATTGTACATTTTTGGGGCCCATCAATAAGAAACCTGGACGTAGAAGTTTTAAACCTAAGTTCCCTTGTAAGATATGTAAGGGAGACGATCTTACTCATTTATGCCCTGGTAAACCAGAGGTTCAAAAGATATGGTCCGAGTCTGAAAGTACTTCTACTCCTAGACCTGATATGGTTTCTCATCAATCCCATAAACCATTGGTTGATAATGTGGTAGAGCCAGTGCAATCGCTGGTCGATTACAGTCCTCTTTTGGGGGGTGAAGTGCCTAACAAAAGAGTTTGTTTGATCTCTAGTACAGAGTCTTCTAGTATAGGGGGCATTCCGGTTACTTCGAATGTTCCCCCTCCAAGTGGTAAGAGTGTTTCCTTTGATTGGGATAGCCTTGTTGAGCCTCGTCTTCCTTCCGCTGCACCTTTTCAAATAAAGGTCAGGGTTAATTCCACAAATGTCTATCGATGTATGGTGGATGAAGGATCCTCTGCAAGTATTATATCCTCTTTGACTTGGAAAGCTTTGGGGTCCCCAAATTTGTTGACAGCTCAGAGTCAGCTGTTAGCCTATGATAGAAGACCTGGTGAATCTATGGGTGTTCTTCCTCAATTGCCTATCACTTTAGGTGGGAAGACTGTCTTAATCGATATGATGGTGGTTGATAGCCCTTTAGACTTTAATATGCTACTTGGGCGTGATTATGTCTATGCTATGAATGTTGTGGTGTCTTCACTCTTTCGAGTAATGTGCTTTCCTCATAATGGGAATATTGTCACTGTTGATCAGCTTGCATATGATAATCACCACCCTAATTCGACTTTACTGCAGAATGCCCCTTGGTTTGTTCCAAGTGTTCAAGTAGACTCTACCACGCCATGGGTCAATTATGTGGCATTGAATCCTCAATGTTCAATCACTTCTAAGAAGGATCCTTTGACCTATTATTCTCCTTCTTGGGACTTGGTCCCGGCCGTTGACCGAGAGATTCTTCCTATAGGGACATGGGACCCTTTAATTCCCTCTTTTAATGCTTGTAGTTCTCATGATTTCTCAAATCTTGCTTTGCCTTCACAAGAGGAAATCTTTGAAGCCATGAGTTATGACTACCAAAGGAGTCCTTGGCCTGAGCCCTGCAAGGGGTTTGTTCAGCAGAACTATTATGCGTAAGCCGCCAGGCTGCGTGGTTCCCTGTACCATATTGTACATATGAGGTACGCATTTTCAAGTTTTGTATTCTATAACACAAAGATTTTATATGAAGTTTATATGTGGGATGCATTAACTTCTCGTCTAGTGTTCCTATTTATGTTTACAGAACTTGGAAGATGTCTCCTTTGGAAGTTTATGGTTGGTCCGTTCTGACAGGTATTGGTTCTCGAAACTGGCATATAGGTTAGGTTTTTCCTCCTGCATTGTGCACTTATCAGTTTCCTTTCCCATTTTTCCTTAGGATCGACCCCACCAAGTTATGGTGCGGAACCTTCTCATTGCTTAGAAGTATCATGACTTGTGTGGTAGAACCTACCTTATCATGGGTGCCCTAGTTAGTACCTTTTTGTCGCTTGGCACTCATGCTGATTTTTCATCCTTAGGATCGGGAGTCCTCTGTGGTCCCGCCATGACTTATGCGTTGAAGACTCATTCCTCTTAGCTTCTCTACTTTGTTCTGGCCTTATACCCTAGAGGCTCCTTTGTGTTGAGTTGTACTACTGCATTGCATGTTGACCACTTGCACCTTTTGGCCTAGAGCCGGCTTCACTTGGACTCGTGTTTAAGCCCACTTTTGACCATGACATCTGCAAAATCAACCTTGCATACCCTTGACTTCTGCAGCTTGACACACCTTGACCCGTGGAAGGAGCATACCTTTGAGTGTCACTGACCAGTGTTCACCTCCCTGCATTGAGCATAGAAACGTTCCTTTCCCGGGAACTAGATCATCTGTTTCACCAACGCTCGCTCTTTCCAATGTACCATAGCATTCTTTTATTATTTTTCCGGCTTAACAGAAAAAGACAAAAAAAATAAATATTCCAAAAAGAGAGGGAACGGGACATTATTTCCATTTATTGTTGGCAGCTAGAGTTAGTCGTGTCGCCCTTGAACAAAGCACTCAAAACAAAGTCTCCTCCGCATGGGTGGGATTTAGTGTGACTTAGTTACGCCATAACCTTGTTATTGAGTCAGTTCTCCCCCGATTGGTTATCTCTTCCAATCATATGGAGGGTTCGTTCGTGCCTCCTGCATGGCGAACTTATACAGAGTCATCATATGCTGCCACACAGTCACATTGAGTCGTGCTTTTGTTCAAGGGAAGTTAGCCTGAGTCAGCCTCTCTGCGGTGTCTCTTGACTCATTTTTCAGTCGGCCATCCCTGGTTTTCAGTGTCATGTCTATCATCACATCAGTTATATTGGTCCTTTACTCGTGCCGGTTTGAGAAGGTCCCCATTGACTTCTTGCTAGCAGGTCTTGTCCTTATCGACGACGACACCTTGCTCTGAGGACAGGCCTAGAACCGCACCCTGGCCCTATTTTCATTATTGATAGGTCACCTTGTGCTCAGCATCGATCAGTATCATGGGTCTTTTACTGAGTGGTTTCCCTTGTGTTTGACATCAACTTACATTATCACACATTGGGATTCGTGCAATACCTTGGTTTCCATTTGGCCCTATTGGTGGATACCTTGCCTCTGTGTCAGCTTTCATTATTGGTTGGTTCAGAGGGTTTCTACCGTGCGCTAGCCACATCTTGTGTACGCCGGAAACATACTTCGGTTGGGTTACTACATCTTTTTCGTCCAATTCCTTCCACATTATTGGCCTATGGGTTACACTCGCACTAGATTGATGGACGATGCCTTAATGCCTTCCTTCTAGCGAATCTTTCCCTATCGACTCCGACTCATTGCTCTGGGGCAAAGATCTAGAGTCCATTTGGCAGTACCATGAGGTTTGCAGTCATTAGTGGCAGATCCTTCGCTATCGATAGTGGGAAACCATCATTGTCTCCTGATCGATAGATTCTTACAGGTGTTCAACTCCAGCTCATCTATTCACACTTGTTAGATTGTACTGGGTACCTTGACGCTCATTATCATTATCGGTGAGTAGTCTCGCGTTTGTTAATGGTATACATCAATGACCGGTAATCAAACGATTTGTCACATGGTCGACTTCAGATCATTTATTCCCATGGTGTAGCAATGTACCACGACGGTCGGTGAAGACCTCAGGTTGTATCAGCATTCATTGGTTCACTTGACAGTTGCTCCTGTTGCTGCTAGTTGATACCACTCCACTTTATATGTTGCAGTCAGTCATGGCGACATTCTTTATGCTGGCACCTGAGTTTGCAGTGTAGTACCATCCTATTCCATCATGTTCAGTTGGTACCTTTTGGGATCAGTCCTTGATATCAGTGATCCGTTGCATCTTTCAGCATCATTGATAGTCTTATATGTGATATTCAGACATGTACTTGCTCATTATGATCAGATGATCCATTATGTATCTTTTAGTCATTTATACTTCTATACTTAGTGGATCCGCTTGTACTTGATATGCGGACATGCTTTACTTTTTCTGAGCATGGGTATGCCCGCCTCAGACAGTGTTTCTTTCTGATCTCCTTTGGTGGCTTGGCAGGCTGAATTCTGGTGAAGTCCTCCTCGGTTTTTGACAGACTTCCTTTCCATGTACTCGCATAATATATTTCGGCCATCATGTACCCCTTCTGACCTCATATATTAGGGGGCATCTGTTATAGCTCCAAATCTCACTCTTATGGTTTGTGATGCTATACTCATGGCCTAGGGAAACCCCTCCTTCCAGACCTGGTCCTAAAATTTAAAAAACAATGTTTTATCCCTTATACGCGACATTTCCCTGAGTTAAACGCGTGTATACGCGGGTCTGTGTATATCCAACCCGCGTGTATGTATTAAAACACTTAAAAAAATATAAAATTCCTTCTTTTCGGGCAGAGATCGCGGGTTTTACCTGCTGATCACCTGTTAGTGCCCGTGGCCCAACTGTTCCCAACCAACTCCTAACTAAAAAACTACTTTGGAGATGGTATAAAAAGACCTCAAAGGGAAGGCCTAGGAGGAGAGAATAGAGAGAAAGGTTATTATGTTGAGATTTTCCCTTTGACCAGGTCTGAAGTCCCTTGTGCCTTCTGCACTTCCCCCATTTTGTACAGGAAACCTTTGTTTCCTTGCGTGTTGATGTTCATCCACTATTTATGACATCATGGAGAGAGTCATGGAAGGAGTTTTGTTAGAGGCTTGAGGCTGGAACGGATCCGGAAGGAAGCTTTGCTTGGAGCCTGCTGAAGGTGACTTAGGTGAACATATTCCTTTTTATGTACTTTATTTGTCTATAATAAAAGAAACACATGTCTTGGTTCCCGAATTGAATCCTCTTTATGTTAATGATATTCATGTTTTGAATTCATGTGTAAATGGTTGTTTGGATTTCATAACTAACTACCTTTCTTTGTAACATGAAGATGTTTTCTTTATAAGTTTTTGTCCATGTACTGCTGTGTTCTTTGAATTGTTTGTTTTGCAGGACAAAAGAGAAGAATGGAACTCCAAGAAGGGTTTGGACCCTAAAGGCCTTCTCAAACGTAGGACTAAAGGTACGTACCCTTATCATAGAATTTGCTTATAATAGCATAATGGCTGTATGAATGCATGTTTCTTTGAATAGACAACTTTCAGTCTGCTAGGGTTTCACCCAAGAAGCCCTAGGGGAGTTTTTCCCTATACCAGAATTGGCGACTCCGCTGGGGACAACACTCTTGTTGTTCCTAGTTTGGGTGTTTTTCAAGCCAATCAGGGCTCAGCTGCCTTGTCTGCTTGCTGTTACTGTCTGGTCTGTGCTTGAACTTTAAGCTTTGCCAGTTTCTTGAGTTTGTCTTTTTTATTTTTCTTGAAGCTTTTCATATACGTTGTTTTTCTTAGATTCAGAAGCATATATACGCTTGTTTCTTTGAGCGAACCCACGTATACGCAGGTTTCCTCAAACACAGTCGCGTATACACGCAATCTGTACTACAGTACAGTCGCGTATATATTCTAATTTTCAAGATTCGTAAATCTTTTTGGCCTCTGAAGGTTTTTCTGGTGGTATGAGTCAGTCTGAAACAGTTATTTTCCAGTATCAGTTATTTTTTTCACAGCGAGCATCTCGTTCTCTCCGATTATAAGGAGTGTTGGTTATGGTTTTTGTTGATTGCAAGCGTCATCGTTTTCGCTAAGGCACGCAAGATTTCTGCCTAGGAATCTTGGCTGCTATGTTTCATCAGGGTAGGAAGATTGAATTAAATCTTTGTGTTAATCTTGCTTTTGGTGACTTTTTTGTTTGCTTGACAAAATCGCTTTTTGTGACCATCTACTTCTTTGTTTCATGAAAGTTGTTGTTTGACACTTTCTTGGAATTTGTATTTTTGATCTTTTTGGTTTTCATTGCCAAGGCTTTCATTGCTGCTTTTGATTGTTAAGAGTGATTTTAAACACATTTATTTTTGTTGAGTTTTCATCCATTGAGTGATGTCAATTCGCAAAAGTGTTTGATTGCCTATTATTCAATCACAAGTTTTAGTGTTGAGAGCATCTTTTGAAAAGACTCTTTTGTTTGTTGCTTTGAAGAAAATCTTTTGAAAATCTTAGTTTTGCTTTCTTGAACTTGCTTTTCATTTGGTTTCCTTTTAGTGAAGTGAAAGTGCTTTATGTTTGTCTTGGTACTTGTTTTTAGTGTTTAGACGAATTGGATGGTAACATCTCATATTCCATCTAGGCATTTTAAGTGGCAAGATAAAGATTGATAAGCAAGCAACTTTCATTTTTTGTTGCATCAGCATATATTTGTTGCATTAGGATAGATTTGCATCCCCTTTTTAGGCATCCATAGTTTTGTTAACTTTTGTGAGTGTGGAGTTTGAAAAGAAAATGAAAAAATTGTTTATTTGAAGTTCCTCTTAACCCTGTAGAGATTACTTTTCATCGAAAAACGAAAACAAGTGCATGTGCATGTAGTTAAGTTTTTATTAATTTCTTTTGCGTCAAAAAACACCACTATTTTCACTTCCGTTACCTTGTGACTTAAAGAACAGCCTAATAAAATCAAGCGCTAACTAAAATTCACTAGAACTTTTTGTTTTAGTCAGTTACACCAACAAGATTAGGATTTTAGGGCCTTGGATTAGGCGAGTGGAGAGTTAACTCTCCAAGGCCATATAAACATCAAACCTAGGAGTCTGAATAACGAGAGAAAATCCAATAGAGTTAGGAAGACCAGGAAAGCTCCGGATCTGGGAGTTAAGCACGAGGGTCTGTGAAGACAGGGAAGAGAGATACCCCCTCTCCTACTTGTCCGAACTTACCTCACGACTGTTCCGCCTGGCTTCTGCGACGAGTTGGTATCCATAGTTGCTGCTCCTAGGGAACTACACAGGTGGCTGCGGAGGGGAATCCCGTGGCACCTGAGGTTGACGTTGCGTCACTCTCAACGGTACTACTGGAGGGCACCCTTGCGAAGCTTGGGGGCTTGCACCGGCGCAGGCTTTTGTTAGGAGGTCAGCGTAACTTCCTCTGTTACCTTCGCTGATAGGAATGGGCCGTCATTATCCCAGACTATCTTCGGAAGGCCCCTGACTCCACTTTCTTGTATTTTGGTGTCCGGTCCTCATCACCCGGAGCGGAAATACTTGGAAGTTGTTTGACTGGCTGATATCTTTAGGGACTTTCTAGTGTGTGCTCTTTGTTCCTTGTATATAGTTGGCTTTAGGTATTTTAGTCTAGTCACGTTTGGACTTTGTGTTCTGAGTGACCGGCTTACCACTCTACCAATCTTGAAAGGCTTTTGGTCGTTCTTTCAAAAGTTATGGAGTTGCCTCCTCAAGGGAAAAGGTTTTGATTGCTTATCCATATTCCTTGAAAAGTTATTTCTATATTCCCGTAGAGGAAGGGTCTTTGGAACAGTTAGACATGGCCAATATTCCTGTGGAAACCAACCAAGGTGCCCTCCCGAAAGGGGATCCTTGTGCTTTTCCTTTCTTTGGAAACGTTGGTACTCCCTTGATGGCCACTTTGAATATTCCTGGGTTGAATGTTGGACTACCCGTTTGGCTGTGGTCCACTCCGAATATTCCAAATTCTCTTGAAGCTTCTCAGTTGAATGCTTTATTTCTAGGGCATCACATGGATGCTAATTGTTCATCTTCTCTCAAAGAGAAATCTGGGGTTCCTTCTTCTCCTCCTTCTTGTCACAAGAAATCTAAAAAAAGGAGAAAGAGGAAGTCAAAGAAGAAGAATAATTCTATCCTTTCATCTTCAACCTCTGCGAGTCATGTTGAAGATGAGCTTTTAGCCACTGTTAGTCATGCTGGGGGCACAAGTCTAGTCACTGAAAGTCACACTAGTAGTTCATCTTCAACCTCTGCGAGTTATGTTGGAGATGAGCCTTCAGCCACTGCTAGTCATGCTGGGAGCACAGGTCTAGTAACTACGAGTCATACTAGAAAAGAGTCACCGACCTCTGCAAGTCATGTTTAGGACTCTCTGCAAACCACTGCTAGTCATGTTGGCGGAATGGAGGTTGATAAGAAACCTGGACGTAGAAGTTTTAAACCTAAGTTCCCTTGTAAGATATGCAAGGGAGACGATCTTACTCATTTATGCCCTGGTAATCCAGAGGTTCAAAAGATATGGTCCGAGTCTGAAAGTACTTCTACTCCTAGACCTGATATGGTTTCTCATCAATCCCATAAACCATTGGTTGATAATGTGGTAGAGCCAGTGCAATCGCTGGTCGATTACACTCCTCTTTTGGGGGGTGAAGTGCCTAACAAAAGAGTTTGTTTGATCTCTAGTACAGAGTCTTCTAGTATAGGGGGCATTCCGGTTACTTCGAATGTTCCCCCTCCAAGTGGTAAGAGTGTTTCCTTTGATTGGGATAGCCTTGTTGAGCCTCGTCTTCCTTCCGCTGCACCTTTTCAAATAAAGGTCAGGGTTAATTCCACAAATGTCTATCGATGTATGGTGGATGAAGGATCCTCTGCAAGTATTATATCCTCTTTGACTTGGAAAGCTTTGGGGTCCCCAAAGTTGTTGACAGCTCAGAGTCAGTTGTTAGCCTATGATAGAAGACCTGGTGAATCTATGGGTGTTCTTCCTCAATTGCCTATCACTTTAGGTGGGAAGACTGTCTTAATCAATATGATGGTGGTTGATAGCCCTTTAGACTTTAATATGCTACTTGGGCGTGATTATGTCTATGCTATGAATGTTGTGGTGTCTTCACTCTTTCGAGTAATGTGCTTTCCTCATAATGGGAATATTGTCACTGTTGATCAACTTGCATATGATAATCACCACCCTAATTCGACTTTACTGCAGAATGCCCCTTGGTTTGTTCCAAGTGTTCAAGTAGACTCTACCCCGCCATGGGTCAATTATGTGGCATTGAATCCTCAATGTTCAATCACTTCTAAGAAGGATCCTTTGACCTATTATTCTCTTTCTTGGGACTTGGTCCCGACCGTTGACCGAGAGATTCTTCCTATAGGGACATGGGACCCTTTAATTCCCTCTTTTAATGCTTGTAGTTCTCATGATTTATAAAATCTTGCTTTGCCTTCACAAGAGGAACTCTTTGAAGCCATGAGTTATGACTACCAAAGGAGTCCTTGGCCTGAGCCCTGTAAGGGGTTTGTTCAGCAGAACTATTATGCGTAAGCCGCCAGGCTGCATGGTTCCCTGTACCATATTGGACATATGAGGTACGCATTTTCAAGTTTTGTATTCTATAACACAAAGATTTTATATGAAGTTTATATGTGGGATGCATTAACTTCTCGTCTAGTGTTCCTATTTATGTTTACAGAACTTGGAAGATGTCTCCTTTGGAAGTTTATGGTTGGTCCGTTTTGACAGGTATTGGTTCTCGAAACTGGCATATAGGTTAGGTTTTTCCTCCTGCATTGTGCACTTATCAGTTTCCTTTCCCATTTTTCCTTAGGATCGACCCCAACAAGTTATGGTGCAGAACCTTCTCATTGCTTAGAAGTATCATGACTTGTGTGGTAGAACCTACCTTATCATGGGTGCCCTAGTTAGTACCTTTTTGTCGCTTGGCACTCATGCTGATTTTTCATCCTTAGGATCGGTAGTCCTCTGTGGTCCCGCCATGACTTATGCGTTGAAGACTCATTCCTCTTAGCTTCTCTACTTTGTTCTGGCCTTATACCCTAGAGGCTCCTTTGTGTTGAGTTGTACTACTGCATTGCATGTTGACCACTTGCACCTTTTGGCCTAGAGCCGGCTTCACTTGGACTCGTGTTTAAGCCCACTTTTGACCATGACATCTGCAAAATCAACCTTGCATACCCTTGACTTCTGCAGCTTGACACACCTTGACCCGTGGAAGGAGCATACCTTTGAGTGTCACTGACCAGTGTTCACCTCCCTGCATTGAGCATAGAAACGTTCCTTTCCCGGGAACTAGATCATATGTTTCACCAACACTCGCTCTTTCCACTGTACCATAGCATTCTTTTATTATTTTTCCGGCTTAACAGAAAAAGGCAAAAAAATTAAATATTCCAAAAAGAGCGGGAACGGGACATTATTTCCATTTATTGTTGGCAGCTAGAGTCAGTCGTGTCGCCCTTGAACAAAGCACTCAAAACAAAGTCTCCTCCGCATGGGTGGGATTTAGTGTGACTTAGGTACGCCATAACCTTGTTATTGAGTCAGTTCTCCCCTGATTGGTTATCTCTTCCAATCATATGGAGGGTTCATTCGTGCCTCCTACATGGCGAACTTATACAGAGTCATCATATGCTGCCACACAGTCACATTGAGTCGTGCTTTTGTTCAAGGGAAGTTAGCCTGAGTCGGCCTCTCTGCAGTGTCTCTTGACTCATTTTTCAGTCGGCCATCCCTGGTTTTCAATGTCATGTCTATCATCACATCAGTTATATTGGTCCTTTACTTGTGCCGGTTTGAGAAGGTCCCCATTGACTTCTTGCTAGCAGGTCTTGTCCTTATCGACAATGACACCTTGCTCTGAGGACAGGCCTAGAGCCGCACCCTGGCCCTATTTTCATTATTGATAGGTCACCTTGTGCTCAGCATCGATCAGTATCATGGGTCTTTTACTGAGTGGTTTCCCTTGTGTTCGACATCAACTTACATTATCACACATTGGGATTCGTGCAATACCTTGGTTTCCATTTGGCCCTATTGGTGGATACCTCGCCTCTGTGTCAGCTTTCATTATTGGTTGGTTCAGAGGGTTTCTGCCGTGCGCTAGCCACATCTTGTGTACGCCGGAAACGTACTTCGGTTGGGTTACTACATCTTTTTCGTCCAATTCCTTCCACATTATTGGCCTACGGGTTACACTCGCGCTAGATTGATGGACGATGCCTTAATGCCTTCCTTCTAGCGAATCTTTCCCTATCGACTTCGACTCATTGCTCTGGGGCAAAGATCTAGAGTCCATTTGGCAGTACCTTGAGGTTTGCAGTCATTAGTGGTAGATCCTTCGCTATCGACAGTGGGAAACCATCATTGTCTCCTGATCGATAGATTCTTATAGGTGTTCGACTCCAGCTCATCTATTCACACTTGTTAGATTGTACTGGGTACCTTGACGCTCATTATCATTATCGGTGAGTAGTCTCGCGTTTGTTAACGGTATACATCAATGACCGGTAATCAAATGATTTGTCACATGGTTGACTTCAGATCATTTATTCCCATGGTGTAGAAATGTACCACGGCGGTCGGTGAAGACCTCAGGTTGTATCAGCATTCATTGGTTCACTTGACAGTTGCTCCTGTTGCTGCTAGTTGATACCACTCCACTTTATATGTTGCAGTCAGTCATGGCGACATTCTTTATGCTGGCACCTGAGTTTGCAGTGTAGTACCATCCTATTCCATCATGTTCAGTTGGTACCTTTTGGGATCAGTCCTTGATATCAGTGATCCATTGCATCTTTCAGCATCATTGATAGTCTTATATGTGATATTCAGACATGTACTTTCTCATTATGATCAGATGATCCATTATGTATCTTTTAGTCATTTATACTTCTATACTTAGTGGATCCGCTTGTACTTGATATGCGGACATGCTTTACTTTTTCTAAGCATGGGTATGCCCGCCTCAGACAGTGTTTCTTTCTGATCTCCTTTGGTGGCTTGGCAGGCTGAATTCTGGTGAAGTCCTCCTCGGTTTTTGACAGACTTCCTTTCCATGTACTCGCATAATATATTTCGGCCATCATGTACCCCTTCTGACCTCATATATTAGGGGGCATCTGTTATAGCTCCAAATCTCACTCTTATGGTTTGAGATGCTGTACTCATGGCCTAGGGCAACCCCTCCTTCCAGACCTGGTCCTAAAATTTAAAAAACAATGTTTTATCCCTTATACGCGACATTTCCCTGAGTTAAACGCGTGTATACGCGGGTCTGTGTATATCCAACCCGCGTGTATGTATTAAAACGCTTAAAAAAATATAAAATTCCTTCTTTTCGGGTAGAGATCACGGGTTTTACCTGCTGATCACCTGTTAGTGCCCGTTGTTGGAAATAATACTGAGAGGGGGGGTGAATCAGTATTATCTAATTCTTTTAATAAATCTTCCTTATTTGTTCTTTGAATTAGTTTTGCATGTCAGTACCATAAAATAATGAGCATGAACAAAGAAAACAGATAGTCACACCAAAGAACACAAGATGTAAGGTGGAAACCCAATGTGGGTGAAAACCACCTGCTGCAATATGTCTCTATCTTCTTTCAAATTAGAAACTTCTTTTACGATGGTTTTGTACTGGTGCAGTCCTTTACCAGTACGCAGGCTGCAACCTGCAGAGAGCTACAACTCTCTCTCTCTCGTTTTCCAGTCTCTCCTAGAAGGGAGCTACAACCCCCTACTTCTTTTCATAAAGCATCAAATGATCATTAAGTACATAAAAATTACAGTCCACTACAGTTATCAGATCAGCAATAACAGAACTAACCCAGAACACCTTATCAACAGAAAAATTCAGTCAACAGAACATTTTAAGACAGATACGCAGTTTTCCCTTCTGTGGCCTGCGTCGCTACGCAGTTCACCTTCTGCTTTCCTGCGTATACCCGCAGGGATCCTTCTGCCGAAATGCGTGCCCATGCACTGTTCCTTGAACCGCGCTGCGTACTATTACTGCAGGGACGCACCCAGAGACATTATCGCGCCGCGTACTGTTACTGCAGGTACGCACCCAGAAATACTATCGCGCCGCGTACTTTTACTATGCGTACGCACCTGAACCTTAGTCGCTCTGCGTACCCACGCAGTTCTCCTTCTTCTGCTCTGCGTACCGATGCAGGTCTCCTGTTTCTGCTCTGCGTCCCCATGCAGATCTCCTGTTTCTGCACTGCGTACCCACGCAGATCTCCTACTTCTGCACTGTGTACCCACACAGCTCTTCTGTTAAACACCTGCGTCCTTCTGATTAGGGTCGAATAGGCAGTCCACTAGAGTGGCATAGTTGCTCAGATCTGATCATGCGCTCGAGAGATCACCCTTCACAGATTCGCCTTCAACTTCCCTTTCATATAGATCAAGCTTTTAAGACCATAACCCAATATTTCAGATCTAAAGATATTCAATTGCAAAAGATGCTTAGCCAAGTGATCTCCTTTGCTTTATATAGGCAAGCTCCTCCTAAAATCATGGAACAATACCACGAGCCGACACCATAATAACCCAATACTGTCGGCTAAATACCAAGAGTAACACATAAGAAAACCCCACATGTGAATTTCTTTGCCTTGAAATGTGTGCACTGGGGGTATGCACCTCCTGAACGGCTGGCCTGCATATCTGGACGCGGTCCCTGCATGGTGTACCTGCGGGTACGCACCTTGTGAACTGATTTCCTGCGTACTTCTTAATTTTCAACAAATTGAGAGCCTTGCCATGGGAGTTGCCATCAAGTACAACATCTGTAACATATAGCCATACCAGAAACATAATGCCAACAATCTCCCCCTTTGGACTTGATGGCAACCTCACAAACTTCAGCTTCATTCTCCCCCTTTGACATCAAGGGTAAAGGGGTATGCTCCCCCTAAGATCATGCTCCCCCTGAAAATGAACCAGATCTGCAACAAAGAACCATAATCCACCATGAAAGAGATAGAGACATATTGCAGCTATTTCCAAGATCTCCTTCTGACCATCCTCCATAATGCCAACAATGCATTATATGCTCCCCCTGAACCTGTACCATCAATCAGAAAAGGTTCAACAATAAGATGATGCATCAATAACCCCCAGCTTTTGCTTGAGGTATTCAAAAGTGTCCCTGGGCAATGGTTTGGTGAGAATATCAGCAACTTGTTCCTTAGAAGGAACATACTCCAACTTGACCTTCTGTTCAAGTACTTGTTCCCGGAGAAAATGGTACTTGATTGGTATGTGCTTGGTTTTTGAATGCATAACCAGATTCTTTGAGATGCTGATTGCACTTGTGTTATCACATAAGATGGGGATAGGTGGTGTACAAGTGATTTGAAAATCCTGTAGAGTCTGCATCATCCAAAGGAGTTGAGTGCAACAAGATGCAGCAGCAACATATTCCGCTTCAGCTGTAGACAAGGCAATCGAACTCTGTTTCTTGCTGAACCAAGATACCAGTCTGGAACCCATAAAGAACGCACCACCACTTGTGCTTTTCCTGTCATCCACGCTTCCAGCCCAATCTGCATCTGTATAAGCATGAAGTGTAAGATCTGTATCTCTAGGATACCATAAGCCATAATTTTGAGTCCCTTGAAGATATTTGAAAATTCTCTTTACTGCCTGAAGATGAGTCTCCTTCGGATTTGCCTGAAATCTTCCAACTATTCCAACTACATGCATGATGTCCGGTCGGGTACCTGTCAAATAAAGTAAACTTCCAATCATAGATCTATAGGTTGGTTGATGTACTGCTGCAGATTCATCATTTGCACTGAGGCTACAACCTGTGACCATGGGTGTACATACTGGTTTTGCATCTTCCATACCATATTTCTTAAAAATCTGTTTGAGATACTTGGTTTGAGATAAAAAGATTCCTCCTTCTTTTTGTTGGATTTGAAAACCAAGGAAATATGTCAGTTTTCCTAGCAAAGACATTTCAAATTCTTTCTGCATGACCGAGGCAAAGCTTTGACTCATAGCTTCTTCATTGCTCCCAAAAATAATGTCATCTACATACACAACAAGTATTAGCAATTTGTCATTTTCAACTTTTATATAAAGATTGCTATCTGCTGATCCTTTTGAAAAACCTTGTTGATGAAGATATTTGTCCAAACGGTAGTACCAAGCCCTTGGAGCTTGTTTGAGACCATAGAGAGCCTTTTTCAATCTGCATACAAGATTTGGATCATTTCCAAGAATGAACCCATCTGGCTGTTCAATGTATACTTCTTCTTCCAGGTCTCCATTCAGAAAGGCTGATTTCACGTCCATTTGAAATACTTTGAAGTTTTGAAAACTTGAGAGAGCAAGAAACATTCGGATGGCCTCAAGTCTTGCAACAGGAGCAAAGGTTTCTTCAAAGTCTATTCCTTCTTGCTGCGCATACCCTTTACAAACAAGTCTGGCTTTGTTTCTAATTACTTCTCCATTTTCATTCAATTTGTTTTTGAAGACCCATTTTGTTCCGATAACATTCTTATCCTTTGGTCTAGGAAACAGCTCCCAAGTGTTGTTCTTGTCGATTTGCTCAAGTTCTTCATCCATGGCTTTCACCCAACATTCATCTTTGCATGCCTCTTTCACACTTTGTGGTTCAGTAGAGGAGAGTAATGCCAAATAGCTTGAAGCTTCTGCAACTGTTCTTCTTGTTTGTACACCTCCTTCTTTTTGCCCCATAATATGAGATTCTGGATGATTCTTCTGAACATATCTGGATGGAGTCTTTTCTTCTATTCTTGTCTGCTCCTCTGGTTCTTCTTGAGGTTCTTCTTCTTCATCATTCTGTCTTTGAGGGTAGCCTTCATCTTCTTCGATGTCTTCATGATGTACTTGCCTAGGAATGTATCCCTTCTCATCAACCACTACATCAATGCTGTCAACAATTCTGCCAAGTCTTTTATTGTAGCATTTGTATGCTTTGCTATGTGGAGAGTAACCAAGAAGAATGCCTTCATCTGCTCTAGGTTCAAGTTTGCCAAGCCGCTCATCAGTATTCTTGATATAGCATTTGCTCCCAAAGATTTTGAAGTGCTTTACCGAAGGAGTCTTACCACTCCAGATCTCATGAGGAGTTTGAGTGTTGTTCACCCGGACATTTGTTTTGTTGAGAATAACAACCGCAGCATGTGCAGCTTCACCCCAGAAAGTTGCGGGAGTTCCTGATTCATCAAGCATAGCACGAGCCATTAGTTGGACTGTTCTGTTCATTCTTTCCACAACTCCATTTTGCTGAGGAGTTCTAGCTGTAGAGAATTCTCTTCTTATCCCATGTTCTTCACAGAAATCGAAAAATTCATTTGAGGTAAACTCCCCACCTCTGTCGGATCTGAGGCACTTAATTTTGTGACCTGATTCATTTTCAACCAAGGCTTTGAAGGATTTGAATTTTTCGAATGCTTCATCTTTGTGCTTCATAAGTCCTAGCCAGACAAACCTGGAGAAATCGTCAATGAATAATATCAAGTATTCTTCTCCTCTAGGTGTTCTTTTCCTGAATGGACCGCATGTATCTGTATGAACTAGCTCAAGAGGCATGCTAGCTGATCCTTCCTTCTCTGGAAAGTTAGTTCTGGTTTGTTTTCCAAACTGACATGATTTGCATATGGTGTTGTCAGGAATTTTGATATCTGGAAGATCACGAACTGCCTGATATTTGCATGCTTTCCTTATTTGTGAAAAGCTTAGATGCCCCAACCTCCGATGCCATAACCAGTGCTCATCATCCTTGCTCAGATAGCATTGTTGTTGTCCTTCTTCAAATATGTACAGATTATTTGGAGTTCTTTTGCCTTTGATCACTGTTTTACCTGTATCAAGATCACGAACAAGACATCCATTTGATCTGAATATAACCTCGGTTATTTGATCACACATCTGGCTGACACTTAGAAGATTATGCTTCAATCCATCAAAATACAAAACATTTCCAGCCTTGACCTTTTCTTTTAACTGAGCAATGCCCTTTCCTTTTATAGTTGCAGGAGTATCATTTCCAAAAGAGACTTTCTTTCCCTTTTCTAAAGCAGAATAAGACTCAAGTTTTTCTTTATCACCTGTCATATGCTTCGAACATCCACTGTCAATGTACCATAGATTTTCCTGTCCCTCTGCATAAAATGCTATCCCACATCTTTCTGTTTGTGGTTCCTTTATTCTCCATGTTTTGGTGCTTGAGGCTTGTTCTTTTTTCTGCTGAAATCTGCTCCTGCATTCAGAGTCTTCATGACCAAAGTTATTGCAAATAGAACATTCAACTTCATTTTCAAGAACCGAAAAGTTGTTATAGGTCCTTTTTGTAATCCCGGTCATACTTCTTTGTTTTTGAGCTTCCCTAGTCATGATTGTTTTATATGCAACACATTGAGCTGCTTTGTGACCAAAGTTATGGCAAGAAAAGCATTGTCCATTGAAGAAACTTCTGCGGTTATCAAATCTACCGGCCAAATGATTGTAATTTCTATTGTCATCCATTCTTGAACCAAATTGAGAAGATTTTACCTGTGGCTGGTTGTAGCTTTTGTTCACCCTTAAGATGGATTGCCCCTGATAGTTTTTGTTTGTAATTCGTCCCTGCTTTACTTGATGATCTTCATTTTGCTTTTGCTCATTTCTTCTTGCTACATCAAGATAACTTTTTGAGGTCGATGCTTGAGAAGTTTCTCCATTATAGCCCAGACCTGTCTTGTTTAGTGGAGACCGCTGCACATTGATAATCTCATCCAAAGTTTCAGATCCTTTGACAAACTTGAGATTAATAGCTTTTGTTTTCTCAATCTCTTTTCTAAGACCAACAATTTCACCTTCTAATTTTTCAAGATGTTTTTCCTTTTCATCAATTTGAAATTGTAGAGTATCAATGATCATGTTCTTTTCTTCTATACATCTCTTGAGTCTAGTAATTTCATCATAAAGGTTATCCACATCTATAGCATCCATACAATCATCATCTTCAAATGCCATTAACAACTTATATTCATTACCTTGTTCATCTTCATCACTGTTTGATAGACCATCACTATCTTCATGAGTGTAGTAGTTTTTCTTATTTGCATTCTGTTTCTTGTTCCATCTAGCAGGTTCCTTTCCTTTATCCTTATAAGGACATTTTGTAGCATAATGACCTACTCTTCCACAAGCAAAGCATTTAAAAGGTAACTTACCTCTGAACCTTCCAGAACCCCTTTGAAGATTTCTGACAAAATTTGATTCTTCTTCCTCTTCTTCTGGGACGTGGCTTGCTTCATAATAATCTCCTTTGCCTGATGCCTTGAAAGCAGCTTCTCTTCTGTCTGATGGACCTCCCTTTCTCATTTCATAAGCAGTTAGAATTCCATGTAGCTGAGACATAGTAAGAATTCATAGATTTTCCTTTTCTTCTATTGCAGATACTTTAGATTCAAACTTGGGGGACAATGATCTTAGAACCTTTTCAACCACAATAGCCTCTTTTATTTCTTCACCCAAAATTTTCATACAATTAACAACCTCATCTACCCGAAGAAAATAGTTAGCCACACTTTCATCATTATACATTTTGAGAGTCTCATACTGAATTCTGAGAGTTTGAAGTTTAGCACGCTTTACCTGTTCATCTCCTTCATAGCTCGTGACAATTTTGTCCCATATCTCTTTTGTGGATTTATAGTGCATTACCTTCATGAATTCTGATTGAGATATACATCCTAATAGAGTACTGACTGCTTTCGCATTTGTTTCATACTTCTTTTTCTCGGCTGCATCTGTAGGAGTAGCTGAAGGAAAAGCGTAGCCTGTCTCTACTATGTCCCAAACTTTTGTACCAAGAGATTGAAGATAGGCAGTAACTCTTACCTTCCAATAATTGAAGTTTGTCCCATCAAAAACTGGTGGCCTGATTGATGCTTCTCTCTCGTAGTTTCTCATGATGAACGATCTACCTTCAAGCGATCAAGCTTCTCTGAAGGACCTGCTCTGATACCAATTGTTGGAAATAATACTGAGAGGGGGGGTGGATCAATATTATCTAATTCTTTTAATAAATCTTCCTTATTTGTTCTTTGAATTAGTTTTGCATGTCAGTACCATAAAATAATGAGCATGAACAAAGAAAACAGATAGTCACACCAAAGAACACAAGATGTAAGGTGGAAACCCAATGTGGGTGAAAACCACCTGCTGCAATATGTCTCTATCTTCTTTCAAATTAGAAACTTCTTTTATAATGGTTTTGTACTGGTCCAGTCCTTTACCAGTACGCAGGCTGCAACCTGCAGAGAGCTACAACTCTCTCTCTCTCGTTTTACAGTCTCTCCTGGAAGGGAGCTACAACCCCCTACTTCTTTTCATAAAGCATCAAATGATCATTAAGTACATAAAAATTACAGTCCACTACAGTTATCAGATCAGAAATAACAGAACTAACCCAGAACACCTTATCAACAGAAAAATTCAGTCAACAGAACATTTTAAGACAGATACGCAGTTTTCCCTTCCGTGGCCTGCGTCGCTACGCAGTTCACCTTCTGCTTTCCTGCGTATACCCGCAGGGATCCTTCTGCCGAAATGCGTGCCCACACACTGTTCCTTGAACCGCGCTGCGCACTATTACTGCAGGGACGCACCCAGAGACATTATCGCGCCGCGTACTGTTACTGCAGGTACGCACCCAGAAATACTATCGCGCCGCGTACTTTTACTATGCGTATGCACCTGAACCTTAGTCGCTCTGCGTACCCACGCAGTTCTCCTTCTTCTGCTCTACGTAACGACGCAGGTCTCCTATTTCTGCTCTGCATCCCCACGCAGATCTCCTGTTTCTGCACTGCGTACCCACGCAGATCTCCTGCTTCTGCACTGCGTACCCACGCAGCTCTTCTGTTAAACACCTGCGTCCTTCTGATTAGGGCCGAATAGGCAGTCCACCAGAGTGGCACAGTTGCTCAGATCTGATCATGTGCTCGAGAGATCACCCTTCACAGATTTTCCTTCAACTTCCCTTTCATATAGATCAAGCTTTTAAGACCATAACCCAATATTTTAGATCTAAAGATATTCAATTGCAAAAGATGCTTAGCCAAGTGATCTCCTTTGCTTTATATAGGCAAGCTCCTCCTAAAATCATGGAACAATACCACGAGCCGACACCATAATAACCCAATACCGTCGGCTAAATACCAAGGGTAACACATAAGAAAACCCCACATGTGAATTTCTTTGCCTTGAAATGTGTGCACTGGGGGTACGCACCTCCTGAACGGCTGGCCTGCGTATCTGGACGCGGTCCCTGCATGGTGTACCTACGGGTACGCACCTTCTGAATTGATTTCCTGCGTACTTCTTAATTTTCAACAAATTGAGAGCCTTGCCACGGGAGTTTCCATCAAGTACAACATCTGTAACATATAGCCATACCAGAAACATAATGCCAACAGCCCAACTGTTCCCAACCAACTCCTAACTAAAAAACTACTTTGGAGATGGTATAAAAAGACCTCAAAGGGAAGGCCTAGGAGGAGAGAATAGAGAGAAAGGTTATTATGCTGAGATTTTCCCTTTGACCAGGTCTGAAGTCCCTTGTGCCTTCTGCACTTCCCCCATTTTGTACAGGAAACCTTTGTTTCCTTGTGTGTTGATGCTCATCCACTATTTATGACATCATGGAGAGAGTCATGGAAGGAGTTTTGTTAGAGGCTTGAGGCTGGAATGGATCCGGAAGGAAGCTTTGCTTGGAGCCTGCTGAAGGTGACTCAGGTGAACATATTCCTTTTTATGTACTTTATTTGTCTATAATAAAATAAACACATGTGTTGGTTCCCGAATTGAATCCTCTTTATGTTAATGATATTCATGTTTTGAATTCATGTGTAAATGGTTGTTTGGATTTCATAACTAACTACCTTTCTTTGTAACATGAAGATGTTTTATTTATAAGTTTTTGTCCATGTACTGCTGTGTTCTTTGAATTGTTTGTTTTGCAGGACAAAAGAGAAGAAGGCAACTCCAAGAAGGGTTTGGACCCTAAAGGCCTTCTGAAACGTAGGACTAAAGGTACGTACCCTTATCATAGAATTTGCTTATAATAGCATAATGGTTGTATGAATGCATGTTTCTTTGAATAGACAACTTTCAGTCTGCTAGGGTTTCACCCAAAAAGCCCTAGGGGAGTTTTTCCCTCTACCAAGGCGTTGATCTATCTTTTCTATATTTTTGTGAGCTGGTTTCATAAGGTTTCTTTTAGTCAGAACCTTTTTGACTTGGTTGATGGTTTTAGTTCTAACCTCCACACCAAGTTCACTTAGTTCCTCCCTGTTCTTGTTGTTCAATAATATGATGAGTTGATTAGCCTCTTTAGGTTGGTCTCGCAGGTCTTCCTTGATATTTTGTGTTGCTTTGGTGGCCACTTTCACCAGTTCTGTTTGCTCGAATATTGCTTGAATTGATGGCAAAACATCATTGACAAAGTCAATGATATTGGCCTAGATCATTTCCTTAGTTTGTCCTAGTGGCTTTTGCAATGTTAAATATTTTTCAAGGAACTTTATCCTCTCACCCATCTTTAAGTCTTTTTGTGCTTCTTATTTCTGTTGTATTTGGGCAAGTTTACAATCAGTTTCTAGGCTTTCTATTTTCTCCTTAAGCTATTTTAGCTCAGTAGCGTGGATGGACATTTCCTCCATGGATTTTACTAACTCTGCTGTCTTTTCTGTTGATGTACCTATAGTTGTAGACTCGGTTGTGATTGGCAGTGATGTAGCAAGTGGATCTGCTGGTGCTAAAGAGGATGCCAATGTTGAGGGAACTGTAGTAGATATTATGGGAATAACAGCCTGTGAAGTAGTGGCCAACTCACTCTGTTTATACTGAATCAATATGTCCAACTCTTTCTCAGTTTCCTTCAGCTGATTATTTATCTTAAGGACCAAGCCCATAAGCTCTTCTTGTTCCTTCTGAGTCTCTAACACTTCTGTTGTTTGTGGATGATGGAGATGTGGAATTTTGAGCTACTTTTTCAAAGTAGCTATGTCATCATTCTTATTTTTAATTAACCTTTTTGCAGCTTTCACATATTTGGGATCATGTCCCAACTCTATGATTAAGTCCTCCAAGGACTTGATTCTAGTATCCTTGGCCTGTGAGCAGACCTTTTCTAGTTGAAATTGTGCTGATATATTATTCAGTGAATTATGTAACTAGTGGGCTGCAATGGCTTTGCTTGTCAATGTGGAATATACCATCTCTCTTGTCTGTTTATGAAATTCAATCTAGTCAATAGGATGTGTTATCACTCAGGTTGTTCCCCAAAAGTTGTAGAAAAGGGAATACGGCCGAGGTAACCATTAGATGCAAGTTCTAGCCAATCTGCATCCAGAGAGGGCTCTCTCTTTATGATTTAGCTTTTTTTTTTTGAGGTATAATTGGCTAGTTATGAAGTACAAGGGTTTTTTTGGTTTTTGGATGGTGATTTTCAATAGAACATGGGTGTAAAGCTGAGAATTTCAGTCCATTGGGCTAATGGAGTCTATGAGGATGAACTGCTGGATATGGTTTCTTTGACAGAGGGTGGTACTACAGAGCAAGGTAATCAATCATCGAACGATTTTATAAGCTGGAATCAGGTGGGATTAAGCCAATGGGTGAAGGGAAATTAAGAATTCTTTGTCATGTTGACAGAGGGAAAGTGGATGATTATTGCCAGGGAGCAGTTAAGAATTCCATAGGCTAATATTCAAGATGTAAGAACCAGGGGAAACATGAGCAGTTAAGAATTCCTTCTTATGCTAATTCTGAAGAAAAAATTAATATTAACAGAGATTGAAATTAGAGTGCTTGCAAACAAATTCTGAGTTATTCTTTTTCCCTATTATTCAGATCATGAAACATATATGCTATAGTAAACACAGAAATTGAAAACACAAGAATGAGAGACTTATTGATCCACACAATGATTCAGGAATTCTGTAACATAGTCCTCTGCTATGAATTCCACATCCAAAGAGTCCAGCAACAATGGATTCCAACAGCTTTTATATTCAGAAGATTTTCATAGTTACTGTTAGCACCTAAATCTTCCTTAGGCTGAAGGAAGGAAAAAATTAGGGTAACCACAAACCACGCTCAGTTTGGTAGCTAGCCCTACCAGAGCAGGAGAGGGCTCTCTCCGAGTCACACTCAATGAATGGATAGGAAAAAATGGTATGAGATGACTTACAATGCAATATTTACCTTAGGCTAGTAATTGAAAAGGGATTTTGGAAAAGATGTTATGAAGTGACCGAGCTTCTGGGATGTATATGGGACTGGCGCTCAGCAAAGAATAGAGAATCGAATATGAAAGCACAGATTATTCCGTGAGGCAAGGTAGGAAGCACGCGCAGAAATTTCGACTTAAGGTAACGAGGAATGGAAATATTGCTAAAGAGAGTGAAAAGGGCATGGTCGCATGAATCCTTTTCAACAGAAGAATAACACTGTACATGAAATTTTCCCACAGGAAGAGCAATATAAACTGAATTCTACCTAATCTCACTTAGAAAATTTCACTAAAATGAAACATGAAATGAATTATGAAACATAACAAGATACATATGGAACATAAGAACACATTTGCTACACTCACAACCACAAGAATCTCATGAAACAGAGCCGCTGGCTTTCATTAATTCTTTGTCAAAAATACACAGTGCAGAAACAAAGTTTCTTTCCCACAGTCTCCCAGAAGTTACAAGCCAGCCAACCCTTTGCAAATAACTTGCATACAATATATAGAATGTGTGTGGAAGAGATAGAACACCCAGGGGTGGTAATTTACTTAAATCATTATGAAAAGGAGATGGAGAGCCAACCATCAGCTACAGGTGCAACGTTCTCAAGCATGACATTTGGCTGGGGTGACACTTTGCATTCTTTTGCCACTTGGATAGATGCCCATCTGGAGAGAAAACTCTTTAAATGCCACCTTTGGATCCAAAAAACTAAAGTGTAGATGACCGGGCCCACTTGGAGAAGTCGCGACCCGAAATTTCGCGAAACGGGAGCAAATTGGCAGTTTTTTCCCCTGTGCGCCACGCCAAATTCTCTGTGCGTCACGCCACTTTGGAGCCTATTTTGGGGCACTTGCAGGTGTCCAAAATGTGCCCAAGTGGGCTTGTTAGAAATCTTGTCCTGTCTACTTTCTAACCCCACTAGAATTTCTCAATTTAGTGCTCATTTTCCCCTCCAAATATTCATTCTCCCAAGACTGCTTTCTGTGTGTCAAAAAAGTGGCAGAGAGGCCATTTTTGGGTGTTTTTTGACCTTTAGGAGACCCAAAACTTGTCAAAATTTCTTACCTGGAAACCAGTAGACGTAATTTTTGATGATGAATCCAAATATGCAAGCCAATCCTCAATTAGAGTCCTAGATTTTTAGCGTCGCGCCAGTGGCGCGGCGCACAGGGAGGAATTTCCTGTTTTGTGCCCAAAAAATTTGCCTGTGACCAAAATTTGCCCAAACTTTTTGAAATTTTGGCAGGAGGATCTCTATGGGGTGCCATGCTAAGCCAAGGAAGCGTCAGCAAAGATTCTAAGCCTATCTTTCTCCTTTGCCCGTTTTACCCTTCTTGTTGCTTTCCTCAGTTTTTCTTGGAAACTCCTTATCTGGGCCTGTGCACTCATGTTCCCCACCCTATAACGGAAAGTCATGTGTCTCAATATAGCAGGGTTCTGATCAGCTTTATCCAATAGCCTCTCCAAATGCATGTTGACCCTCTCAAGGTTGGATTCCTGGTCTTCATTGATCGCTTGCTCCAAAGATGTGAGTGGAAACCTTCTTCTTTGGGCAGCTTGGCGCTGCTCGCGGATGTTCTGCAGCTACATGATCGTCTGTTGGTCCTCAAGCTATTTTTTTCTCCGCTCTAGGTAGTTCATGTTCCACTTAGCCCTTTCTAAATCAATGATCAAGTCTTCAATCTCTGATTACTGCTCCGTGATGATCTCTATAAGCTCCTCATTGGTTGGTTCTGCATCTGTCTCATCATCCTGGAGGAGAAAAAACTTGGTCTCTCACTCACCTGATGGCCCTTTCTCCTGCACTGGCTCCTTTACCTTACCCTGCTCCTGTGATGCTGATGGCGGAAGCGAGGCCCCTTCCACCCAGGGTGGAGATAACACTTGCTTTGCTGCTGCAAACAACGTTCTACTGCCCTTCTGGTATGTGATATATACTATCATGATGGCAGTCTCATGGTGCTCGAGCTGATGTGAAGGACTTCCCATATTAGGCTCAAACTGATGTGAAGGACCTCCCACCTCATGCTCAAACTGATGCGAAGGACCTCCCACCTCATGTTCTGCCTCTGATATTACCGGTGGAGTGCTGAAGAAATCATGGGAGATGAAGTCCTCCTAAGCAATACCTTGTAACCCCAACTGATGGTCCACCAAAATCCGGATGAGAGCAAAATGATAGACACTATTTAGCAGCTTTCGTGGGGTCTTGCGCTACATGAAGTTTTTCATCTTCTCAATGTTGTTGCAGATGAAAAATTGGAGGCTCATCATCCGCACCCTGGTGAAGTGCATGAGCAAGCGGATGTGATATGCATAAAGGCGAGAAAACCTCCCCTCGCAACTGAAATACTTCATGATCAACCTCATGAGTGGGGCATACTCATCCCTCAAAAATCTGAATGGAAAGACTCTGGTGAGATGGCTCAAACAACTGTTCTTGATGTAAGGCTCATAAAGATGCCTCTCCACCTTCCTTTTCTTATGCCACTGTTCCCCAACGTTCAGTATTCCTGTTGCCGCTGATATGGTCTTGGGTGTCAAGGTGAAAGTGACCCCAGGTAGGATAGATTGACCTCCCTGTAGATGAAGTGCAAAAAGGTGGGCCAACTCATATGTACTCTGACATCTGCCACCCTTTGGCAAAATTCATAACGTGCCAAGTGCTGGAAACAAGACATGGCAAGTGGGTATGCCTGTAGCTCTGTGAGGGTGTTTGGCTCATCTCTGAGATGTCTGCCACTCTGGTGATGTGTCCTATGGGACCTCTCTCCTGAAGATGTGTCATTGTGTGTATCCCCCTCATAATCGGATGAAATTCCTGATGCCATTATTGTTGTGTGTACCTTGAGTTTTCTTTTCCTGCCCTCTGAATCCAATGAAACTAGTGGCTGCCCTGAGAATCTGTCACCAAGGGGAAATAAAGTAGGGAGTGTTAGGAGGGGAATGATGAAAGGGGAATAGGGATTTAAGAGGAGAAATTTATCAGGGATTTAGGAGTATTTTGGGTATAGTTTTGTTGGGACAGGGTTTGGATTTTATTGAGGTAGGGTTTGGGTTTTTAGCCATAGGAATCAAGGGAACCAAATGAATATGGTCATAGTGGAGTTAGGGTGATTATTAAGGGAAAATGTTACAGGGGGATTAGTTGTGATAGGGGTAGGGTAGGAGCATGCTTTAGAAATCATGTTACTGTAGCAAAACCCTAGCTTTTTTACCTTCTTTGTGTCATTTTTGGGTTTGCTTAACAAAAATTTTGCCTCTGATTTCATGGTCACTAAAATCATATTTTTCTTTGAGTTAAGGATCAATGGTGAAGGTATCTATGGTTTCCTTTGCAATTTTGGGAGCCATTTATAAAAATTTAGGTGATTCGGTGTTTTTTTTAGGCTCACAGGTCTGTGCGCCGCACGCTTTGCCCAGTGTGCCGCACGCCGGGTATGCGCCATGCCAGTGAAATATTAACACTGTGGTCGGGCTCCCAGTGCGTCGCGCCACCTTGTGTGTGCGCCGCGCACTATCAAATGACACTAATTTGCTTGGAACAACGGGGGTAGGGTCTTAGTGGAATTTTCTAGGGGGTTGCCTTATGAGACAAGGTGGAATGGAGGTGAGAATGATGAGGAGTGAGGGGACAAGGGGATGGGAGCAAAACCTTGGTGGCATCTTCACAAATTTTTAACCCCGTTTATCTTTTTTGCTTTGAGGATTATTTTCATGGATGGCCAATGTGATTTGGATATCATTCAACATCTTAGAAACACCAAACCATTGACCAAATTGACAGAGAAGAGGTTTCATTCGAGCCTACCTCTTGCTTGCTAGCCTTCAACCGGGATATAAAACAAATTTGCAAGTGTTTTGAGCTCCCTGGCTGTGTGCGTCGCGCGCTAAGCCCAATGCATCGCGCACCCTGAGTGCGTCGCACCCTTGTTGATTTTGCACTGTAGTCTAGCTGCCAGTGCGTCTCGCCCTCTGTGTGCACCGCGCTCCCTGGTGTGTGCGCCACGCCCTTTGGAAACCGGCTCTCCTTCACTCAAACCCTCATGAATTTGCTCTCTTACCTTTGTAATTTCTCTCCAAGCTTGCCAAAGCACAAATGGTTTTTGTTTTGGGCAAAAACAAGTATATATATGCTTGGTAGAGATGGGTTTGATTTTTTCTTCTTTGAAAACCCACTTTCTAATGTTTGTGTTTTGCACTTTTTTCATTGACTTTAAAACACCCTGCTTTTCATTTTTTCTTTGAAATTTTGGCTCTCATGATGGGATTTTCAGCATTTCTTTGTGGGGACTGTGTGACTGGGCACTTGGCCATGAAAACCATGATTTCATCTGAAAAATTCAACTGGTGATTTTTTGGAGAATTTTGTCATAGTTGACCTTGTTTGACTTTTCTTCAAAACAGAGTTTTGAAGAAGAGTCGATGTCCCTTCAGGTGATGATGAAGCTTTCGGAACCATAGCTGTATAAGGTCCCCCTCTTGCCTGCATAGCTTGTTCTAGACATGTTTTTCAAAGACCACATTGATGATTTCATAGACCCAACAATAAAAATGACTTTGTCCTATAATATGACCAGACCTTGACTATCATGAATTTTCAGTGATTATGGACAAAGACCTGAACCCGCAGGGGCCAGACATGAGGGAAAATGAATAGCATGACTATCTCCGTCAGATCATGGCATGTCCCTAGCGAAATGCAGCTGAGTGGATGGAGCGGGACACCTAAAATTGAAATGCACAAAGAGCTTTGATCTCTGACGAAGGGCTAACCAAACTGACTCTAAGATTGGCTCCAATGGGGGATGGTAGCTCCTTGGAGGTGCCAAGAACAGCAGATCTCTGGAGGAGCTAGATAGTGCCTTTTGTCCATTGGGCTATGGAGTCATCATTTTAATAAACAACATAGGACTCTGACTTATTTATACAACTGGAATAACCAAGAAATTGACTCAAACTTGACAATTGGAATAACTCAAAAATTGACTTTACATACTAAAACCAAATTGAAATAAAAATGGTATTTACAATGATAGTGTAAGCAGCATTGATAGATCAATAGTGATACCACTTGAGCAGCTGACCATTGATCGGCCCTCCAGGACAGTCTTCCCCTTTCATCTCCTTCAGAAGAAAGGCATTCTGCCCCCTATATGTTGCAATCTTGAAAGGACCTTTCCACAGATTTTCAAACTTTCCGTGCTTGCCTTTCTCTTGATTCCTTGCATCCCACTTCAGCACCACATCATCCAACTGAAATTATCCGCTTTTTCTTTTCTGCCATAGATTTTCTTTATCTTCTCCTGCAACTTGGATGTGTTTTTGAAAACCTCTTCCCTCGTTTGCTGCAAGTGGATCATTTGATTCAGCCTTCTCTGCATGGGATCTTCCTCACTTCCGGCCTCCTGAAGAAGTTTGACCACTAGGGTAGCAAGGGAAGCGGGAAATACTGTGTCCACTCTATAAACCAGCTCAAACGGTGAGATACCAATAGACTTTTTCTGACTGATCCGGTCTACCCAAAGCGTGTGGACCAACCTCTTGTTCCAGCTCTTCTTATTTATTTCCAGCAGCTTCTTGATGATGTTGACCAAATATTTATTTGAATATTCTGCCAATCCATTGCCTTGCGGATGATAGGCAGTTGAATGACCCAAGATTATATGATATTTATGGCAAAATTCTACCATCCCTTTCGATTTGAAAGCTGCTGCATTATCAGTGATTAATTTGTTTGGACAAACGAAGTGAGACAAGATGTTATTTTCGAGAAATGAAATGATTACCGTGTCCGTCGCTTGTCTGGTAGGGGCTGCCTCAATCCATTTTGTGAAGTAGTCCATCGCTGTAAGGATCCACCTATGCTGTCCGGAAGAGGCGAGATGAATTTCCCCAATAAAATCCAACCCCCACTACTGGAATGGAGCGCTCACTTCGATAGGCTTAAGTGGCAAAGGCTGTAATTTATGTTTTCCTTCGAAAATTTGACACTTATGACAACGCTTTACCATCTTATGCACATCAGCAAGCAAAGTAGGCCAATAGTACCCTGCTCTCAAAATTTTGTTCGTTGTTGATTTCCAAAAAAGATTTCCACCACACTCTCCTCCGTGGAAATCCTCCATGACTTTCTTTGCCTCCTCTTCCACCAGACAATTTAACAAAATTCCATCGGGATCTTTCGAATAAAGTGCAGAATTCAAGATACAAAACTTGGTAGCCTTCAATTTGAGTGTTCTCGCTTTGTTTCTAGCCATGCCGGGCAGTGGTGATAGATTTTTCAGCACATATATTATATCAGAATACCATAGGGACAAAGCAAACATTTAGGATACCTGAATTGAAGTTCCTTCCTCATTCTCCTCGGACATGGCAGTGATCAGATTTATGTCCAATGCATGCAAGTTTGATTCAGCCATTAGCTTCGCCAACCCCTGTCCTTTAACCAGCTTTGTAGGCTTTATCTCCACATCGTATTCTAGCAAGGTTGTGATCCATTTTCCTCTTCTCCCTTCCGGATCAGTCTGCACTAAAACATCTTTTACAACAGTATTAGGAACATAGGCCAAAATGTGAGAATGTAGGATATATACCTAGAAATCCTTTAATGCCTTCACCAATGCCAGGGCTTTCTTCTCAATGATGTTGTACTTCAAAGCTGCATCCCTTATAGCCCTGTTGAAGAATGCAATGGGTCTTTCATGATCATCCCTCTTCTACAATAATACCGCTGCCATAGTGTGCTCAGAAGCAAATGAAAACAATATGAAATCTTGAGTGTAGTCCGGGTTGACTAGAACTAGAGTTGAAGAAAGGGCCAATTTGACCAAGTTGAAAGATTTTACCACCTCATCCATCCATTTCACCTGGCTATCCTTCTTAAGCATATTGGTCATTTCTTTCAAGTGTTCCGCAAGATTAGGCACAAAGCGACGCAGAAAATTCATCTTACCATTGAATGACTGTATCTCCTTTTTGTTCCTCGGCAGATCGATTTGCTGAATTGCTTGCACACGTGCTGGGTCTATGTGGATGCCATCTTTTGAAATGATATGCCCAAGTAATTTTCCTTCCTCCATGGCAAACAAGCTCTTCTTAGTATTCAACGATAGACCATATTTCCTGCATTTTTTAAAGACAATTTTTAGGTGATGCATGTGTTCTTCATCAGATTTTGAAAACACCGTCAAGTCATCCAAGTACACCACCAAAAACACATCCTTCTCATTTGCAAACGCCAAGTCCATTGCACGCTAAAATGTGGCACCTGCATTCTTTAAACCGAATGGCATTTTGGCATAGTGAAAGGTTCCCCATGGAGTGGTGAATGCTATCTTGTCTCTATCATCTTCATGGACAGAGATTTGGTTATATCCGGAATAACCAACAAGCAGTGACATACGAGATGCCCCCACTACTCGCTGAAGTATATGGTCCATCTTGGGCAGCGGATAGTTGTCCTTCAATGAGACCTTGTTTAGATTTCTGAAATTGATGCATAGGCAGATCTCGCCGGTCTTCTTGCGTATAGGTACTAAGTTAGATATCCAAACTAAAAATCTGATAGGCACAACGATACCTGACTTGTACAACCTATTTACCTCCTTTTCGCTAGATGGCAGCAACTTTGGATTGATCCTTCTCAACTTTTGTCTAAATGGTTTCTGATTGGGCTTGGTAGGTATTGTGTGCTGAATGATATTCGTATCGTAGGTCTTTAAATTAGAATAATACCAAGCAAATACATCTGTAAGTGAAGCCATCAAACTGATATATTTGTCTTTGATTTTTGGCGGTAATGCTTTGGACAATTTCACCAACTTTGGATTGGCGGCTGTGCCGATGTTGACCTCTTCCACACCCTTCTCTGGCGGTTACAATGTTGGCTTGCGGGCTACATCATCCTGATCGAAAAGTTCCTCTAGGGGTATCAAGCCTCTAGGAATGATGTTATTCTTTAGCTGCAATACATCAAGTTGATTAATCTGCACTTCTTCTGTTCCATTCCCTTTGCCCTCATCATTTTCCACATCGATTGCGGTTTCTTTGAAGTTGCCTTTGTTGAGCAGAAAATCCTTAATCTCCTCATCATCTTGGAACACTTGCCAATGTCGCTGATTGTTTGGAATGGTTGGACGATGCTTGACATGGATTTCAAATTTATTTCTGGAGTTCATGGGGATCTTCAAGCTACTCGTTGCCTTGGTAAGAGCATTAGCAATACTATTTTGTATTCACGTCACACATGTTAAGGTGTATTCGGAAAATAGCTTCAAGATGTCTAAAACTGCATTACGATAGGCCCGCATCCTAGGATGTTTTTCTTGATACTCACCTTTGACCTGTTTTATCACCAACTCGGAGTCGCCATATACTGAAATCCTCTTTGGATTCAGCTTTCTAAGAATCTTCAGGCCAGCAATCAGAGCTTCATATTCGGCTTCATTATTTGAACATTCAAAGGCCAGCTTGTAAGAGAAAACTCTCACGCTGCTAGGCACTTTGTTTGGGGCAGAGAAAGGACTATGTACCCAAATACCAATAATAGCGCCATCATTCCCTACTGCTCCATCAAAATCCATGGTCCACAAGCCTTTTTCATCTTCTTGCAAGTGCTGAAAATCTGTTTGCTATCCATTGTTTCCTTGCTGTCCATCATTTTCAGCTGATTTCCCAATCTTTTGCTGCTTTTCTTGTCCTTCTTTCTTCAAGATTTCTCTAAAATTTTCTGTTATCTCTGGAATGTCGTCTGCTTCTACTATCTGACTATCTATCTCATTTAAACTATCTGAAAACAAAACAAAAGACTCTAAATCTGTATGTACATAGTTAATAGGATGATTTATCGGTTTCTCCTTGCTTGTGATCATATATTTCATCTTTTGTTCCTGATATAATTTCCTCATTTGTCCAAACACTAGGATTGTTGCATAGGAGAAATCCAGTTGTAGTGTCCCCTTCAATTTTTCTACCCAAGACCTTGAAAGAAGCATGCCAAACCTTAGAGGAAAATCTGCTACCACTACATCCATCAGAACATTTTTCATAGGAAGCTGATCCAAACTCACAACCAAGTCTTTGATGAGTCCTATACATCTTACTCTACTGGAATCGAATGAATAGAGATCATGATATTGCTGGGTGATGTCCAGACCAAGCTTATCCATGATAGCTTTGGGCATGAGATTGTGAGAAGCTCCGGAATCAAACATGGCATTGTGTAGCACAAAGTCATGCAATCGTAAACTGATATAAAAGGGTGGCATATTGCTATCAGGAGACTCACCATTCGTTGCTCGCCCAAAAATCATTTCAGGCTGATCATCATCTATGTTTACCATGTCGGACATTGGGTCCAAGTTCAACATTTTAGAAATTTTTCCTCTATAATTGCTGTTCTTCATGATTTCGGTTAAAGGGATGGATACCTTTAGCTTAGAAATCTCATTCTCTAGGCTGAAAGCGGGAGTTTTTTCTACCTCTTTGACTTGGATCTCTTTCCTTTCTTTTTCTTTTGATGTGGCTGGTTGCTGTGATTGTTCTGCTAATTTTTTTTGTAAACCGCCTCCTTTCCCTTTCTTTGTGTAGCTGATGGATCATTCTTTGTCGTTTCACCCTCCTTCTTTTTCTGAATTGGTTTGGCCATCACATCTCTGTTTCTAAGGGAATATTGCTATTGTTGTGCTGACAAAGCATTCATATACCCCCTTTGATATTCTTCCGATTCCTCTTCCAACACGGTTTCGTTAGCTAGAATAAAATCAATGTCTTGGTGTGTAGTTGAATTTACGGTACATTCTTGTTCTTCGGTGATGTAAGTAGGCAGCTCATCTGGAGTAAAGAGATGGTTTTCCTCGCCTATTACATTCCCGTCCTCATCTGACTCTGGTCCATGCACAAAATTCTGCTGCAAAGGTGTTTCTACCGGATGTTGTGTTGTTTGCTCTTGAGTTCGCTGATCTCTTTGTCTTATCCTATATTGTGGCTGCTGTTGGCCATGAAAGTTAGGATTCCTAACTTGTGGCTCTGGCTTGTCAAGTTTTACTCTCTCAAGCATCTGTTCTACCTTTTTGAGCGACTGATCCATTGATGAAGATTCTTCTTTCATAGTGGTTTTCTTCTCTGCTTTCGATCTTGCTCTTTTGGACAACAGATTTGCCTTAATGCTGACCGCAATTTTCTGCATGTCTTCCATGGTAGCTGGTTCTCTCTCTCTTAATTGGTACGCCATGTCAGCATCAAAACCATCTGGAAACTTCATCATTTATAGTCCCACAGGTGGATTTAGATGGTTTAGGATTTCATTGTAGAATGTATTAAATCTAACACAATAATCTTGGACCGACTCACCGGCATTCCGCTTGATTTGTTCATACTCGGCCAGAATTTGAAGGGGATTCTTTTTCACTTCCCACCGGTTCAAGAACTGTCTTTGTAGTTCCACCAAGGTAGTGATACTTGCAGCTATCAAACCTCTTAACCATTTCCTCACATCACCTACAAATGTTTGTACAAAGAGCCTCATTGCCACGTTCTCAGCATCGATCTCATGAAGTTCATAGAAGTCTGCCATTTTATCCACATGTTGTTGAGCTGTAACACTGTTAGGAGTGCCATCAAAAGTGGGATTTTACTTTGATAGTCATTTGGCATGTCATCTAGGACTTGGGGCAGAACAAGGGGTGTGAAATGGGCAGCCATCAATCTCGGTGGATTTGGCCTTGGAGGTGTTGGAGGAGTGTGCACAGTTTGCAAGGGGCTTGCACTTGGAGTTTGGGGATGTGTGGCAATATAATTATCAATTAATCTATTAGCTCTTTCTGTCTCAAGGTCTACAAGAAATTGCGGATTGGGGACGGTGTAATCAACAACCCTTTCGGATTTAGACTCAAACAAAGATATTTCAAATCGTTCGTCAAACTCAAGCTCTTCAAGATAGTCAAAAATATTGGGACATGAATGGGATTTGAACACGGGAGCTATGGTGCTTTCTTGACGGAGGAGTCTTGGGATCAAATTGGGATTTTCGTAAATATGAGGAGGGTCCAGGCCTGGATTTGTTCTGGTATATCGTCTCGAAGCCAGCGTGCTATTGGGATAAATTACGGGACACAACCAACTCACTCAACCTTTCCAATCCTAAGCTCATCATCCGAAAGCCTAGAATTCTTATGAAACAAGGGGATTTGATTTTCAACTTCTTCCCCAGCAGAGTTGCCACTATGTTAGCACTTAAATTTTCCTTAGGCTGAAGGAAGGAAAAAATTAGGGTAACCACAAACCACGCTCAGTCTGGTAGCTAGCCCTACCAGAGTAGGAGAGGGCTCTCTCCGAGTCACACTCAGCGAATGGATAGGCAAAAATGGTCTGAGATGAATTACAATGCAATATTTACCTTAGGCTAGTAAGTGAAAAGGGATTCTGGAAAAGATTTTATGAAGTGACCGAGCTTCTGGGATGTATATGGGACTGGTGCTCAGCAAAGAACAGAGAATCGAATATGAAAGCAGAACTTATTCCGTGAGGTAAGGTAGGTGGCACGCGCAACAATTTTGACTTATAGTAACGAGGAATGGAAAGATTGCTGAAGAGAGTGAAAAGGGCATGGTCACATGAATCCTTTTCAACATAAGAATAACACTCTACATGAAATTTTCCCACAGGCAAATCAATATAAATTGAATTCTACCTAATCTCACTTAGAAAATTTCACTGAAATGAAACATGAAATGAATTATGAAACATAACAAGATACATATGGAACATAAGAACACATTTGCTACACTCAAAACCACAAGAATCTCATGAAACAGAGCCGCTGCCTTTCATTAATTCTCTGTCAGAAATACACAGTGCAGAAACAGAGTTTCTTTCCCATAGTCTCCCAGAAGTTACAAGCCAACCAACCCTTTGCAAATAACTTGCATACAATATATAGAATGTGTGTGGAAGAGATAGAACGCCTAGGGGTTGGTAAGTTACACAAATCATTATGAAAAGGAGATGGAGAGCCAACCATCAGCTACAGGTGCAGCGTTCTCAAGCACGACATTTGGCTGGGGTGACCCTTTGCATTCTTTTGCCACTTGGATAGATGCCCATCTAGAGAGAAAACTCTTTAAATTCCACCTTTGGTGCCAAAAAACTGAAGTGTAGATGACCGGGCTCACTTGGAGAAGTCACGATGCGAAATTTCGTGAAACGGGAGCAAATTGGCAGTTTTTCCCCTGTGCGCCGCGCCAAATTATCTGTGCATCGCGCCACTTTGGAGCCTGTTTTGGGGCACTTGCATGTGTCAAAAATGTGCCCAAGTGGGCTAGTTAGAAAGCTTGTCCTGTCTACTTTCTAACCCCACTAGAATTTCTCAATTTGGTGCTCATGTTCCCCTCCAAATCTTCATTCTCCCAAGACTGCTTTCTGTATGTCAAAAAAGTGGCAGAGAGGCCATTTTTGGGTGTTTTTTGACCTTTAGGAGACCCAAAACTTGTCCAAATTTCTTGCCCGGACACCAGTAGACGTAATTTTTGATGCTAAATCAAAATATGCAAGCCATTCCTTGATTAGAGTCCTAGATTTTTAGCATCACGCGAGTGGCGCGACGCACAGGGAGGAATTTCCTGTTTTGTGTCCAAAAAATTTTCCTGTGACCAAAATTTGGCCAAATTTTTTGAAATTTGGGCTGGAGGATCTCTATGGGGTGCCATGTTTAGCCAAGGAAGGATCAGCCAAGATTCTAAGCCTATCTTTCTCCTTTGCCCGTTTTACCCTTCTTGTTGCTTTCCTCAGTTTTTCTTTCAAACTCCTTATCCGGGCCTGTGCACTCATGTTCCACGCCCTGTAACAGAAAGTCATGTGTCTCAATATAGAAAGGTTTTGATCAGCTTTTTCCAATAGCCTCTCCAAATGCATGTTGACCCTCTCAAGGTTGGACTCCCGGTCTTCATTGATCGCTTGCTCCAAAGATGTGAGCGGAACCCTTCTTCTTTGGGTAGCTTGGCGCTGCTCGCGGATGTTCTGCAGCTCCATGATCATCTGTTGGTCCTCAAGCTGTTTGTTTCTCTGCTCCAGGTAGTTCATGTTCCACTTGGCCCTTTCTAAATAAATGATCAAGTCTTCAATATCTGATTGCTGCTCCCTGATGATCTCTATAAGCTCTTCATTGGTTAGTTCTGCATCTGTCTCATCATCCTGGAGGAGAACAAACTCGGTCTCTCACTCACCTAATGGCCCTTCCTCCTACACTGGCTCCTATCCCTTACCCTTCTCCTGTGATTCTAATGGTGGAAGCGAGTCCCCTCCCACCCCGGGTGGAGATAACACTCGCTTTTCTGCTGCAAACAACGTTCTACTGCCCTTCTGGTATGTGATATATACTGGCATGGTGGCAGTCTCATGGTGCTTAAACTGATGTGAAGGACTTCCCATCTTAGGCTCAAACTGATGTGAAGGATCTCCCACCTCTTGCTCAAACTGATGTGAAGTACCTCCCACCTCATGTTCTGCCTCTGATATTACCGGTGGGGCACTGAAGAAATCACGGGAGATGAAGTCCTCCCAAGCAATACACTGTAACCCCAACTGATGGTCCACCAAAATTTGGATGAGAGAAAAATGATAGACACTGTTTAGCTGCTATCGTGGGGTCTTGCGCTACATGAAGTTTTTCATCTTCTCAATGTTGTTGCAGATGAAAAATGAGAGGCTCATCACTCGCACCCTTGTGAAGTGCATGAGCAAGCGGATGTGATATGCATAAAGGCGAGAAAACCTCCCCTCGCAACTGAAATACTTCATGATCAACCTCATGAGTGGGGCATACTCATCCCTCAAAAATCTGAACGGAAAAACTCTAGTGAGCTGGCTCAAACAGCTGTTCTTGATGTAAGGCTCATAAAGATGCCTCTCCACCTTCCTTTTCTTATGCCACTGTTCCCCAACGTTCGGTATTCCTGTTGCCACTGATATGGTCTCGGGTGTCAAGGTGAAAGTGACCCCAGCTAGGACAGATTGACCTTCCTATAGATGAAGTACAAAGAGGCGGGCCAACTCATGATGTACTCTGACATCTGCCACCCTTTGGCAAAATTCATAACGTGCTAAGTGCTGGAAACAAGACATGGCAAGTGGGCATGCCTGTAGCTCTGTGAGGGTGTTTGGCTCGTCTCTGAGATGTCTGCCACTCCGGTGATGTCTCCTATGGGCCCTCTCTCCTGAAGATGTGTCACTGTGTGTATCCCCCTCATAATCTGATGAAATTCCTGATGCCATTATTACTGTGTGTACCTTGAGTTTTCTTTTGCTGCCCTCTGAATCCAATGAAACTGGTGGCTGCCCTGAGAATCTGTCACCAAGGGGAAAATAAAACAGGGAGTGTTAGGAGGGGAATGATGAAAGGGGAATAGGGATTTAAGAGGAGAAAGTTATCAGGGATTTAGGAGTATTTTGGGTATAGTTTTGATGGGACAGGGTTTGGATTTTGTTGAGGTAGGGTTTGGGTGTTTAGCCATAGGAATCAAGGGAACCAAATGAATATGGTCACAGTGGAGTTAGGGTGATTATTAAGGGAAAATGCTATAGGGGGATTAGTTGTGATAGGGGTAGGGCAGGAGCATTCTTTAGCAATCATGTTACTGTAGCAAAACCCTAGCTTTTTGACCTTCTTTGTGTCATTTTTGGGTTTGCTTAATAAAAAAATTTCCTCTGATTTCATGGTCACCAAAATCATATTTTTCTTTGAGTTAAGGATCAATGGTGAAGGTATCTATGGCTTCCTTTGCAATGTTGAGAGCCATTTATAAAAATTTAGGCGATTCAGTGTTTTTTTTTAGGCTCACAGGTCTGTGAGATGCGTGCTTTTCCCAGTGCACCACGCGTTGGGTATGCGCTGCGCCAGTGCAATATTAACACTGTGGCCAGCCTCCTAGTGCACCGCTCACCCTGAGTGCGCCACGCCACCTTGTGAGTGCGCCGTGCACTGCCAAATGGCACTAATTTGCTTGGAACACCGGGGGTAGGGTCTTAGTGGAGATTTCTAGGGGGTTTCCTTAGGAGACAAGGTGGAATGGAGGTGAGAATGATGAGGAGTGAGGGGACAATGGGATGGGAGAAAAACCTTGGTGGCGTCTTCACAAATTTGCAACCCCGTTTATGATTTTTTCTCTGAGGATTATTTTCATGGATGGACAATGTGCTTTGGATATCATTAAACATCTTAGAAACACCAAACCATTGACCAAATTGACAGAGAAGAGGTTTCATTCGAGCCTACCTCTTGCTTGCTAGCCTTCAACTGGGATATAAAACGAATTTTCAAGTGTTTTGAGCTCCCTGGCTGTGTGCGTCGTGTGCCAAGCCCAGTGCTTTGCACGCCTTGAGTGTGTCATGCCCTTGTTGATTTTGAATTGTAGGCTGGCTTCCAGTGCGTCGCGCCCTCTGTGTGCGTCGCGCTCCCTGGTGTGTGCGACGCGCCCTTTGGAAACCGGCTCTCCTTCACTCAAACCCTCATGAATTTCCTCTCTTACCTTTGTAATTTCTCTCCAAGCTTTCCAAAGCACAAATGGTTTTTGTTTTGGGCAAAAACAAGTATATATAGGCTTGGGAGAGATGGGTTTGATTTTTTCTTCTTTGAAAACCCACTTTCTAATGTTTGTGTTTTGCACTTTTTTCATTGACTTTAAAACACCCTTCTTTTCATTTTTTCTTTGAAATTTTGGCTCTCATGATGGGATTTTCGGCATTTCTTTGTGGGGACTGTGTGACTGGGCACTTGGCCATGAAAACCATGGCTGCATCTAAAAAAGTCAACTCATGATTTTTTGGAGAATTTTGTCATAGTTGACCTTGTTTGACTTTTCTTCAAAACAGAGTTTTCAAGAAGAGTCAATGTCCCTTCAGGTGATGATGAAGCTTTTGGAACCATAGCTCTATAAGGTCTCCCTCTGGCCTGCATAGCTTGTTCTGGACATGTTTTTCAAAGACCACATTGATGATTTCCTAGACCCAACAATAAAAATGACTTTGTCCTGTAATATGACCAGACCTTGACTATCATGAATTTTCAGTGATTATGGACAAAGACCTGAACCTGCAGGGGTGAGACATGAGGGAAAATGAATAGCATGACTATCTCCATCAGATCATGGCATGTCCCTAGCGAAATGTAGCTGAGTGGATGGAGTGGGACACCTAAAATTGAAATGCACAAAGAGCTTTGATCTCTGACGGAGGGCTAACCAGACTGACTCTAACAGTTACAACGCAGTTCCAGAAATGTATCACCAACCCCAAATGCTTTGCTTGGGGAGCTATATGTAAAAAAATGTTTACAAAATATCTCAAAGAGATAATATCTAGCAATAACTTATTCTATCTACTCAAAAGGAGAAATAAATGATCTTGGGAACAGGGAGAAATAAATGCGGAAGTAAACGCTGTTGTGCTAGTTGCTCAGTTGGTGAGATGCATTAACTGTAAGCTCGGTGAGTCTGCCAGTGGCTGCTTCCACTGATATTCCACGCTACTTCCTCGGCTTCCTTGGGTGAATTTAATTTTGATTTTATACATTGCAGCCCCGCGTAACTCTCATCCGTTTCCTCCCTGCACTTTAGGGTATCTGTTGTATCCTGGGTGAAACAAAATTTGAAATGTGCCTATAGGATTTCCAACATGCTTTTCCACCACTGCTCTTCTAGTAACTGATGTCTTTGTAGCTTTCTGAAAGTCTCATCAGCGTTTGTGTACCTGTAGAAGTTAGGCTGGATTGTAAAGAGATGTTTCACTTCATGCTCAATATAGAAGAGATTTTCCAAGTTGTTGTAGAGAGTTTGGCCAGATGGAAGGGTCTTCTCTGCTGGAGTACTTGATGATGCATTTACTTGATCAGCGGCATGCTTATTCAACTTGTGCATGTACTCAGCTTATCTCAACAGGTGTTCATTGTTTCCCAACAGACTTGGCAGGCCCCTTTCATGCAAAACTGCAAATCTTTCCACAAAAGAATTTACCTCCACTTGCATGTCCTGGCTCTTCCTCTCCAAATTTCGCATCAGGGTCTTCATGGTCAGAACTCTTTTGATCGTAAGAATAGTGCCTGTCCTGTCTCTGATGTCCAATGCTGCTAGTTCTTTGTTGGTCTTAGTGTTTAGAAAATGTATTAACCTCTTGGCCTGTTCGAGCATATGTCCCGATAAATTTCTGGACTTTTGAATTTCCCCCTGGGCTGCTGCTATCAAGTCAATCTACTCATATATAATTTGAATAGATATCCATATATTGCAAATGGATTCACTGATGTTAGCCCACAAAATGCCTTTGATTTCACCCAGAGGCTTGTCTAAAGAGAGGTCCTTTTCTAATGCTTTTACCTTGTTCTCTAATGCTTTCACCTCTCTTGTCTTTTCTGCCACAGTCATTTTGGATTTGTCATAACTCACTTCCAATTTTGCCAATTTTTCTTTGGCATCTTTCAATTCTGATACTTGGAGTTTTAATTCCTCCATGGCTTTAATTAAATCCTCTGTGGTCATGGTAGTGCTACTGCTCGTTGCTGTTGTTGTTATTGAAGTACCTGCTGTTGATGTTGGGACAGTGGGAGGCACTGTCGTTGTAACTGTGGGAGGAGCAGTTGTGACTGTTGGGGCTATTTGAGATGGCTAGGAGGTCGACACTCCCTGCTTTTCTTGTAATGCTTTCTCCAATTCCTGCTCTGTCTCACTTAATCTTTGATTCATTCTCATCAGCAAGTCCATCATGTCCTCCTCTGCTTTTTTCTGCACAACCTTTGTAGTTTGTGGATGCATAGTAATAGGCAGCTTCAATTGTTTCCTGAGGGCAGCAATGTCCTCTTCCTTCTTTTTCATCAATGCTTTTATTCCTTTAGCATCCTTGGGATCATGTCCCAGCTCAATGATAATCTCTTCCAAGGACTTTATCCTGTTGTCCTTGGCTAAAGAAGATGCCTTCTCCAAATCTAGTTGGGAAGATGTGTTGTTTAATGAGTTCTGCAATTTGTGAGCTAACATTGTCTTATCTACCAATGTAGAGTAGACCATCTCTCCAGTTTGCTTATGCAGCTCAATCTGATCCATAGGATGAATGTCTTTGGCAAGGACCTATAGATTTGTTCTAATGTAATTAGATGCTGACTGTGGCTACTACACTTTGGGCTTAAATTGGCTCAAGATCATTTTTCCTTCTTTAATGTCATATGCAAACATTAGCCGTTGTTGGTTGGTGGGGGTCATCTTGAGAAATTGGTCATAAAGTTGCAGCCTTAATGGATAATTTCTAGCCTTAATCTTTGTGAATGTTCTTCTGACATCTGAGGCCTGCTTGCTTGATGGTCTGGTGGATGAAACTTCCACACTATGCTGCCTTTATAGGTCCTGCCTATGAGAGTTGGTGGATGTTTCTACCATTGGGGATGTCTGTGGGCTGGTTGCCCTCTCACCTCTTGGACTTTCTAAGGTTTCCTCAGTAATTTCCTCTTTAGGTAGAGTATTTATTCTTTGCCTTTTTGCCTCTGGTTCCTCTACTGGTCCACTGATAGCTGTGGTCTCTTCTCTATCCCTTTTCTTTCCCATTTCCTCATTTAGAGGAGTCTATAATGCTGGTATATCTAGTGCTTTGGTCTAGATAGGAGGAATTTTCCCTTGGCCTTGTTCCTTTGATGCTGCTGGCTGATCTGTCATTATGTTCTGCTCTGAATCCAACACTTCTTTGCCTTTGGATGTCCCTGCAGTTGGTGTAGTGCTTTCTTGGGTAGGTTGCTGTGAAGTTCCAGCAGATGATGTACCCACTCCAGTTTGCTGAGGCAGTTTGAAAGACACCTGTCCAAAAGAGTCCAGGTCAAGGGTCTTTTCAAGATTTTTCATAGTTTGTTCCATCTTTTCTTCCTCAGTGAGTTCTTCAATTAATGTGCCCTCTACCCACTCATCTCGATTAGAAAATTTCTCTATTTCAGGGATCCTACAATGTTTGTAGGCTGATAGCCTATTTTTTACTTTTCTTTCAGTGATAAAGCCATTTGGGTCATAGGGTACCCACCAAAAGCTCCTCTTTAATTTGAGTTGTTCACCCAATATCTTGTCAGCATCTTGCCATGCTTCCTTTTTGTTAATGATAAAAGGGCCTAACTGGTTTCTTAATTTCAGTTGAGCTTTTTTCTTTGCACCATAAAAGTGAGTCAAATCTGAGTTGATAAATTGCCTGAAATATTCTAGAGCAAATAGTCTCATAGGCACATATTTGGGCAGCTTATAAGGGCACAACTCACAACCATATATCCTGATCTCAGTGTGATTCTGGTAGAAGTACCAGTCACCTATTTTGTAACTTTTGGAGAGCTGTAAATTTTATTGCATATCACCAGAGAGTCTAGGAGGAGGAATTCTCATTAGTGGAGAGGAGACCGGATGTATAAACAAATCAATGAATTCACAGTAAGTGTAAGGAGAGTTATGAACTTCATGGGAGACTGAGGTCCAAAAAATCACAGACCTCCTTTCTCTTTTATAATCCAATTTTCTGATGGGAAACTAAAAACTGTCTGTTTGATAGTACAAGAACAGATGATATATATATGATGTGTACTTAAAGACTCCTTCTTTGTCTAGATTCATGAATTGGTCATGGATCTTGTTGGCAATGAAAGTAGAAAGGTCATATTTAACAGCAGGAGGCTATCCTGGAGTAAACATGGAAAACAGAGCTAAGATGGTCTCATCAACATATTCACTTGTCTTAAATCCTAGGACATAGGATATCACATCAATTATGAATATTCCAGCTTCATTGAACCAGACATGGTGAAAGGGAGGTGGCTCTTTGGGATGGAAATATGGTCTCACAAATGTTTGAACAACACTGGTTATCTCTGCATTGGTCAGTTTAGAGCCCTTCTCATTGAGAAAGAATCCCATAGAAAGACGAGCCAGAGGCTGAGTAGGTTTGAAGTGTAGCATTTTATTTATGGACTCAGGGGTTATATGAAAGAGGACAGTTCTAGATGGAGTCATAATTGCTCTTTTGACAGGTTCATAATTGGCACAACATAGGTGGATAACATCTGGGAATACATTTACTGAGGGGAAGTAGTACCTGGGCAGATTGGATTCCCATATCACATAAAGATCAGTTTTACTTAGGTGACTGTTCCTAATTTCACAGAATGCTTGGAGGTAGTTTTAGTAACCAGTTAAGTCTTGTATTTGGAAATCCCTATCAGCCAAGGGCAGCCACTCTAACTCTTTGTGAGGCGCATTAAGGGGAGCAATTTTCAGGGCCACCGGAGCCTCCATTTTTTTGTTTTTTGTGCTCTTGAACTGGGGGCGGGGCTTTTGCAGGAAAATGGGAAAAATAACAGTGGTTATAGTGTGCTTATTTAAAGGAAGTATGGTGAATTGAACTTGAATTTGGGTGCTTTGGAAAATTTTGCAGAGGAAAGCTAAAAAACACGGTTTTGGGAGGCGAAACGGGTAAATACTTGTGTTTTTGGACGCGCACGGGAGTAATTTGTAGGTTTGCATGACGAATTGCAGAGTGGGATGCCAGACTAGGCTAGCCGGGGTTGTGGGCTGGAGTTCTAGTAGCAGCTTTGATGAAATTCACATGCACCAGTCTCGTGAAAGCAACCAATAGAAATGAATAAAAATGACACTTTCACTGTTTTTTGACAAAAATTGGTTTGGGGGGCTTTTGGCTCCTTTTTTTTTTGGATGACGTCAGCATGACGTGGTGTTTTTTCGTGTAGCGGGGTGACGTGGTGCTGACACGACGATGATGTCACGGATGAGGTGGCGATGACATCAGTGGGGAGGAAGTGGGGTCAGTAAGCAGTTTTGGCCCCGCACCGCTTTTGGGCAAAGGTGGTAACAGGTTGGAGGGCAGCGAGAATTGCGGGCGAGCACTACCTATCCCAAGGTACGGCAGGAATACCACTGTTCCCCGGGCGGTAAAGTACAGGCGATGGAGGGCTTGCGATATTGCTGTGGGCCATTGGATGGGGAGGGCCAGATCCAACGGTTGGCGGTCGGTGGAAGATGACGTAAAGATACAGTGCGGGGTCCAATCAATAAACTGTGTTTTTTAAACATATCGGGGGTGTTGCGATTGGTTGTCGGGGTGTTGAATTGTTAATTAACACAATGTTAATTAGCCTTAAATGTTTGCGTGTGGGGGGGGGTTCATATAGTTTCAATTTTTGTAGGTTAATCAAATAACGTGGGGTTATTTGACTCCAAAAAATTGCGCGGGGGAGGGTTATCACAAGGTTTTTGATAAACCTTGGATCCCATAAAAACATTAATATATGGCTATAATTTAGCCGGGGGTCAGGATAATAGAATTTGGTGTTTTTATTGAATAGTGATATTAATATGGGGGAGGGAATAGGTCTAGGGATCTAAATAGTATAGGTTAGGAGTTAATATGGATTTTGAATTTGAATGCGCTAAGCATAAAGTTCGACAACTTAGGTGAACGGGAAAGGAAAATGATTTTTACACAAGAAATGTGGCTTCTTTTATCCTAAGTAAAAACAGAGTTTGACTTAGTCTTTTTCATGAAATGAAGTGAACAAGGAGTATTGAGAAAATCCCAACATCCTTGTGGGGAGGTTAGTGAGTGTTTTTTGGAGAAAGGTGGAGGTAAGTTAGTCATGCTTCATCTGTTTTGTAGGCAAATCATTGCCGTTGTGCTTATGATATGGAATGAGATGAACCACATTTGAAAGACAAAATTGCTCATAAGCCTGCTTCTGCAACATCAAAACTACCTACCCAGCCTATTACACCTAACATTTTTTCTTCCTTTTTCCTTGGGTGTAGTTAAACTAGAAAACCCTTACTCTCTTCTTTTCTTTTAACTACCATCCTATCTAAGTTTGCCCTTATTTCTTGTAGCGGCTCATAGTTAGTTGTTGAGCACCTTTGTTTCTATATCTAACTACTTAACTGCCAAGCTTGAACTGTTTGGACAGATTTTGTTCTCTATTTTAAAACAGAAATTTAAACATGAACTGGCCAAGATTAAGCTGTTTGGTCGTCCATTAACTGTGGCAAGAGTCAACCAATTGCACACATTGAAATTCTTATGCAAAAATAGAATAGTAGTGGAATTTTGGACTAGCACACTTCCCTGGTCTTCTTCATTTGGGGTTCATTTTCTTTCTTTTTTGAACATTTCATTCTTTTTGCTCTTTGATATTTCTTTTAGGGCATACTCTCTTTTAATTTTATAATTTTTGCTTTTTCAAAATATGGAACCTTTGCAACATGGAAAGGATGAACATATTTGGAATTTCACAAGTCAATCATGAAATATGAAACCTATTGGTATAGGAGCATAACACTGGCTCCACTTGGGGATGGCTTTACCTGGTGAAAAGCCAAGAACAGCAGGTCAGATGGCCTTATGTATAATTCTTGCTATATTCTGAAATATTTCCTTTGCTGCAAGTAAACAAAACTATACCTTTGCAACATATATACATTTCTCATAAGCTCATTCAAACAATTTTAGCTCTATTTTGGATAGTTTGTTTGAATGTTTGTTCTCATATTTACAGCTCCCAAGTCTTCTTCTTCAGCTTTTGTTTGAAGCAAAAAGGTAACACAAAAAGGTGGGATAGTTCCTTGACCTTTTCCCAAAATTTTCTACATATTCCTCCCTATCTTATTGCTGTAATAAACTGCAGAAAGTAAACATTTTTATGTACAAGTTAGAGTCCTGACATCTCAACAAACTGGATCAAAATAATGCTTCAGCATCCGACCATTGACTGGCCCATCTTCTGCTTCTGTACCATCCAGGCTTTTCTAAAAGGTGTTGTTTCCTTGTGAGGCCTGAATAACAAAAGGTCCCTTACATAGGAAGTCAAACTTCCCATGTTTTCCTTTATCTTCCCTTCTGGAATCCCATTTCAGCACTTTGTCTCCTATGAAAAAATCCTCTACCTTAGTCCTCTTATCAAATATATTTTTGAGTTTTTCTTGTAGAATTTGTGATCTTTGATACACCTCTTCTCTAGTCTGCTGTAAATAAATAGTCTGATTGATTTTTCTTTGAATGACATTGGGCTCTGCCTACACTTCTTGCAGCAAATTTATCACAGGGACTCCCAAAGATGAAGGGAATACAGCCTCCATGCCATAAACCAATTCATAGGGGCTTGTTCCAATGGATCTCTTTGTAGTCAATCTATCTGCCCAAAGTGCATTAATAAGCTTCTTATGCCAATTTTTCTTTTTTTCCTCCAATACTTTCTTAATGATATTGATCAGGCTTTTATTGGATGATTCAACTAGACCATTACCTTGAGGGTAATAGGCTATGGAGTGGCCTAAAGTAATGTGGTACTTGTGACAGAAATTAATCATTCTCTTGGATTTAAAAGTAGCAACATTGTCAGTTATAATCTTTTCCGAACAACCAAATCTAGACAGGATATTGGTCTCTAAAAATTTCATGATCACAGAATCATTAGCTTGTCTACAAGGGATGGATTATATCCACTTGGTGAAGTAGTCTGTTGCAGTCAAAATCCATTTATGCTGGCCAAAGGAGGGACGGTGAATTTCCCTAATGAAATCTAAACCCCATTGTTGAAATGGTCTTTCAGTGGAAATTGGTTTGAGGGGTGGAGGTAGAAGCTTTCTCTTGCCTTCAAAACTTTGACACTTATGGCAAGTAGTTACAAATTTCTTTACATCAGCAAACAGGGTGGGCCAGTAAAATCCAGCCCTTAGGATTTTATCAGCAGTTGATTTCTAGTACAAATGTCCACCATAGTCCCCTGCATGAAATTCTTTCAGCACTTTGTCAGTTTCATCCTTTGTTAAGCAACTCAGTAAAATTCCTTCATGATTTTCCAAAATAAAACATTATCTAAAATAAAGAATTTTGAAGCTTTCATTTTCAGAAATCTCTTTTTAGTTCTGGATAACCTTGGAGGAGCTTGCAGGTTGAGAAATACATAAATTATGTCAGCATACCAAGGTGATTGTAAAAAGGCTTGATTGATCTCTGGAGTCGCCATCTCCTGTTCATTATCTAGTTCATTGATGTTAAGGGCTTGAAAATTAGTTTCAGTCATAAGTTTAGCTAATACTTGTCCCTTTATCAACTTTGTTGGTTTAATTTCAATGTCATATTCCAAAATGTTAGCTATCCACTTGCCTCTTTTGCCTTCGGTTCCTTCTTGAGTTAGAATATCCTTGACCATAGTACTTGGTACATAAGCTATTACATGAGAGTATAAGATATAAACTCTGAAGTCCTTAATAGCTTTTACTAGTTTATAAGCCTGTTTTTCCATGATTTGATACTTAAGTGGTGCATCTCTAAGCGCTTTGCTGAAAAAAGCAATGGGGTTTTCACATCCCTGATCATCTTTCTGTAGCAAAACAACAACAATTATGTTCTGATGCAAAGGAAAAGATTATAAAGTCTTTGTCAAATTTTGGGCTTGTGAGGACTGGCATTTTGGTTAAAGCTATTTTGATTTCTTCAAAGGCTTGTTTAGCTTCTATTGTCCATTTGACTTTGGAATCTTTCTTCAGCATGTTGTTCAAAAATCTTATCAGCTCAGCCAGGTTGGGTATGAATCTCCTTAAGAAATTGAATTTCCCTAGGAAAGCTTGAAGTTCTTTGATATTTCTAGGGCGAGGAACTTGAAAAATGGCTTGTATTTTGTCTGGATCTATTGTAATGCCTTCTTTTGAGATTATGTGTCCTGACAGTTTGCCCTCTTCTAGGCCAAATAATGATTTCTTTGGATTCAATGATATACCATATTTTGTGTAGATTAAAAACACTTGTTTGAGATGATATAGGTGTTCCTGATCTGATTTGGGAAAGGCAGTGAGATCATCTAGATATATGACCAAGAAATCATGAATTTCTTTAGCAAAAGCTATGTCCATGGCCCGTTGAAAAGTTGCTCCTGCATTCTTGAGTCAAAAAGGAATTTTTACATATTTAAAAGTTCCCCAAGGTGTTGTAAAAGCAGTCTTATCTTGATCATTAGGGTGAACTAGGATCTGGTTGAAGTCTAAAAATCCATCTAGAAGTGAAATTCTAGAAGCTACCATTACCCTTTGTAAAATGTGGGCCATATTAGGTAAGGGGTAATGGTCTTTTAAAGAGACTTTATTCATATTTCTCAAATCAACACACAATCTTATTTCTCCCGTTTTCTTCCTAGTGGGCACTAAATTTGAGATCCATTCTGAAAATCTAATGGGTGCAATTATCCTAGCTTCATACATTCTCTTGACTTCTTTTTCAATTAGAGGGAGGAGTACAGAGTTGACGCTTCTAAGTTTTTGTTTGAAAGATTTTTATTTTCTTTGAGGGGTATTGTATGTTGAATCACATAAATATCATAGGACTTAAGATCTTCATAACTCCATGCAAAAACATATTGAAATTCTTTGAACAGTTCAAAATATTTCAGCTTTTGGTCAGGAGGCAAAGTTTTGGACAATTTTATCATTTTGGGATTTTGTTTAGTCCCTATGTTACAGTCCTCAATTTCTGCATTTAAAGGCTGCATTTTGGGTTTCTTTGGGATGTCATTAGAATAAAAAATGTCTTCCAGAGGGGTCAAGCCTGTGGGTAAAAAATTATCCCTTAAGTCAATAACTTCAGACTCTTCTTCAATAGTTTCATCAAAGTTTATTTCTTTCAGCTCTTGTAATTCTTTGCTGGTAAATTCTGTTGGATGTAATATTCGATTTGCTATTTTAGTTGAAATATGAGTTTCAACTTTGTCTATTTGATCAATTTCACCAACCGTGCCTGTGTGTATATTTGTGCTGGAAAATTCTTCTTTTAAATTCAAGAAATTATTAATCTGAGTGTCATTGTCAAACACCTACCAATTTTTTACATTGTCTGGTACAGTTGGCCTGTGTTTAATTTCAGCTGTAAAATGATGATTAGGCTCAAATGGCAATTTACAAGTGCTGGAAAATGTTGCCAAACTGTGAGCATGCAAATTATGTTTCCTTGGAATTTTGGCAAGCTGTGATTCTAGAAAGGTATTGAGTATCTCGATTGCTGCCCCTCTATAAACTCTCAACCTAAGGTCATTTGTGAGAAAGTTTCCTTTCATTTGTTGAATAACTAAATCAGAGTCTCCCAAAATTGATATCCTAACTGCCCCTCGACTTTTGATCAATTTGAGTCCTAGCAAAAGGGCTTCATATTCAGCCATGTTATTTGTGCATCTGAAATTCAGCCTATATGCATGTCCTTCAGCATGATCATTTTCTGTGTTATGTATCCAAATCCCTGCCCCTGCTCTTAGTTTATTGACTGATCCATCAAACTCTAAATACCATAGGACTTCTTGATTATAGCTAGTATTAGGGGCCTCAGTGATTTGCTTTGTAGGCAAATTTGGATTTTGAGTTTCATGTGGTTTCCCTTATGTGTCTCTTCTATCAATTATTTCAACAATTTCTAGAGTTTGAGCAATAGATTCTTCATTTATGAGTTTTTCTTGTGCTGATGCTAAAACCTTGACATCAGTTGGGGGGGAAATTTCAGCATTGTATAGGATGAAAGAGTCCATATTAGAATGCATGGAATAGATGGGAAAATTTTGGGGTTTCTCTTGGCTGCTGACCACATATTTCATCAAAGTTTCCCGGTGCAATCTCTTTAGCTGACCAAATACTGAAATGGTAGCATAGGACCTGTCCAACTGTAAAGATCCCTGGAGCTTTGCACCCCAAGATCTGGACAAAAGCATTCTATATTTTGGTGGGATATCAGCTAGCACTACATCCATTAAAATTGTCTTGGCAGGGTATTGAACTATAGATACACATAAGTCCTTGATTAACCCTAGACATCTGACCTGGATAGAATCAAAAGAGAACATGTCTTTGTATGGCCTGGTGATATCTAGGTCCAACTTTTCCGTCACCGATTTGGGCATTAAATTAAGGGAAGATCCAGAATCAAACATTGCATTGTGAAGTACTTTGTCATGAATATTCAGACTTACATAGAAAGGAGGAACTCCTCCATCTACCGATTTTCCATTTACTTCAGGGCCAAAAATTAATTCTAGCTGGTCATCTAGGACATTCACGACATCTCTATTTTCTGAAATTTGAAGTGATTTGCTGATTTGTTCTCTATAGACATCATGTTTAGCCAATTCTGACAGTGGAATGGCTATTTTTAATTTTCCTATTTTGGTTTCAAGGTTGAAAGGCTTTTCTAATTGAATTTTTTCATTTCGGGCAGCAAGGTTTCCTTTTTCTGCGGTGTTTTCAATGCTTTTTGCTTTATCAGGAGTGTTGTTATGTGCTGAATCTGCTTCAAAATCAATTTCAAGAGGTTCCTTTTCATTTTCTTTGGGAGGAAAGGAAGTGGAAGGCTTACTATTTGATAGTTGACTATCTGATATGTCCTCAACTATTGGTTCTTTTGGGTTGAAGTCTGTTCTAGCATGGAGTTGTATAGGGGGGTTATTAACCTTTGCTTTTTTAGTCTGCTTGGCATATTTCTGCTTGTTGGGTTCAGGGACATCTATCATTCTGCTTCTCAGCTTATATTTCTTGTGAACGTCGTAGATAGCAGCATCATATCCCTCCCTAAAATTGAATGACTCCCCAGATTGGGTTTGGAATTGATTACAAGTATGATCTTCTTGGTCATCCTGGGTCAAAAACATTTGCTGTTAACTATTTAGACCCATTAAGTTAATTTGAGAGTCTTCTATTGGCTCACTAGAAGTTGAAGCTTCAGTATAGTTCTCCTGGAATGGAGGCCTGATGTTTTGGTCAGGGCCGACCTTTCTAGTATTGGGATTATGATTTTTCTTGAAGTTTGGATTTATTCCGGTGTTACTTGGTTGACCATCCCAAGAGGATTTCTTCTCAATTGTTTCTACTCTATCACCTAGTCTATCCATTCCTTTAATAATTTCATCTAGTTTTTGCTCAAATGCAAAAGGTTCTTCTTTGAAAGGTGCTCTCCTTTCAGCTCTAGCTCGAGCTCATTTAGAAATCAGATTGGCCTCTACACTGACAGCTATACTCTGCATGTCTTCTAAGCTTAGAGGAGCTCTTTCCCTAAGCTGATAAGCCATGTCGGAATCGAATCCATCAGGGAATTTGATCAAGGCCAGGTCTGGTGGAGGTCTGAGATTCTGAGGGATAGCATTGTATACATTATTAAATCTGGCACAGTAATCTTGAATAGTTTCTTGTGGTCCTCTATTCAAGCTTTCATATTCTGATAGGATGTGTAAAGGGCCCTTCTTCTTTTCCCATCTATTCAAGAAAGTTTGATAAAGGGCTTCTGGATCAGTAATAGTGTTTACAAGGAGTGCCCTAAACCAGATCCTTACATCACCAGTTAGTGTTGTGGGGAAAAATGCCTATGCAAGACGATCCTATCCACCTAAGGTGTGACAGTGCCTTAGCAACAAACGAGTACATCTATGCTGGTTTCTTCCTTTATGAAATGCAAAAGAAGAGAGATCAATAGGCTTACTGGTGTCTTTCGTTTGTCCCTCGATCCGGTCTCTCTTCTCTTTGGGTGTTCACAGCTACTTGCCTTCTTGCTTATCCAGCTTCAACTTCCTGCAAGATCACAAGAGAACAGCTACTTGCGACAAGAGAACAGCTACTTGCGACAAGAGAACAACTACTTGCGACAAGAGAAGAACACTACACAAAGACAGATATTCACATTCATAACTAGTTTAGGATTAGAAGTAAACCAAATACACTAATACATTCATACATCAAAATATATCAGCATATAGGAGAAACCAAGATAGCTTTATTGATGAATAACAAGGTTCAAGAAGAGATACAACCCAGAGGGCTCCAATCCAGCATCTCCTTCCTAGCAAATGGAATTCCTCTCTTTTCCCCCTTCAAAGCATTAAGCACCCAATGATTCCAATCTCAAACCAACAACAATTCTTTGCAATAACAAAATTCCAGCCTCTCAGATCTCATGGATGAGAGATCCATATATAGATGTTTGGAGAGAGGATGAGTCAGCTTGAGATCTGACTAGTGTCCTCTCCCTCTGTCAATTCTTGAGTCCACTTGGAGGTTCTTGCTTCCACTTGGAGATTTGGAACCTCTTACTCATCACCAGTCGAATTCCCTGAGGCAAGTGTCATTTTGGAAGCTTCCTGGGTTTTGACACCTTGAGAAATGAGCCTGCCACTTGTCCACTCTCATTCAGTGCAGGTAGCCAGTGTTCCAGTTGACATTCAACGCAGGTAGCCAGTGTTGGCTTTTACATTCAGCGCAAACAGCTAGTGTAGCCACTGAAATGATCCTGAATTGACTTGTTTTGAGTAGTTTTTGGTGGAGAACTTCTGTGAATTGCTGTGGTTTGTTAGCCTTGTTCCTCTAGGGGTAGGAACAACATGTTTAGGGACTTTGGATCCCTTAGATTATGGACATTTCATGCTCAATGCTGTAAGGCACAAAAATGTCTATAACAGTTGCCCCATAAAGTATGAGGCTGTTTATCGGGCGAAATGCTTTATCAGGGGGATCCGAATTTCATCCAATGCTGAGAGGAGACCTGTAATAAGATACAATACAATACATTATTTTTCATACTGCTTTCATGATCTAGCTGAGGCGGGCATTCCCATGCTCAGCTTTATAAATTCATTTTTCTGTACATAGAACAGACAATCGTCTGATGGTAGACTGATAATTTCGATGAAATTATCATCCTTTGAGTAGGATGATTATCTGCTGCAATGATGTACATGTCAATGTCGTTATCTTTCCTGAATATATATATCGCAGCCCGGATGGATGAAACTAGATCCTGGGTCTTCAAACTCGTTCGATATTCACTCTAAGTACAAGTCGATCCATGTGAGAATTGTTCTGAAGTCGAACATGGAAAGACATCGCTTGATTACCGGTCAATGATGTAAACCGTTAACAAGCGCGAGAGGAATCACCGATAATGATAATGACCCTCAAGGTACTGCAGTACAATTCACGTGGTGTGAATAAAGGACTTGGCGTCGAACACCACGCAAAATCTTTCGGTCGAAGGTCATTAATGTATACCTGTCGCCGGAAGTGAGAAACTTGCCATTGTGGCATGCAAGCTTCAAAGTACTGAAGGGGTTGTTCCTAGATCAACTTCTTGGATAATGTCTGATGTCGAAAAGAAGCGATCCGTCAAAGGAGGGCCTTAATGAATCCCACATCAGTGACACGGAACGGAGCTAATGATTTTAATGGAGGTGAAAACAATCTGTGACATATGATTTAGGGTGGCAGTCATGAAAGGATGAAGGATAATGTATGGCAGTGGATGGGACACGGTTGACTTTTTCTGAACGACTTCTCTTGAACATATGGCGACACTGATACGATGGATAGGTAGCATTACCCCAAATATGGATGGTATGGCGAGACCATGGATGTGACCGGTGAATGAAACAACCCAACCCGAATGTGGTACGGAGGAAAAGTGTCATGTTCAAGAGCGACTTGCTACCATCAAAGTTTTTTTTAGTTTCTCCCAATTTTTCCCCAGTCATTGCTGACCAGTACCTCTTTATTTTTGTCAAGCTTGAGGAGGATAACATATGCTTGTTCTATAACCTGCCCTTTGGGCAAGCCCATCGCTATGTTTTAACGAGCCTAGTGATAATGAAACTCGTTCTCGTCTAAAGACAAGTTTGTCGCTATTTAATGATTTTAATGAGTCTAACGACAAGGATAACTCGGTCCTTTTCATTTTTAGAGAGTCTAAAAAGGTACATAAAGTTAACTCCATAAGTCCTTTTTCGTCATCTAATCCCTTAAGTCCGAAAAAGTATAAAACAATACAGAAGGGATGAGTTTTCGATAGTTTTAACGAGCCGAACAAAACAAGCGCTCGATCTTTTTGTGCAATAATCCCTCAGGTCCAAAAAGATTAAAATCTAGAGGAGGGATAGCTCTTCCGGTCGCTTTAACGAGCTGGAAGGCCAAAACTCGGCAATATTTTCATATTTTACGAGTCAATTGAAAAGAGCTTAAAGAAGACTCGTCTTTTGAGGAACGAGTGATAAACAGGGTTAGCAGCTGATTCCAGGTACAGGTTGGAATTTTCCAATCACGGCAGTGTCACAAGGATGGCTAGGTGAAATCACTCTTCGCAGCTGTTCCTCAAAATGGGTAAACAATCATATGGAGGTGAACGATCGGCCAATGGAAAAGTGGAGGTGACGGTGCAAACACGACCAAGGCTTTAATGGCTGATGATATAACATTCACAGTGGTTATTTACCGGGATAGTTCATTTTTTAACGAGCTTAAACGCGGGTGGAAACATTTTCTCGATCTTATGTTTATTTTTTAACGAGCATGAACTATGCGCTAAAACTTCTCAGATCTTGCGTTTATTTTTTAACGAGCATGAACTTTGTGCTAAAACTGCTCGATATTATATGGTCAAATTTTTTATTTTTTACCATCACTAGCTTTGCTCTTTTCAAAGATAGTACTGTATCCTCAATTGCTGCATAAAACTAGTTATAAATGAATAACATTTGCATGAAAATGAGATTAGAGCCCTAATATTTCGCTTTGAACTATGTAAAAAGCAATTAAAAGGTGTTTTCACCTCTCATTTTACCATTTCATTTGAACTTGGTTTGTTGGAGCTTTGGAGGTGCCTCTTCCCCATTGATTTTCACCAGCTGATTCCGGGAGATTCTGCGGACGATTTTCGGCGCCGTCTGGACCAGGTAGGAGCTAAACTCTAGCTCTTTCTTTTCATGGTTTCTTTTTTCCATTCTGTGCCTGTTTTCCTGTTCCCATGAGCCCCTGGGGTTTTGCTATGGCGCTCTGCCATCAGCGCAGGCAGTCCATTCGAAACCTGCGTTGAATGTCAAGCTGCATGAAGGCAGTTTGACCTTCAACGCAGGTAGGACACTAGCCAGTTGCGTTGACCATAGAAAAGCAGTTCTATTGCACAGTTTTTGATGAACTTTTGCCAGTTTTTCATCAAATCCAGGATCTTAATCTTTCTCTTGTTTGTTTTGCAGGGACTTTTGAGCAAAATGACCCTCACATGGCGAGAACGAGAACATGAAGAAGAGGACATGATTGCCCTCCATGACCCTGTCACGGTGAACGCGCTGTGGAACTGTGGCCTGCTGAAGTTCTTCCACATCTCTAGTATGAGAGCACAGATCTCTTTACTGCAGTATATGCTTGATGCTTGGGATCCTATTAACCAAGTATTTCAGATCAGGAGCAAATCCATCCCTTTGACCGTGGTAGACATTTACTTCTTGACTGGTTTGTCGAGGCGGGGTGCCCCCATTTCTTTCTCAGGTTCGGCCCGAGGGAATGACTCCGTGAGAGATTATGTCCGCCAGTATTGCAAGGAGGGATCCCAGCCGAGTAGGGATGGCAAGGTTGTTATCCGTGAGATTACTGACAGTTCTCTCAGGTCCATTCTGTATACTATTGGTAGGATGGCTGGTAGCGCATCTCTTCATGTTGCCAACAGATCTTATGTGCAGCACGCCTTGGATTGTCTCCAACCAAAAGTATTCAACTGGTGTGATGCAGTACTTCTTCAGATGAAAAGTCAGCTGAACAAGGTAAAGGACGAGAAGCTGAAGAACTTTGGATTTGGTTCTATTCTGACTGCCTTTGCCTTGGAGAAAATTCCACTGATGCGGCCTCAGTATATCGCACTCGACTTGCCTTCTCCTACCGAGCCACGCATGCAGAGATGGGTTGATCACATGTCTAGGCATGCTGGTCAAACTCAGATTTCTTTCACTGATACCTTCTTCAGGTGGTTTGAGCGCCAGGAGATGGTCTATTCCGAGTATCCATATGTTGGTATGGATTTCCGAGGTGATCCGGACTTGGTACTGCCAGATGGCGAACAGTGGGGCGCTATTGGTAAAATATTTGACCATATTACTGTTTACTGTTCTTATTTATGATGTCCTTGTGTTTTATTCTATCAATACTTTAATCAAACTCATGTGTGCATGCAGATGTTGGTCCTGTTCGTCCAGCAGTTCGCCCGAGAGCGCCAGTTGCTGCCCCAGAAGGGGAGACTGCTGGGAGGGTTATTCTTCGCGACCTTGATGTGGCTGAGACCCTTACAGCTGTGCAGGAGTAGGTTTAGAGCCTTACTCTCGGCATTCCTGATGTGAGGATTGATGAGTTACCTTTACAGTTGCAGCGGCATACTACTGGTGTGCCTAGACGATGGACTCGTCTCTTACGCATGATTGCACAGGCCGTGACGTGCTATCATGAGCATCACTAGACTAGGGTGCCCCCTAGCATTTTTGAGTTTTTGGGTCATATGACCGATTTTTGTCTTGGTTACAGAACATTATGTATGAACGATAAACAACTTATATATATATTTTGATTTTCGAGTTTTATTCTGGTTGAGTTATATGATCCATATGTACAACATTGATGATGTGTCTCTTTTTATAAATGTCGCAAATGTCTATCTAACACATAGTTTGCTAATGAGTCGGTTAATGTGTTTAAGTTTCTGGAAATATGCTGGTATTGAATTAAATCAAACTGTCTTTCCAAAATCTTAACTCTTAGAAACATGCGGTAAATAGCTGGATTGCGGACGGAATATATACCATTGAGTTGTAGTATTACGAGTTGTGAGTCTAGCCTGACAATTAGTCGGTGTATACCATGGGTGATGGCATCAGAGAGTAGTTCTATCAATGCGCTATACTCAGCGATGTTATTCGTTGATTGCCCAATACACACACCTCTGAAACTTACTAACTTGCCGCTTGGATCAAAAATGGCCTAGGCTGCGAAGGACAGGTTCCGCGAACTACGACTCGCCCCGTCGGCATATCCAACACATGTCTCCAGAAGGTTTGACATCTGCAATAAATGTAAAAAGGTGGATCACTCGACCAAAACAAATACTTTAGCGAAAACAAAATACAACAAAAGCATACAGGTTACTATTTAAGCATAGTAACGCTTGAGGTACAACCCATTACGGGGTTGCGCCAGTGGAATTCCGTCATAATCCATTAACTCGTAGGCTCCTTTTGCTAACACTCGTTTAACAATATAGGGGCCCATCCATAAAGAATTAAATTTACCTGCTCCCAATTTATCGGATTCTTGGTCATAAAGCAAGACCAAGTCACCTTCTGAGAAGACACTGGGTTTGACATTTTTGTAAAACTGCACCTTGACTCATTTCTTATGGGTTTCGTTAGCCAAAGCGGCATCACGACGGGTTTAAGAGACGAGATTTCACACTGGATTGGTAAGACTGCTTCCAGGCCATACACCAGTTGGAAAGGTGTGAACCCGGTTGCGTTCTTTACCGATGTTCAGTAAGCCCACAAGGTTGAGTACAGGATTAGGTGCCACCTTCTTTTGTGAACCCCGATCATCCTTTTCAACATACGCTTCAGGACCTTGTTGATTGCTTCAACTTGTCCGTTGGCTTGCGGATAATACGGGGTAGAGCTGTCGTGAGATAGCCCTAGCTTGGCAGCTAATTCAACCATCATGTGATTGCGAAAGTGCGAACCATGATCTGTAACTATGGCCTGTGGTACACCGAACCTGGCGACTACATGATTGAAAAAGAAAAGGGCAGCTGTTTCACCAGTGTTATCTAATGTAGGCATCACCTCGGCCCATTTGGTAAAATAGTCAACGACGACTATAATATACCCATGCCCCCCGGTCGAGGTGGGGTTACATTGCATGAAATCGATGCCCCATTTGGCGAAAGGCCCAACAACAACTATTGGTTGTAAAGGTGCGGGTGGTCTTCTGGTTTTGCTATCGAAAATTTGACAAGCATGGCAACTTCTGATTGCGGTTATGCAATCTTTGAACATTGTTGGCCAGAAGTATCCTGCTCGTAAGATTTTCTGTGCTGTAGCATATCCAGATTGATGCCCCCCACACGCGCCTGAATGAAACTCATTCAGGGCTTTTTCGGCCTCTTCATGGGTGAGGCACCTCCTTAGAACTGTATCGATACCACGACGGTAAAGCGTATCACCGACGATCATGTAGTATTTTGCTTGGTATCGTATATGTTTCTGTTCTGAGGGAGAGGTGTCAGGCCTGAATTTTTGGGTTTGGAGATAAATTATTATATCTCCATACCACTCATCGCTTGCAGATATTAGAAACAAACTTTCATCCACGATTGACTCTTCTGATGTTTCATCGTTGGACGACGATGGGAGATCGCATAATAATTCTGCGAAAACTAAAGCTTTCTTTGATTTGGATTTTACAAATTCCAGATCAAACTCTTGAAGGATCGCTATCCATTTTGAATACTTGCCCCCCAGCAACTGTCGCGACAATATATAAGTCATGGGGTTGCAATCTGATAGAATGGTAGTTTTTCGAAAGAGGACATAATGTCGAAACCTTTGTATCACTTGAACAACAGCGAGTGCTAGCTTTTCAACATAAGAATATTTGCTTTCTGTATCATTCAAGTTTTTACTTAAATAATATATAGGATGTTCAATTCCATCGACTTCTTGAACTAAAACCATCACAATGGTCGTACCTGCTGCAGCCAGATACAGGTTAAAATCTCTTTGATAGTCCGGGGCATACATTAATGATGCTTTTACTAGAGAATCTTTTAGAGCATCAAAGGAAGCTTGCGCCACCTGATCCCAGACAAAAGGTACATCCTTTTTCAAAAGACGAGTATAACCCTTAGCAAGTTCTGCGTAATTTGGAATGAACCTCCTTAGAAAGTTTGCTTTCCCTTGGAGTTTCTGAATCTGAAGCAAATTCGAAGGTGTAGGCAAATTGATGATTGCCTGAACCTTGCAAGGGTCGAGACGAATCCCATCCTTGGAGACTACAAAGCCAAGTAAACGACCAGAACCGACGCAAAACACACATTTGTGTGGATTGAGTCTTATCTTGTAGTGTCGGCAACGTAGAAATATCGCTCTTAAATGTTGTGGATGATCAGTCCGCTTTCGCGAATGAGCCGGAAGGTCATCGAGATAAGGTTGAATGATGTTCTTGATGTCATGGAAGGCATAATTCATTGCCCTCTGAAACGTCGCCCCTGCGTTCTTTAAACCAAAGGGTAATTTTTTATAAGCGAATGTACCCCACGGACAGATGAATGCAGTCTTTGACTGGTCCTGTGGGCGGATATTTATCCATAAATGAAAAGATTTCACATCCGGCGCATTCATCAATTATCTGGTCGATGAAGGGTGTAGGGTAGTTGTCCTTCGGACAAGCTTTGTTTACATCCCTATAATCGACACACACTCTAATTTTCCCTTGTTTCTTCATAACAGGGACAATATTCGATACCCAAACGGTTAGAGGAACTGGGTAGATGAAACCAGCATGGAGGAGCTTTTCAACTTCTTCTTTAATGGCAGCGGCTTTCTTGGGGTGCATCTGCCGAAGCCATTGTCTTAATGGTTTGACATCAGGATACATTTTAATTTCATGTTCAACAATACTCGAGTCAATGCCTGGCATTTCATCATATGACCAAGCAAATACATCTCTGAATTCACGAGAAAGAGCGTTATATATTTCCAGTTCTGAAGGAGAACATCCTTTGCCGACATAAATATTCTCTACAACATTTGTTTTAGTCGAGATATTTATGGCTATAGTCTCTTCAATATTGGATAAGTTTCGCTCGGAATCCACCGTATTTACAGTATTTGATAGGAATTCAAAAACTGAAGGGTGGTAAAGGTCATGCTGACTATCTTCTTCATATTATGGAAGAAGGGAACGATGGTGGCAATCATTCCATGGTGCCCCCTCAATCAACATTGATTGTAGAATTCCTTCGTCAGTCCCATGTACTTTCGACCAAGGATCTAATGGGGTACCATATTCTCTAGACCTATCTACCCAAACGCTTGACGAGCGTTGATTTGGGTTCGCCTCCCATGCTCGAAACATTGATTGCTACAATATTTCTATAGGGCTTGGGGGCAAAACCATTGCATGATCCATGTCGATATCGTCTTCTGAGATCTTTGTGGAAGATATCATGTTGCAGGCTCTTACCAATGCTACTTCCCCTATATAGAATGGAGGTGGAAGTGCGAAAGTTCCCATTAATGTGGGGTCTTTCAGTAGGCCTACTCCGATGTCTTGAAGCGAATGGTTGCTTCCATGGATCATGGGAATGCTTCCTGTAACTTGTGAACCATTAGGGAGGAAGTCTTGTTGGTCGACGATCGTAATCCCCCATTCAAACGGGAATGCGATCTTCCTAAAATAAGTCGACACTACAGCTGCCATGGCATATATCCACGGTCTTCCCAGTAGGATGTTGTAGTCCAGATTCCCATCGATGACTTCAACATCTATTTCTACTGTTTTTCCTCCCAGTTCAACCTTCAAGTTATTAAGAATACCCAATTTTTCCCCAGTGGAGTCGCCAATTTGTTGTGGGGAAAAATGCCTATGCAGGACGATCCTATCCACCTAAGGTGTGACAGTGCCTTAGCAACAAACGAGTACAGCTATCCTGGTTTCTTCCTTTATGAAATGCGAAAGAAGAGAGATCAATAGACTTACCGGTGTCTTCCATTTGTCCCTCGATCCGGTCTCTCTTCTCTTTGGGTGTTCACAGCTACTTGCCTTCTTGCTTATCCAGCTTCAACTTCCTGCAAGATCACAAGAGAACAGCTACTTGCAACAAGAGAACAGCTACTTGCGACAAGAGAAGAACACTACACAAAGACAGATATTCACATTCATAACTAGTTTAGGATTAGAAGTAAACCAAATACACTAATACATTCATACATCAAAATATATCAGCATATAGGAGAAACCAAGATAGCTTTATTGATGAATAACAAGGTTCAAGAAGAGATACAACCCAGAGGGCTCCAATCCAGCATCTCCTTCCCAGCAAATGGAATTCCTCTCTTTTCCCCCTTCAAAGCATTAAGCACCCAATGAGTCCAATCTCAAACCAACAACAATTCTTTGCAATAACAAAATTCCAGCCTCTCAGATCTCATGGATGAGAGATCCATATATAGATGTTTGGAGAGAGGATGAGTCAGCTTGAGATCTGACTAGTGTCCTCTCCCTCTATCAGTTCTTGAGTCCACTTGGAGGTTCTTGCTTCCACTTGGAGATTTGGAACCTCTTACTCATCACCAGTCGAATTCCCTGAGGCAAGTGTCATTTTGGAAGCTTCCTGGGTTTTGACACCTTGAGAAATGAGCCTTCCACTTGTCCACTCTCGTTCAGCGCAGGTAGCCAGTGTTCCAGTTGACATTCAACGCAGGTAGCCAGTGTTGGCTTTGACATTCAGCGCAAACAGCTAGTGTAGCCACTGAAATGATCCTGAATTGACTTGTTTTGAGTAGTTTTTGGTGGAGAACTTCTGTGAATTGCTGTGGTTTGTTAGCCTTGTTCCTCTAGGGGTAGGAACAAAATGTTTAGGGACTTTGGATCCCTTAGATTATGGACATTTCATGCTCAATGCTGTAAGGCACAAAAATGTCTATAACAGTTAGGCTCTGAGCAAAAATTTTCATTCTGACATCATCATCATCCATTTCATAGTTCTCAAAATAATTTGTCATCTTCTTGGTATGTTTTTGAGCTGTGTAAGTGCCAGCACCATCAAAATAGGTAATTTTTCTTTGATAATCTTGGGGCATAGCCCCTGGATTTGCAGGTAACTATAGGGGAGCATATCTGTTTTCCATATTTACAGAGGAAGTGTAACAACTGGAAGAACATGGATAATAGTGGAAATATATGTTGTGGATGGGGGAGTGGAAAAGATGGTTTGAAGTACTAATGGTGAACTAGGAGAAGCAACAGTAATGGCAGAATGGATTTGTGATTTTTCAGCAGTAAGCTCAGTTTGGATAGGGTTCTACTGAGATGTGTCACGGTGTAAATCAAAAGAATATTATTGCTTATCTCGGCTTCTAAGGTTTTCAGGGATCAAATTAGGATTTTCAAAGATAGGTGGAGGATTTGGATCTAGATTTGATCTGGTATAACGGATCTTCTTCTTTGGAGCCAGCTTCTGACTATATTTTTGGTTTTTTCTTGAAATATTTTGAAGGATACAACTTTTAACAATATGTTTCTAGGAAATTTTAATGAGAGTCTTGAATTTTCCTAAAGATCTATTGAAAAAAAGGAAACTGATCAAGTCTTTGAGAAAGCTGTTCAAAGCCTACAACTACGCTAGAGATAGACTGAAGCAACTTTTATTTACTCCTATAATTGCATAGCAAAAATAGTTTCAAAGGCTACCTAGCTAACTTCAGGCTCCATTTGTAGCTTTAGAAAATATACAGTAGTAACAAACAATCATTCAGTTCCCCAGCGGAGTCGCTAATGATGTTATCACTCAGGTTGTTCCCCAAAAGTTGTAGAAAATGGAATACGGCCGAGGTAACCACAGCCCAATCTTTTAGATGCAAGTTCTAGCCAATCTACATCCAGAGAGGGCTCTCTCTTTATGATTTAGCTTTTTTTTGAGGTATATTTGGCTAGTTATGAAGTATAAGGGTTTGTTTGGTTTTTGGATGGTGATTTTGAATACAACAGGGGTGTAAAGCTGAGAATTTCAGTCCATTGGGCTAATGGAGTCTATGAGGATGAACTACTGGAAATGGTTTCTTTGACAGAGGGTGGTACTACAAAGCAAGGTAATCAATCATGGAACAATTTATAAGCTGGAATCAGGTGGGATGGAGCCAATGGGTGAAGGGCAATTAAGAATCCTTCATCATGTTGACAGAGGGAAAGTGGATGATTATTGCCATGGAGGAGTTAAGAATTCCCTAGGATAATATTCAAGATGTAAGAACAAGGGGAAACAGGAGTAGTTAAGAATTCCTGCTTATGCTAATTCTGAAGAAAACATTAATATTAACAGAGATTGAACTCAGAGTGCTTGCAAACAAATTCCGAGTTATTCTTTTTCCCTATTATTCAGATCATGAAACATATATGATATAGTAAACACAGTAATTGAAAACAAAAGAAAGAGAGACTTATTGATCCACAAAATGATTCAGGAATTCTGTAATATAGTCCTATGCTATCAATTCCACATCTAAAGAGTCCAACAATAATGGATTCCAACAACTTTTGTATTCAAAAGATTTTCAGAGTTACAGGGGAGTTCCAGAAATGTATCACCAATCCCAAATGCTTCGCTTGGGAAGGTATATGTACAAAAATGTTTACAAAATATCTCAAAGAGATAATATCTAGCAATAAATTATTCTATCTACTGAAAAGGAGAAATAAATGATCTTGGGAACAGGGAGAAATAAAATGCAGAAGTAAATGCTATTGTGCTGGTTGCTCAGTTGGTGAGATGCGTTGACTGTAAGCTTAGTGAGTCGGCAGGTGGCTGCTTCCATTGATATTCCACGCTGCTACCGCGGCTTCCTCGGGTGCATTTAATTTTGATTTGATACATTGCAGCCCCACGTAACTCTCATCCGTTTCCTCCCTGCGCTTTATGGTATCTGTTGTATCCTGGGTGAAACAAAATTTGAAACGTGCCTATAGGATTTCCAACATGCTTTGCCACCACTGCTCTTCTGGTAACTAATGTCTTTGTATCTTTCTGAAAGTCTCATCAGCGTCTGTGTACCTGTAGAAGTTAGAATGGACTGTAAAGAAATGTTTCACTTCATGCTCAATATAGAAGAGAATTTCCAAGTTGTTGTAGAGAGTTTGGCCAGATGGAAGGGTCTTCTCTACTGGAGTACTTGATGATGCATTTACTTGATCAGCGGCATGTTTATTCAACCTGTGCATGTACTTAGCTTGTCTCAACAGGTGTTCATTGTTTCCCAACAGACTTGGCAAGAACCTTTCATGCAAAACTGCAAATCTTTCCACAAAAGAATTTACCTCCACTTACATGTCCTGGCTCTTCCTCTCCAAATTTTGCATCAAGGTCTTCATGGTCAGAACTCTTTTGATCGTAAGAATAGTGCCTGTCCTGTCTCTAATGTCCAGTGCTGCTAGTTCTTCGCTGGTCTTAGTGTTCAGAAAATGTATTAACCTGTTGGCCTGTTCGGGCATATGTCCCAATAAATTTCTGGCCTTTTGAATTTCCACCTGGGCTGCTGCTATCAAGTCAATCTACTCATATATAATCTGAATAAATCTCCATATATTACAAATGGATTCACTGATGTTAGCCCACAAAATTTCTTTGATTTCACCCAGAGGCTTTTCTAAAGAGAGGTCCTTTTCCAATGCTTTTACCTTGTTCTCTAATGCTTTCACCTCTCTTGTCTTTTCTGCCACAGTCATTTTGGATTTTTCATAATTCACTTCCAATTTTGCCAATTTCTCTTTGGCATCTTTCAATTCTGATACTTGGAGTTTTAATTCCTCCATGGCTTTAATTATCTCCTCTGTGGTCATGGTAGTGCTGTTGCTCGCTACTGTTGTTGTTGCTGAAGTACCTGCTGCTGATGCTGGGACAGTGGGAGGCACTATCATTGTAACTGTGGGAGGAGCAGTTGTGACTGTTGGAGCTATTTGAGATGGCTGGGAGGTCGACACTCCCTGCTTTTCTTGTAATGCTTTCTCCAATTCTTGCTCTGTCTCACTTAATCTTTGATTCATTCTCATCAGCAAGTCCATCATGTCCTCCTCTGCTTTTTTCTGTGCAACCTCTGTAGTTTGGGGATGCATAGTAATAGGTAGCTTCAATTGTTTCCTGAGGGAAACAATGTCCTCTTCCTTCTTTTTCATCAATGCTTTTATTCCTTTAGCATCCTTGGGATCATGTCCTAGCTCAATGATAATCTCTTCCAAGGACTTTATCCTGTTGTCCTTGGCTAAAGAAGATGCCTTCTCCAAATCTAGTTGGGCAGATGTGTTGTTCAATGAGTTCTGCAATTTGTGAGCTAACATTGCCTTATCTACCAATGTAGAGTAGACCATCTCTCTAGTTTGCTTATGCAGCTCAATCTGATCCATAGGATGAATGTCTTTGGCAAGGACCTCTAGATTTGTTCTAATGTAATCAGCTGCTGACTGTGGCTGCTGCACTTTGGGCTTAAAGTGGCTCAAGATAATTTTTCCTTCTTTAATGTCATATGCAGACATTAGCCTTTGCTGGTTGGCAGGGGTCATCTTGAGAAATTGGTCATAAAGTTGCAGCCTTAATGGATCATTTCTAGCCTTAATCTCTGTGAATGTTCTTTTGACATCTGAGGCCTGCTTGCTTGATGGTTTGGTGGATGAAACTTCCACACTATGCTACCTTTCTAGGTCCTGCCTATGAGAGCTGGTGGAATTTTCTACCACTGGGGATGTCTGTGGGCTAGTTTCCTCAGTAATTTCCTCTTCAGGTAGAGGATTTATTCTTTGCCTTTTTGCCTCTGGTTGCTATGCTGGTCCACTGACAGGTGTGGTCTCTTCTCTGTCCCTTTTCTTGCCCCTTTCCTCATTTAGAGGAGTCTGTAATGCTAGTATCTCTGGCGCTTTGGTCTGGATAGGAGGAATTGGCCCTTGGCCCTATTCCTTCAATGTTGCTGGCTGATCTGTCATTATGTGCTACTCTGAATCCAACACTTCTTTGCCTTTGGATGTACCTGCAGCTGGTGTAGTGCTTTCTTGGGTAGGTTGCTATGAAGTTCCAATAGATGATGTACCCACTGTGGTTTGCTGAGGTAGTTTGAAAGACACCTGTCCAAAAGAGTCCAGGTCAAGGGTCTTTTCAAGATTTTTCATAGCTTGTTCCATCCTTTCTTCCTAAGTGAGTTCTTCAATTAATGTGCCCTCTACCCAGTCATCTCGATTAGCAAATTTCTCTATTTCAGGGATCCTACAATGTTTGTAGGCAGATAACCTATTTTTTACTTTTCTTTTAGTGATAAATCCATTTGGGTCATAGGGTACCCACCAAAATCTCCTCTTTAATTTGAATTATTCACCCAATCTTGTCAGCATCTTGCCATGCTTCCTTTTTGTTAATGATAAAAGGGCCTAACTGGTTTCTTAATTTCAACTGAGCTTTTTTATTTGCACCATAAAAGTGAGTCAAATCTGAGTTGATAAATTGCCTGAAATATTCTAGAGAAAACAGTCTCATAGGCACATATTTGGGCAGCTTATAGGGGCACAGCTCACAACCATATATCCTGATCTCAATGTGATTCTGGTAGAAGTACCAGTCACCTATTTTGTAGCTTTTGGAGAGCTGTAAAATTTTCTGCATATCACCGGAGAGTCTAGGAGGAGGAGTTCTCATCAGTAGAGAGGAGACCGAATGTATAAACAAATCAATGAATTCATAGTAAGTGTAAGGAGAGTTATGAACTTCATGGAAGATTGAGGTCCAAAAGATCACAGGCCTCCTTTCTCCTTTAGAATCCAACTTTCTGATGGGAAACTAAAAATTGTCTGTTTGATAGTACAAGAACAAATGATATATATATGATGTGTACTTAAAGACTCCTTCTCTATCTAGATTCATGAATTGGTCATGGATCTTGTTGGCAATGAAAGTAGCAAGGTCATATTTAATAGCAGGAGGCTGTCCTGGAGTAAACATGGACAACAGAGCTAAGATGGTCTCATCAACATATTCACTTGTCTTAAATCCCAGGACATAGGATATCATATCAATAATGAATCTTCCAGCTTCATTGAACCAGACATGGTGAAAGGGAGGTGGCTCTTTGGGCTGGCAATCTGGTCTCACAAATGTTTGAACAACACTGGTTATCTCTGCATTGGTCAGTTTAGAGCCCTTCTCATTGAGAAAGAATCACATAGAAAGACGAGCTAGAGGCTGAGTAGGTTTGAAGTGTAGCATTTCATTTATGGACTCAGGAGTTATATGAAAGAGGACAGTTCTAGATGGAGTCATAACTACTCTTTTGATAGGTTCATAATTGGCATAGCATACGTGGATAACATCTGGGAATACATTTACTGAAGGGAGGTAGTACCTGGGTAGATTGGATTCCCATATCCCATAAAGATCAGTTTTACTTAGGTGACTGTTCCTAATTTCACAGAATGCTTGGAGGTGGTTTTTGTAACCAGTTAAGTCTTGTATTTGGAAATCCCTATCAGCCAAGGGCAGCCACTCTAACTCTTTGTGAGGCGCATTAAGGGGAGCAATGTTTAGGGCCACCAGAGCCTCCATTTTCGGTTTTTCGTGCTTTTAAATTGGGGGTGGGGCTTTTGCGGGAAAATGGGCAAAATAACAGTGGTTCTAGTGCACTTATTTAAAGGAAGTACGGTGAATTGAACTTGAATTTGGGTGCTTTGGAAAATTTTGCAGAGGAAAGCTAAAAAACACGGTTTTGGGAGGTGAAACGGGTAAATACCTGTGTTTTTGGACGCGCATGGGAGTAATTTACAGGTTTGGACCATGAATTGCAGAGTGGGATGCTGGACTAGGTTGTTCGGGCTGGTGGACTAGAGTTCTGGTAGCAGCTTTGACGAAATTCACATGCACCGGTCTCGTGAAAGCAACCAATAGAAATGAATAAAAATGACACTTTCACGGGTTTTTGAGAAAAATTGGTTTGGCAGGCTTTTGGCGCCTTTTTTTTTTTGGATGACATCAAGATGACGTGGTGTTTTGTCGTGTAGCAGGGTGACGTGGTGCTGACGCAACGATGATGTCACGAATGAGGTGGCGATGATGTGAGGCGGAGGCAGCGTGGCCGGTAAGTGGTTTTGGCCCCGCATTGCTTTTGGGCAAAGGTGGTATCGGGTTGGAGGGCAGTGAGCGTTGCGGGTGAGTGCCACCTGTCCCAAGGTATGGTAGGATTACCACCATTCCCTGGGTGGTAAAGTACAGGTGATGGAGGGCTTGCGATATTGCTGTGGGCCGTTGGATGGGGAGGGCCAGATCCAACGGTTGGCGATCGGTGGAAGATGACGTAAAGATACGGCGCGGGGTTCAATCAATAAACTGTGTTTTTTAAACATATCAGGGGTGCTGCGATTGGCTGTCGGGGTGTTGAATTGTTAATTAACACAATGTTAATTAGCCTTCAATGTTTGCGTGCGGGGAGGGTTTTTCATATAGTTTGCAATGTTTGTAGGTTAATCAAATAACGTGGGGTTACTTGACTCCAAAACCTTGCGCGGGGGAGGGTTATCACAAGGTTTCTGATAAACCTTGGATCCCATAAAAACATTAATATATGGCTATAATTTAGCCAGGGGTCGGGATAATAGAATTTGGGGTTTTTATTGCATAGTGATATTAATATGGGGGAGGGAATAGGTCTAGGGAGCTAAATAGTATAGGTTAGGAGTTAATATGGATTTTGAATTTGAATGCGCTAAGCATAAAGTTTGACAACTTAGGTGAACGAGAAAGGAAAAGGATTTTTACACAAGAAATGTGGCTTCTTTTATCCTAAGTAAAAACAGAGTTTCACTTAGTCTTTTTCATGAAATGAAGTGAACTAGGAGTATCGAGAAAATCCCAACATCCTTGTGGGGAGGTTAGTGAGTGTTTTTTGGAGAAAGGTGGAGGGAAGTTAGTCATGCTTCATCTGTTTTGTAGCCAAATCATTGCCATTTTGCTTATGATATGGAATGAGATGAACCACCTTTGAAAGACAAAATTGCTCATAAGCCTACTTTTGCAACATCAAAACTACCTACCCAGCCTGTTACACCTAACATTTTTTCTTCCTTTTTCCTTGGGTGCATTTAAACTAGCAAACCCTTACTCTCTTCTTTTATTTTAACTGCCATCCTATCTAAGTCTTCCCTTATTTCTTGCAGGGGCTCAGATTTAACTGTTGAGCACCATTTTTTCTCTATCTAACTACTTATCTGCGAAGCTTGAACGGTTTGTACAGATTTTGTTCTCTATTTCTAAAACAAAAATTTAAACATGAACTGGCCAAGATTAAGTTGTTTGGCCGTCCATTAACTGTGGCAAGGGTCAACAAATTGCACACATTGAAATTTTTATGCAAAAATAGAATAGTAGTGGCATTTTGGACTAGCACACTTCCCTGGTCTTCTTCATTTGGGGTTCATTTTCTTTCTTTTTTGACCATTTCATTCTTTTTGCACTTTGATCTTTCTTTTAGGGCATACCCTCTTTTAATTTTTTAATTTTTTCTTTTCTCAAAATATGGAACCTTTGCAGCATGGAAAGGATGAACATATTTGGCATTTCACCAGTCAATCATGAAATGTGGCACCTATTGGTATAGGAGCATAACAGGATGTATGTCCTTTGCCAGCACTTCAAAATCTATTTTCTAGTAGTCAGCTACTGATCTGGGCTTCTGAATGGTGGGATTTAGAGAATTCATCTACATTTTTCCTTCTTTCATATCAAAGGCTAACATAAGCCTTGTCTGGTTGGTGGGAGCCATTTTTAGGTACTGTGCATAGCTTTGGGCTTTTAACTTTTCATTCCTGGCCTTTATTTCCTTGTACTTTTCTATGATATCTTGGTCTTGGTCAGCTGGAATCCTTAATGAGGACTCTTCCACACTTTGCTATTTTTCCAACATCTGAGCATGTGATGTGGAAGGTTCTTGTGTTCCTCTAGAGGGAGTAGCATGCCTGCTCCCTTCTCTTTCTGTGCTTGTGGCTCCAACTGTCTCTTCTATGAATTCTTGCTCAGAGAAAGGATTTAGCCTTTGCCTCTTGATATAAGTCTGTGAAATTGCTCTACCTGAAGGAGTGGCCTCCTCCCTGTCTCTTTTGGGGTTCTTCTCCTCATTTAGAGGAGTCTACACAGTAGGGGGAATACTCATGATGGGCTCTAGTAGTTTTGTTTGAGTCAATTCTTCTGATAAGTCTGGTTGTTATGACTCTTCTTGAACCTAGGGTCCTTCTTTTGCTTGTTGTTCACTGTGTGCCTGTGATTCCATTTGGGCTTGGGATTCTTCTGGTACCTATATGAAATAATCTTCATCAAGTCTCCTCTCTAGATCAATCAATGCATTTTCAACAACAACTTCAGTGTTATCTCTGTCCACTAGAGTATTTTCCACCCACTCCAACTGATTTGCATATTTTTCTATTTCAGCGATTCTATGGTGGATATAGGGAGACAACTTTTTTTCTGTCTTCTATTGTACATGAAATCAAAGGGGTCATATCTCCATATGAAGCTTTTTTTCAGTTTGAGCCTTTGAATGATTTCTTCTGCTTCTCTTCCAGCTTCTTGACTATTGCACATAAAGGGGCCTATTTGATCTTTTATTCTAAGTTGAGCCTTCTTTTTGGATTTCACAAAATGTACCTCATCTGAATTGATTATCTCCCTGTAGTACTTCAGAGCAGATAACCTCATTGGGAGTGTTATAGACATTTTTGTGCCTTGCAGCTCCAAGCATGAAATGTCCATAAACAAAGGGCTCCTAAGTCCCTAAAAGTGTTGTTCTAACCCCTAAAGGAACAAGGTCAACAAATTACAGCTTCTCCCAGAAGTTCTCCACCAGGAACTGCTCAGAATAAGTCAAAACAAGATCATTTCAGCTGCTCCACTGGCTAGATGCGTTGCATAGCACCTAAACACACTAGCTGGGTGCGTTGCAATGCACCTAAATGCACTATGAGGGTGCGTTGAGCGGGAAATGACAAATGGCAGTGCCATTCCGCGAGGTGGAAAGACAATGGAAGCTTCCAGAATCTTCTCCTATGACACTTGCCTCACTGAATTCGACCAAGGATGAGTAAGAGACCTTCAGTCTCCAAGTGGAAGCAAGAACTAATAGAGAGAATACACTAATCAAATCACAAGCTGACTCATCCTCCTTGCATACATCTATATATGGATCCCTCATCCCAGAGATCCGGAGGCTGGAATTTTGCACATTGTAAGGAATTGCTGTTGGTTTTGAGACAGAGATCAGAGTATTGGGTGATTTATGCTTTGTTGGAGGTGAAGAGGGGCTTCTTTGTTGGGAGGTTGATGCTGGGTCAGGAATCATCGGTTGTAACTCCTCCTGGATCTTCTTGTTATATCAATAAAAACTATTTGAGTTTTTCCTCCATTCGTGTGTATCATTGATGCTTGTTACATTTCTATGGTTAGCTTAAATCTGATCCTAAGTTGTTTATGAATATAGATCCATGTCTTTGTATAGTTTTCTTCTTCTGTGATCTTACAAGTACTTGGTGAAGCTGGTCAAGTAAGGGAGCAAGTAGCTGGAAGCTGTCAAAGAAGAGAGGGATTGGATCAAAGGATTAGCGCAAGACACAGGTCGGTTCTTTCTATCCCCCTCTATCTTTAATTCATAAAGGAAATACAAAAGTAGTTTTCTCTGTTTGTTTCTAAGGTAGCTGTCACACCTTAGTGGGATAGAGCAGTTCTAAATAGACACTTTTCCCGGTAACAAAATGGAGACTCCGTTGGGGACGATTTTCTAATTAGTTTGTTTGTGTATCTCTTTGTTGTTTGTTTCATAAACTTATAAGTAGCATTCGAACTGCATTTGCCATAACAAATGCAAAGTAGACATATGCTGCTCCTGTCCATTCACTGGATTTGTTTATGATTTGAACAGCTGATCCACAAATGATCTGATTGCCCTTGTGATAGCTCTTAGACCCTCCTTAGATCTACCCCTGATTGTGCATTACTGATTGCTTTTACTAGGCCAAAAACCAAAGACTAAACTGCAAACTGTGACCCAGAACCTGGATAGAATTCTCGTTTCTGCCCCAGCGTAGGTACTTTGAAGAGATCCTGCATTTCAACGCACTTCCCGAAAGGGAAACCTGCGCTGCAATGCAGTTTCTCTGTGTTACAGGTGTGCTGATCAGCTTAGCCCTGTGCAGCTGAGGGTCTTGTGCTTCATTCTTTCCAGTTTTGTCTCTGAATTTTGCAGCCTGTGATCAGTATATGACTGTTTCAAACCGCTTTTCCTTACTGATATTCTGCCTCATTTGAACAAAAGAACTGTAGATGTTTTTGTGTGTTTGTTGAGTCGTTTACAGTTTTCCATTGCAAAAGTATAATAATCGTACTGTCATCCTTTGATTTAGATCTGTCGCAAGTGTCGATTTCGATCATAGGAGAAAGCTTATTTGCTGTTGATAGTCGGTTATGCTTTTACTATTGCCTTTGGTTTGAATTTGTGACTTTCTAGTGTCAAAACGAGTATTTATTTCAAAATCATAAAGTGTCGTAATCATCTCTACCTTTTGATTTCGAAAAGAAGCTTGTTTCTGTTTGTCGCTTGAAAGCAAATTCAGATTTGTACATCAACTTTCTTTTTAGCATCAATACTAAGAAAGTGAAAAACAAATACATGCATGTGCATTTGCATATAGACAGTCTGTTTGGCTTGATTTAGGAAAGTGCATTTACAGTGTGCTCTTTGCTCTTTGTGAAAAGATTGTGTCTTTCTTTTCCCCTAGTAGCTAGGATTTTCATTGCAGAAAAGAGATAAAAGTTTGTTTATCATCTTTAGATTGCATTTTAGGAATTACATATACATCTCGTGGTGAACCCAAAAGGAAAACTTCATAAGAAATATCAACTTAAAATAAATTCAATGAATCTAACAACGCTTTGGAATTTAACGCACAACATTTAGAGGTCTAGGCTAGAGACGTATTCCGACGTCGTAAAGCCTGGTAACTATTGTCCTCACTGATGGTTGGGTGATTCCTCCACTTTAAGATGATAAGTGCCAGTACAGACTTGTGCTCCCACGTACCGTCGAGTATATTTTGGGAGACCCCTATAGGCTTAAATCCTTTATCCATAGGAAGCCGTGTCGGCTTCCCTACTGATTGCAATGCACTGAACACAGCATTCGGGAAGATTGACTGCCGTACCATAAAAAGTATTTTGCAGTTTTGCGATTGGTTTGGTACTCTTTCTACCTAGACCTCCAGAGCAGTCCCTTTCGTTCCTTTTCAGACTCTTTAACGGAAAAGGTCCATTTGAGCACTTTTCACTTCAGGCTCATTAAAAATCGAAGGAGACTAGAGTCATCTTTTGTTTTTTCTCGACTCTTAAAAACTGAAAAAACAAGTTGTGTCAAAGCATCTAAAATTCATTTAATTCGGAAACATACTTCCCTTTTTTATTTTAGTTGATTGAGTAATCCGCAATCATGGAAGAAAGTCAATTGAAACCCCGTCATTCGTGGAGGCTTACGAGTCAACCGTCTTTATCTCCGGAATCGAAACCAGTATGGACAAAGCGAACTCGTTTAACCGGTTCCAAATCTCCTATTAAAGTTAGAACAAGTGTTCCAACGACATCAGAGACTCCGGTTACTCCAAACATTTCTGGAATCCCTGCCTCTACAGAAGAAGTTCAACAGCCACAGAGGGATAGTGATATTGATCCTAGTCTGAGAGTAAACACTTGTGTTACCGAACCAATTCCATCTACAACCGGTTCGGAGAGTCTTGCTCTTCAAACATCTGTCGCCGTTGATTCCATACCTTCTTCGGCGCCAGAAATATTTTACGGACCTGACGGTCTTCCCCTTCCACCTGGTCTGATTGCTATTGAAGAAATTGTAGAAGATCCTCAAAAAAGTACTCCAACGCACTTTGGAGTCGGGATCGCTCTATATCCTTCTTCATCAGAAGTTAGTCTACCACCAGCGGATGCTCCTGTAGAATCGCTTGGTAATCTTTTGGATAGACTACAAATGTCTGAGCAACTGTCAACATCTAGGACGATGTCATCTGACACAGCGACGATAGAACTCCCCGCTATCACTCCGACAATGTTCGCCAGTATACCATCTGTCCCGACTAGCTCTCAGCCGCTAGAAGGAGCCCACTCAGGGGCTATTACGATAGTATGTTCCGTTCCTGTTTGTTCATCCGGAATAATATCCGGAAACTCTTATGTTGAGTCTCGACAAATTGATCCATTTGGAGGTCAATTTGGGCAGTCTGGTCCCCAAGGGCAAACAATTCCCTTGAGTTCCGGATTACCACCGTATGGGGGGCAGTATGCCCTTTCATTATCCCCTCCGGGAGGATATCCATACGGGAGTTCACAACAACATTCAGGTTACACTAGAATTACCTCAAGTGGTTGGGTACCTATACTACCTCAACAACCAAGAGTTGTGTATTCGATGCAACAATGCGTACCTATGTCGAACATCCCGACTACGCCAGCTATTGTGACGGTGTCGCAAGTTCAAGCACTGCCTATTGTATGCCAACCTCAGGTTTCTCAGGTTGTAATGCAACACCCCCTTGACCCTGCGACTCAACCACAATCGCCGACTAGTGGGGCGACACAAGTCTAGACGGGTACAATTACCCCTCACCTTGGTCAAACAGTTAGTATCGCGCAACAGCACATGGCTTCACAACCATGGCTGGTGCAATACCAACAACCGCAATTCCAACAAGTATACCAAGGTTCTGAGCAGCAAATCTTTGCGAACAGTGGACAGCCGTACATTCAAAACGGTCAAAATCAACCATTTTACAATGGTCATGTCCACCAACCTTACCAAACATACCAGCATCAAATGCATTATGCTGGTATGCAAAGACCAATTGCTCAGGTGATTCCATCTTATCCTGGGTATGCTTCACCTAACCTGAATCAACAGTTACCCTTCGTGGCAACCTTAGGGTTACTTGATTTAAATCGGTTAACAAACGATCCAATTGCTTACGCCCCTTAGTGGCCAGCGATTCCGCATAAACTTCCATCAGATATTCCTAAATTTAATGGAAATCTGGGCGAAGATCCATCGAATCACGTGATGACCTTTCATCTATGGTGTTCGTCAAACACCCTAAATGATGATTCGATAAGACTTCGCCTCTTTCATAGGACGTTAATGGGTCCAGCGGCAAAATGGTACATTGAATTGCCTAGAGCTTCGTTCGACAACTTCAGTACCTTAGCCACAACCTTTTTAACCCATTTTCAATTACCAATAAGGTACGAAACGGGAATAGAACTTCTTACCAACTTCAAACAGACAACAACCACTCACATATCTGATCATATACATGAGTGGCGACATCGTCATAGGATGGTAAAAACGTACGTCCCCAATCAGCTCCTAGCCGAATGGTTTATCAAGTCATTACTGCCTTCCATCACGGAAGATGTGGCAAAGGGGGGAGTCGTAACAGAAGAGCAATTTATCGCTTGTGCACAATATCTGGACTTGATTTACACTCAGTCCGGCATGCTCTACGACAAAGTACCTGACGCCCCTAGACCGGAATTCTTAATTCCTCCTCCTCCTAAATCAAACAATGACTCTCATGCCGGCGATGGCGTGATTGGCACGACAGACACGAAATTGACAAAGGCTACATCCAAAAAGGCCCGTAAGATTTCAGGTCAAAATGCAAAAGACGAACTTCTTGCTTCGGAAGTAAATGTCGTATCAACAAATAAAGGAAAAGAAACCAAACAACTAGGAAGCAAGAATAAGGGCAAAGGGAAGAAGAAGAAACAGGAGGAATCATCACCTGAAAAATATTCTTCAAACCCTCCTGGAGATAGGAAACCAAAAAATCCATGCTTCATATGCGATGAGGATCATTGGACTACAAATTGTCCACACAAAGCTGAGCTTAAGAAATTCTTGAAGAATTCAAAAACCTCCGCAGTGTTAACTGATCCGTTTCCAAATCTAGGAACAAATCTAGTTGAAAGTGGAAATGCTTCCCCGTCTCAAGTGCTAATTTTGTCGATTTCAAAACAACAAAATGATGCTTTGATATTGACAAGGAACAAAGATTATGGGAATCCACAACTGTCGAACAACAAGGATAAAGATCAACCAAGTAGTTCGACAACAACTTCGATAGAAGTTGTGCCACCCACCATTCCTGAATTAACGATAAGACCGCCAAAGGGAGTAGTACACAAGTCGACATTTAATCCCTGCGCTAGAGCGGCACAGCATTAGAACATAGTGGAAGATTTGGCCCAATCGCCATCTGCTATGTCGACTCTTGAAGTACTACAGAATTTCCCATCCCAAACGCAGGCTTTATTATCGACCATTGGTGGGATTGACCCAAAGGATTCTAATCTTGTATCCTTCGATCATAAAGGATACGATCCTTAGTTACCAGCTAAACTAGCTTTCCTTGTTCAAGTAAAAGCCCTCAACAAAACTGTTCATCGAACAATTATTTATGAGGGGGCATCTACATGCATTATGTCAATGAGTTGCTGGAAAACTCTAGGATCCCCAAACTTGTCGCGATCTTCGACAACATTAAAAGCATTCGACGGAAGGACATATACCCCATATGGTATCCTGAATAACTTGAAAGTTGAACTAGGAGGGAAAACGGTAGAAATAGATGTTGAAGTCATCGATGGGAATCTTGATTACAACATCCTACTAGGAAGACCATGGATTTATGCCATGGCAGCTGTTGTGTCGACCTATTTTAGAAAGATTGCATTTCCCTTTCAAGGAGGGATTACAATCTTCGATCAACAAAACTTCCTCCCCAATGGTTCTCAAGTTATTGGAAGCATTCCCATGATCCATGGAAGCCCCCATTCGCTTCAGAATATCGGAGTAGGCCTACTAAAAGATCCTATACTAATGGGAACTTTCGCTCTTCCACCTCCAATCAATCTGGTGGAAGTAGCGACGATAGGAACCTGCAACATGATATATTCTACAAAGATCTCAGAAAACGATATCGACATGGATCATGCAGTGGTTTTGCCCCCAAGCCCAACGGAAATATTATAGCAATCAATATTCCTAGCCTGGGAGGCAAACCAAAATCAACGCTCATCAAGCATTTGGATAGATAGGTCTAGAGAATATGGTACTCCTTTAGATCCTGGGTCGCGAGTGCATGTCACCGACGAAGGAATTCTCCAATCTATGGTAATTGAAGGAGCACCATGGAATGATTCCCACCATCGTTCTCTTCTTTCGGATTGTGAAGAAGATACTCAAAATGACCTTTATCATCCTTTAGTCTTTGATTTTCTCTCAAATAATGTAAATACGGTGGATTCCGAGCGAAACTTGTCCAACATTGAAGAGACTATAGCCATAAATATCTCGACCAAAACAGATGTTGTAGAGAATATTTATGTTGGAAAATGCTGTTCTCCATAAGAACTGGAAATATATAACGCTCTTTTTCGTGAATTCAGAGATGTCTTTGCTTGGTCATATAGTGAAATTCCAGGCATTGACTCGAGTATCGTTGAACATGAAATTAAGATGTATCCATATGTCAAACCAGTATGACAACGGCTAAGGCAGGTGCACCCCAAGAAAGCCGCTTCCATTAAGGCAGAAGTTGAAAAACTTCTCCATGCTGGTTTCATCTACCCAGTTCCTCTAACCGATTGGGTATCGAATATTGTCCCTGTTATGAAAAAACAGGGGACAATTAGAGTGTGCGTCGATTATAGGGATGTAAGTCAAGCTTGTCCAAAAGACAACTACCCTACACCCTTCATTGACCAGATAATTGATGAATGCACCGGATGCAAAATCTTTTCATTCATGGATGGATTCTTCGGGTATAATCAAATAAATATCCGCCCACAGGACCAGTCAAAGACTGCATTTATTTGTCTGTGGGGCACATTCGCATATCTAAAATTACCCTTTGGTTTAAAGAACGCAGGGGCGAAGTTTCAGAGGGCAATGAATTATGCCTTCCATGACATCAAAAACATCGTTCAACCATACCTCGACAACCTTCCGGCTCATTCGCGAAAGCGAACTGATCATCCACAGCATTTAAGAGCGATATTTCTACGTTTCCGACACTACAAGATACGACTCAATCCGTACAAATGTGTATTTTACGTCAGTTTTGGTCGTTTACTTGGCTTTGTAGTCTCCAAGGATGGGATTCGTCTCGACCCATGTAAGGTCCAGGCAATCATAAATTTGCCTCCACCTTCGAATTTGCTTCAGATTCAGAAACTCCAATGGAAAGCAAACTTTTTGAGGAGGTTCATTCCCAATTACGCAGAACTTGCTAAGGGTTATACACGTCTTTTGAAAAAGGAGGTACCCTTTGTCTGGGATCAGTTTGTGCAAGCTTCCTTTGATGCTTTAAAATATTCCCTAATGAAAGCATCATTAATGTACGCCCCTGACTATCAAAGAGACTTTAACCTGTATCTGGTTGTAGCAGATACGACCATCGCAATGGTTTTAGTTCAAGAATTCAATGGAATTGAGCATCCTATATATTATTTAAGTAAAAACTTAAATGAGACAGAAAGCAAATATTCTTACGTTGAAAAACTAGCGCTTGCAGCTGTTCAAGCGATACAAAGATTTCGACACTATGTCCTCTTTCGGAAAACTACCATTCTGTCAGATTGCAACCCCATGACTTATATATTGTCGCGACAGTTATTGGGGGGCAAATACTCAAAATGGATAGCAATCCTTCAAGAGTTTGATCTGGAATTTGTAAAATCCAAGTCAAAGAAAGCTCTAGTTTTCGTAGAATTATTGTGCGATCTCCCATTGTCGTCCAACGATGAAACATCCGAAGAATCAATCGTGGAAGAGAGTTTGTTTCTGATATCTACAAGCAATGAGTTGTATGGAGATATAATCGTTTATCTCCAAACCCAAAAATTTAGGCCAAACACCTCCCACTTTGAACAAAAACATATTCAATACCAAGCAAAAGACTACATGATCGTCGGTGATACACTTTACCGTCGTGGTATCGATACAGTTCTGAGAAGGTGCCTCACCCATGAGGAGGACGAAAAAGTCCTGAATGAGTGTCATTCAGGCGTGTGTTGGGGGCATCAATTTGGATATGCTACAGCACAAAATTTTTTACGAGCAGGATACTTCTGTCCAACAATGTTCAAAGATTGCATAACCGCAGTCAGAAGTTTCCATGCTTGTCAAATTTTTGATAGCAAAACCAGAAGACCACCCGCACCTCTGCAACCAATAGTTGATGTTGGGCCATTCGCAAAATGGGGTATCTATTTCATGACATGTAACCCCACCTCGACCGGGGGGCATTGGTATATCATAGTCACAGTTGACTATTTTACCAAATGGGCCGAGGCGATGCCTACATTAGATAATACTGGTGAAACAAGTGCCCTCTTCTTTTTCAATCATGTAGTCGCCAGATTCGGCGTAACACAGGCTATAGTCACAGATCATGGATCGCATTTTCGCAATCACATGATGGTCGAATTAGCTGCCAAACTAGGGTTGTCTCACGACAGCTCTACTCCATATTATCCGCAAGCCAATGGACAAGTTGAAGCGATCAACAAGGTCCTTAAACGCATGCTGCAAAGGATGATCGGAGTTCACAAAAGAAGATGGCACCTAATCCTGTACTCATCTTTGTGGGCTTAACGAACATCGGTAAGGAACGCAACTGGGTTCACACCCTTCCAACTGGTATATGGCCTGGAAGCAGTCTTACCAATCCAGTGTGAAATCTCGTCTCTCAAACTCGCAATTGATCTCCTCCCCGGAACTTCAGAAGAAGAAGCTCGTTTCTTGGAATTAATCCAATTGGATGAAACCCGTTGTGACTCCTCTTTGGCTAACGAAGCCCATAAGAAACGAGTCAAGGCGCAGTTCAAAAAAAATGTCAAACCCCATGTCTTCTCGGAAAGTGACTTGGTCTTGCTTTACGACCAAGAATCCGATAAATTGGGAACAGGTAAATTTAAGTCTTTATGGATGGACCCCTATATTGTTAAACGAGTGTTAGCAAAGGGAGCCTACGAGTTCATGGATTATGACGGAATTCCACTGGCACAACCCCGTAATGGGTTGTACCTCAAGCGTTACTATGCGTAATGGTAACCAATATGCTTTTGTTATATTTTTGTTTTCGCTAAAGTGTTTGTTTTGGTCGAGTAATCCACTTTTTACAATTATTGCAGATGTCAAACCTATTGGAGCCATGTGTTGGATATGCCGACGGAGCAAGTCGTAGTTCGCGGAACCTGTCCTCTGTAGCCTGGGCCATTTTTGATCCAAGCAGCGAGTTAGTAAGTTTCAGAGGTGTATGTATTGGTCGATCAACGAATAACATCGCTGAGTATAGCGCATTGATAGAACTTCTCTCTGATGCCATCACTCATGGTATACGCCGGCTAATTGTCAGGCTAGACTCACAACTCGTAATACTACAACTCAATGGTATATATTCCATATGAAACCCAGCTATTTATCGCATGTTCCTAAGGGTTAAGATTTTGGAAAGACAATTTGATCTTATTCAATATCAACATATTTCCAGAAAATTAAACACATTAACTGACTCATTAGCAAACTATGTGTTAGATAGACATTTGCAACATTTATAAAAAGAAACATATCATCAATGTTTTGCATGTGGATCATGTAACTCAACCAAAATAAAACTCCGAAAATCAAAAATATATATAACTGTTTATGGTTTACACATAATGTTCTGTAACCAAGACAAAATCGGTCAAATGACCCAAAAACTCAAAATGCTAGGGGGCACCCTAGTCTAATGATGCTCGTGATAGCAAGTCACAGCCTGTGCGATCATGCGTAGGAGACGAGTCCATCATCTGGGCACACCAGTAATCGAGCAGTGTTACCGCAAGGTTCAAGCTCGTTAAAAAATAAACCCGCATCGAGCAAATGTTTCCACCCGCGTTTAAGCTCGTTAAAAAATGAACTATTCCCTGGTAAATAACCACCGTGAATGTAGTACTTCAGCCATTAAAGCCTTGGTCGTGTTTGCACTGTCACCTCCACTTTTACATTGGCCGATCATTCACCTCCATTTGATAGTTTACCCATTTTGAGGAACAGCTGCGAAGAGTGATTTCACTAGCCATCCTTGTGACACTGCCGTGATTGGAAAATTCCAAACCTTACCTGGAATCAGCTGCTACCCGTTTTATCACTCGTTCCTCAAAAGACGAGTCTTTTTTAAGCTCTTTTCAACTGACTCGTAAAATATGAAAAGATTGTCGAGTCCTTGGCCTTCTAGCTCGTTAAAGGGACAGGAAGTGCTATCCCTCCTCTAGATTTTAATCTTTTTGGACTTGAGGGATTATTGCACAAAAAGATCGAGCGCTTGTTTTGTTCGGCTCATTAAAACTATCGAAAATTCATCCCTTCTGTATTGTTTTATACTTTTTCGGACTTAAGGGATTAGATGATGAAAAAGGAATTTTGGAGTTACCTTTACGTACCGTTTCAGACTCTCTAAAAATGAAAAGGACCGAGTTATCTTTGTCGTTAAACTCGTTAAAAAGATTAATAGCGACAAACTTGTCTTTAGACGAGAACGAGTTTCACTATCGCTAGGCTCGTTAAAACATAGCGATGGGTTTGCCCGAAGGGCAAATTATAGAACAAGCATATGTTATCCTCCTCAAGCTTGAAAAAAATAAAGAGGTACTGGTCAGCAATGACTGGGGAAAAATTGGGAAGAAAACTCAAAGAATCTTTATTGGTAGCAAGTCGCTCTTGAACATGACACTTCCACTCCGTGTCCGAGTCGGGTTGGGTTGTTTCATTCACCGGTCACACCGCCATGGTCACGCCATACCATCCACATTTGGGGTTAATGCTACCAATCCATCACATAAGTGTCGCCGACATGTTCAAGAAAAGTCATCCAGAGAAGTCACCTGTGTCCCACCCACTACCATACATTATACTCCATACTTTCATGACCGCCACCCTAAACCGTATATCATCAGATTGTTTTCACCTCCATCAAAATCATTTGCTCCGTTCCATGTCATTGATGTGGGATTCATTAAGGCCCTCCTTTGACGGATCACTTCTTGTCGACATCAGCTCATTATCCAAGAAGTTGATCTAGGGACACCCCATTCAGTACTTTGAAGCTTGCATGCCTTAATGGCAAGTTTCTCACTTCCGGCGATAGGTTTACATCAATGCCCTTCGACCGAAAGATTTTGCGTGGTGTTCGACGCCAAGTCCTTTATTCACACCACGTGAATTGTACTGTAGTACCTTGAGGGTCATTATCATTATCGATGATTCCTCTCGCGCTTGTTAACAGTTTCCATCATTGACTGGTAATCAAGCGATGTCCTTCCATGTTCGACTTCAGAACATTTCTCACATGGATCAACTTGTACTTCGAGTGAAGATCAGACGAGATTGAATACCCCAGATCTAGTTTCATCCATCCGGGCTGTGATATATATTCAGGAAAATAAAGACATTAAAATGTACAGCGTTGCAGCACAGATAATCATCCTACCAAAAGGATGATGGCTCTATCAGAATCATCAGTCTACAATCAGAGGATTGTCTGTCCTATGTACATGAAAATGAATTTATAAAGCTGAGCATGGGAATGCCCACCTCAGCTAGATCATGAAAAACAGTATGAAGATAATGTATTGTATTGTATCTTATTACAGGTCTCCTCCCAGCATTGAAAGAAATTCGGATCCTCATAATAAAGCATTTCACCCGATTAACGACCTCATACTTTATGGGGCAACTGTTATAGACATTTTTGTGCCTTGCAGCTCCAAGCATGAAATGCCCATAAACCAAGGGCTCCTAAGTCCCTAAAAGTGTTGTTCTAACCCGTAAAGGAACAAGGTCAACAAATTACAGCTTCTCCCAGAAGTTCTCCACCAGAAACTGCTCAGAATAAGTCAAAACAGGATCATTTCAGCTGCTCCACTGGCTAGCTACGTTTCATAGCACCTAAACACACTAGATGGGTGCGTTCCAACGCACCTAAATGAACTATGAGGGTGCGTTGAGCGGGAAATGACAAATGGCAGTGCCATTCCGCGAGGTGGAAAGACAATGGAAGCTTCTAGAATCTTCTCCTATGACACTTGCCTCACTGAATTCGACCAAGGATGAGTAAGAGACCTTCAGTCTCCAAGTGGAAGCAAGAACTGACAGAGAGAAGACACTAATCAAATCACAAGCTGACTCATCCTCCTTGCATACATCTATATATGGATCCCTCATCCCAAAGATCCGGAGGCTGGAATTTTTCACATTGTAAGGAATTGCTGTTGGTTTTGAGACAGAGATCAGAGTATTGGGTGATTTATGCTTTATTGGAGGTGAGGAGGGGCTTCTTTTCTGGGAGGTTGATGTTGGGTCAGGAATCATCGGTTGTAATTCCTCCTGGATCTTCTTGTTATATCAATAAAAACTATTTGAGTTTTTCCTCCATTCTTGTGTATCATTGATGCTTGTTACATTTCTATGGTTAGCTTAAATCTGATCCTAAGTTGTTTATGAATATAGATCCATGCCTTTGTATAGTTTTCTTCTTCTGTGATCTTACAGGTACTTGGTGAAGTTGGGCAAGTAAGGGAGCAAGTAGCTGGAAGTTGTCAAAGAAGAGAGGGATTGGATCAAAGGATTAGCGCAAGACACAGGTCAGTTCTTTCTATCCCCCTCTATCTTTAATTCATAAAGGAAATACAAAAGTAGTTTTCTCTGTTTGTTTCTAAGGTAGATGTCACACCTTAGTGGGATAGAGCAGTTCTAAATATACACTTTTCCCGGTAACAAGGAGGTATTTGGGTAACTTGTATGGTGCTAAATCAGAGCCATAGATCCTATTTTCAGTGTGATTTTGGTAAAAGTACCAATCTACCACTTTGCATTGTTTTGAAAGTTGTAGGATCCTCCTAATATCTGAACTGATCCTCGGAGGAGGACTTCCTAACAACATGGTCACAACAGGATGAAAAAAAATATCTATGAAGTCTGTGTATGGATATGGTGATTCATTTTGTGGGTCATACGAGTCCAAAAGACTACTGACCTAGTGTTGCCTCTCGTATCAAGTTTTGAAGGGTAAATGGGAATTTATTAGCTTGATAATATAAGAAAAGGTGGTACAGAAATGAGGAATACTTGAATACTCTTTCATTGTTAATTCTTAAGAATTGACCATTATTTTTATCTGCTATGAATTTGGTATAATCATATATGATGGCAGAGGGTTGTCCCATGGTAAAAATGGACATGAAGGCTAGAATGATTTCATCAACATACTCACTTGTAGTATATCCTAAGACACTAGATATTATGGACACACTGTCCTAGCCAAGTTTAAAAAATATGGTAGCTACATATGGAGGGGGTTCTGTTGGGACATGCTTTCCCTCCCTGATGAAGGTTGGAAGCATTTCAACAAGACTGGCAGGGGTAATCTTTGGGAATTTGTCTAGCAGGTCTCCAATGGAAATGGGGGTCAGATTTTGTCTTGGTTGCAACTACAGTATTTCATTGATGGATTCAGAAGTGATGGTGAAAAGTACTTTATGGTTATGGGACATTACTGCTCTTTAGCTGGGATTGTAGTTTGTATAGCAGTAATGGACAATTTCAGGAAAGATATGTACTGAAGGGAATTGGTACCTGGGTAAATTAGACTCCCAAAGACCTAATTTGTTTGTATGGTTTAGGTATTGGTCTCTGTACTAGTTGTTAGAGTCGGTCTGGTCAGTTCTCCATCAGAGATCAAAACTCTTTATGCATTTCATTTTTAGGTGTCCCTCTCCATTCATTCAGCTAGGGGCATGCCATGATCTGACGGAGAAAGTTATGCTAGTAATTTCCCCTCATGTCTGGCTCCTGCTGGCTTATGTCTTTGTGTCAAATAATCAAAACATCCACGACAATCAATTTCTGGTCCTTCAATGGACAAAGGTCATTTTTGATCATTTGGTCTAGGAATTAAACAATTTGGTCTTTAATATGTCTAGTAAATCCATGCAGGCCAGAGGGATGCTCTTTCAAAGTAATGATCCGCAGATTTCTATCATCTTATTGATAAAATTCGACGGTTCTTCAAAACTCTGTTTTGAAGAAAAGTCAAACAGTGCTATTGGTGACAAAATTTTCAAAAAAGGGTCGACAATTGATTTCTTCAGGTGCAGTCATGGTTTCTGCGGCCAAATGCTCTGTCATGCTATCCCTGCAAAAAGTGTTGAAAATTTCATCGTTTGAGCCCAAAATTCAGAGAAAAAGTGAAAATCAGGGTTATATTAAAGTCAGTGAAAAAAAAAAGTGTTGAACAGGACATTAGAAAAGTGGGTTTTTTAAAAAGTAAATTTAAAACATGACCTCCAAGCCTATATACACAAGTTTCCATCACAAAACAAACTCATTGTGCAATCAAGGCATTGGGAGAACGTTGCAAGGTAGTGAGGTGAGCAATTGAGCGATTTGGAGCAATTGGAGGGAGTTTCAGGCTGCGCGGCGCACACAGGTAGGAGAGCGGCACACACACCGGGTGCAGCGCACATAGAGCCTGCCCACAGTGTTAAATCATAACCAGCGCAGTGCACACAGAGCGCGCAACGCACTGGGCTTTGCGCGCGACGCACAGGACAAAATGCCTAGAACTTTACCAAATCACCTCAAATCTTTTTTGGTGCTCATCTATTTGCAAGGTAGGCTCTCAAACTCACTTGTTCATAAAATTGGATAAAGATATGGTGGTTTTTATTCCCATGGTTGAAATGAAACAAAAATATTAAAGAATCTATAAAGAAGACACCAAGAAACTATCTTGCTAGGGTTCTGTAACAGTGTTATTGCTGCCAAGGCTTATTTTTCCTACCCTACCCCTGTTCCTTATTCCCCTATGCCATTTTTCCTACTATCACTACCCTAACACTACCAAACTCATATTCCCTTACCCCTCCTCCTATTACTCAATACAAACCATAAAATCCTACCTTGCCAGAAACCCAAACCCTACCCTATCAAAAATACCCAAACCCCCTACATGTCCCTAAAAAAAATTCTCCCTATAACCCCTGTTCCCATTATATTATTCCCCTCCTAATATTCCCTTGTTTCATTGTCCCCTTGGTGGCAGATTATCAAAACAACCTAGCTTTCACCATCATCAAAAGGGGAGCCTAAATTCAGTTTATAAACAACAGTCATTGAATCCGAGGTTTCATCAGAGTATGAGGTGGAGACCCACAGTGATACAGCTTCAGGAGAACAGGCCCCCAGGAGACATCACCGGAGTGGCAAACATGTTAGAGATGAGCCAAACACCCTCACTGAGTTGCAGGCATGCCCTCTTGCTATGTCATGTTTCCAGCACCTATCATGTTTTGAATTTTATCAAAGGGTGACAAATGTCAGAGTTCATCATGAGTTGTCCCGTCTTTTTGCACTTCACCAACATGGAGGTTAGTTTATCTTGGCTGGGGTCACTTTCACATTGACACCCGAAGCCATATCAGTGGCAACAGGCATACCAAATGTTGGAGAATAGTGGCATAAGAAGAAGAAGGTGGAGAGGAATCCTTATGAGCCTTACATTAAGGCTAGTTGTTTGAGTCAGCTCACGAGAGTTTCCCATTCAGATTTTTGAGAGATGAGTATGCTCCGCTCATGAAATTGATCATGAAGTACTTTAGTTGTGAGGGGAGGTTTTCTCGCCTTTATGCCTATCACATTAGGTTTCTCATGCACTTTACTAGGGTGCGGATGATGAACCTCCCATTTTTCATTTGCGAGAACATAGAGAGGATGAAAAATTTCATGCAGCACAAGACCCCTCAACAGCAGCTCAACAATGTTTATCACTTTGCTCTTATCTGGATTTTGGTGGATCATCAGTTGGGATTGCAGGGTATTTCTTGGGAGGAATTCATTTCCCGTGACTTCTTTAGCGCTCCACGGGTAGTATCAGAGGCAGAGCATGAGATAGGTGGCCCATATCATCAGTATGAGAGACATGAGACTGCTACTCTGCCAGTATACATCACCTATCAAAAAGGCAGTAGACCTTTGTTTGCAGCAGCAAAGTGAGTGTTATCTCCACCCGGGGTAGAAGGGGCCTCTCTTCCCACATTGGCATCACATGAGCAGGGCAGAGGTAAGGAGCTAGTGCAGGAGGAAGGGCCATCAGGTGAACGAGAGACCGAATTCATTCTCCTCAATGATGATGAGACAGATACAGAACCAACAAATGCAGAGCTTATAGAGATCATCCAGGAGCAGAAATCAGTGATTGACGCCTTATCCCTTGACTTGGAGAGGTCCAAGTGGAACATGAAGTACCTAGAGCAGAGAAACAAGCAGCTTTAGGAACAATGGGTGATTATGGAGCTGCAAAACATTCATGAGCATCACCAAGTTGCTCAAAGGAGAAGAGCTGAGCTCACATCATTGGAGCAAGAAATTAATGAGGATTGGGAGGCCAACCTCGAGAGGGTCAACATGCACTTAGAGAAGCTACTGGACAAGGCTGATCAGGACCTTGCCTTGCTGAGACACATGGCTTATCATTACAGGACACGAAATATGAGTGCAAAGGCCCGGATAAGGAGTTTGAAGGCGAAATTGAGGAAAGCAACAAGAAAAGAAAAAGAGGAAAAAGAGCAAGATCAGCTTCGAATCTTGGCTGAGGCTTCCTTGGCACATCATAGCACTCCATAGAGAACCTCCAGCCCAAATTTCAAGGAATTTGGGGAATTTTTGGTCACATGACAAATTTTTGGGCAAAACACAGGTTTTTTCTCCTTGTGGCACGACGCTAAAAATCTAGAGCTCCAAATGAGGAATGGTTTGCATTTTTGGATTCAGCATGGAAAATCATGACTACTGGTGCCCGGACAAGAAACTTGGGGAAGATATGAATCTCCTAGAGGTCAAAAACACCCAAAAAATGGCCTCTCTGCCCCTTTCTTGACACACACGAAGCAGTCTTGGGAGAATGAAGATTTGGAGGGGCAAATGAGCACCAAATTCAAAAATTCCAGTGGGGTTAGAAAGTAGATAGGACAGGATTTCCAACAAGCCCACTTGGGCACATTTTAGACACATGCAAGTGCCCCAAAACAGGCCCAAAAATAGCGTGGTGCACAGAGAAAATGGCATGGCGCACAGAGGAAAAATTGCCAAATTTGCTTCCGTTTCGCGAAATTTCAGTTCGCGACTTCTCCAAGTGGGCCCGCTCATCTACACTTCGGTTTTTTGGCACCAAAGGAAGCATTTAAAGCATTTTATTTCCATATGTACTTCTATCCAAGTGGCGAGGGAAGGCAAACGGTCACCCAAGCCAAATGCCATGTTTGTAGCGCTGCACCTGTAGCTGATGGTTGGCTCTTCATCTCCATTTTCTAATGATTCGAGTAACTCCCCAACCCTTGGGCATTCTATCTCTTCATGGCAAATTCTATATATTGTATGTAAGCTATTTGCAAAGGGTTGGTTAGTTTGTAACTTCTGGGAGACTGTGGGAAAGAAACTTTGTTTCTTCACTGTATATTTTTGACAGAGAATTAATGAAAGGCAGCGGCTCTGTTTCATGAGATTATTGTGGTTGTGAGTGTAGTAAATGTGTCTCTTATGTTTTCATATGTATTTCGTTATGTTTCATAATTCAATTCATGTTCATTTCTAGTGAAATTTTCTGAGTGAGATTAGGTAGAATTCAATTTTATTGCTCTGCCTGTGGGAAAATTTCATGTTCAGTGTTCTTCTTCTATTGAAAAAGATTCATGTTCCTATGCCCTTTTCACACTCCTCAGCAATCTCTCTGTTCTGCTTTATTCCAAACTAAATTGCTACGCTTTCCGCCTGCCTTGCCTCACGAAGTAATCTGTGCCTTTGTATTAAATTCTCTGTTCTTTGCTAACCATTGGTCCCATACCATCCCAGAAGCTCGGTCATTCATAAAAATTGTTTCTTGTATCCATATTCACTTAATAGCCTAAGATCAATATTGCATTGTAAGTCATCTTAGACAATTTTTTGCTTATCTATTCACTGAGAGTGACTCGGAGAGATCCCTCTCCTGTTCTGGTAAGGCTAGCTACCAGACTGAACGTGGTTTGTGGTTACCCTGAATTTTGCCTTCCTTCAGCCTAGGGCAGATTTAGGTGCTAACACTGGCAGCCTAATTTCAATGGGGATTCATGGACAGAGGTGTCCTTGATTTGGAAGTCTTTGTCCACCAGAGGGAGATGGTCTAAATCTATATGGGGAGTGGTAATTTGCCATAAATCCATTGCAACTAGAGTGCCCATTCTTAGTTCTTGTGTATTTAAGAATGGGGAAAAGGGTTGTCAATTAAATTGTGGCAATTTGGTTCAATTATAGAGCAGTTGCGGGTTTGCATGGAAATTATTTGACTTAATTACTTAATAACTCTAAGAAATTGTGTAATTGGTTCAGAAATGAGACAGGGTTTATGGTGTATTTGGATAAATACCTGGAATTTTGGCTTTGACAGATCGACGGGCGACTGTGCATGGTTGCAGGTGGTCTATTTGAGCTGGAGGGTCGACTGGAAGTTCAGTGGATTCTACAGGTTGGCAGTTGGACGTGGGTTGGAAATTGGACGTCGTCTGTCCCTTTCATGGAGGTTTGAGTGTCCTTTTCATGATGAAACCAAAAAATAATGAGTTGTTTAGTTATATTTGCAAAGTCAACTATTTGGCAGGCACATGGGGAAAATGGTACATTTGGCCTTTAGCAGGAGATGGGATGTTTTTGTCATCTAGCGAGAGGCGTTAAGTGGGTTTGATTGCACTGCTTTTGTGTTTATAGTGGTAGCATTGGGGCCCAAAAGAAAACTTCCCATATCGGGCGGGTAAAGGTCGGGCTTTGGAGGCCGCCCAATATGATCGTCCACCATTGGATTAACTCGAAGCCGATAGCATGGTGATCGTGGTGGGGAGTTGTACGAAGGGAAATGGACGGGCTCGACCAATGATTAAGCATGGTAGATTTTGTTTAAATAATGGATTAAAGTGGGTTTGGGGGTAATTTCATTGGCAGAGGTCGATTATTAATTAACCAAAGATCGGTTAATTAATTTGTTTATCGGGTTAGGGCATATTATAATGTTTATATTTCAAACTTCTTTGGGGCAGGGTATTAATATAAGGGTTTTGTTTTATAACTATGTGGGGAAAGGTTTTATTGCTTTAGGGATTTAATATATATAAAGTTAGAAATTAATAATGAAAATGAAAGTGCTAAGTGTAATGTTGCTCATCTATTTGTTATTGTCATAACACATTATACTTAGGCTTGAAGTGTTTTTTGGTTTTTTGAGGAAAGGGGTTTTTTTATGGGGGATGATCACTTTTCCTAAGATAATAAGGTTTTATCTTTAGAAAAAGGGGTTTATTAGGGGAAAATGATTTTTCCTTAGGAAAATGGTGTTTTTTCTTAGGAAAAGGGGTTTGTTTGGGACTATGAGTGAATTGAAGGGGGTGAATGTTCATGAGGGGACTTTTGGTACTTAAGACCTATAAGTCATTGGGCCAAGCGTCTGGTCCCTCCAAAGTCAGAGAAATGCTCTCATCCCTTTGGCTTAAGATTTTGGGTACTTAAGACTTTTTATTGGAAATTAGTTAAGTGAAAGGTGTAATGAGTGAGGGAAGTTAATCAATTGGACTTTGTGAACTTGATACATGCCCAATTTTCATCCATACTCAGAACTTTGATGATGAAGGTGATTAATATGCTTTTATCTAACAATCGTCACAATTCTAAAACCTTTCTTCTACTTACCCACCTACTCATCCTACCATTTTTACTTCTCTTTATTAGGGTGCACTTAAGCTGGAAAACCCTTATCAAAACATTTTATTTTCTTTTACAATAGTAATCTATCTAATTCTAACATTATTACATCCAAGGGCTCAAATTAAACAGTTGAGCTCCTTTTATTCACTCTACCTAATGTAATTATCTGCCAAGATTACACTGTTTGGTCAGATTTTATTCTCTATCTATAAGCATAAAATTGAAAGCATTAAATAGTCAAGTTTAAACATTTTGACTATCTTGGATTGTGGCAAAGGTAACAAGCTACACATAGTCATTTATTCTGCATCAAAAGTAACTAGGAGTGGCATTTTGACTTGCACACTTTCATGGTCTTTTCTTTTCTTAGGGTTCATTTTTCATCTTTTTTGACCCTTTTCTTTTCTTTTTATCCTTTGATTTTTCTTTTAGGACATACCCTCTTTAGATTTTTTAATTTTTTTAATATGGAAAACATTTGCAAAAAAGCAAAGGTATGTACATATTACAGGTTTAATCTCAGCCATTCAAAAATTATGACTCCTATTGGTATAGGAACCTAACAGTATCCATCGAAGATGGAGTAACCCAGCCTTCTCCACACTGCGTAACCATTTTTGCTTTATTAACTTCTCCGCAGCCAACTGTGGGAACTTCTCGTTGTCTGCAAGGTCCCAATCTTTGAACTTCATAGTAGGTACTCGTCCCAATGGCAGACCTTCAAACCTTATATCATCGGGGTGGAGCAGGGTCTGGAGCGCACTCTTTGTGGCCTCGAGGTCCTTTGGTACCTTGGCTTTCCCCTTCCACGGGGGGATGTAAGGAGGTAACTTTGTCACAGAATGCTTTTGGGAGGCATCCTCCGCCTCATCATCTTTTGCCTCAATTTGGTTGATTAGGGCCTACAAGTCTTCCTCCTCCTCCTCTATTTCAATCGTGATGGCTTTTCCCTTCTTTTCCATTGACAATTTTCCAAATCATGGGTTTCTTGGGGATACATGGACTAGCCCCATCATTTGCTTATCTTTCTGTGGCCATGACGTGCGTGGTGATTTTGGAACTTCATCCACAATTTTTGCCTCTCTAGGCTCCTCATGGGCCATACCGGTCTCCACGATAACTTTGGCGAATCACACTCTTGTTCTAGCAGTTGTCATTGTGTGTACACTTGAGCATGGTAAGAGTACACGGAACTCAATGCTCTGTACTTGCTCAATTTTTAAACAACCAATTATTGCCTTAGAGCTGTCCCTGGAGTTTTATAGCGTCCTTTGAAATTGAATTCAACCCTTCCCCCACTTCTGCATCATTAATTCCTTCTTGGCGGAAAATCGTCGCAAATCTCGTTCTTAATTTGTGTCTTAATTGCCCACCGCCTGCTCCTTTTTGCCTTAAATTGGACCTCTTGTCATGAACAATGACACCAACGGTCACCTCCCAGCCTACCCGCACAGCAGCACAACCCTCTATGCATGGCCACAACCTTATCCTATGTGCAACCTCCCTCTAGCATCCCAATCCTATGCGCAACCTCTGTCTAACGCATCTCCCATATAGACTTTTTTATAGTCTCGTACTCTCTTTCAACTGCTTGGAGCGCTGAGGTTGTGCTCCCTACAGATAGTCAGGTGGTCATGCCACCGATGTGAGGCTTCAATTCGCCTTCCTTAGTTACCCTCGCTCCAGTCAGCACCTCGCGTTCCTCCTATTGTGGTGCTCTCCCTTGTTTACTTTGTCTAGTAAGGTGCAGTCCCACCCATGGTAGCACGGTCATAAATCCTTCTACTGCAGTAATATGCCTAGCTATTCCTGGTCCCATCGTGCTTAGTTTCTTGGCATAGCATGCGGGTGTGACTTTGGTTTCTAGTTTTTTGATTTCTTCGTCCAATATCATGCTTTTCATTCTCATCCATAACCAATCGTCGTCAAAGTCACAAAGTTTCAAGTTCCTTCGCCAAATGGCTTCCTGTAACTACATAATTCCTTTACCTGGGTCCTCGCGTACTATCCCAACTGTGGGAGATATTTTAGGGGGGATTCTTCTCTGCTCTTATGGTTTCATCTCCTCTTGTCGGTGTTGGGATTACTTTCACGGTGTTGGGATTACTTTCGCGCTCCGGTTTTTGCTTATGTTCTTATAGGCCCATCGAATCATTGGTACGCACAGGTCCTAGTTAGTTTGTCTCGCCTAGTGAACTCTGTTGATGATTCTGCATAGATTTTTTAATGATCCGACATGGAATATTTGTGGTGCGCATCGCTTTTCCTACTGTCGCATCTGGTTATGATTTTTGATCCTTAGTCTGGGATGTGCTTACACAACAAATGTCTGCACCCATTAACACAGGTGGGTGCACGAGTTGCTTCGTCCTGGCTACCTGGTTCTCATTCGCCGCTGGGGGCTTCCAAACTATAAGCACATCCGCCTCCTACATTTGTGCCAGTTTACAATGGTCTTCTGATGTGTACTCCACCATCGTGCAGGTGTTGCGCGCAACGCCCATTCCAGCGCACCGTACCGTTGCTGTTTCGGTACTGCAATTTCAAATTTGTCCAGGAATTCATCCACCGCTGTCTCTCCATCATATGTTGGCAGTTCCCTTGCCTCTGTCGTCATGCAATGCAGTGATCTAATCATCACGTTGCAATTTAGCATTGTCACTTCATGCAGCCAATTTTGCCAGTGTTCTACTTCTTTGTCTGAATCCGAGGTACAGGAGCTATCGCGCTCCCGCGAGATTCTCCCATCTGCAGTCAGGTTCACACAATCCTAGTCTCATGCTGTTATCTAGTAAATACAATCTAGCTCATCATCACTTTCATCGTCGCGCACTGGTTCAGTGTAATGCACTCCCTCGACTAGGTCTAGAGGAACTACTATGCGTAGGGACTTTTCCTCAAATATCATCTTCCGCTTCTTCGGGTTAATGGCTCCATTCATATCAGTGGCCCAGTCTATTCCTAGCAATGCGGGATAAGGATTTTTGTCATCAACAATCTTTATTACTTCAAAGTTCGTCTGTGTGCTCGCGCCTTTGATATCAACTGTTACTCCTTACAACCTCCCCATGGGCAAAATCTTCTGCTGGTTTGCCATTCATAATTGAATAGGGGATGATTGTAACGTGGGCTTGCCCATGCGTTCCCATGTCTGCTTCAGTAACACATTCACATCTAAACCCAGGTCTAGGATAACCTAGTCCATCTCATACTCGCCAATCTGCACCATCAATCTCGTTTCCCTCCTGGTACGCAATGCATGATTTCCCAGTTTCCGGACTACACGTGGTTCCCCTGACCCTCTGCACTCGGTGATCAATTCCAGTAGTCCCTTAACTTCCTTATTGTCCCAAAATAGTTTCATGCATGTCTCCAAAAAGGTAGTACGCATAGAAGGATCCATCCTGTTACACAAAAATATCGTCACCATGATTATTTGCAGTCAGTATGGGTCTATCATCACTTGTACTGTCCTCCTAAGCAAGTCTCAGACCTCAACTCTTCAAGTCAAGCTTTAAAAATGAGAGAAAGACATTGAAAATCAACAAAGCTCTGGTTCCGCACTTTCTCTCACTATTGCATGCGGTCCCGCACCCCCTGTTTACAAAAACTGTGGACCTGCCTGCTCTGTCCCTAAAGGAGTGGGTGCAGACCCCTGTGAAAGTAAAAAAGGTGCAAGTTTATTATAAAAAACTCACTTTGGGTTAATTATAGATGATTCTAGAAGGAATTTTGACGTGGATTGGCCGCTCTTAGGTGGTTCATGCATCCCAAAAGAGAAGGAGCTAATCCCTTTATGAGAGGAGCTATCCCTTTGAAGGAGGGCTTTATCCCTTTGAAGGAGGACCTAGTAACTTCCCTCCATTGCACTATAAATTCAGGCATTGGGTTGGTTGCTGGGGAGGTTAGAAGCTGAACATTTTTTAGGGTAAACGCTGGTGGAATTGAGACTTCCTAGTTGAGCTTGAGAGGAGAGATCACATACCTTTTTGGCTTCATTGGGAAGAGAGTGAAACTTCTCAAAGTAGAGGAGACTTCTTGCTGGACCCCGGAAGGAGCTTGTACAGTGTCAAGGCACAGGTTGTAAAGTTCTTCTTTTGATTTGAATTAATACAATCAGATTCATTTTTCTTAACAAATTATCTTATGTCATTTGCTTCATGAATTCCTTGACTTTCATGTTAAATATGTTTTATGATATTGGCTTTTCAGGTGCTATTTAATTTGTTTGATTTTTTTTTTTTGCAGTTTCGCGACAAGGGAGCTCATTTGGATCAAAGGAGCGAGGCTTCCACAAACTTGCGTTGGACCCAAGGTAGGCCTAAAACACTTGTTTTCCTTTGTTTATAAATACATATTTAGAGAAAGATAGTTTGTAATGGGTTCATTAGGTCTTCTTTAGATTCTAGGAAGGTCTATCTTGTCTGTAAGATCGACTCGTTCCGTGTGACAAAATGGCGACTCCACTGGGGACTTGATTTTTTCCTTGTTTTTACTTTGACTTGAGAAACTGTGATTTTGTTTCTATTTTTGGCTTGTTGTGTGTGGAATTGGGTAGAAATAGTAGATCCAGGGTTATTTTTTGTTTTTCATAACTTTGGGAGAGGACCGCACCCTATTCTTTTGACACAGTGCGTACTTATCCGCACTTTTGATTTTAGCACAGAGTGGTACCGCACCTGTGTTAACTGTGGGCCTGCGGACCCTGTCAAAATTTTGGAAAACCTAAGATTTCCCCTGTTAGTCAGCTTAGTTTTGTTTAGAAGTTATTATCCACTGCCCAGACCTGCATATAACCTGTCAGAAACTTTCCTTAGGTTGATTTCATTGGTGTTAGGGTTTTAGGTGAAATTCCTAGAAGTTTTGCTTGTTGGGTTTGTTTTTCATTTTGGTCTTGTAGTAGCTCTGAGCTTAAAAGCTATAGGAACCTCAGATCCCCTTGGTTTCTACCAGCCTTCTTATGAGTCTGACCATTTGCGAAATATTCCTTTGTTGAGGAATCCGCCTTGTGTTTTCTCTTTACAAAACTTCGAAAAGCTTGTGTTTAAAAGTTTGGATTTCATTTTTTAATAAGAAAACAAAATTGGTTGATTTTGATTGATTTGTGATTCTGCATAAATTGGTCCTTAGTTTACATCTAGCTAAGTAAAACATCCTTAAAAAAGAAAACTTGTAGGCTTTGACTTCAAATAGGTTTTTATAATTTATAGATCTCAAAGTTAGTCGTTTGCATAGTTTTGAGTGTTTTATAAACAAAATAAAAAATCTCTTTTGGAAAAAGTTTGTTTTTGTAGTGGTTGAGTGCTTTGAAAAGAAAAGGGAATTTTTTGTGAAAATAACTACTTGTCTCGTTTTGAGTGAATTGGAAAGGACAAAAGCTCTTCTTTTAATTTGGTTGTTAAGAAAGATTTGTGTTTACAAGTATTTGCATTCTCAAACTCTTTCCTAGCTAGAAGTTCATTGAAGAGAAAAGATTGTTTGATCATCTTAAGTGCATTTTTAGTGATTTTGAGTCGAGTCTTCATACCACGAGTTTCATCTCCGCACCTTTTGACTTAAACAAAAACCAATAAAAATAACGCTTAAAGTAAAATTCATCTAGTAACATTTTTATTTCTAAGGCTCTGATACACCAACATAGCTTAGGCCAGTGTCTTGGAGTAGGAGAGTAATTAACTCTCCAAGATAGTAAAAACAAACAAGTAGTTGTATCTTGTGGTAAGGAAGAAATAAAATTGTTGCATTTATGCTCTGGGAAAGCTCCTCTTAAAGGAGAAGCACAAGATCGTGTCCGAACCAGTGTGGGAATCAATCCTTCCTCATTGGGAACAATGCCAGATATTCACGTATTAAAAACGGTAAACCTCGGATTAACCATTGTCGAGGAGCCTGGGGTCACTTGTTGGTAAACCTTGGATTATGTCAAGGAGCCTTCAAGGGGATTGAGCTTTCTACTCTGCCCTTGCGTGCGTATCGAATCGTAGACTGTTCCCCCAGGTATATTTGTTTCAGTTGGTAACCTTAGTGACCATATTCTTTAGGATTCTTCCTAAGGTGACAGTGGTGGGAAGATCCCATTGTACCTGGAGTAGACGTCGGCTAGACTCACTTGGATTTTCTGGGGGGTTCTCATCACTCGAGACGGTTAAGTGGAGGAACTTGTGCCAGTCTATTCATTAAGCAGGTTGCCGGGGTAACTGTTCCAACTGCCATTTCTGTATTGAATTCTGCGACGTTGGATTTCATCACCAACTAGTGTTTTCAGTACGGAAAGTTACTATTTGTGTGTGTTTGATCTCCTAGATTCTTTAGGCATGTGATTCAAATTTGTTTGGTTCTTTAGAGGCTTTAGGTGGTTTTCATTGAGATTTTACTTTGTTTGCGTGTGAAGTAGTTAAAATTTTTTAACCGTGGCTGAATTACCGAGGAAGTCCTGTAGAATTCAGGGCCAACCTCCTAAGTTTTCACCAAGCCAGCCTGAAGGGTTGCGAGTCCTCGTAACTCCTAGAGACAGTAGAGTTGGGTCACCTAAAGAAGGAGAGTCTTCTTTGGTGGTACATCCTGATTTTCAAGCTTTAGTAGCAGATTATAATCCACAATCAGTGTCTGTTTCCGAAGTTACTAGTAGCTTTTCATCTACTAGTGATATAGGTGAGGAGCCTGAAATATCTGAACCTGAAAGTGAATTTGCTGCTACTCCGACATCGGGGTTTGCTTCTCCAGCTTCTAGTGGTCTTGGTTCACCTAGGGTAGAAAGAATAATTACCCAAAATCTTCCTTCTGGACTTATAGCTATCGAATAACTTGCTACTCCTGAAGAAGAAGTAGACATCCCTATCCCTGAAAATCAACCTGTTATTGAGCTAAGGGAGCGTGAATCAATTTTTTACAGTCCACCTAGGAGCAGTGCTTGGTATTTTTCTTTGACTAATTTCTTAGAAAACCCAGGGTTAAGTTTTTCACCACCTCCTGTTCCTTATCACCTAACACCTAGAGGTTATTATCCTCCGTTAAATATGTCAAGAAAGTCATCCATGTTTACTCAATCGCCATAATCATTTTTGTATGGTGGTCCTTCTGTTCCCTCTGGGTATCAGTCACATTCTGGAACTTTTTTGGGAGCATCTCCTCAACCCATTGAACAAGGGTTATTAACTGGAAGCAATGGTACTAAGACGTTGAGTGTAGAATATATTCTCATGATGTCAGGTACTATTCCCAATCCTCAACCTCAAGGTGGCCAGTTACCACCTGGGGGGCAGCATCAAAATCCTCAATTATCGCCTGGGGGGCAACCTCAAGGTACCCAATTTGCGCCTGAGGTGCAACCTCAAGGACAGTACATACCTACGGGACAGTACGTTCCTCAAGGTCAACCCCAGACTCAACATGTACCCCAAGGTCAACCCCAGTATCAATTTATGCCTCAAGGTCAACCCCAGTATCAGTACGTGCCTCAAGGGTATCAACCCCAAGGTTAGTACTCGAACCAAGGTTTCCAACCACCCTCCGGTCAATCATATGTTCAAGGAACGGGAAATGTACCTTTGAATTATCCATCCTACCCTCAACCCGGTTATGGTCCTCAATATTCTCAACCTGTTATGGGTCCATACCCCGGAATGAATTTAGTGTGGGATCCGTCGCAAACTCAACAGGTCTTGCAACCGAATGTACAGTATCATCTCAAACTAGACAACCCTTAGTTTTTGGTACACCCCAGCAACCTGTCCAGTCTTCTATTCAAACTTCTGTACCTTCGGTAGTTTCTTAGCCTGGGCCTATTACGCCTTGTACTCCACCTCAAACGACTGCTGCAACTGCCGCAACATCTGTTCAATCTACCCCACCCACTTCTGGAGTATCGACAGCTCCGGTTTCTACTGTTCCTGTATCTACTCCTCAAACATCTTTACCTCCATCTGGATCCACGATTCAAACTTTAGTCCAGATGCCTGTAGGACAACCTGGTTCAAGTATGGTTCTCACAAGTCAACAACAGTTTACTTATCAACCGTACCAGGGACAGTACCAATTCGGTCCTACTGTGCTGCAGCCAGTCTATCAGTATCTACCGTACCCTGGGTACACATATCAACAACCTCAACAACCCCAGTACGGTCCGATTAATCCTGGTTTTCCGGGAGGATAAAATATCCCAAATGCAATTCTTATTCCTATTTATCCTGGATATCCTCCTCTTGGGGTTGGTCTCATGACCTAGAGTTTTAGGGACCCTAATCGTCAGTGACCTTTTATCGCAACTTTGGACTTGCCTGACTTGTCGCGCCTAACGAACGATCCCATTAATTATCTTCCGTTTTGGCCGCCAATGCCGAATAAGTTTCCTAGTGATATTCCTAAGTTCGAAGACAAATCAGGAGAGGACCCATCAAACCATGTGATGACTTATCACCTCTGGTGTGCGTCTAACTCCACTTCAGATGATTCAATCTGTCTAAGGCTTTTCCAACGCACTCTAATTGGTCTCGTGGCCAAGTGGTACATTAAGTTACCGCGAGGCACTTTTTATAATTTTAGTCAGTTAGCTACCTCGTTTTTAACTCATTTTCAGTTGCCAGTCAGATATGACAATGGCACGGAGTTACTAACTTCATTAAAGCAATCAACGTCCACCTACATTTCAGATTATATTCATGAATGGAGACGTCGACGATGTTTAGTGAAGGTTTTTATTCCGGATCAGATCTTGGCTGAATGGTTTGTAAAATCTTTGTTGCCAAAAATCACTGAAGATCTAGCTAAGGCTGGAGTTGTTACTGAGGAGCAAGTAATTGCTCAAGCGTAGTACCTTGATTTGTTCTATACTCAGTCAGGTACGTTACACGAGAAAATCCCCGATCTTCCCAAGCAAAATCAAATCGTTGCAGCTCCTTCAGGGTCTCATTACGTTGATGGTACGATTGGTACGGTTAACACTAAAAGTAAGAAGAAGTCTTCCAAGAATTCTTCTCCTATCATAACCTTGCCTGATTCCCCGACAGGAGATTCTTCCGCAGAGATTTCTGCCGATATTCACGTTGTAGAGTCATCTACAGCCAAATCAAAATCCTGTTGCAAGAAGAAAGGGAAGAATAAAAATAAAGCGGACAAAAATTCAAAGGAGAAACCTGAAAAATCAGAATCTAATGATGAAAAGCGCAAACCTCGTTATCCCTGTCTCATTTGTGACGAAGAACATTTTACAAGAGATTTCCCTCATTGTGCATAGGTTGCGAAGATTTTCAAAGGTTCCTAAACGCCCGCTGTTTTGAAGGATCCTTTCCCAAGTCAAGACAGTAAGATGATAGGTTCTTCCTCGAGTGCCAATGAAGAACCCATACTGATGATGTCCCATGTTAGGATTGCGACTCGATCGCATGATTATGCTAGTAAAAGTCCTGTTGATGGTAAAGAAGCAGAATCTTCTCATTCTAATCCATCAACCTCAGCTCCCAGTTCCGATCCACTACAGATCGAGAAACCTAATCCAGACTTAGTAATCAAACCGCTCGCCAAGGGTAGACTTCGAAATTTAGCTTTCAATCCACATGCGAGAGCGGCTCAAAACTATAACATTGTTGAGGATTTATCTGTTTCACCATCAGCAATGTCGGCTTTGGAGGTGCTGCAATCATGTCTAGCACAGCGTAAATTACTTTTGTCGGCTATAGGAGCTATTGACGTTCAGGACTCGAACCTAATAATTTTTGATCTAGAAAATAGTACACCGCGCTTACCTCATCAAATGGCTTTCCAGATTCCAGTGATAGTAAAAAATAGGCCTATTCATCGGACTATGATTGATGAGGGAGCCTCAACGTGTATTATGTCGATACAGTGTTGGATATCGCTTGGTTCTCCTTTGCTAAATCAATCCCCGACGATTCTAAAGGCCTTTGATGGCCGTGGTTTTCATCCTTTTGGCATTCTACAGGATTTGCCTATAGGGGTTGAAGGAAAAACCATTAATCTTGATGTGGAGGTGGTTGATGCCCCTCTAGATTACAACCTTCTCTTGGGTCGTAGTTGGTCTTACGCTATGAAAGCTGTCGTTTCATCGGTCTTTCGGGTTATAAAGTTTCCTCATAATGGAAATATCATAACAATAGACCAACTGGCTTACTTTTCATCCGACCCAGCCTCTTTTGAAAGTATTCAACATGTCGGTAAAACGACTATCCCGTATAAGGATGTTGGAGTAGGACTAGTTAAGGATGCTGGTTTACTAGGAACTTTTCCTTTTCCTCCAATCAACGCATCATCTTCATTTGCAACCATTCATATGATTTCGTTAGACACCATTGTTCATGATGATCCTTGGATCGTTCCTTCTGAATCTGAGATAGACTCATTGGGTGATGTCATGCCTTTGAGTCCATATGAAATTGCGTATGAAGCTGTGCAATCATTTACCGACCCATTTTCAACTGAAATTGACTTAATGAATGTGGTCCGTGAAGAATCACTTTTCACATCAAGCTCGGATTCAATCATGTTTTCTAAACTTGTTCACTCCTGATGAGAAAATTCGTGAAATCCTATGTGTAGATGATTTACCATGGGAAGATTTCCATCACAGATCTTCGTTTTTACCCGAGAATGATCGTTTTGAAAATGATTTTTCATCAATTTTTACGACTGAATATGTCAAGGAACCTCAGAATCCCATGAAACATCCTGATTCAGAGTTAAATTTAGGAAACATCTCTCGAACTATTCCTATTGACTTTTCGGTTAAGCCTGGAATTGTTGAGAACATTCATATAGGTGCCTCATGTACAGAAAACAAAATTCAAATATATAAGGCCCTATTTCAAGAATTCCGCAACGTGTTTGTCTGGTTCTATGAGGAAATGCCAGGAATTGATTCCGCGATTGTTGTTCATGAAATAAAGACTTACCCAAACGCTAAACCCTTCCGTCAATGTTTGCGTCAGATTCATCCAAGAAAAGTTGCTGCTATTAAAGCAAAAGTTGAAAAATTACTCAAAGCAGGTTTCATTTATCCGATCCCGTTAACGGATTGGGTATCGAATATTGTTCCATTTAACAAAAAGCAAGGGACAATAAGAATATGTATCGATTATAGGGACATTAATCGAGCCTCCCAAAGGACAATTACCCAACTCCCTATATCGATCAAATCATTGATGATTGTGCCAACAGCGAAATATTCTCCTTCATGGATGGTTTTTCCAGATATAATCAAATCAATATTCTACCTGTCGATCAACCAAAAACGGCTTTCATTTGTCCATGGGGGACATTTTCTTATTGCAAATTACCTTTTGGGCTCAAGAATGCCAGAAAAACTTTTCAAAGGGCCATGTCTTATGCGTTTCATGACATCAAGCACATTGTGCAACCCTATCTCGATGATTTTCCTGCTCATTCATTACATCGAGCTGATCATCTCACCCATTTACGAGCAATATTTATGAGGTGTAGGCATTATCGGATTCGGTTGAATCCACACAAGTGTGTTTTCTGTATAGAAATGGGTCGATTGTTGGGGTTTGTTGTTCCGAAAGCCAGCATTCACGTCGATCCCTCGAAGGTCGAAGCTATTGTCAAATTGCCTCCTCCTTCGAGTCTTCGCCAACTCCAGAGTTTGCAAGGGAAAGCAAACTTTTTACGACGATTCATTCCTAACTACGCCGAGGTTACAAAGGGTTTTACCCAGTTTTTGAAACAGAATAATCCATTCTATTGGGATGAGATAGCTCAGAAATCTTTTGATGCACTAAAACACGCATTGACCCATGCACCGTTATTGCATCCTCCCAACTACAACCAGGATTACTTCCTGTATCTCACCGCCTCCCATTCTACCATTGGAATGGTCTTAGTTCAGGAAGATGAATTTGGTATTGAACATGTGATATATTACCTTAGTCGAACTTTAAATCCAACTGAGCTAAAATACTCACATGTGGAGAAATTAGCATTGGTAGCTGTTCAAGCTGTCCAACGTTTTCGTCACTACATTTTACTCCATAAAACTACAGTAATTTCGGATTGCAACCCTATGATCTACATTTTGACCAAGAAATTGCTAGGGGGCAAGTACTCTAAATGGATTGTTATCCTGCAGGAGTTCGACTTGGAATTTGAAAACTCTAAGTCTAAGAAATCTTTAGTTTTTGCGGAGTTAAGGTGTGACTTACCGCGTGCTAACACGGAAACTGTGGCGAAGGAGCCCATTGCAGATGAATCCTTGTTTCTAATCAGCACTTTAGATCCATGGTATGGGGATATCATCATTTATCTCCAGACCCAATCCTTTCAACCAGAAATTTCAAGGTCAGAACGTCGGAAAATACGATTCCAGTCCCAACAATTCAGGATTATTGGAGATACTCTTTATCCCCATGGGGCGGACTCTGTTTTTCGATGTTGTTTAACTCACAAGGAAGCTGAAAGGGTTCTCAATGACTGTCACTCTGGAGCGTGTGGCGGTCATATGTCTGGGTATGCCACAGCCCAAAAGATATTGCGCGCTGGCTACTTCTGGCCGTCTTTGTTTAAAGATTGTATTACGTGGTTCGAAAATGCCACAACTACCAAATTTTTGATCGAAAGATGCATGCTCCACCTGCTCCTCTCCACCCTATAATTGTCGTTGGTCCTTTTTCCAAATGGGGTATCGATTTTATTACATGTAACCCTCACTCGGCCAGGGGTCATGCGTATATCATCCTTGCGGTAGATTATTTTACCAAGTGGGCCGAGGCGATGCCTACATTTGAGGCAGACAGCAAGACAGCTACACCTTTCGTGTTCAATCATATAATTGCTAGGTTTGGTGTCCCACAAGTGATTATCACTAATCATGGGCGTCATTTTCGAAATGTTATGATGACCGAACTTACAGGCCAGCTTGGTTTGCGTCACGATAGTTCAACCCCTTATTATCCACAAGCTAATGGTCTGGTTGAATCCATCAACAAAGTTTTAGTCATCATGATCCGACGAATCATTGGGATTCATCGGTTGAATTGGCATAACATGTTATTTTCAGAGCTTTGGGTGTATCGAACCTCAGTAAAAACATCAACAGGGTTCACTCCTTTCCAACTAGTTTATGGTTTGGAAGTTGTGTTACCCATTGAATGCGAAATCGCGTCATTGCAAATGGCCATCGAGTTACTTCCAGCCACTTCCAAAGAGGAAAAATGTTTGTTATACTTGGATCAATTAGATGAGAATCGACGTGATGCTGCATTGGCGACCGAGACTCACGCAAAACATATGAAAGCTCAGTATGATCGAAATGTGACCCCTCAAAATTTTTCGGAAGGAGATCTAGTCTTAGTTTACGATCAAGCTAATGATAAATTAGGCGCTGGAAAATTCATTCCTATGTGGCATGGTCGCTATGTTGTCAAACGAAAGCTAGCAAAAGGGGTCTATGAATTGGTAGACTTTGACGGGGACTCTTTAGGTAAACCCAGAAATGGTCTTTACTTGAAGAGGTATTATGCTTAAAGGATGGGTATGGAGATTTTTAGTTAGGATAGTTTTTCTTTCTAGCTGGTGTGTTTTAGTTTAAACAACGTGCTTAGCTTAGAGAGTGTTTTTTCGTCATTATTCCTGCTTATCTCGGTTTTACTCTTGATATTGCAGATGTCGATGCCTCTCCAAACATACATTGGTTTCGCTGATGGTGCTTGTCGTAATACACGGAACATTTCTTCCGCAGCTTGGGTTATCTATTCGCCCTCTGACGAGTTGGTATCTATGCATGGGGTAAGCCTCGGTCAAACAGCGAACAACATTGCCGAGTATAGTGCAGTGATTGAGTTATTATTTGAATCTATTTCATTTGGGATTCAGAGTTTGATAGTGAGGTTAGATTTTGAACTCACTGTATTACAGCTTAATAGAGTGTATGCCATTAGAAATCTAGTGTTATTGAGATTCTTTTTGAGAGTGCGTCTCTTGGAACGTGATTTTGATTATATTGAATATCAACATATTCCAAGATCTTTAAATACATTAGCAGATGCAATTGATTCTCGAATGTTAAGTAGACATTTGCAATAATCATACATGTAAATTTAAAAACATTCCATAACATGATTTACAAGATAAGTTGGTAATAGTGATATATATATATATATATATATATATATATATATATATATATATATATATATATATATATATATAGGAGTGTGTCAAAAATACATCGTCCTCGATCATAGGTTGAAAAACACCTTATGATCGGAAAAAATGATAAGTACAAAAAGCAAAAATATCATATGTGCCCACAATAGGCGATTATCCTATCACTGGTGATGATCTCGATAAGAAACCACTACATGGGCCACATTGCAAAGGAACCTCCTAAAAGGTCCTGGGACCCCGATCACATAGCGCTGAGGTCAACGAGGAATGTCATCTATGGTGGTCTCCGGAATATCTCCTGTCAAGCGCTCTAGATGACTCTCCAACTCGGCCAAAATCTCTGCTGATTCGTCCTGTGGGGCTGGCGCAACTGCAACTGGTTGTTTCCTCTCATAAGGCCGGAGAACGGCTGGTCGCTGTGGACCCACATCTGCATTTGAAACTTTTACTATCAATTTTGGGACGATAGAAAAATAATAAAAAAAAATTAAAATAGGAAAATGTTGAAAATGATGTTTACCTGAGTCATCCCATTGCTCTCCTGGTGGAAGAGCCATGTCTGGGTCACCATGAAAATCTACCCCAGCTTAAGGGAAGTCCTGAATAGAAAAAACCTAGTTTTCCAACTATTAGAAATACTCAGATTTGAATCGAACAACCTCTGTCCCCTCGTACGGATGACGGGCCATAACTGTGACCCATCGCATCAATTTGGGCTCTCGAGGAAGCCCAACTCCAACAGTAAGGTGCTGCGGGATCAACATGGGAACCCTCTCCAGACCAAAGCTCACAACCAAAGCCCCATAACCAAAGGTCTTTAGTTGTCCATTCTTGGCTCTAGTCAGTTGGCCTTTCACATTGGCCAACACAACATCGCACCAGTTGAAGATGGTGCCTCGAAAGCAGTCAACTGCCATCTGCATCTAGGATCCGGTGGCAATATGTAATGCGACACTCCCGCAAAGTCTGGTGATAGTAAACGTGATCACCATGAGTTCAGGAAGGGATATGGTTTTAATGTCTATCCCTTTGTCTCTAGCCTGGCTGTTGCAGAACTCTAGCCGGAGGCTATCGACAGACTGGCCACCTGGCCTAGTCCCGAATAGAGTCAAGTCTTCGCCTCTCTTAGGAAAACAGGTCAAGAAATATATGTCTGCTAGCTCGATTTCGAGCTGTTGGCCACCAATGAAGAAGCACTAGTCCTGTATGCTCCATCTGTCAACCAACCACTGTAAGAAATCCACCTGGGCCCTCATGCCAGGTATGGACCAGAATTTGTACAAGCCGCATGCCTTCAATGCATCGATCGAAGGTTGGTGATTCAACGTGGCTAGATCCACGTCCTCATGCTCTCGTTCACGCAAATATAGCATGATGCACTCTCTACATCCAATAAAAAGACAAATTAGAATGCTAGAAATTAATTTGTTTGGGTCAAATTTGAGAATTTTTGGGTTCAAAACCCTTGCTGTGGGGACCGCACCCTCTGTATTAGAGACAGTGCGTGGGTCCGCACCTTTCCTACATGGAAGGTGTGGACCCCTGACTTTTTCCCCATTGAGAAAAAGTCGGGGTTCGCGGGCTGCCAGTGTTACACCTGCGGGCCCCCGCGTGCGGTTTTTAAGCCTAAAAACCCTCCAAAAAATGAAATAAAAGCCTAAAACAAAAAATGAAACGGTTAAAAATGAAGAGTAGGATGATGTGGATTACCTGGAGAAGACGGCGTTCGATTCCGACGGTTGGATTTTCCGCAATCTTCACGGGAAATTTTCTGAACAAAAGCACTATTTTCTCACCCAAAACTCAAACGGTAAAAATGAATTGACGAAAACCCTTTTTATTAGTTTTTTGAGTAAATAAATTGCAAATTTGTTTATGTTTCACTTTGGAAAGGTAATTTTTGCAGCATTTTTATCCACTTCAAACAGGTATGAGTAATGTTTGCATTTTTGTTCAGGATAAAGGATTATTCAGGTGAAATCTATCATTTTCGATGAAAAAACATTTATCACCTTTAAGCTCTTTTCTAACTCCTAAAACATGAAAATATCGCCGAGTTTTTCTTTTTAAACTCGTTAAAATGGAACTAAAAAGACGGTCCACTTACAGCTCTTTTCTGACCGTAAGAACATGAAAAGATTGTCGGATTTTTGTCGTTTCAAATTCGATATTGGTTATAAAATGATGTGTTGTTGATCGCTTTTTTACTTTTTTAGATCAGCGACACTAATTACAAAAAGTACTCCTTGGTCGTAAAGATCAAGCGGTTCTCTCAAGTATTATTTTATACTTTTTTGGGCTTGGGAGACACAAATTTACGAAAAAGGTTAACCCTGGAGTCTTCTTAAGTTTTTTTCAGACTCTCTAAAATTGAAAAACACCGAGTTTCTCCTATACTGGACTCGTTAAAATTTCACAGTAAAGGACCTGTTCAATTACAAACAGGAACGAACCACTCCTTCTTAGGGTTCAAATTTAAATTAAGTTTACTCATTCGAAGGATGAGCTTATAATCAAGCAAATGTTATCCTCCTCAAGCTTGTCAAAAATAAAGAGGTACTTGCCAGAAATGGTGGGGGAAAAGAGAGAAAAACGAACCTGTTTGTCATACTTTGTAACCACTCTTGAACAAGACACTTTTATTCACCTGGGTTGGGAAATCCTTTGCCTAACAGTTGATCAAACCACATTGAAAGTCTTCAGCCGGTTTCTGGGTATTAACTTTGGGTCAATTGTCACCAAGCCATCTGTTGTGTCGTTATGTGTTCAAGAGGTCATTGCCAATAAGCCATTCATCTGAAAAATATCTGTCATCCATATTGACCATCCCTGAGTCAGTCCTTGCAACTAAATTTCTTCAACTTGATCTATGATTTCGTGTTGTGGGCTTGCCTGCGACGGATCGCTTTCTATTGAATTCAACTCATTATCTAGAAAGATGATCTAGAAATAGTCAGTACCTTGGGATCTACATGCCTCAATGGTAGGTTTCTCGCCTTTGACGACAGGTTGCATCATTAACCTTCGATCAAAGGATTCCGTGACATGTTCGACATCAACCAATTTATTCACATATCATGGATTGTACTAGGTACTTTGAGAGCCATTGACATCACTGGTGGTTTCTCTCACACTTGTTAACAGCTTACATCATTGACTAGTAATCAAGTGGTTTCTACCATGTTCAACTTCAACATAATCATTCGCATGGATAGAATCGTACTATTTCGGGAAGTAGAAATGAAGACCCTGGATCTAGTTTCCGCAATCCAGGCTGCGAGGAATTTTTTATTCATTATATAATGGACTATTCATAAACAGATGTCTGCGTCCATACTGTGTCCACATGAGTCTATACTTGTGATGTATTACAAAATCATTCCTGTATTAGAGCAGTAGTTAGTTTTCTAAGTCAGTTTTGATCTAAGTATGGGAATGCCTACCTCAGCGATGATATGATCTCATATATATATCTTGCATTGAATGTTTTTACAGGTTCCGACTGGGGTCTCCACAAGATGATCCTCGAAATGATAAAGTACTTCACTCTTCCTAAATGATAAATGAAATCCTCATCTACTACAGACTTCGCACTTTAGGGGGCAATCTGTTACACAAAAATATCATCACCGTGATTATTTGCAGTCAGTATGGGTCTATCATCACTTGTACTATCCTCCTAAGCAAGTCTTAGACCTCAGCTCTTCAAGTAAAGCTTTAAAAATGAGAGAAAGACATTGAAAATCAACAAAGCTCTGGTTCCGCACTTTCTCTCATTGTTGCCTGCGGTCCCGCACCCCCTGTTTACAAAAAATGCGGACCTGCCCGCTCTATCCCTAAAGGAGTGGGTGCGGACCCCTATGAAAGTCAAAAAGTCGCAAGTTTATTCTAAAAAACTCACTTTGGGTTAATTCTAGATGATTCTAGAAGGAATTTTGACATCGATTGGCTGCTCTTAGGTGGTTCATGCATCCCAAAAGAGAAGGAGCTAATCCCTTGATGAGAGGAGTTATCCCTTTGAAGAAGGGCTTTGTCCCTTTGAAGGAGGACCTAGTAACTTCCCTCCATTGCACTATAAATTTAGGCATTGGGCTAGTTGCTGGGGAGGTTAGAAGCTAAACATTTTTGAGGGTAAATGCTGGTGGAATTGAGACTTCCTAGTTGAGCTTGAGAGGAGAGATCACATACCTTTTTGGCTTCATTGGGAAGAGGAAACTTGTCAAAGTAGAGGAGACTTCTTGCTGGACCCTGGGAGGAGCTTGTACAACGTCAAGGCATAGGTTGTAAAGTTCTTCTTTTGATTTGAATTAATACAATCAGATTCATTTTTCTCAAGAAATTGTCTTATGTCATTTTTTTCATGAATTCCTTGACTTTCATGTTAAATATGTTTTATGATATTGGCTTTTCAGGTGCTATTTAATTTGTTTGCTTGTTTGTGTTTGCAGTTTCGCGACAAGGGAGCTCATTTGGATCAAAGGAGCAAGGCTTCCACAAACTTGCGTTGGACCCAAGGTAGGCCTAAAACACTTGTTTGCCTTTGTTTATAAATGCATATTTAGAGAAAGATATTTTGTGATTGGGTTGCTTGTCATTAGGTCTTCTTTAGATTCTAGGAAGGTCTATCTTGTCCGCAAGATCGACTCATTCCATGTGACACATCCCTAGCTCTGGTTGATCCTTACTACCTGAAGCAGAGGCCTCCGCAAAGCTCTTCTTAGCTTCCATGAACATCTCATTTGCGCATTCTAGGTCAAACTCATGTTCCGTTGTAGGAACCTTGCCAACCCATGTATCTTCCTCGGGCTACTTCCCCTTATCCTCCCCTATGGTCGTACTACTTCTGAGCATCATGTTCAAATTTGGGTCTTCTTCGCGTTGTTTAGACCTCTTCATTTAGATATTCTGAGTCGGAGGTTGCTAGAGTACCCATTTCTCGCGCATTTGTGTGATCAATGTAGGAAAATCTATCATTTCATGATCAAACTGAGCACAGTATGAACAGGATATTCTCATCGGGTTGGTACAATTGTGGGTGTAGTGCCCTGGTCCTCTGAAATTGTAACAAATTAACTGTCTGCGGCCCCTTCCTGGTCCCATTTGTCCTTGTCCTCGACCTCGCCCCTGAAAGTTAGTGCGTGCCATCTCCACGGCTGGGTCAAGGCCTCACGTTTCTGTCTGCATTCTATAGGCTGGGGTCTGATCCATCATTAACTTGTAGCTACGACAAGTACACTCATCGTGGCCCACTGACCTACTAAATTACAAAACAGTTGTTGGGGTGTCGGTATATATTTCTGCAACAAATGAAAATTATCCATCATGTGTTTTCCTCCTATCTGACAGATTGCGCACCCTAATGTGAGTGATGCACTTGGCCCTGCCTGTGCCTTTGGTCTCAATGGAATTGGCCCCCCTCCTGCCAAGTAGTTCGCGAATACTGGACAATGGTATTTGTCATGGACCTGGCCCTTGCATTTTATGCACCATACTTCCTCACGCGCCTCTGGCTGCGGTGCCCTATCCTACTTTAAGCTCTGCATTTCCAGGCAAAGATTCTGTAGTTGCACATGGATTTGTTGAACTCCCAACCTCGGATCTTGTATCGGTGTCTCATGCAACCTCATCGCCATTTCCAATGCTTCGGCCTGAGTAGAAAGTTTTTGTTGCGACAGCACTGTCCTTAGGTGCGGTGTTAGAGATGCCACAAACCATGCGCGATGCTATGCATCCATGAGCATCATATTAGCCTCGTGGATCGTACTCTTCAGCTGCTGATCCAGATCCTAGGGGGTCTCACCTAGAAGCATCACGATCTCTTTGAACCTAATGATTGACTGTGTCTCTAATTTCGACCGGCTAAATTCTCTGTTCAATGCATTCTGGATCTCTGCTATCCCTACATTTGGGTGGTCATTAGAGTGCTTGATATACCATGTCAACATGCGATCCTACAACACACTCACTAATGTAGCCTTCTTAATGTTGTTGTCCGTGACCCCTTGCGTTTCCCACACCGCTCTTACCATGAACCAGAACTAGTCCAGATCCTCATTCCCTACTCCTCTGAATATGAGTAGCTTGATCACACTCACCATGCTGAATTGCGGGGTTGGTGGAGGTGGAGTGGGTGGAGATGGAGGTGAAGGTGGTGAAGCGGGTGGTGGCGTGGGTGGAGGTGGTAATTGCGGAATGTGTTGCCTTATCAAACTGACCACACTTCTTGGAGAGACTCAAGCGAGCTCTTCCTCACTCTCTCGTGAAGGTGAAATTAAGGGGATTTTTCCTACTTCCCCACTACCTTTATATATCTTTCCACTCTGCGTCGTTCCAAACATTAATGTATTCGCATAACCTGCTTTTCACATAACAACATCTTAATACAGGTATTCAAATATTTAATGTACTTACCTCACGGTCCCCTGAGAAAACGTCATTCTGCTTCACTGTAGCTCATGGTCATGTCTACTGCAAACTCAATGATAAATCGCCCTATTATCCGGTCGAGCCAATGGTCCACAGCTCGCGTGATCTTATTTTCTGATGCCTCTAGTCTGTGCACTAATTCCGAAGTCCACACTATTGGTTGGTCGAGCTTATACCTTCCCTGGCTATCAGCTAACCTCACAATCCACTCATACAGTTCAGAAGGAAAGGATGCGAAGAAGATCTCATGGATTTCCATATACACATAGCGATCCAACCACCTTTTCTTGGATACCTGCGGAGTTCTGTTTTCCTGTGTCACGAACTCGTGAATCTTCTTGTCCAACCACTCTTTAATTTCCTTGTTTTTTGGATTCCAATGGCACGACATCAGACATCCCTTAGGCAGATCCCTGTCCTGGCAACAGAACCATATTTTGGCTTATTGGGGCTGACCCAGGTTTAGAAGTGATTTAGTCAAACAAAACCCAAAACTACCAAGCCTTTCGGCAACAGTCCACAGTACGCGGACTGAGGTCTCACCCGAGGTATTATGTGAGGGTGTTGGAATCAGGTTTCTGCACCCTAGGGATGTATTGATGAAATCTAGGAAGTTTGCGAACCAAACTTGCATGCTTGCGCTGCTCCGCGCAGCCATCTATCCTTTGCAACTATTGTCGATCAACTCTATAAAGAGTGTGAAGAGGTGCTATCTAGATCCTTTATCCTTACTGTGCTATTATTATAGATATTAATTTAATTGTGTGGGCTCAATATTCTCATTAATCATTCAACATTCATAACAAGTGTGCGTAATCATAAAAGTGTAAAGAGATGCATAAATTTAACAGAAGCCTAGACACACAATATTTCAGAATCAACTTATCTTTTATTAATTGTTTGTCCAAGTACAATCCCAACTTCGCCCTACGCACTCAGCTGCAGGGGTCCACGCACTCAATTGCAGACTATACTAGGTCTTTGTGCACTCAGCTGCAGAGCCTATGCCTATCACTACAACCCAATACCTTCAGATCTACTTCTAACTTCTAACCATGCCTTTGCATCTATCTGTTACTTGTCAAAACTAAGACTGAATTTACACTTAGACCCTCACTCTTTTTATACAATCCCATCGTCCACGGAACATGGGTTGGTCGACACACTTTACATTAAATTGCATTATCTTAGGGCGGACAACCATAGACTCTTGCACTCTGTGCCCACATTTCGCGAGGTCTTTACATTACACTTGACCAAAATTCGGGCTTCAAGCCCAAAAAACCTACTATGGGGGGATCTGCTGCCCAACAACTGTTGTGAATTTTGTGTATACTTTTGTAACAAGTGACAATTATCCGTGGCATGTTTTCTTGCTATTTGACAAATCACGCACCACAAAGCAGGCACCGTGCTAGGTCCTGTTTGCGCTTTTGGCCTTAAAGGCCTCGGTCCTCCTCTTGCGAGGTAATTTGTAAAAACCGGGCAGTGATCTTTGCCATGACGCTAACTCTTGCATTTCACACACCATACTTCTTCGTGCACTTTTGGTCGAACTGTCCTATCTTGTTTTAGACTCTGCATCTTAAGGCATAGATTCTTCAGCTGCGCATGGATCTGTTGAATTCCTAAGTTAGGATCCTACATATGGGTCTCATGTAGCCTCATAGCAATCTCTAAGGCCTCTGCTTGAGTCGTTATCTTCTGCTACGATAACTAACTCATTAAATGTGGTAGTAGTGAAGTTACAAACCACTCACGATGCTATCCATCCATCAAATTCATATTGGCTTTACGAATCGTAGATTTCAGCCTCTGATCCAGCTCCCAAGGAGTCCCACCTAGTAGCATCGTGATCCCTTTGAATCCATTGATTGACTATGCTTTAGAATTTAGCTTGCTAAATTCTCTATTTAGCGCTACTTGGATATCCGTGATTCCCACATTTGGATTATGATTTGAGTGCTTAATATACCAGGTCAGTTCGCAGTCCTGTAGGGTGCTAACTAGTGTCACTTTCTTTATATTGTCATCTGTAACTCCTTGCACTTCCCATACATCCCTTACCACGAACCAAAATTGGTCCAGATCCTCATTTTCCAAACCTTTGAACACATGCAACTTCACTATGCTTTCCATATTGAATCGCGATGGTGGTGGAGTGGGTACGGGTAAAGATGGAGGTGATGGTGGTGAAGCTGGTGGTGGTGTGGGTGGAGGTGGTATTCGCAGAATTCTTTGTCTTATCAGGTGGATCACACTTCGCAGTGAGACCTTCGCGAGCTCTTCCTCATCCCCTCATGGAGGTGAAATCATGGGGCTAGTTTTTGGTCCCTTATTTCCTTCGTTCCTATAAGATTTTCCATTTCGCGTAGCCTTGAACATCAATGTAACTGCATAACCATCTTTTTGCACAATAGCATTTTAATCCAAGTATTCAAATACTTTACATACTTACCTCGCAGTCCTTTGAGAAAGTGTCGCTTTGCCTCACTGTAGCTAACTGAGGTGTCAACCACGAACTTCGTAATGAATCCTCCTATAATCCGATCGAGCCAATGGTCAACAACGTGAGTGATCTTATCCTCCGATGCTTCCAACCTTCGCACTAGTTTTGGAGTCCACACAATAGGACTGTCAAGTTTCCACCTTCCTTGGCTATCTGCTAGCTTCACGATCCACTCGTATAGCTCAGTAGAGAAGGATCTCCATGTACAGGTAGTTGTCTAACCGCTATTTTTTTGACAGTCACGGGTTTCAGTTCTCCTGCACCGTGAACTCGTGAATTCTTCTATCCAAACAACCTTCAATTTCTTTCTTAGTTGTATTCCAATGATATGACATCGGACATCTCTATGCAGATTTCAGTCCCGGCAACGGAACCATTTGTTGGCTTATGGGGGCCTAACCCAAGTTCAAAGTTATTTAGCTAAACAAATCCCTACATTACTGGCCCTTTTGGCATAAGCCCGCGGAGTGTGGGCTGAAGTCTCACCCAAAGAAGTATGGGGGAATGCTGGAACCAAGTTTCTGCACCCTTGAGATGTCTGTGATGTCGGTTTAGTCCAACTATGTATGTCTTCGTGCAGGTCGCTTCGCGCACTATTCCAACCTTCAATAACTTCGCGATCTATTACAATCATCTTTCGCATAGACCTAACAAAGGGCTAAGATGCTTCGCGCTGCTTATGGCAACGAACTATACTAATTCCCAAAACTACACCATGTATCTTACTTATCTTCTTAATATATCTTTGTTAACTTCGTGTAAATAGATATTCTATCTTGCATTCACTTAATCAACACATTTATACACATTTGCGCATCATGTAAGCATTAAAAGTGCAATTTTTATCCAATGCAATAGATGCATGAAATAGGAAATAAATACATAGAAATGGTAGGAAACTTCTCTTTATTATTACTTCCAACTGTCACAAACTCGACTCGCCCTATTGTTGGCTTTTTGGGGCTTGACCCAGGTTCAGAGGTGATTTAGTCAAACAAATCCCAGTACTACTGGCCCTTTCAGCAACAATCCACGAAGTGCGCACTGAGGTCTCACCCGAAGTAGTATGGGAGGGTGCTAGGGGGATTCCATGCAAAACACCTACACACTCAGCTATAGGGGTCCACACACTGAGTTGTAGACTACTAGGCCTCTGCGCACTTAGCTACAGAGCCTTCTCCTACTCTATGACCCAAAACTAGACTTTACACTTGAGATCTATCTCAACTCTTCATCCTTATCGTGATTGATTATCTTAAATACTTAGAGCCTCATTCTATTTATACAATACCATGGTCCGCGGACCATGGGTAGATCTCTACAGGCAACATTTCAATAAAAAAATTCAGGGCGGACAACCCTATGACTCTTTTATAAACTACTCGCTCCGCGCCCACAAAATGCGGAGTCTTTACATCAAAATTACAATCTTTGAACAAAATATGGGCTCTAAGCCCCAAAACTTCCCTTGGGGGATCCCGCGCCCAACAATGGGTCTGCCATTAATGTGATGACCAAGGACACCATGCTTAAGCTCAACCTCCAGGGTTCATTAAGAAAGACCACAACAGTCTTGCAACTTGCAAACCATTCCACAGTGACCCCTGAGGGGATTGTTCAGGATGTGATGGTCTCCATTGACTCTTGGGAGTACCCTGTAGATTTACTAGTTCTCCAGCCTAAGTCCAATATTATTGGTTACCCTCTCATCCTTGGGAGTCCTTGGTTAACCATTACCGATGCCTACATTAGCTGCAGGGCTGGAAATATGACTATAAAAAATGGGCATATTTCTAAGCAGTTGGTCTTTTACCCTCTTGCCCAGCCATCTGTAGAACTTGACTTACCTTTATGGCTAGAGGAGGAGGAAGAAGATGAAGTTTATTCAACCCAACCCTATACCTTAGAAACAACCATGGGAGGAGGACAACTGGATGAAGATGATTTGATTGAACACATACTCCAAAGTCTAACTCCTAACACATTGTCATTAGAGGAAGTAGTAAAGGAAACCCATAAAAACCATCAGATTGATCTATGCTTAGCTAATTCAAACCCCACCCGTGTCAAAACCATAGAATTCAGCCCTGAGGGAACTTTGAAAATCAACCCATATCTTTATGTACACCAAGAAGAAAAGTTGTGCAACATGCTAAAGGAACATTTGGATTCCTTTGCTTGGAGTTACAAAGAAATGAAGGGAGTGTACCCCTCAGTGTGTACTCACCACATTTATATCAAAGAAGGTTGTAAGCCATTCCGACAACCCCAAAGGAGATTGAATCCAACTCTGAAGGATATAGTTACGGAAGAACTACAAAAGCTGCTAGATGCAGGATTCATTTACCCTATCTTAGACAGTGAGTGGGTCTCTCCTTTGGCGTTGGTTCCAAAGAAAAATGGGAAGTGGAGGATTTGTGTCAATTACAGAGAGTTAAACAAAGCCACAAAGAAGGACCATTTCCCTCTACCTTTTAGTGACCAAGTGCTAGATGGCTTGGCATGGAAAAGGTTTTTCTCTTTCCTAGATGGGTTCAGCGAGTACAATCAAATCCAAATCAGCCCGGAAGACAAAAATAAAACCACCTTCACTTTTCCTTGGGTTACTTTTTCCTATAGGATCCTTCCTTTTGGCCTATGCAATGCCCTTGCCACTTTCCAAAGAGCAGTCCTGGGTATCTTTGTCGAGCTAGTCCATGATGTAGTAGAGATTTATATGGATGATTTTACACCCTATGGGTGTGATTTCCAAGAGGATTTATCCAACTTAGATAAGGTGCTAAACAAATGCATTGAAATGAACATATCCCTTAGTACCAAAAATGTGAGTTCTTGATGACTGAAGGGACTGTGCTAGGTCATTCAATATCGTAGCAAGGACTGCAAGTGGACCCAAACAAAATAGCCATCATCCAAAGGGTCCCACCTCCGCAAAAGAAGGGAGATGTCTGAAGTTTTCTAGGTTTAGTTGGATACTAATAGAGGTTTATAAAAGCCTCCAACAAGTTATCTTCTCCTTTATTTGGGTTCAAAGACTCTGAGTTTGTATGGTCAAAAAGTTGTCAAGAGGCCCCAAACACCGTGATGGAAAAGTTGACCACTGCACCTATTCTCCAAGGCCCAAATTAGGCCCTTCTTTTTCATAACCATGTTGATGCCTCACACAAAGCCATAGGAGCAACTCTAGTCTATATAGATGACAAATTTCCTTATGCCATTTACCTTATCAGTAAGAGTCTGTCAAAGGCCGAACTGAACTACATAGTGACTGAAAAGGAGCTCCTCGCTATTGTGCATTCATTGAACAAATTTAGGCACTACATTATAAGTTATCAAACATTTTTACATAATGACCATGCTACAATTAAATATTTAATGAATAAACCTAATGTGAATGCCTAGATTATTAGATGGTTACTTTTATTACAACATTTTTATCTAACAATTATTGATAAGCCTGGCAAGGAAAATGTTGTTGCGAATTCTTTTGTCCAGATTAACTTTTCCTGTAGGGGAGGAAGGAATGGTTGATTATCAACTACCATATGAACACTTATTCACCATTTCAGTTCTCTCTCCATGGTTTTCTGACATAGCAAACAATTTGGGAAACCTCTTCAAACTAGGCCTAGATGGTTAGGGCTTTATGTCATAGAGAAATTTCATGATAATGGTTCAATGTAGATTAGAACCATAGATGCAAAGGCCGTTCCCTTGTTAATGGGCACAACTTGAAGGTTTACAAGAGGCCATTGTCAAACCAAGAGTTCATTGATCGTATCAGAAAAACAATGATGGTGGTGGAGCAAGTCTCAGTGCCTACCTCATAAAGTCACTGAGAAAAAAGTAAAAAGGGAAAAAAAAAGGAAAAAAATGGAGACTCAATTGAGGACCTCCATGAGGCACCTGAGTCCTACTGTTGGGTTGAAAACCTCTTGAGGTGACCCAATGGTGTAAAACAAAAAAGATAAATAAAAGGATCTCTAGGTGAAAACCTCTCCTGAGGCGGCCATGGAAAGCACCTAGGATGAAAACCTCTTGCAGGCAGACTAGTTTCTTTCAATAAATAAAAAAAAAGAGAGAAAAAGAAAATTATGAAAATATCGTTTGCGGGTTAGCAGGAGGAAGATCAAAGCAACAAAATAGAATCAAAAGGGACCTATCCAGCTCATTTTTTTAATTTCTCCATTCATTATCCTTCATCATTCCATCATTCCCTCCATTTTTCCACTCATCTACCTCAGTTTGCAAGGGCTCTGTGTTTTCTACAGGATTCCCTGTAAACCTATAGGATGCCCTAAAAACCTATAGGATGACCCTGTAGTAATTACAGTGGCTTGGGAATCCTCAAGGAAGTAACCCTAGATCAAGGGGTGACCTACCCATGTCAAAAAAATAAATTCCTACTTCACCATCTCATCACCATACCTCTTTCCACCATCATCACCCCTGCATTCATAAAAAAAGTCATTTTAAAAAAAATTCAGTTTTTGAAGAAAAAACACAGAGAAAAGAGGATGACGACAGAGAGAAAGGGGTTGGAAAACACCTGAAGCATATTTTTCTCATTTACAAATCCCTAGACCCCTTCTCTGCCTATGCGAACCATCCTCAGGCTCCAGCAGTAGAAAATGATTAAGAATTTTGATGGAGAAGTAACTACAGGACATCCAGTAGGAAATCTTGTAGTAGCCTATCCCACAAAACAAAAATCACAAGTCGTAATCAACTTCAAGCATGGAAGATCCAGAGGTAGAAGAATGTCCTCTAGAGCCTAGCAGCAACATCAGGATCATCATCATCAAAACCAAGTACCTGCACATCAAACAAGATCATCAAAGGACAACAAAAAAAGGGGAAAAGCACATGCAACCAACACACAAAAATGACTTCATTCTTCAACAAATATCATCAAGGCATCATTACCATAGGTAAGTATCTCGCTTCCACTCTCTCATTAGCATAATGTGGTCAAGAGATGTAAAATTTGTGAAAGATTTGGTTTATAAGCGAAAGGTGCCCAGTTAACTGGGCCACCTTCGTTTAGTAGACTAGGAGAAAGAAATTAGTCCTTACACATGTGGCAACAGTCAAGTCAAGGAAAATAAGGATGAGGTCAAAATTAGTTAAGCTACAGATGCTTGAAGTGGGAATTGATTATGAGGTGAGGAGAATGATGATGTGGTAGTGGGACCAATGGTCCAAAAATAGACATTCGTACCTTGGCTACCAGCACACCACCTCACTCAAATCACCCATATGAGGAAATAAACACTGATTCCCATGCATAGAAGCATTCACATTCTCGAGGATCCACACCAGCAAAGTCACTCTCGGCCCTCCAGCAGTCCACAAGAAAGGAAAATTTCATTTTTTCCTGTGCAAGACCACCTACATGAAATCCTACAGGATCCTATCAGAGATCCTACAGGATACAGTCCAACACTTCCAGGATTGGCAGTGAGTAGTTTCATAGGGAGGAAAGCAGTGGTTGGCTTCATCAAGAAATGATAAGGAGGTAGGCTCTACATTTCCCCACTTTTTTCCAAGTGAAAGGAACATAAGAAAATATTATAGTTTGTTGAATGTAATTGTAGCATAAGGGAATTGCATACATAGAATTTTCATATAAATTTCCTCATTCATTAAGTTTGGTAGCAGACTTATAAAACCTTTCATCCATTAGAGAAAATGATTGGGGGATTTAATAAAAGGGAGCCCATCAACACAGTGAGGATTCATCAACACCCTCTTGTGCTAGAGATATTCACAAGACACAATTTGATGGGTTTCTTTGAGAAATTGAGGGGGTATGTTGATGAAGTAGCCAAAGATTTTTCTCTCTCCCTCATTCCATTGACTAGGACCCATGCCATTGATGTGGTGAGAGGCCTCTCCATAGAGCTCACCCCTAAAATCATAGGCAAAATTACAACATTTCCATTACGAGTGCCTTGGAGAAAGGAGGATAAGGGAAATAGCCAAACAACAAAGAAGAAATTCTTTTTAGAAGGAGAGGATGCCATGGAAGAAAAAAATGGAGTGAGAAGCGCAAACCTACCCTATACTTGGAATGAAATTAGCTACCACCTTATAAAGTATATCTCATGTGAAGGTAGGTATAGTATGGTATATGGATACCACTTTAGGCTTCTTCAAGAATTGAGGTTTGGAGCAGACACACCTCCTCAAAACAGACTCAGAATCCCATACTTCCTTATTCAGTTAGTGATAGATATGAGCATGAAGGTGTAGGAAGGAAACCATCAACAGCTAGCCCATCATGGGTTACTTAGACTTATCATAGAAGATTCCCTCCAAAATCTAAAAACCACTATCACATGGGAAACTTTCAGAGACATGCAGACATAGGGAGATATAAAAGCCCTTGAATATGACAAGAGCCCCACTGCCAATGAAAGGGATGACGAAGAAACTGAGGAGGATGAAGAATAAACTAAAAAAGAGGAAGAAGAAACAGAGAGGGATAAGGAGGAAATATATGAGGAAGAAGCGGAAGAAAAAGAGAAGGAAAGTGGTGAAGAGATAGAGGAAGATGCAAAGGAGGAAACTGATGAACGTAGTGAGGAACTAGAGGGAGAAGAAGAAGAGATGGCAAATAATGTAGAAGAAATGGATGGATATGATGACAATGAGGAAGATCCTCTTGGATTTTGATGAGCCTCATTATTGGGTAACTATATGGACCTTAATCCACCTCCTAGCTTAGTCAAACCAACTCCTCTCAGAATTTATTACATATTTTGATTATATTTTGTTTAATGAGGTGAGTCAAAGTGAGATATTATGTCTAGTAGACTAATGTGCATTGATTGTAGGTTTGTGAGAGCACATCATGGAATTTTGGCTAATTAAGGGCGGAAACTCGAATGAGATAAGGAGAAGAGATTGTAGGAGGTAGATCCTCCTCATTTATTCCTACCTCATTCAAATATTCCTCCATTAATCACACTAGCTTGGAGTACAAGAAGCCAAGTCATGGAGATCAAAAGGCTGCAGAGAAAGTGGCAGTTAAAGAGGTAGTTTATCTCGAATTTGGGAGCCAAGCCTCCCTATATTTAAGGAATTAATTGGGGAATTCAGTTGTATAAATAAAGAGCCCTAGAGCCTCATTACGATTCATTTTTTTTTTGTGTGTAAAAACACTAGTCAATTTCGAGTTCAAGACTTGTGGAAGACATTGTTATGTAATTTTCTGTTTTGATAATGAGAATGAGAAATTCCTTGATCTAGCACTAAGTTAACTCAAAATCTGAAGCTCTTGGGTTAGGGCCCAACCCCATCAGAAAAGTCTCCTCTTCTTGTATTTGTATGCTTAGATTGAATTCATAGATTAATGGTTGAATTTCCTTTATAATTATTTCACTGCAAGTGGTGTAGATTTGATTAGTTTGCTTATCATTTTTCTTCCATTTGTGCTTTACTTTAGCAGTAGTTTATAAGAGATAAAGGGACATCAAAAAGTTTTCAATAGCTGGTTTTTGCCTCACTCCTTCCTTTAGGGATCATGGTTTGAGGAAAGAACTCCTATGCAGCCCCAAAAAGACAGAATTCTAGTTTCTCATGGAATTTAGGGTTTTTTGTACTTAGGCCAACATTTTATTAGTTTGCAAGAGTAGGATTTAGTTATCATTTCTTATACCTTCATTCTTACATTAGATCTCATCAAAGTTCCATATTATTCTGGAAGTTCTCATCATGCATAAAGTAGGCAGCTAACTCATGAAATTATGTTTTCCTTAAATAATTGAAATTCTTCTTGTTTACATGATTTTTGGGTAAATGTCAATGTTTGATGTAGTGCAGGTGTTTCATAAGTACAGATAGATTTGATATTCAACAACCTCATTCCAACTTCATCCATCCATGGTCATTCTTTTCTTTCACTAAAATCCTCACCAATTTCATCATTTCACAAGGAAACTTCTCCAAGCTTGTTGAGCAAATCCAACCATATCCAAACCTTGGTTTTGAGTTCTTAAGTGGTCCTAAGCACTCCCTTGCCTCATTCCATCCACCAACCACCTTCCCTAAGCCTTTAATCACCTTCAACACCCATCCTTTTTCTCTCGGATGTATCCAGTAGAAATACAGGGGATCTTGTAGGTTTTTAGGACATCCTATAGAACGCAATAGGACATCCTATAGGTTTACCTGTAGTGGTCTGTTTTGATGTAGAATTGAGGAAAAAGCCTCTAGGAAGCTAGAAAAGGTGCCCTACTGGTCTCCCCAACTTTCTAGCCATTCACCATCATCCCTAATCCACCTGCCACATCACTAAAAGAGATTAGCTTTCACACTTTCACATAAAAAAGACAAAAAGAAAAACATAATTATTTTATTCATTTACATGCATAGCAATAGAATGTTTGATGCTTTGAATTTGCATGCTTAGGATAGTAGAATTGCATACATGTTAACTTAGCATTCTTTTGAAGCATAGCCTCTTAGCAGTTAGTTAGAAAATGTTGTGTTTTAGAATTTGATTTTAGTCTTTTTCCTTACTGAAGTAGACAAGATTTCTCTTAGAGCATATTTATTTTTCCCTCATTGGTAATCAAGCTTCTTCTAAATCCATAGAAGTCTGGTTTGAAAAACCTTAGTGGTCTATTGCCATCTCAGCAGTGACAACGAGCAGAACCATCACATTTACTTGTGTATACAACATTGTCACCTCTAAGTTTGTACAAACCTCAAGTTGATAAGGTAAAGTTGGTAGCCCTAGGAGTTGAAGAATCCTTGCTACAATAATGATGCTCATCGCTTTTTTGCACCATTGTGGGGGAGGTGTCTAAGTAATATATGATTATTGCTTTGTTTCTTCCATTTCTTGTCTATGATATTCTATGATTAATTTCATTTCTTCAAAAGTAATTTAGTTTTCTTTCTCTTCCATTCTGCATTCTTTTCTTTCCTTTCCATTTTGCAAGTAATATTTCATTCAAGAAGTTAGTTTTCATTCAGCCTGCAATTTCAATTCTGCAATTATTTTCAAATCTTGAAAAAAAGCATAAAAAAAACAAAAATGCTTCTTTCATGGCTCATAAGAATAGAGATAACTTAGGATTTTTTTTCCAAATACCCCCACTGCTTCAAATAGCAAACATTCCCTCTTCTTCAGTGGCTGTGAATTGGAGGAACCCTTAGGTGAACAACCAGAGATATTTGAAGAGCCTATAGGGGGAGAAGAAGAAGAAGAACGCATTCCAACTGACCCAATGGCTGAAAATAGAAATGACAGAGGAAATAGAGAAAGAGTTGAGGGTGCCTTCCCCATCAGGGAAACGAATGGGGATACCAAGATGAAGAATATAATCCCCTTTGCCCTTCCTCATTTCCATGGCTTGACCTCAGAAGATACATACACTTTCTTGTTTGAGTTTTCTGTCATATGTAGAAACTATGATTACACCAATGATGAGAAGAAGTTGAAATTATTCCCATCCACTCTCAAGGATGTAGCTTTGCACTAGTTCATGGGTTTACTTGGGGATATCATTGCAACTTGGGCTCATATGCAAAAATCCTTCAACAACAAATATCACGACACTGCAGGTCTAAAGACACTAAAGAAGAAATTTTTAAGATGACCTTAAGGCATGATGAATCCCTAGAGGATTACTAAGAAAGATTCTACCTTAGCTACAAAAGGGCCAAGTGCACACTTGGCCCTGAGTCACTGAAGCTAGTCCTACTTAGAGGGGTAAGGGATGATCTTCTGGATACCCTAAACCTGCTAGTAGGAGGGGACATCTACCAGCTACCCTATGAAGATATCTAGACTGTCTTTAGAAACCATTCTAGGGCAGCTAGGAAAAAGGGTAGGGGCAGTCAACCTGTTGTTAGTCCATCCTCTTACAATACATCCATCAAGGGTGAAATTGGAAACATGCTGGAATATTTCAAGAGTTAGATGCTACAAACCCTTGCCCTACAGATGGACACTATTCACATTAAGAGAAAACATGATGAAGCAAAGAGAGCCTTAGCCAATTTCTGCCCTAGATGCATAAGAAGGCACCCTAGGAATGAATTTCCATTCAACCTGATTGAAGTCTGCTCAGTCTCTAAAGAAAAGCACTCCACAGACAAGTTCCCATTTCTACCTGGACTAAAAGTTGTATATCAAGGAGCTGAATGGGTGACTGGACAACTCTGCTACATAAATGAAAGGAGACCTCATGGGACTCAGCCATATCAGTAGGGCATGTAAGGGTCATCCCATGCATATTACAACCCCAACTAGACCACATCCATTCCCTCTTCTGCCCCCTTGCTCATCCTTCCTACTCTACACCTCCTGCTTGGTCCTTTGCACCTCAATATCATTCCCAGCCGACCAGCCAGTCATTTCAACCATATGCTCTGCCATAGCCTCAGTGGAATGCACTGTCCTAGGGGTGGAGGCCCCATACAACAATGCTCTAGCTTTATTGCCTTCACTACATTCTCAACCACAACATTTACACCCTGCTCCACCTAAACAACCCCATATGCCTTACCAGCCAAATTCAAACCCGAACAATAGACAGGGACAACAAGTATATAGTGGAGATACATCCTATCTTGCTTATGCTATGGATATCAAGGAAATCAACCTGAGATATAGGAGAGTACTCCCAGACAACCAACCTCTACCTCCACCTAGGGAGAGTGAGGAAGAAAGAGAGGAAAGCATGGCTAAAGTAAATCCACCACCCTTTCTTGAGGGATTAACTCAACCAATCCAACCTACCCCAGAAGAGACTAAACTTCTGGGAGAACTAAAAAATCCACGTGTCAAAATTTCACTTCTCCAAGATATAAAATATGTACCTATTTACAACAAGTTGATTAAGGAGAAGTGCTTCAAACATCTAGGGAGGTGAAAAAGATATGCCCCTACCATTAATGTGATTGGACAGTTGTCCAACTTAATGCTAGGGAAGGCAATTTGTCCAAAGTATTTGGACCCTGAAGCCCTATAGTAGATGTGCACATCAATGGCACCATTATCCCACACACTTTGATTGATTGTGGGTGTTGTAGCTCCAAATCTCACTCTTGATGTTTGTGATGCTGCACTCATGGCCTAGGGCAACCCCTCCTTCCAGACTTGGTCCCAATACTTAGAAAACAGTGTTTTACTCCCTATACCCGACATTGCCCTGAGCTAAATGCGTGTGTACATGGGTCTATGTATACCCAACCTGCGTATATGTATTAAAACACTTAAAAAAATTAAATCTCCTTAATTTCGAGCGGAGTTCATGGGTTTTACCTGTTGATTACCTATTAGTGCCCGTGGCCCAATTGTTCCCAACGAATTCCCAACTAAAAAACTACTTTGGGAGAAGTATAAAAAGGCTTCAATGGGAAGGCCTAAGGAGGAGAGAATAGAGAGAAAAATCACTCTTCTGATATTATCCCTGATCAGGTTTGAAGATCCTTGTGCTTCCAACACTTCCCCCCATTATAGGAAACTCTTGTTTCATTAAGCTTTGATGTTATTTCACTAGTTGAGATACTTTGGTATGAGTCATGGAAGGAGTTTGTTGAAGGCTTGGGATTGGACGGACCCGGAGGACAGTTCCACTTAGACCAGCGAGAGGAAGACTCAGGTGAAATCATTCGTTACTTTATTTTAGTTATCTATTATAAAGAAACACTTGTCCCATTCCTTAAATAAATCTTCTTCATGCCTATGATGTTAATGTTATGATTTGCATATGAATAGTTGTTTCAATTGTATAACTAACTACCTTTCAATATGCTATGAAGTTGATTTCTTTATGATGTTTGGTCCATATACTTCTATGCTTCCTTGAATTAGTTGTTTCGCGGGTTAAAGGATCGAAAGGAACTCCAAGAGGGTTTGGACCCTGGCTGGATCTACCCAAACAAAGGACCCCCAGGTACACCTCTCTTTTTTTAGTTTGCTTATATTAGCATCATGGCTGTGTGGAATGCTTGTTTTTCATTGTAGACAACCCCTGCTCTACTAGGGTATTGAACCAAGAACCTAGGGGAATTTGTGCCTCAGCAATGGGTCTACCATTAATGTGATGACCAAGGTCACGATGCTCAAGCTCAACCTCCAGGGTTCATTGAGAAAGACCACAACAGTCATGCAACTTGTAGACCATTCCAAAGGGACCCCTAAGGGGATTGTGGAGGATGTGATGGTCTCCATTGACTCTTGGGAGTACCCTAGAGATTTCCTAGTTCTCCAGCCTAAGGCCAATCTTATTGGTTACCATCTCATCCTTGGGAGGCCCTAGTTAGCCACTACCGATGCCTACATTAGCTACAGGGCTAGAAATATGACTATAAAAAATGGGCATATTTCCAAGCAGTTGATCCTGTAACCTCTTGCCTAGCCATCTCTAGAACATGACTTACCTTTATGGCTGGAGTAGGAGGAAGAAGATAATTTTACTCAACCCAACTCTATACCTTAGAAATAACCATGGGAGGAGGACAACCAGATGAAGATGATTTCATTGAACACATACTCCAAAGTCCAACTTCCAGCACATTTTCCTTAGAGGAAGTAGTAAAGGAAACCCAGAAAAACCATCAAATTGATCTATTCTTAGCTGATTCAAACCCTACCCATGTTAAAACCATATAATTCAGCCCTGAGGGAACTTTGAAAATCAACCCATATCTTTTTGTACACCAAGAAGAAAAGTTGTGCAACATGCTAAAGGAACATTTGGATGCCTTTGCTTGGAGTTACAAAGAAATGAAGGGAGTGTACCCCTCAGTGTGTACTCACCCCATTTATGTCAAAGAATTTTGTAAACCAGTCTGACAACCCCAAAGGAAATGAATCCATCTCTCAAGGATATAGTTAAAGAAGAATTGCAAACACTGCTATATGCAGGATTCATTTACCCTATCTCAGAGAGTGAGTGGTTCTCTCATTTGGTGTTGGTTCCAAAGAAAAATTGGAAGTGGAGGATTTGTCTCGATTACAGAGAGTTAAACAAAGCCACAAAGAAGGACCATTTCCCTCTACCTTTCATTGACCAAGTTGTAGATGGCTTGGTAGGGAAATTTTTTTTCTCTTTCCTAGATGGGTTCAGCAGGTACAATCAAATCCAAATCAGCCTGGAAGACCAGGATAAAACAACCTTCACTTGTCCTTGGGGTAATTTTGCCTATAGGGTCATTAATTTTTGCATATGCAATGCCCCTGCCACTTTCCAGAGAGCAGTCCTGAGTATATTTGCCGAGCTAGTCCATGATGCAATAGAGATTTATATGGATGATTTTACACCCTATGGGTGTGATTTCCTGGAGGCTCTGTCTAATGTAGGTAAGGTTCTGAACAAATGCATTGAAATGAAGATGTACCTTAGTACCGAAAAATGTGAGTTCTTTATGACTGAAGGGACTGTGCTAGGTCATTCAATATTGCAGCAAGGACTGTAGGTGGACCCAAAAAAAATAGCCATCATCCAAAGGTTCCCACCTCTGCAAAAGAAGGGAGACGTCAGAAGTTTTATAGGTTTAGTTGGATACTATCAAAGGTTTATAAAAGACTTCAACATGTTAGCTTCTCCTTTATTTGGGTTGCTGTCCAAAGACTCTGAGTTTGTATGGTTAAGAAGCTATCAAGAGGCCTTGGACATTGCTGGCTTGATGGGGCCTGACCTAGGTTCAGAGTTATTTAGCTAAACAAATCCCTACTCTACTAACCCTTTCGGCATCAGCCCGTGGAACGCGGACTGAAATCTCACCCGAAGCAGTATGGGGCGATGCTAGTGTTGTGGAGGTAAATCCCCTCTGCAGACAGAGGCGATCCCTACTATCCCAAATGGGGTCTAGCAACAATCAAACAATGCTAACACGCAGGTTCCTAATTGCAAATAAAAGACCGATGATGAGAGCCTACCTGCAACGCTAATATTTGTAGAAGAGTCGTCGCTTCTGTTCCTTTGCTCTGGCCAGTCAAAATCCCCATGATCCTCGTGAATGGAAACCTGCACATGAAAAGAACGACACAAATACAAGCATAAAATTCAATAGATGCAACTATATATTAGTCAGAAAGGATATAACTCAATCATCATTACAAAGGACAATAAGAGTGGAACCATAATGATAGTCGTCTATTATTGATAAACAACCGAGAAGAATACAACCATAGTTCTGACGTCAAATCCTCCTTTGGTTGGGTGATCAGCAACACATGCCTTGCAAAGCTTGTTGGGAATGGGGAATAAGCCTCTCTCTCCTTGGTTACTTGGCCAAGAATCTCCTCACTTTAGATTTAGCTTCATGGGAATGAAGAAGGCTTCTTGTAGCATGAGCTTCGCAATTCTCAGACTGTGGGACTTAGAATTTGGAACTTGGAGACTAACTTTTCAAAGGAAAAAGGAGAAGCTTTTATAGATAGAGGAGAAGGAGTTAGGGTCATCCACAAGATTCATGGGGTTGGCTTTATCACTAAGAAGCTTCCATGAGAGGTGGAGAACTACTTCCCTTCTATGGAGATTCGAAGCCCAACTGAACTAATTCAAGATGGAATCAGTTCATGAATAGGTTAGGAAGAACCTTTGTAAGTTGGTTTGTTAAAAACTTTACCCAACTGGGCTGGCGCAAGTGTGACTCTGAGACAGAGCGCCAGCTGGCGCGCCCTCTTTGGAGGATTTCCCCCATTGGCGTGAGTGATACACAGTGGACCCGCGCCAATGGAAAAAGGGCTATTTTTATGGGTATTTTGCAGAAGGTGTCTTCAGGGCATATGAAGTACATACTCAAGGGGATACAATGCAAGTGTTTTTAGGTTATGTCACTTCTCACAGGTCCCGGAATAAGTCCTCCAATGTGCGGGAGAAGGGGTAACAGGGACGGTGACAAATTACTGTGTAACAGATGCCCCCTAAAGCATGAGGCCTGAGAGAGAGAGAGGGGTGAAATGCTTTACAAGAACATGGCCAACTGAAAACACTGCCGCCGGAGAACCTACATGAAGAAGTACAATGTACATGATGTATGTGGTATGGGCGCAACCATCCATAGCAGAGTACATAAAAATCCAGATCCAAGGTATGGGCGCAGCCATCCAGTAAGGATTGATAAGTAGACTCAGGCATGGTCACAACCATCCAGTGAATGAGTCATGTAATGATCATAATAATCCACAAAATTGCAACCTGGATCTCAACAGACAAAATCTAGGGTCTTGCACTCCATCTCGACCCGAACAAAGTACAAGTTCAAGGATGCGAATATGGGAGTCGAAGTCGAACATGCAAGAACATCGTCTGATTACCAGTGAATGATGAAAATTGCTAACAGGCGTGAGAGGTACCACCAATAATGACAATGGTCCTCAAGGTACTATAGGTACAATATACGACATGCGAATCAGTGAGCCGGCGTCGAACACCCATAGAATCATTCGATCGGAGGCCAATGATAAAAACCTCATGTCAATCGCGAAGAACCTGCCATTGAGGCATGCAGGCTCCAAGGCACCAGAAGGGAGTCTCTAGGTCAACTTCCTGGAAAATGAGCTGAAATCGACAGGAAGTGACCATGATCGAAGGTGGGCCATAATGTTTCCCACATCATCGACACGAGACAGAGAAGGATAAGATGTTTTGTGTGAGGTATCAGAGGGAGGTTGAGTATTCTGCAGAGGTCAACTTCTCTTGAACATATTGGTGGCACGACAATGGACTTGGCAGTATTTGACATCAAATGATCAAGGGTCATGGTGACGAGGTAATGAGCAGATGAGAGGTCAAACAGGATAACCCAAACCCACGGAGGCAAGTGTAAAAACAAGATGAGATGTCCCCACCCAGACACGAATGCAGACAAGTGCCATGTTCAAGAGCGACATACTGCCGACACGACAATAATTGTGGTTCCATTTTCCCCACCATTTCTGGCGAGTACCCCGGTTATTTTTATCAACAAGCTTGACGGGGATAGCATATGCTTGTAAAGCGTCATTTCGACGGAATCCAATGTCATCAAGTTTTAACGAGCCTGAAAGAGGAAAAACTCGGCGTCTTTTCATGTTTAGAGAGTTTGAAAAGACATCAAAAAAGTAAACTCTAGGGGGGTCATTTTTCGTAAAGTTATGTCTCTCGAGTCTGAAAAAGTATAAAACAATGCTCAAAATAACCGCCCGATCATTACGATCGAGGAGTACTTTTCATGAGTAGTGATTTCGATCTGAAAAAGTAAAAAAGTGATTGAAACCACGTTGCTTCGTAACCGTTAACGAGCCTGAAATGACAAGGGCCCGACAATCTTTTCATCTTTACACGGTTGGAAAAGAGTTTAAAGACGACAGCCTCTTATTTACATTTAATGAGTCATGAGGAATAACTCGGCAATCTTTTCATATTTAGACGGTCAAAAAAGAGCTAAAGCAGACCTCCATTTTTATTCTCTTTAACGAGTCAAAAAGGGAAAAAAATACTCGACAATCTTTTCATATTTTACGAGTCAGAAAAGAGCTTAAAGGTGACTCGTCCTGGAGGAATGAGTGGTATAAAGGGCAGCAACTGGTTCTCGCAATGGTGGAACTCCTCAAAACATGTAATGGTCAAGAGGTTGGCTAATAAAACCACTCATTGCTGCGGTTCCTCAGGAAAGGAAAATGACCAAGTGAAAGCATATGATTGGCCAAAGAGATGGTTGCAAAGGAATGAAACAACCAAGGCTCATCTAGCAGAATTTAGTGGATAGGCGGCAATCACAAGATGTGGATTAGGTATGGGTTCATTTTTACACAAGCTTGAACCATGGAGAACTCTGCTTGGATTCAGTTTCATGTTTACACAAGCTTGAAATGAAAAACTATGCTTGTTATAAGTTCGCATGCCCCCAACATAATGACGCAAAACGAGGTACATGCAAATTGTTGTGGAGGTAAATCCTATCTGCGGACAGAGGCGATCCCTACTAGCCCAAATGGGGTCTAGCAACAATCAAACAATGCTAACACACAGGTTCCTAATTGCAAATCAAAGACCAATGATGAGAGCCTACCTGGATTCCAACGCTAATATTTGTAGAAGTGTCGTTGCTCCCGTTCCTTTGCTCCGGCTGGTCACAATCCCCACGATCCTCGTGAACAGACACCTACACATGCAAATAATGACACAAATACAAGAATAAAATCCAATAGATGCAACTATATATCAATCAGAAAGGATATAACTCAATCATCATTATAAAAGGCAATAAGAGTGGAACCATAATGATAGTCGTCTATTATTGATAAACAACAAAGAAGAATACAACCATAGTTCTGACGTCAAATCCTCCTTTGGCTGGGTGATCAGCAACACATGCCTTGCAAAGCGTTTTGGGAATGGGGAACAAGCCTCTCTTTTCTTGGTTACTTGGCCAAGAATCTCCTCACTTTAGATTTAGCTTCATGGGAATGAAGAAGGCTTCTTGTAGCATGAGCTTTGCAATTCTCAGATTGTGGGACTTAGAATTTGGAACTTGGAGACTAACTTGTCAAAGGAAAAAGGACAAGCTTTTATAGATAGAGGAGAAGGAGTTAGGTTCATCCACAAGATTCATGGGATTGGATTTATCACTAAGAAGCTACCATGAGAGGTGGAGAACTACTTCCCTTCTATGGAGATTCGAAGCCCAACTGAACTAACTCAAGATGGAATCAGTTCATGAATAGGTTAGGAAGAAACTTCATAAGTTGGTTTGTTAAAAACTTTACCCAACTGGGCTGGCGCAAGTGCGACTCTGAGATAGAGCGCCAGCTAGCGCGCCCTCTTTGGAGGATTTCCCCCATTGGCACGAGTGATACACAGTGGACCCGCGCAAATGGAAAAAGGGCTATTTTTATGGGTATTTTGCAGAAGGTGTCTTCAGGGCATATGAAGTACATACTCAAGGGGATACAATGCAAGTGTTTTTAGGTTATGTCACTTCTCACAGGTCCGAGAATAAGAACTCCAATGTGCAGGAGAAGGGGTAACAGGGACGGTGACAAATTACTGTGTAACAGATGCCCCCTAAAGCATGAGTCCTAAGAGAGAGAGAGGGGTGAAATGCTTTACAAGAACATGGCCAACTGAAAACACTACCACCGGAGAACTTGCATGAAGAATTACAATGTACATGATGTATGTGGTATGGGCGTAGCCATCCATAGCAGAGTACATAAAAATCCAGATTCAAGGTATGGGCGCAGCCATCCAGTAAGGATCGATAAGTAGACTCAGGCATGGTCGCAACCATCCAGTGAATGAGTCATGTAATGATCATAATAATCCACAAAATCGCAACCTGGATCACAACAGACAAAATCCAGGGTCTTCCACTCCATCTTGACCCGAACAATGGACAAGTTCAAGCATGTGAATATGGGAGTCGAAGTCGAACATGCAAGAACATCGTCTGATTACCAGTCAATGATGAAAACTATTAACAGACGGGAGAGGTACCACCAATAATGACAATGGTCCTCAAGGTACTATAGGTACAATCTATGGCATGCGAATTAGGGAGCCGGCGTCGAACACCCGTAGAATCATTCGATCATAGGCGAATGATAAAAACCTCGCGTCGAACATCGAAGAACCTGCCATTGAGGCATGCAGGCTCCAAGGCACCAGAAGGGAGTCTCTAGGTCAACTTCCTAGAAAATGAGCTAAAGTCGATAGGAAGTGACCTTGATCGAAGGTGGGCCATAATGTTTCCCACATCATCGACACGAGACAGAGAAGGCTAAGATGTTTTGAGTGAGGTATCAGAGTGAGGTTGAGTATTCTGCAGAGGTCAACTTCTCTTGAACATATTGGTGGCACGATAGTGGACTTGGTAGTATTTGACATGAAATGATCAAGGGTCATCGTGACGAGGTAATGAGCAGATGAGAGGTCAAACAAGATAACCCAAACCCACGAAGGCAAGTGTAAAAACAAGATGAGATGTCCCCACCCAGACACGAATGCAGACAAGTTCCATGTTCAAGAGAGACATACTGTCGACACAACAATAATTGTGGTTCCATTTTCCCCACCATTTCTGGCGAGTACCCCAGTTATTTTTATCAACAAGCTTGACAGGGATACCATATGCTTGTAAAGCATCATTTCGACGGAATCCAATGTCATCAAGTTTTAACGAGCCTGACAGAGGAAAAACTCGGCGTCTTTTCATGTTTAGAGAGTTTGAAAAGACAACAGAAAAGTAAACTCTAGGGGGTCCTTTTTCATAAAGTTGTGCCTCTCGAGTCCGAAAAAGTATAAAACAATGCTCGAAAGAACCGCCTGATCATTACGATCGAGGAGTACTTTTCATGAGTAGTGATTTCGATCTGAAAAAGTAAAAAATTGATCGAAACCACGTCGCTTCGTAACCGTTAACGAGCCTGAAACGATAAGGGCCCAACAACCTTTTCGTCTTTGCACGGTCGGAAAAGAGTTTAAAGACGACCGCCTCTTATTTACGTTTAACAAGTCAAGAGGAATAACTCGACAATCTTTTCATATTTAGATGGTTAGAAAAGAGCTAAAAGCAGACCTCCATTTTTATTCTCTTTAACGAGTCAAAAAGGGAAAAAAATACTCGGCAATCTTTTCATATTTTACGAGTCAGAAAAGAGCTTAAAGGTGACTCGTCCTGGAGGAACGAGTGGTATAAAGGGCAGCAACTGGTTCCGGCAATGGTGGAACTGCTCAAAACATGTAATGGTCAAGAGGTTGGCTAATAAAACCACTCATTGCTGCGGTTCCTCAGGAAAGGAAAACGACCAAGTGAAAGCATATGATCGGCCAAAGAGATGGTGGCAATGGAATGAAACAACCAAGGCTCATCTAGTAGAATTTAGTGGATAGGCGGCAATCACAAGATGTGAATTAGGTATGGGTTCATTTTTACACAAGCTTGAACCATGGAGAACTCTGCTTGGATTCAGTTTCATGTTTACACAAGCTTGAAACGAAAAACTATGCTTGTTATAAGTTCGCATGCCCCCAACATAATGACGCAAAATGAGGTATATGCCCCCCAAGCTTCAATGCATTCAACAAAGTGGATGGAATGAAGGTTCACTTTCGAGATCTTGGAAAGACTCGACTTGGATTTTACGAGATCTTAATCAAAGACTCGATTTGGAAAAGGAGGAGTTGTTTCATTTTTTAATGAGGCTGACATAGGAAAAGAACTATCCTCATAACCCTTATTTCATTTTTTAACGAGTTAGACATAAGATCAAAACTATCCTCGTAGCCTTTGTTTCATTTTTTAACGAGCTTGACACAAGATCGGGAAGTATGCTCGACCAGACCCAGTTTTAGTTTTTAAGGAGCTTGACATAGGAAAGTGAACTATGCTCTGACCAGACCAAACCTAGTTTCATTTTTTAAGGAGCTTGACATAGGAAATGAACTATGCTCCGACCAGACCTAGTTTCATTTTTTAAGGAGCTTGACATAGGAAAGGAACTATGCTACGAACGGACCCAGTTTCATGTTTTAAGGAGCTTGACATAGGAACACGAACTATGCTCGGAATGAACTTCATCATAATGAACAGGAAGTCGTTGCTTCCAAGAGTGGCACTCCTGGTCAAAGGACAACATCTTGGAAGTCAGGACCCAATGCCCCCAGGACACTATGCACAACGGCATCATCATGGGATACAAGCACGGGATAAGTAGCCACGTAGTTGACCTGCGGTGGGGCAGATACAACCGGTGGATAAAAAACAAGAGGGGATGACAACTGCACAGGAGGCACCGAGGGACTAAAGAACGATAATTGATCTATAGTCACGATTCTTCCGTCGTGTGGAAAGCAAACCACACGGAAAAGCGAAGAAACAAGGGCCCCCATGGCATAAACATAGTCACGGCCAAGGAGAAGACTGAAATCTAAAGCACCTTGGGTAACCAGTACGTCTATATAGACGGTTTTGCCTCCCAAAGTAATAGGGAACTTTGGGAGGACTCCTAGAGATGGACAGGCTCCTCCGTCGAAGGCCAACAGATTCTGCGTGACTGGCCCAAGCGGCGGGGAACCCAAAGCTTGCCAAGTAGTGGACGGCATAAGACTGACAAACGCACCTTCATCCAGAACAGTGCCAGGTACCGCCTTAGCATAGGCATGTACTGTAATCTGGAAAGGCACATTGGATGGAAGGCGAAAGTCAGTCAGGTAATTCCAGTCGAAGGAAGTGACCAAACTACTTGGTGGTGGAATCGTATGATTGCCCCCATGCTCTAAAGGAACCAAAGAGGGACTCTCGGGATCAGCTGGGATAGGAGAGTCATTTCCGGATTCAGGAGAAATTGAGGAGATGAGAAGAACATGAGCATGATGTTCTTTTGAAACAGAGTGATCGACAGGTGGTGAACCCGAGTCGACACTCTTTCCGACCAATTGTTGGTCTGGATCAGGCTTGGCACAGCCAGGTTCGGAAGGAGGAGGACAGACAAGAGAAGAATCTAAGTCGATCTCTTTGTCCACAGGGAGGGGGTCAGAAGAGAGCTTCTGATAACCAAAAGGAAGTTGGGGTGAAGAAGCTGTAAGACTTTCCAAAATAGCAGAAGCTTTATCCATGAGCGGACAAAGGTGAAGGGGATGGTTTCCTTCACATAGTCTACAGGGGATTCGAATCTTCCCTTTCTCTTCAATTTTGTGAGTCGAGAAGGTAGCATCGCCATGAGCTTCAGAGGACGATGAGGGGTGGGCCGGATCACGAGATCATACTTATAAGATCTTGGGAATGCCAGGACAATCACGAAGAAGGTGGTCATCCTTGCACAATCTATAAGGAAATTTGACCTTCTGCGGAGGAGCATAAGGTGGCTCGATTTGAGTTGTAATTTTAACCTCTCACTTAGGAGACTTCTTCTTCTTTGTCTTCTTATTCTTCTTCTTAGCCACCTGGTTACTTGAATCCAGACTTTCACCAGGCGAAGTAGAAGATGAGGATGCAGAAACAGGCGAAGAAGGGGAGAGGTCCACCTTAGAATCAACATGATGTTGTTCGGGTGGAGGAACTGATTGACCAGAAGTTGAGACGGTAGGGACCAGAGAGGTTGAGAACAACCAAACAGGCAACCCAATAGTTAACCCAGGAAGGGACAACGTTGCCATGTAAGGAGCACCAACATTTCCAAAAGGAGGAAAATGACCAGGATTCCCGTCATAGGGGATTCTTGGGTTGGTGAACTCTGGAAAAGTTTCCATCAAAAATTGAAAATCACACACGGGGCTGAAAAAGAGTCAAGACACACAATCAAACGGCCAACAAGCAGAATCTAATAGGGTGTGTGATCGCGGGTGAATAAATTTTAAGACACAGGAACAAAACTTGACCTTTTCATTTTTAAAGAGTCGAGAAAAGGACAAAAGATGACTCTAGTCGCCTTTGAATGTTTAATGAGCCTAAAGTGAAAAGTGCTCAGATGGACCTTTTCTTTTAGGGAGTCCGAAAAGGAACAAAAGCGACTACTTTGGAGAACTAGGCAAAAGGTTTACCAAACAAATCCGTAAAACTGCATATACACCTTGGCAGTCGTATGAAAACCAAGGACTTTCTGTACGGCAGCCAATCTTCCTGAATGCTGTGTTCGGTGCATTACGGCTTGTAAGGTGGTAGACACGGCTTCCTATGGATGAAGGATGATAACCTAGTGTGGTCTCCCCAGATACTCGACGGTATGTGGGAGCACAAGTCCGTACTAGACCACAATTGAGTCACAAAAGGAGGAATCACCCAACCTTGAGTGGAAACAAAAGTGACTAGGTTTAACGATCCCAGAGCACGTCTCTAGCCTAGACCTCTAAAAAGTGTGCGTTATGTTCCAATGCGTTGTTAGATTTATTCAGTTCATTTTAAAGTTGATCTTGTATTAGGTTTCAGTTTTCACGCCTTACCGTATGTAATCTCTCAAAATTCCCTAAATGCAAACTATATGCCAAAATATGTCATTTCATTCGATGAATGCTAATTACGAGAGGGTTTGAGGGATTTCACGCAAACGAAATGATCACAACACAAAAAATAACTTCCCTAATGCAACTAATGGAAATTAACAAACTTTTCTTCGAGATCAATAATCACTAATCAAAATGAAAAGCTTCTAATTCTCATTAACTAATACAAAGCAAAAGAGATTTTTTCTTTTGTTGATGGCAAAACACACTAAACAACTTTGAGAAATGATAACAAACAAATTCTATTCAATACAAGCACATTCAGTTCCCTAAATCACAAATCAAAACTCCAAAGAACAAGAAAGATCCCAAAGACACCAATGAGCCGTGTAATCTAGGCTCAAAGTGAGACGAAGCGGAATTCAAGTGAAGACAAAGCAAGTCACCCAAATAACGCAACAAAACGATTTACAACCACCAAACAAGTGCAAGGGAGTAATCAAAGAATCGACTGGACCACTAGAAGATCAAAACACCTGAGGAAGGCTCGACACACAAAGCCACTAGATGCCCTAGGGCTAGAAATGTGAAATCGATAGAAAATGGCAAACATCCAAAGGGTAAAGGTAATCTATGCACAATTCACTTGAAAAGTATGCAAATGTAATCTATGCACATTCTGAAAATGAGAATTCTAATTATGCAAGTGTGATCTATGCAAGAGAATTCTCAAACACAAGATGATTCTAATGTAATCCAAGAACCAATCAAGTGCAAATCAAGAAAATTGGGTGAGAGTTCCAAAGATCGAAAAATAATGACCAAAGGAAATTAAATTAAGAATTTCTCAAAAAAGATACTCAAAACCAGTCAAACAAGACTCCAACACACTCAAGTAGTCGAAAAAAGGTACCCAGAACAAAAACCAAGCTCAGGAGGCTCAGAAACAAGCAAACTTCAAAAGTTCCCAGGCCTGGCGCGACTGTCAGGCTGAAACTAGCGCCTTTCAGGGATTGGCGTGGGTTGTCAATGTGCAACTAGCACCAACTGGCGCGACTGTAATGCTATAAAAAAGCGCCAGCCGAGTTTGCTATGGAAAAATAAAAAACAAACAAGCCAAAGCTAAGTCAACAGTACCCAGGTACACCAAGGGGCAAGAAGCAACACAGGGATTCAACCCAGAAAGCTAATCAAGTAGGAGAAACCAAGAAACAACCAAGAAACAAGGCAAGTTCCAAGCCGTGCAGCTCGTAAACCAAAGAGGAGATGGACTGAAGTGGCGTTGATCTACTTTGCTAATGCAGAGCAAAAGCGTTTCGAAGGCTATCTGGCTATACTTCTGGCTCTGTCTAAAGTTTACAAATCAAACAACAAGACAAAACAAACAACAAGGCAAAAAGCCAACTCCCCAGCAGAGTCGCCAAATTGTTGTGGAGGTAAATCCCCTCTGCGAATAGAGGCGATCCCTACTAACGCAAATGGGGTCTAGCAACAATCAAACAACGCTAACACGCAGGTTCCTAATTGCAAATCAAAGACTGATGATGAGGGCCTACCGGGATTCCAACGCTAATATTTGTAGAACGGTTGCCACTCCCGTTCCTTTGCTCCAGCTGGTCACAATCCCCATGATCCTTGTGAACGGACACCTGCACATGCAAAGAACGACACAAATACAAGCATAAAATCCAATAGATGCAACTATATATCAGTCATAAAGGATATAACTCAATCATCATTACAAAGACAATAAGAGTGGAACCATAATGATAGTCGTCTATTATTGATAAACAAAGAAGAATACAACCATAGTTCTGACGTCAAATCCTCCTTTGGCTGGGTGATCAGCAGCACATGCCTTGCAAAGCTTGTTGGGAATGGGGAACAAGCCTCTCTCTCCTTGGTTACTTGGACAAGAATCTCCTCACTTAAGATTTAGCCTCATGGGAATGAATAAGGCTCCTTGTAGCATGAACTTGGCAATTCTCAGACTTTGAGACTTAGAATTTGGAGCTTGGAGACTAACTTGTCAAAGACAAAAGGACAAGCTTTTATAGATATAGGAGAAGGAGTTAGGGTCATCCACAAGATTCATGGGATTGGCTTTATCACTAAGAAGCTTCCATGAGAGGTGGAGAACTACTTCCCTTCTATGGAGATTCGAAGCCCAACTGAACTAACTCAAGATGGAATCAATTCATGAATAGGTTAGGAAGAACCTTCGTAAGTTGGTTTGTTAAAAACTTTACCCAACTGGGCTGGCGCGAGTGCGACTCTGAGACAGAGCGCCAGCTGGCATGCCCTCTTTGGAGGATTTCCCCAATTGGCACAAGTGATACACAGTGGACCCACACCAATGGAAAAAGGGCTATTTCTATGGGTATTTTGCAGAAGGTGTCTTCAGGGCATATGAAGTACATACTCAAGGATACAATGCAAGTGTTTTCAGGTTATTTCACTTCTCACAGGTCCTGGAATAAGTCCTCCAATGTGCGGGAGAAGGGGTAACAGGGACGGTGACAAATTACTGTGTAATAGTTGGAACCAAGTTTCTACACCCTGGAGATGTCTGAGGGGTCGATTTAGTCCAACTGTGCCTACCTTTGCGTAGGTCACCTCGTACACTGTTCTGACTTGCGATACCTTCACGATCTGCTATAATTGTCCTTCACACAACCCCGACTAGTGGTTGAGGTGATTTCACGCTACCACGGCAGTGGTGTGCGCTATTTCCCCAAGTTACACTGCATATCTTACTTATCCTCTTATAGATGTTAGTCAACTTCGCGTAAATAGATACTTTAACTCACATTTAGTTAATTTACACAGATATATATGTTCTCGCACCATATAGATAACAGAAATGTAATTTATGCCCAATATATTCGATACAAAGAATAGGAAATAAATACATAGAACTGATGTAAAACTTCTCATTATTAATGCTTCAACAGTTACAGACTCGACTTGCCCTGCGCACTCAGCTGGAGGGGTCTGCGCACTCAACTGCGGACTACTAGGCCTCTGAGCACTCAGCTGCAGAGCCTTCTCCTACTCTACGACCCAAAGAATCAAATTTACCCTTAGATCTTCCGCTATGCTTCTGTTCCATGATCATTCAATTCCATTATTGATTTACACTTACAGCCTCATTCTATTTATACAATCCCATGGTTCGCGGACCATGTGTAGATCTCTATAGACAACATTACATTAAAAAATTAAGGGTGGACAACGCTATGACTCATTTACAAGCTATGCGCTCTGCACCCACAAAATTCAGAGTCTTTACATCGGAGTTATAACTTCTAACCAAAATCTAGGCTTTAAGCCCCAAAATTTCCCTTGGGGGATCCCATGCCCAACAGGCCCCCAACAAAAACATCGTGACTCACCCTCTAGTCACTTTTTCGATGCTGAGATCTTTGCACATAGACCTCCCAAATTTTCTTGGACTGCTGCAAGGTTGGCAGTGCACTGAGCAGCTACCTGTTGTACTTGCTAGACGCGCTGTTCAAAAGCCGCTATAGATGAACTTCTTCTCTGAACCTGTTCCTGTGTGCCCTTCGTTTGCGTGAGATTTGCTTCAATAGAGCATGTAATGATGAATGCCTCATCAATCCATGGTTGTATGTGTACCTTTAAAACAACTTCCTTGTGTCGAACAACATCCACCTACTCCTTGAGCGCTTTTGCCTACTGCATCCACGCAAGCCTTTGTGTAAGGGAAACTATCTGTGTGGTCCCTTTTATCTCATCATATTTCTAATGCAACTCACAAACCTTTGTTTCTAAGTGTTGTATGTTTGGGTCCTCCTGCAGAGTGGTGAGAACCTCAAATGACTCTTCAAATAGCCTGATGTAGTCTTTCACTACATTGTTTACCTTTGCTATGGCCGCTGTAATCGTGATGGCTTATTGTTCCTTAACCTTCGGTGGTGTTGAAGGCTGCAGCTTCAATTGTAGCTCAGCTATCTGAAGGTTCAGCTCCAACTGAACCTTGGCCATCTCTTCCTTCGCCTCACGCACCCCTGCTACTAGTTTCTGGATGTGCGCCTCCATTGGTTCCTCTGATTGGATGGCCAGCTCCGAGACCATTTGGTACGCTTCGTCGACCACCTACACTAGCTGTCTGTTCTGCACCACTACCTTGTCACGCTGCAGGCTCAACTGTTCGATGTTGATGCGCTACTCACTCATGACCTGGAGCGCGTGACCCTCCCTAGCTCGCAGTTCTGTAGTAACTCCATCCTACAAAACATAAAGTGTATCTTGAGGGAGGGCAACCATGTTTATCCCGATCCCCTTTAATCTGCTGACCATAGGCCTGTCGTCCTCATTTTTTGTCATGAGTGCTCCCTCTAGTAGCACTATGGTTTTGGTCATGTGGGTGCGTAGCATTTCCTCAGTCACTGTCGTGCCTAGTGTGATGTTGGTTGACATAGTGCCAGCCTGTGGAGTGCACACCTGCAACTCTTGTATCTACGCTTAGAGGACCCCCAACACCTTTTGGTGTGCCGTTGCAAACTACTGGAGGGCCTCCATGATGACGTCCCTCACTGTCTCCCCAATGTAATGTAGATCAGCCTTAGTCAGGGTCATCGGGTTGAAAGAAGTCTTTGATGCCTTCGAATTCTTCCGCAACCCTACCTTCTCTCCTGGGTGATGTCATTTCAACTATGTGGATGCTGTCTACGGGTCCATGCCACCTTCCTCTAGATCTATTTCCCATTCAGGCGAAGGGGACTTTTGGCCTTCATGCTCCTTCTCTGCTGCCTTCTGTTACTCTTCTGCTACCTTCGCAGCGTCGTGTGCCTCCCGCGCCTTGATTGCTACTGCTTCATTCCTTCACTTTTCTACCAACTATGCCATCCGCAATTTTTCCTCCTCCTTCTTCCTCTATGCAGCAGAATTCTCTGCTTCCAACATGGAGCTGGCAAGAATGCGCCACTCCGGTGGCCCTGATTCAAGCATGATGAATATGACATCTTCCGTCGCCAGATAAGGTAGCTCCTTCCATGCCTTCGCAGGGTCCTTCCTTGCCCTGATGTACACGTGATGAAATTCCACCTTGAAATCCGTGAAGCTCTGCAGGTTGTTATAAATTGTGGGCGATAACTGTAGCTTGTGGTTAAACCCCATTCTAATGTTCATCTCCATGAACACCCAAAATATTTTGTTGTCTCTGATTCTCTACGCATCTTTGGTTGCCCACAACAATGTGTACTTCGCTACCTCTGGAAGATCCTGCACAACCGTTGGGAACTGGTTGTCCTTGGGAAATTCCCAAGCCACCAACACTATGGATAGCAAAAGCCATGCATAGTTGAAAGTCTTCCCCTGCTCCTATGCCTCGCAGTCGTTTTCCAGCAACTCCCTGCACAAGTAATTCGCACAGTTAAACTAGACCCCTTCTGTGCATTGGGCGGCAAGTGCAACCACATGCACGGGTACCTCATCTGCATGACACTTCCACATAACCTTCCCAGCCAGTATCTGCATTGAGACTTTGACCGCTGCATTGTTGATACTGGAGATCACATACCCTCTCTTTTTCTTCTCCAGCTTGAACTTCTTCTTCATGGCCTCTGCGATGGCCATATCATCACTTTTACCCTCGGATACGTTTGTTGGATCCTCCCCTTTGCAAGGGAGCTGGGTAATTCTGTGAATTAGATGATTCATGATGGGGATGGGCTCCTCTAGCCATAAACACCCATCATGCACCAGGCAGAGCAGCTTCTTAATGACGAAAATAGTCACTGGGGCACTATGGCAATTGTTATACAACAAATTGATCCCCTCATAAACTCAAAGGGGAAAGACATGATAGCTAAAGCAAATACCAAGATCACATGTCTTGTTTCCACACTAATGCTAGCTATGCACTGAAAGCCTGCTTTATAAAGCTTCTTTGAAAGCTTAAGGGTGCATTAGTGACCCAACTAACTCTAGTTGCTAGTTTAGGAACAATGTTAGTGGACCCTAATGAAGTTCTAAGGGTCAAAAGAGCGAATTTGCTCATAAATATCTAGATATTTGCTCCTAGATCTACTCAAGAAAAGCAAGGAAACATATCAAGTTCGACCTACTTGGGGGATTTCTAATCCTAATGAAGGAGGCAAATGGGAAAGAGCTGGAAAACATGGCAACTTCATTTCTTTTACACTAAGGAACTCATGGAGGAACTTGGAAACCCTAACTCAATTGCTACATAAGCAAAGTTAGGGCTATGGTGATAGGGGTCATATCATTTGAAAGGATAGCATACTTGATTGTTGAGAATTGTCTCAAATCATAAGAAGTTGGCAAGAAGAGAGAGAGAGAGAAGCTAGAGGGGTAAGGGAACGCTGATGCAACAAATGGTTGTAATCACTCTTCTCACATTAATATAGAAATGCAGTTGTACTATCTACTCCTTGGTGTTGGTACTATCATTCATTCAATTGTTTGTCCAATACCTTTTAGCATGAGTAGCTTAGTTATGTGTAACTAGATCTTCTTTTACGTATTCATTTATTAGTTAGCAGAGTTGTATGCTGTGATTATGCTTGTCTCTTCTATGAGCAAGACTTGATCTGGAGTTGGCTCAAGGGATTTCCACCTAGCTGCATTGTGCTCTCCAGAAAATCTACACGGAGGCTTGAGGTAATCTATTTGTCCTACTTTGATAATTAGTTATTGCTTATGAACATGCATGTAACTTTGTGATGGTTGTAGATATTCTTATAGTTTGCCAAAGGTCCCGGGAAGACCTTTGAGGGTATCTCCATTCTCCATACACTGTGCATTTTATCCTATAGTAGAATTGGCAACTCCATTGGGGACTATACATCTAGTTCCCATTTTACTCGGACAGTTCTCAGTTTCCTCCTCCTTCTAAGACCTTTGTATACTTCTGCATTCCCTTTCAGACCCACCAAAACCTTGTCGCATCCTGCCTACATATATTCATCATTGAATCTGATCCAAGAAGCCATGTTTTGAAATGTTTTCCCACACTAACGCAAGTTAGCAGACTACATAGTGCTTTATAAAGCACTATGTCTGCACACACAGAGCGTAATTGGACCCAGTAACTCTCTGTGGCCACTACTACAAAGCGTTAGTCTCCCAAAATCTTGATTTCCAGCTGTGTCTGCAAACCCAAGGGGATAGGAAGCCTGCTCATGGACTAAAAGAGGATCTTCTATTGCATTTTGTTAGCAAGATAGGTGTCCTAAAAGTTTTTTTTTTCTTTTTAGAGGAAATAAGTTGTTTTTTCTTTCTTGCAAATGTTTTTATCACAGAAAAAAATCATCAATTCTTTTATTCATTCTTTTGTTTAGCTAGTTAAAAGCTGCTTTATTTTGGTCTCAAATAATTGTTAGGAAAGCATTGAAAAGATTTATGTTGGTTATGCATGTGTTATAATGGCTAGGATGCATGGAACAAATATGAATATGTGAAAGACTCTCACATGTAGAATACAACTTGTTTTCATCGAATTGAATATTTTTCAAAGCATTGTCTTGTGCATGATTTTTGAGTTAGGGTCCCATCACATTTCATACATCAACTCCCCTACCAAAGACACTAAAAAAGTACACATAAAATTTACCTAAAATCAACCAGTAACTCTTTATTGAGGAAACAAACATTAGTTCAGGCTAGGATCTTGGGATAGGTAGTGTGAGTAAACTGCCCAAGATCACAAACCAAAACTAGTGTCATTAAAGGAGAGAAAATTCCTTCTGCACTCATACTACCAGGACCACTCCAGTTAAAGCAGAGATAAATACGAGACAACATCAGACTGTAAGTGAAGGTAGCCCACCTTTGCCTGCAAATCCTTTGGGTATTCTATGTATTGGGGACCCCTCCGGGGATTTCGGAGCTGAGTCCAGGACTTAGGTATATTGCCCAAACAGCATACTGTCTGCGACTATGTCCCCCCTAGTAGTGTCTGTGATTTGAGGTATCCTTAGTGGCCAAGCTTTTAGGGACTTACACAAGGTGATTGGGGTAGGCTGCCCTGGTACCTAACACAGATGGACCTACTCTGTCTTCAGTTTTTGGGAGGGTGCCCGTCTTCATGAGAGTACTTGGCCCCTCAATATGAGGTTCGGGCGAAGCTCTAGAGTAACTATAACTATACATTTGGCCATCCTTCTCTGTTATTCATTGTGATACTGGGTTTCATCTCCAGTGATCGGTGCTTATTAGACAGGATCATTTCCCTCTGTTTGCTGAATGATCAACTTAGTGTATTTTTTATTTTTTTAGGTACCCATGTGCTATCATTGAGACTTTAACAAATATCATGATAAAATATATTGATAAAAATTGATGGTCACCGTGGCTACATTCGGCCCTCGTCATCGATCTAGATGATTGTTAGGACTTCCTCCACTCATTGTGGAAGATCCGCCAAGCTCCAGTGAACCGAATTCCCCATCTTCGGGGAATCAGTCTCCTAGATCTCACACAAAATCTGTTTGGACAACTGACGATTCAAGTTTGCCAGAGGATTTCTTTATTGAAGGATTTCTTCCTCCCTTTAACCCTCCGCACACGAATCTATTGGACCCACTCTTGGTTCCCATGGCACCTGTAATCCCTGTCTCTTTAGAAGGAACATTTACATCCATCCCGTCGATGACTAACGGGTTGTGGAACTTTGTGGATACTTTTGGTCCTCACCCACTTCCCCAGTCGGAAGTCACCACCACACCATTGATGGCAAACCTCACTATCCCATTTGTCCCAGGTAAAACCACTCACATGACACCCTCCACGAGTGGAACCTAGCCGATGCCAGGTTCCACCCCTTTAGTGTCAAACTGTATACCTTCGATAAGTACTACATATAGCGCTCCTTATAACACCCAATATAGCACTATTAACAGGGTTCCCATCCACTAACAATATGGTCGATAGCCATTGTACAGTTCAATCCCCCAAATTCAAGTATCTAGGGGCATTCCCAATATGCACATATCGGTCGGGAACGTAACAGTTCCCCCTCCATTCTCAGGCATGCATGGTCAGTTATTGATTGACATGAGCATTCCTTATGTCAATCAAGGACATATGGTTAGTTCTGTGATGGGCGGGAATCCTCAAGGAGGTCCCAACCAATCCATGGGGGCACCCTACTCATAAATTCAAATGAGTCAAGAGGGCACTGCTTATCTTCGGGACAATTTTATACCCCAACATCATATTCCCCATGGAAATCCACACTACAACGCCATACCCCAAGGAAACTACTATACCACGTAGCCTATGTATAATATTGGGACTCAAAGGATGGGAGGACCACAAGGTTCCTCAAGTCATATGTCATCGCCTTGGTCCAAGTCGGGGGCACCACAAAATTTTCCTCTCTTGGCAACGTTGGATATCCCTGACTTGTACAAACTTACAAATGACCCCATCTACCAAAACTTACTTTGGCCGCCGATCTTGCATAAGATAACAAAAGATATCCCCAAGTTCAAAGGGAAACAAGGGGAGGATCTGAGCACTCACATGACCATCTATCATCTTTGGTGTGTTTCCAACTCCATGGTGGATGATAGTTTCTAGTTACATCTTTTTCATTGCACCCTCACTGGAAACGCAACTAAGTGGTACATTGAATTATCACGCACGTCAGTAAATAGCTTCGACACTCTAGCGATGGAATTCCTAAAGCACTTCCAGCTACCCATCTACTATGAGACTGGGACAGAGCTCCTCACTTCACTACGTCAGGATACTGCTACCCACATCTCTAATCATATACATGAATGGAGACATAGGCAGAGGTTAGTCAAAGCTCCCCTCTCAGACTATCTCTTAGAGGACTGGTCCTACAAGTCCCTACTCCCGCAAATCGCTAAAGATGTCACTTTAGGTGGTGCAGTTATAGAAGACCAATCCATATGTCATGCCCAGCACTTAGATCTCATATATTCACAGTCTGGCACTCTTTACAACGTAATCCCCAATGCCCCTCACAACTCCAATGCTTCCACTACTACCAAATCAGCTGCTCTTCCTACCACCGTGATAAACTCTATGCATTCTACACAAAAACCCGGTAGTAAGAACAAGAAGAATAAGAAAAAGACCGCTCCTTCTGAGGAGCAGTCAACAAAGCAAAAAAACCCAAAGCAAAAGGATGCTACACCCTTTAACGATGGAAAGGATAAACCCGCCCAATTCCCTTGCAAAATTTGTGCTGAATACCACATGACATATTTGTGTCTGCATCTTCAGGAATGCATAGAATACATTGCTAAAAAGGATACTTGTAGGACCCCCGCTATCCTTAATAATCCTTTCCCCACTCAGCATCAGCAAAACCTTATCGCAAACCAACCCCAACCCCGTAAGGGGGTAATGGTGGTTCGCAACATCCTTCATCTGGTGAAGGATCTTCTACTGTTTACACCTTTGAAATGGTAGATCTACAAACCAGAGCCAAATCTTATGGAACTCCTATCGCTCATGTAGAGGAACCTTCCTCAAGTCAAAACCCACTGCCGCCTAAAAATTTGCATATCGAAAGGCCAGTTGCTGACATTGTGATTCACTACCCTAAAGGGGCACTTCGACACACAATGCACAATACATCTGCACATGCCGCCCAAAACGACAGCATTGTAGAAGACTTGGTGCAAGCGCCATTGGCTATGTTAGTGCTTGAAGTATTACAAACATGTCTAGCACAAAGGAAATCTTTGCTTTCGGCTATTGGTGGTATCGACCCACAGGATTCCATTCTTGCAATTTTCGACATGGAAAAATGTAAACCTCCCCTTTCCCACCAGCTTGCATATCAAGTGAATTTTTTTTTGAAAGGTAAAGGTATACACAGAACTATCATCAATGAAGCTGCTTCTACCTACGTCATGTTGGATTCATGTTGGCACGCTCTGGGTTCTCCAACCCTATCCCCACCATTGAATTCCCTTAAAGCTTTCGACAGCCAAACTTTCATCCCAAAAGGTTAGCTAGCTAGCTACCCCCTCATCTTGAGTGGGAAAATGGTAACTGTGGATATTGAAGTCATGGAACATAAACTCGACTATAATTTTCTTTGGGATGCACTTGCACTTATGCCATGAATGCCATTATGTGTTCGATCTTCTGTATCATCCTATTTCCCTTAGATGGAAAGATAGTCACAGTAGACCAGCTGTCCTTTTGCACCCCAGATTACTCCCCGTTACCTAGTAGCTATGTACCCTTAGTGGGTGGTGTACCTGACTCTTACATTAGTATTGGTACCGGTCTACTAAAGGGCTCTTCCCTAATGGGTTGTTTCCCTCTTCCGCGCCAAAGGTTCCACAGATGGTGAATATGCTTTCATCCATTCCTCATGAAGCTACCGATCCATGGATGCTACCGGACCCTTCAGAGATTGACACTTATGGAGAACAAATGCCACTATCGCTAGCTAAATTGGCCTATGAAGCAATTCAATCTGCATCTGAATCTCTGGTCACTTTGGTTTCGTCCAACGACACCACTTCCCCTCCCATAATGGTTCCTTCTTTCAATCCACTCAATCAAGTCCTACTTACAGACGAAGCTACTATAGAAATCATGAGTTTAGAAGAGCGAACTTAGGAGGACTCACACCATCATGTTTCAATATCTGATTCAGACATGATGCCTCTTCAAATCCTATCACCTGATGCACATGAAATCGTTTCCTCACCATATACGACTATCCAAACTTTGGACTTGGAAGGAAATAGGGGCAATATTTCAAAAACATTGCTCATCAATTTCTGTCATGACAGGCATTGTGGAAAACATACAAATTGGAGCCAATTGCAATCCTGAGGAAATTGTGAGCTTCACCTACCCTTTTAAGGATTTCCTTGATGTTTTCCCTTTGTCTTATGAGGAAATGCATGGTGTAGACCCTTCTATTGTCAAGCATGAGATCAAGAAGGATCGAGCATTCTTTTTATGGTATTTTTCTTGCTCTTTAATCTAAAAAATCTTTGAGTCTCCTTCTTCAGGCTCGTTAAACTACCATGAAGAATATCGAGCATTCTTTTTATGGTATTTTTCTTTCTCGTTAATCCAAAAAACCTCGAGTCTCCTTCTTTGGGCTCATTAAACTACTACAAAGAAGATATGAGCATATTCTTTTATGGGACCTTTTTCTCACTCTTTTAACTAAAAAATCCCTGAGTTTGTCATTGTTGGGCTCGTTAAACACATACGACGACAGTTTGAGCAACTGCTTTTCTCCCTTTTTCTAGCTCATTAAACTGAAAAAGATCATTAGAGCATTCTTTTTAGGAACTTTTTTCTCGCTCATAAAATCGAAAAAATCCTGAGTTTTTTCTTTAGGCTCGTTAAACATTTATAAAGATGGCCCGAGCATTCTTTTAGGTACTTTTCTTGCTCGTTAAACTGAAAAATCTCTAGTTTTTATCACCGGTCTTGTTAAAAATCTACAGTAGCAACAAGAGCACTTGCTTTTTTGGGACCATTTCTCGCTCTTAAATTGAAAAATCCCTGAGTTTTTCCCCTTCTTTGGGCTCATTAAATCTACGAAGAAGGAATGAGGAGTTATTTTACCTCTTTTTCCTTGCTCAATAAACTGAAAAAGATACCTTGAGTTTTCTTCATTTCAATCGTTAAAATTTGATGAAGGTATTGAGTTTGTCATCACGTGACTCGTTCAAAATTCACGATGAAAAACGAGTTTAGTCCGTCTCCTTGTACTCATAACAAAATGAGCTCAACATCTATTGAAGATATATTTCTCTTTATCCAGACCCAATAGATTAATTCACAAAAAAGTAACCGATCTGGGTATACTATTAACCTTTTGTCGCACCCAGTTAACAACTCTGACAAAGGGACCACCATGGAGTCATTCTTTACGATCTTTTCAGACTCTCTAAATATGAAAAGGCCACCAACTTGTTTAGTCTAGACTCATTAAATTACATAGACAGGATATAGAGTTTCTCTTTTTACGATCCTTTTCAGACTCTAAAAACATGAAAAGATCGATGAGTTTGCCTGTCCAGACTCATTAAACTAATCAGATAGGGAATAGTGTCACTCTTTTCGCGATCCTTTTCAAACTCTTAAAATATGAAAAGATCGAATAGTTTTCCTGTATAGATTCATTAAAATATTCAGATGGGGCATAGAGTCACTCTTTTCGCAGTCCTTTTTAGACTCTTAAAATATGAAAAGATCGACAAGTTTACCTGTCTGGACTGACTAAACTGATTAGACAGGGAAAGTAGACAATACAACTACATTTAGTATTAGAAAGCATGGTTTGGCAGCAATCATTCCCTTGAACATGGCACTCCCTCAGATAAACCTTCCTTGTGATAGCATCTCAATATGAATCCTACCATCTTATGAGTTTAGCCTAAATACCTCAATGTTCCTGCATCTCTGTATCCTAACACTCTTTGGCATTCATGAGTCTAGTGCTGCATGGTTAAAACCGTTGTTGCACCTTCTATTGTTTAAGGGTTAACCTTTTTTTCCCTCCATCAACCCATCAAGTATATCCTTTCATCATGTCCTCTGTTGTTTAGACCCAATGCTCAAAGATTCCTCAGAAAAAAATCATTCTTGTCTCGTTTCATGTCAATTGATGTAGAACACATTATTGCCTACCTTTCAACAGGTATCTTCCTATCGACTTCAACACTCTATCTAGGAAGACAACCCAAAAACACATTCAGTGCCTTCGTACTTGCAGACATCAGTGGCAGGTCACCTTGTGTTTGATTAGGGGTTCTCATTATTGGCTCCTGGTTAAGTGATTCTACAGGTGTTCGATAACAAAAACATCTTTCACACTCGTTAGATTGTACTGTGCATCTTGGAGACCATCACCATTATTGGTGGCCTTCCTCGTGTCCGTTAATGGTCTCCATTATTGACTGGTAATCAGATGATTTCATGCATGTTCGACATCAACGCAAATATTCACATGTATCGATCTATGTTGTTCGATGATGCGGAAATCAAGACCTTGGTTAGAGGCTTGCATCACTCAGCCTTGTTTCCTCTCCCAAGCTGCGTATATTGTTTTTTGTAGATAGCTTATTAGGATGATTCTATTATGACACCGGATCCGCATTGTGCTTATCGGCGGTCAGCATTGTCAAATCTCTTTGGATAAAATCACTCTGACATAGCTATTGAGCATGGGAATGCCCGACTCAAGACATGATTTTAGTAGTTATATATATATATGTGTGTTGTATCAGGTTTCCCGTACCACCCGAAGCTCCGATCCTCTTTCTCTTTTTGTTGAAGAAGGAAAATTACAGTTAGGTAAAGTATTTTGTCCATTGTCACAACCTTTGATCTCAGACTCTAGCGAGAATATTTTATACAACAAATTGACCCCCTCATCAGCTCATAGGGGAAAGACATGATAGCTGAAGTAAAGACCAAGATCACATGCCTTGTTTCCACAGTAACGCTGGCTATGCACTGACAACCTGCTTTATAAAGCTTCTCTACAAGTCCAAGGGTGCGTTAGTGACCCAACTAACTCCATTTGCTAGTTCGGGAACAACGTTAGTGGACCCTAATGAAGTTATAAGGGTCAAAGGAGAGAATTGACTCATAAATATCTAGATATTTGCTCCTAGATCTACTCAAGAAAAGCAAGGAAACATCTCAAGTTTGACCTATTTGGGGGATTTCTAATCCTAATGAAGGAGGCAAATGGGAAAGAGCTGAAAAGCATGGAAACTTCATTGCTTTTACACTAAGGAACTCATGGAGGAACTTGGCACCCCTAACTCAATTTCTACATAAGAAAAGCTAGGGCTATGGTTATAGGGGTCATATCATTTGAAAGGATAGCATACTTGATTGTTAAGCATTGTCTCAAATCATAACAAGTTGGTAAGAAGAGAGAGAGAGAGAGAGAAGATGGAGGGGTAAGGGAAGGCTGATGGAACAGATGGTTATAATCACTCTTTCGACATTAATATAGAACTACAGTCGTACTGTCTACTCCGTGGTGTTGATATTATCATTCATTCATTTGTTTGTACAATACCTTTTAGCATGAGTAGCTTAGTTATGTGTAACTAGATGTTATTTTATGTATTCATGTATTAGTTATCAGAGTTGTATGTTGTGATTATGCTTGTATCTTCTATGTGCAGGACTTGATCTGGAGCTGACTCAGGGGACTTCCACCTAGCTACATTGCGCTCTCCAAAAAATCTACACGGAGGCTTGAGGTAATCTATTTGTCCTACTTTGATAGTTAGTTATTGTTTATGAACATGCATGTAACTTTGTGACAATTGTAGATAATCTTACAGTCTACCAAAGGTCCCGCAAAGACATTTGAGGGTATCTCCATTCTCCATACACTGTGCATTTTATCCTATAGTAGAATTGGCAACTCCATTGGGGATAAAATGCACGGTGTATGGAGAATGGAGATACCCTCAAAGGTCTTCCCGGGACCTTTGGAAGACTGTAAGAATATATGCATCCGTCACAAAGTTACATGCATGTTCATAAACAATAACTAACTATCATAGTAGGACAAATAAATTACCTCAAGCCTCTATATAGATTTGTTGGAGAGCGTAATGCAGCTAGGTGGAAGTCCCCTAAGCCAGCTCCAGCTCAAGTCCTGCACATAGAAGAGACAAGCATAATCACAACATACAAATCGGATAACTAATACATGAATACATTAAATAACATCTAGTTACGCATAACTAAGCTACTCATGCTAAAAGGTATTGGACAAACAAATGAAGGAATGATAATACCAACACCATGGAGTAGATAGTACAATTGTAGTTCTATATTAATGTTGGAAGATTGATTACAACCATCTGTTGCATCAGCCTTCCCTTACCCCTCCAGCTTCTCTCTCTCTCTCTCTCTTCTTACCAACTTCTTATGATTTGAGACAATGCTCAACAATCAAGTATGCTATCCTTTCAAATGATATGACCCCTATCATCATAGCCCTAGCTTTTCTTATGTAGAAATTGAGTTAGGGTTGCCAAGTTCCTCCATGAGTTCCTTAGGGTAAAAGAAATGAAGTTTCCATGCTTTTCAGCTCTTTCCCATTTTCCTCCTTCATTAGGATTAGAAATCCCAAAAATAGGTTGAACTTGAGATGTTTCCTTACTTTTCTTGAGTAGATCTAGGAGAAAATATCTAGATATTTATGAGTCAATTTGCTCCTTTGACCCTTAGAACTTCATTAGGGTCCACTAACGCTGTTCCCGAACTAGAAACTAGAGTTAGTTGGGTCACTAACACACCCTTAGGCTTGTAGAGAAGTTTTATAAAGCAGGTTGTCAGTGCATAGCCAGCGTTAGTGTGGAAACAAGGCATGTGATCTTGGTCTTTGTTTAAGCTATCATTTCTTTCCCCTCTGAGCTGATGAGGGTGTTAACTTTTTGTATAACAGTAATGCAGTACCCAGAGTAGGTTTAAAAATCTTGCTTTCTCTACACCTCGCAACCACTGGTGTGGCTCCAACTCTATAACTCTCAGTGATGTGTTTTTTTTCTGGTGCATGAGATGCGCGATTGCCAAATGTGGGAATTTCTTGTGGTCCGCAAGATCCCAGTCTTTAAATTTTAAAACCAGCACTCACCCCAAGTGCGCTCCATCAAAAATTGATGTTGTTGGGGAGTAGCAGGGTCTAAAGATAGTTTTTGCTCTCATCTAGGTCCTTGGGCACCCTTGCTTTCCCCTTCCGCAGAGTAACATATGCAGGTATCCTGGTCAGAGGGTCCACATCCTGTGTTTCCACCTCCATCTCTATGTCTTCGTCCTCCTCTACCAAGATTTCTTTGAATTTTTCCTCCTCATCAGTTTCAAAGTTGACCACCTTCCCCTTTTCTTCCATGGCGAGCCTCATTATTAACAGATTCCTGGGGACACACGCATCGGTACCATAGGCTGCTTATCTTTCTTGGGTCTTGGCATGCATGGCAATTTAGGGATTTCTGCAACTATCTCGGCACTTTCTAGGGCTTCTCCTACCGTTACTCCCTATGTGGCCTCCTTAGCGGTCATTGTTCCAGTATCCATGGCTTCCTCTGGCATTGCCATCATTCTCGTTAGAAGGTTTTGTATTTCCTTCAGCAATGTTTTAAACAGTGAGCTTGATCTTAAAGCCTCAAAGTTCGAAAGGTCCATACATAGTTGATAGCGCAACAACTCAGTTCTCAAAATTGCAAGTGTTGTTCACTCAACAACCACTTGTAATTTATATCACCTTTTGAATTTGAATTCGACCGTTCCCCCCACTTTCGGTCCATTAATTCTCCCTTGGTGGCAAATTTTCCAAAATCTAGCCCATAAAGTTTTCCTTAAATGTCTGCCGCCCGCTCCATTTGGTCTCAAACCAAGCATCACATCGTGAATAGTGATTGTAACAGTCACTTTCCAACCAACCCGCATGACAGCATAGCTATCCTAAACGCTGTCGCAGACCCTTTGACACTTCGCTACTCTGCACAGTCCTATGATCACACAGCTCTCAGGCAGAGTAGCTTATAGTCTCGTGCCTCATTTGAGCTGCTTGGAGCACTAAGACTGTTCTTCCTGTGGCTAGTCAGATTGCTGGGCCACTGGAGCATAGCTTCAAACGACTACCATTTACTTTTCTTAGGAAGAGTTTGCCATTTAATTTTACCAATTGCACTGCGCCACCATCTGTGATCTCCTTAATAACATACGGTCACATCCAATGTATTTGGAGCTTCCCTGGGAATTTATCAAACTTACTATCGTACAACAATACCAAATCATTCACCTCAAGGGTGTGAAACTTGATATGTCGATCGTGCCAGGCCTTCTCGCACTGCTTTTGTAGTTGCTGGTGGAATCCAGCCAAAAACCATTCTTCTTTGAGCTCCTCCAATTGCGTGAGCCTCTCCTCCAGGGCTCCGCAATCTATCATACCTGTGAGCACCGTTATACACAGATTAGGCACGATGTATTCCATATGCATTATAGCTTCCAATCCATAGACTAGTTGGAAAGGTGTCTATCCCATTAGTTTCTTGCATATCTTCCTATAAGCCCATAATATTGCGGGTACGCACAGGTCCCAATCACTTTGTTGCGCATTGTATACCTTGTTCAGTGCATTGCACACCTTATTAAATGCTTTCATGTGGATAACCTTCTACGTGATTTTCTGTCCTACATAATGTCTTTCCAACATTAAGAGCCATTTTCACACTCGTCCCCCCAACACATAATTATTGACCATACCTTTTAGTGTGATGCTCATGTGCATCTGCGCCAGTTGTTTTCCATATGCCTGCATCCACCTGGCCAAACTCGTGCGTGTTTTCCCCATCCATTGTACTTGTTTTTCAATCGTACCCTAGGCTTCCCAAATCGTGTGTGCATCATCCTTTTACATTCGTGCTAGTCATCAATTCTCCCCTTGTGCATACCCCACCACCTTGCGAGCATAGCACGTAGTACCCAATCCAAGGCTTAGAAGCATTGTGTTTCTGGCACCTCCCTTTCAAACTTATTCAAGAAGGTATCTACTTCACTTAGGCCATCATAAGTAGGCAGGTCTCTTACTTCTGTCGATACACAGTGCAACGACCTTATCATCATATTACAATTAAGCATAGTTACCTCATGTAACTAATTTTTCCATCGCTCTGTTTCCTCATTCGAATCCGAAGTACAGGAGCTTTTGCGCTCCCATGCAATCTTCCCATCCGCGGTGGGATTCACCTAGTCCTGGTTTCACGCTGTTATCTTATAGATGCAGTCCAAATCATCATCACTTTCATAGTCGTGAACCGACTCTGTGTAGCGTGATCCTTCAGCAGGGTCCAGGGGTATAACTATGTGTAGTGACTTCTTCTCAAAAATCATCTTGCAATTCTTTAGATTAATCACCCCATTTATGTCAGTGGCCCAATCAATTCTTAAGAGTGCATGGTAGGGATTGATGTCATCAAAAATCTTTATCACATCAATGTTTGCTAGCATGCTCGCTCCCTCAATATCCACAGTGATTCCTTGCAATCACCCCATGGGTATTATCTTCTGTTGGTTCTCCATTCACAGCTGAAGACGAGACCATTACAACATAGGTCTCCCCATTCACTCCCATGTCTGCTTCAGCAGAATGTTCACATCCGATCCTAAATCCATAATTACTTGTTCCATTTCATATTCTCCAATTTGCATGGTTAACTTCATTTCTCTTCCTGTCCTTGTCTTATGCTTGCAAATCTTTCTGACCACATGCAATTCTCCTTGCGTGGTCGCATCACATCTGTTGATGACTTCCTACAATTCTTTTATAGCTTTACTGTCGCTCAGTAACTTCATACATGTTTCCAAGAATGTTTTGAGCATGGATAGATCCATCTCCGACTCTGGTATATCTTTGCTTCTTGAAGTGGAGGCCTCAGCAAAGCTCTTCTTAGCTTCCATGAAATTTTCCCGAGCATGCTCCAAATCAAACTTTACTTCCTTCGCCGGAGCTTTGCAAACCCAAGTACTATCCTCTGGTTTCTTTCCTTTGTCATCTCCTGTCGTGATTCCACTTTGGAGCACAATGTTCACATTTGGATCTTCCTCATGTGGCTTAGAGCTCATCATCTGTAGGTTTTGAGTCGGGGGAGGTGGTAGTTCTCCTTTGTCACATATCCTAGCTATTAGCGTAGGACAATCTTTGGTCCCATGATCAAACAAGTTGCAATACAAACATGATGGATGCGTTGGGTTCGTACAATCAAGGGCATAGTGTCCTGACCATCCACAATTGTAGCATATCAACTGACCGCGACCTCTTCTAGGTCCTCCTCTACCTCTGCCTTGTCCGCGCCCCTAAAATCCTATTCATGCCACTCCTATATTCTGGTCTAGGGTTCGTAATTCGGCCTGAACTTTGTAGGTGGGAGTTCTATCCATCATCAACTCATAGCTTCTACAAGTGTTCTCATCATGTCCTACTGACCTACAAAAGTTATAGAACAATTGCTGCGAATTTTATGTATACTTCCGTAACAAATGGCAATTTTCCATAGCATGTTTTCCACCTATTTTCCAAATCGCACACCACAAAGCAGGCACCGTGTTAGGTCCTTCTTGCACTTCCGGCCTTAATGGCATCGGTCATCATCCCGCAAGGTAATTCACAAAAATCGGGCAGTGGTCCTTGTCATGACCTTGACCTTTTCACTTTATGCACCACATCTCTTCGCACTTCTGGTCGAGCTATCCTGTCCCATTTCAGACTTTGCATCTCAAGGCATAAATTTTTCAGCTGCGCATGGATTTACTGAACTCCCAAGTTAGGATCCTACATCGGGGCCTCATTCAGCCACATCATGATCTCTAAGGCCTCTGCCTGATTCGTTAATTTCTGCTACGATATCGCACTCCTCAAATGTGGTGTTAGCGATGCTACAAAACATTCGGGATGTTGCCCATTTGTCAGATTCATATTAGCTTCATGAATCATTCATTTTAGTCTGTGATCTAGCTCCCAAGGAGTCTTGCCTGGTAGCATCGTGATTTCTTTGAATCTAATGATTGATTGTGCTTCAAACTTTGGCCTGCTAAATTCTCTGTTTAGTGCTGCTTGGATATCCATGATTCCCACATTTGGATTATCATTGGAATGCTTAATATACTAGGTCAGTGTGTGGTCCTGCAAAGTGCTAACCAGTGTCACTTTATTTATATTGTCATCTATAACTCCTTGTGCTTCCCATACGACTCTTACAACGAACCAAAATTGGCCCGGATCCTCATTTCCCACTCCCTTGACATAGGCAACTTTATCGTGCTTGCCATATTGAATCGTGGTGGTGGTTGAGGTGGTATGTGTGAAGATGGAGGTGATGGTGGTGAAGCTGGTGGCAGTGTGGGTGGGGGTGGTATTTGTGGAATTCTTTTCCTTATCAAATGGATCACACTTTGTGGTGAGACCTTCACAAGTTCTTCCTTGTCCCCTCACAAAGATGAAATCAAGGTGTTGTTTTCTAGTCCTTATTTCCTACGTTCCTGTAAGTTTTTCCACTTCACGTAGCCCTAAACATCAATGTAACTGCATAAATGTTATAGGGAAAAGTGTCTACACAGAACTGCTTATCCCACTAAGGTGTGGTAGCTACCTTAGAAACAAACAAAGTAAAGCTACTTTTGTGTTTCCTTTATGAAATATAGATGAGAGAAGAACAAAGAAGACCAACCTCTGTCTTGCGCTAATCTCCTAGTTCGATTCCTCTCTCTCTTGATAGTCTTTCGCTACTTGCTCCCTTGTACGCCCAGCTCCACAGAGTATCTATAATATCACAGTAGCATAGCACTATACAAGAACATGGATCTATAATCATAAACAATCTAGGATCAGATGTAAATTGACCATACAAATGCATAAAACATAAATGACACAAGAGTATGGAGGAAAACTTGAATAGATTTTATTGATAAACAAGAAAGAGCCAAGGGAGTCACAACCAGTTGTTCTGACCCAGCATCATCCTCTCAGTAAGTAAGCCCTTCTTCACCTCATACAAAGCTTAGATCACCCAACACTTATGATATTGTCTCAAGAAACCAACAACAATTCCTTACAATATGCAAAATTCCAGCCCTTGGATCTCTGGGATGAGGGATCCATATATAGATATCTGTAAGGGGGATGAGTCAGCTTGTGATTTGATTAGTGTATTCCCTCTGATAGTTCTTGCTTCCACTTGGAGATTGATGATCTCTTACTCATCCTTGGTCGAATTTAGAGAGGCAAGTGTCACAGGAGAAGTTTCTGGAAGATTCCATGCCTCTCCACCTCATGGAATGACACTGCCATTTGTCATTTCTCGCCCATCGCACCCCATAGAAGCGAGTTTTGAAATGCAACGCACCCAAACAGTGTATTTAGGTGAGATGCAACACACTTTGCCTATGGAGCAACTGAAATGATCTTGTTTTGATCAGTTTTGAGCAGTTTTTCATGGAGAACTTTTGGGAGAAGCTGTAATCAGTTGACATTGTTCCTTTAGGGGTTAGAACAACACTTTTAGGGACTTAGGAGCCCTTAGTTTACGGACATTTCATGCTTGGGGTTGCAGTGCCCAAAAATATCTATAACAGTTGCCCCCTAAAGCATGAGGTCGTTAATCTTTTGATGTCGGGTGAAATGCTTTATTATGAGGATCCGAAGTTCTTTCAAGATGGGAGGAGACCTGTAATAAGATACAATACAATACATTATCTTCATAATATTTTCATGATCTAGTTGAGGTGGGCATTCCCATGCTCAGCTTTATAAATTCATTTTCATGTACATAGGACAGACAATCGTCTGAGTGTAGACTGATGATTCTGGTAGAGTCATCATCCCTTTGATTGGATGATTATCTGTGCAGCAATAATGTACATTTGATGTCTTTATTTCCTTGAATATATATCACAGCCTGGATGGATGAAACTAGATCCGGGGTCTTCAATCTCGTTCGATCTTCACTTGAAGTACAAGTCTATCCATGTGAGAGATGTTCTGGAGTCGAACATGGAAAGACATCGCTTGATTACCAGCCAATGATGGAAGCTATTAACAAGCACGAGAGGAATCACCAATAATGATAATGACCCTCAAGGTACTGCAGTACAATTCACGTGGTGTGAATAAAGGACTTGGTGTCGAACACCACGCAAAATCTTTTTGTTGAAGGTCATTGATGTAAACTTGTCGCCGAAAGTGAGAAACTTGCCATTGAGGCATGCAAGCTTCAAAGTACTGAACGGGGTGTTCCTAGATGGACTTCTTGGATAATGAGCTGATGTCGATAAGAAGCGATCTGTCACAGGAGGGCCTTAATAAATCCCACATCAATGACACGGAACGGAGCAAATGATTTTAGTGAAAACGATCTGATGACATAAGGTTCAGGGTGGCGGTCATGAAAGAATGGAGTGTAAATGTATTGTAGTGGGTGAGACACAGGTGAATTCTCTGAATGACTTCTCTTGAACATATCGGCGACACTGACGTGATGGATTGGTAGCATTAACCCCAAATGTGGATGGTGTGATGGGACCATGGTGATGTGACCGGTGAATGAAACAACCCAACCCGACTTGCATGCGGAGTGAAAGTGTCATGTTCAAGAGCTACTTGCTACCAACAAAGTTTCTTCAAGTTTTCTTCCCAATTTTCCCCAGTCATTGCTAACCAGTACCTCTTTATTTTTTTCAAGCTTGAGGAGGATAACATATTCTTGTTCTATAATTTTCCCTTCGGGAAAACCCATTGCTATGTTTTAACGAGCCTAATGATAGTGAAACTCGTTCTTATCTGCTATGGACAAGTTTGTCGCTATTAAGTTTTAACGAGTTTAACAACAAAGATAACTCAGTCCTTTTCAATTTTAGAGAGTCTGAAAAGGGACGTAAAGAAAATTCCAAAATTCCTTTTTCGTCATCTGATCCCTTAAGTCCAAAAAATTATAAAACAATACAGAAGGGATGAATTTTTGATACTTTTAACGAGCCGAACAAAACAAGCACTGGATATTTTTGTGTAATAATCCCTTGGGTCCAAAAAGATTAAAATCTAAAGGAGGGATAGCACTTCCAGCCCCTTTAACGAGCTGGAGGGGCCAATGGCTCGACAATCTTTTCATATTTTATGAGTCAGTTGAAAAGAGCTTAAAGGAGACTCGTCTTTTGAGGAACGAGTGGTAAAATTGGGTAGCAGCTGATTCCAGGTAAGGTTTGGAATTTTCCAATCACGACAGTGTTACAAGGATGGCTAGTGAGATCACTCTTCGCAGCTGTTCCTCAAAAGGGGTAAACAATCAAATGGAGGTGAATGATCGGCCAATACAGAGTGGAGGCGATGATGAGAACACGACGAAGGCTTTAAAGGCTGAAGTACTACATTCAAGATGGTTATTTACCGGGAATTGGTTCATTTTTTTTTATTGAGCTTAAACACTAGGGGAAACATTTGCTCATGACTTATGTTTATTTTTTAACGAGCTTGAACTATGTGCTAAAACGGCTTGATTAATCTAGTCGTATAATAAGAATGTCCCATTTTAAAACGGCAATTTTTAGAGTTTTGCCCCACATCCTTTCTTTGTGCAAGTTAGGAAACGACCAATCCTACGAGTTTAAAGGGTTAGAGGACCTAGAAATTAAAAAAAAAAAAATAGTCGCTCTTCACTTGCACACCAAAAGGTTTGCATGCCACCAGGTATAAAATAAAGCTTCAAGGTCACCTTTCATTCTACCAAAAAAACATCTATTTTATCAGGAAAGGTCTACCTCTTTCAGGTTACCAAAGATTGTTCTATTCACACCGCAAACAAAACACTTCTTCGGCGATGTCTACAAAAATAGACAAAGGTGAGACAATCCACTCACATAACTTTGATGAGGGAATCTTATTCCAGTCTAACCCCCTCTTCCAATCACGGACAGGAGTACAGTATAGTCATATATCTCTCGTGGAAACCTACCCTATACCTGAAGTTTTCCTGTCGAAGCAGACCAGGGTGCATGCCCCCTGGGTTTCAGTCATGTCCCCCGAATCACTCGCGCTCATCAGGTGGACGGACTGGGGATTGATGAGACATTCCTTGTGTGAAAATACCATTTAGGGATGGTATATGACTATTTGCTATGCGTGATCTGGGAAATGAAAGCTGGTCTATGAGCTTGACCACTCTTCCTTCCTGCGGAAAACACATTACTCTAAAGAGTGATGAGACAATTGCTCCCATGCAATAAATATAGTCTTGTCCAAGGAGTATATTATAATCCATGGGTCCTTGAACTACCATTACATTCATGTGAACGGTTTTCCCTCTCAATGTTATGGGCACATTGGGAAGGATCCCTAACGGTCGACTGGTTCCTTTGTCAAAGCCTGTTAGATTTCTCATCTCAAGAAAAAGCGATGGCGAACCAAGTGCTTTCCAAGCAGTCGAGGAAAGGATACTCACAGAAGCCCCTTCATCTATGATGGTACCAGCCATAACCATTCTATATACTTGAGCAATAATTTGGAATGGTACACTAGCTGGTAAATGGGGTCTGCGTAATTGATTCCAGTCGAAGGAGACAACTAGGTTGCTTGGAGGTGGGACCGAATAGACGGTCAGGTATGACTGTGAAGAACTTCCTTCCTGCGGTAAAGGAATGGGTAAATTGCCCCCATGTTCATCGAAGTTTGTGCTTATGAAAAGAATTTGGACGGTGTCATCCTTATTCTCTTTTGTGAATGTATCATCTGAAGATGGAACCTCTGAAGGCAAGACCGGGTCAACTGCCACCTTGACCTTTTGACTTTCATCTGGTATGGGTTTAGATGGTTTGTCTTCAATGATAGATGCTTCGGCCGACCACCTGGGTGGGTCAGCCGACTTTTCAACTAGTGATGGGCTCGGCAAGAGTTTTTTATATCCCGGAGGAAGTCGTAACGGTGAAACAGGATGATTGTCCAAAACTCTTTTAGCCTCGTCTAAGAAGGGACAACGATGGACGGCATGGTCGCCTTCACACAGTTTACAAGGAAATCTATATTTTCCTTTTTGTCCTGGGGCTTCACTTTGATTAGTCGATGGTGTGCTTTCAACATGATCATCAGAGGTTGACGACACCGGGTTGTGCGAATGAGGAGACCAGTCCCTTAAGATCCGAGGGATGCAAGGACAATCTCTATGATAGTGGTCTCCTTTGCAAATGACACATGGCGATTTAGGCCTGGTTGGTGCAGTGTGTGGATTTTCACTAGACGATGCTTGGTTGCCCCCTTTCACTTTTGTCTCCTTCTTCTTCTTCTCTTTCTTCTTATTTTCCTTCTTCTTCTCAGATACTTGATTTTTGGCTTTACCAACCCCATCAAGCAAAGAATAAGGAGGAGAGGAAGAATTGGAGGAAGTAGAAGGTTGGTGGGTAACTCTGGATTTGTCTAGTTGCTGACTCGATTGCTCAGGAATTGCGGTGTTCTGAACGACAGAGGTTGAGAAGAGCCATACGGGCAAGCCGATTGTCAATCTTGGAAGCGACAATGTGGCCATATGGGGTGCACTAACATCTCCCCAAGAGGAGAAGGGACTAGGATTTCCTCCAAGGGGAATTCCTTGGTTGGTGGGTTCCATTTTCTCAACCTAAGATCATAGTGGGAAAGGGTGATGATTATTCCGTTTAAAATAAATTTTAGTCGCTTTGACACAACTTGTTTTTCAAATTTTAAGAGTCGAGAAAAAACAAAAGATGACTCTAGTTGCCTTCGATTTTTAATGAGCCTGAAGTGACAAGTGCTCAGATGGACCTTTTCTGTTAAGGAGTCTGAAAAGGAACGAAAGGGACTGCTATGGAAATCTAGGTAGAGGGATTACCAAACCAATCGCAAAACTGTAGAATACTTTTTATGGTACGACAATCAATCTTCCCAAATGCTGTGTTCAGCGCATTGCGATCGATAGGGCGGCAGACACAGCTTCCTATGGATAAAGGATTAAGCCTATTATGGTCTCCCAAAATATACTCAACGGTACGTGGGAGCACAAGTCCGTACTGGCACTTATCGTCTCAAAGTGGAGGAATCACCCAACCATCAGTGAGAACAACAGTTACCAGGCTTTACGACGCCAGAATACGTCTCTAGCCTAGACTTCTAGATGTTGTGCGTTAGGTTCCAAAGCGTTGTTAGATTCATTGAATTGATTTTATAGTTGATCTTGCTTAAGAAATTGCCTTTTAGGTTCACCGCGAGATGTAGATGTATAATTCCTAAAATGCAATCTAATATGATAAACAGTCTTTTATCTTCTTTGTGCAATAAAAATCCTAGCTACTAAGGAAAGAGAGACAGTATTCTTTCACAAAGAGCAAAGAGCACACACTAAATGCACTGTCCTAAATCAAACCAATCAAACGGTCTAAATGCAAATGCACATGCATGTATTTTTTTTCGGCTTTCTTAGTTGATGAATGGTAAAAAAGAAAGCTAATGTACAAATCTGAATTACTTTTTAAGCGACAATTACTAACAAGTTTCTTTTCGAAATCAGAAATGGAGACAATCACAACACTTTATGATTCAGAAATGAATACTTTCTTTCGACACTAGAAAAACTACAAATTCAAACCAAATACAATAGTAACAAGATAATCGACTATCAATAGCAACCAAACTCTTTCCTATGACTGAAAACGACACTTGTGACACTTCCAAATCAAAGGACGACAGTACGATTACGTTACTTTTTGCAAAGGAGAACTGAAAATGACTCAACAAATACACAAAAACATTTACAGTTCTTTTGTACAATGGAGACGGAATAACAGCAAGGAAAAGGGGTTTCAAATAGAGATATACTGATTACAGGTAGCAAAATTCATGAATAGAACTGAAAAGAATGAATCGCAGAAACCAAAACTGAACAATGTTAAGTCTGATCAGCGCACCTGTAACACAGGGAATTTGAAATGCAGCGCACCTACTACACTCAGGAAGTGTGCTGAATTTCAGATTAACAGAACAATACCTACGCTGGGCCAGAGACAAGACTTTCCTTGGGTTCCGGGTCACAGTTTACAGTTCAGTTCATGGGTTTTGGCCGAGTAAATGGTAATCGGTAATGCAACAATCAGGAGTAGATCTAAGGAGGTTCTAAGAGCTGCCACGAAGGCAATTAGAGAGTTTGTGAATCAGTTGTTTAAGTCATAAAAAAATCCTAGAGATTGACTGAAGCGACATTTATCTACTTTGCATTTGCATAGCAAATGCAGTTTGAAAGCTACCTTGCTCAACTTCAGGCTCCATCTGTAAGTTTATAAAATAAACAACAAGGAAGATAAACAAACAAACTAATTCGTCCCCAGCGGAGTCGCCATTTTGTTACAGGGAAAAGTGTCTACACAGAACTGCTTATCCCACTAAGGTGTGGTAGCTACCTTAGAAACAAACAAAGTAAAGCTACTTTCTTTTTTCCTTTATGAAATATAGGTGAGAGAAGAACAAAGAAGACCAACCTCTGTCTTGCGCTAATCTCCTAGTTCGATTCCTCTCTCTCTTGATAGTCTTTCGCTACTTGCTCCCTTGTACGCCCAGCTTCACAGAGTACCTGTAAGATCACAATAGCATAGCACTATACAAGAACATGGATCTATAATCATAAACACTCTAGGATCAGATGTAAATTGACCATACAAATGCATAAACCATAAATGACACAAGAGTATGGAGGAAAACTTGAATAGCTTTTATTGATAAACAAGAAAGAGCCAAGGGAGTTACAACTAGTTGTTCTGACCCAGCATCATCCTCTCAGCAAGTAAGCCCTTCTTCACCTCATACAAAGCTTAGATAACCCAACACTTATGATGTTGTCTCAAGAAACCAACATCAATTCCTTACAATATGCAAAATTCCAGCCCTTGGATCTCTGGGATGAGGGATCCATATATAGATATCTGTAAGGGGGATGAGTCAGCTTGTGATTTGATTAGTGTCTTCCCTCTGATAGTTCTTGCTTCCACTTGGATATTGATGATCTCTTACTCATCCTTGGTCGAATTCAAAGAGGCAAGTGTCACAGGAGAAGTTTCTGGAAGATTCCATGCCTCTCCACCTCGCGGAATGACACTGCCATTTGTTATTTCTCGCCCATCGCACCCCATAGAAGGGTTTTTTAAAATGCAACGCACCCACACAGTGTATTTAGGTGAGATGCAACGCACTTTGCCTATGGAGCAGCTGAAATGATCCTGTTTTGACTAGTTTTGAGCAGTTTTTCATGGAGAACTTCTGGGAGAAGCTGTAATCAGTTGACCTTGTTCCTTTAGGGGTTAGAACAACACTTTTAGGGACTTAGGAGCCCTTGGTTTATGGACATTTCATGCTTGGGGTTGCAGTGCCCAAAAATGTCTATAACAATAACCCTCTTTTCACACAATAGAATTTAAATTCAAGTATTCAGAGACTTTATGTACTTACCTCACAGTCCTTTGAGAAAGCATCATTCTGCCTCACTATAGTTGACTTAGGTGTCCACCATGAACTCAGTAATGAATCCTCCTATATCCAATCGAGATAATGACCAATGGTGCACGCGATCTTATCCTCCGATGCTTCCAACCTACGCACTAACTTTGGAGTCCACACAATAGGATTGTCAAGTTTCCACCTTCCTTGGCTATCTGCTAGCTTCGCGATCCACTCATACAGCTCACTAGGGAAAGACATGAAGAAGATTTTGTGGATCTTTGTGTACAAGTAGTAGTCTAACCACTCTTCTTTTTTCAGTCGCGGGTTCCTATTCTCCTGCACCGTGAACTCATGAATTCTTCTATCCAACCAACCTTCAATTTCCTTCTTAGTTGGATTCCAATGATATGACATCAAACATCTCTATGCAGCTTCCTGTCCCAAAAACAAAACCATTTTTCGGCTTGATGGGGCCTGACCCAGGTTCAGAGTTATTTAGCAAAACAAATCCCTACAATACTGGCCCTTTCGGCATTAGACTACAGAGCGCAGGCTGAAGTCTCACCCGAAGTAGTATGGGGGGATGCTAGAACCAAGTTTCTGCACCCTGGAGATGTGTGAGGGGTCGATTTAGTCCAAATATGCCTACCTTTGCACAGGTCACCTCATGCACTGTTATAACTTGTGATACCTTCACGATATACTATAATTATCCTTTGTGGAGCCCTAACCAGGGGTTGAGGTGATTTCGCGCTGCTATGGTAACGGTTTGTGCTATTTCCCTAAGTTACACTGTGTATCTTACTTATCCTCTTATAGATGTTACTCAACTTCGCATAAAAATATACTTTAACTCACATTTACTTAATTTACACAGTTATATATGTTCGTACACCATATAGATAACATAAATGCAATTTATACCCAATATATTCAATACAAAGAACAAGAAATAAATACACAAAATTGATGTAAATTTTTTTGTTATGAATGCTTCAACAGTTACAGACTTGACTCTCCTTGTGCACTCAATTGCAGGCATCCTCGAACTCAGATGCAGAGCCTTCTCCTACTCTACAACACAAAGACTCGACTTTACCCTTCGATCTTTCATTATGCTTCTATTCCATGATCATTGAATTCCATTATTGATTTACACTTAGAGCCTCACTCTATTTATATAATCCCATGGTTCACAGACCATAGGTAGATCTCTATCACTGACATTACATTACAAAATTAAGGGTAGACAACCCTATGACTCATTTACAAGCTACGCGCTCCGTGCCCACAAAATGCAGAGTCTTTACATTAGAGTTATAACTTCTGACAAAAATCTAGTCTCCAAAACTTCCCTTGGGGGATCCTGCTCACAACAGACACCCTGAAGGACAAGTTGACCACTGCACCTATTCTCTGAGGCTGAAATTGGGCCCTTCTTTTTCATATACATGTTGATGCCTCACACAAAGCCATAGGAGCAACTCTAGTCTAGATAGATGACAAATTGCCTTATGCCATTTACCTTATCAGTAAGAGTCTATCAAAGGTCGAACTAAACTACAGAGTGATTGAAAAGGAGCTCCTAGCTGTTGTGCATTCATTGAACAAATCTAGGCATTACATTACAGGTTATCAAACATTTTTACATACTGACCATGCTGCAATTAAATATTTAACACTTGATGTGAATGCCTGGATTATTATATGGTTACTTTTATTACAACAGTTTGATCTAACTATTTTTGATAAGCCTAGCAAGGAAAATGCCGTTGTAGATCTTTTGTCCAGATTAACTTTGCCTGCAGGGGAGGAAGGAATGGTTGATGGTCAGTTACTAGATGAACACTTATTCACCATTTTAGTTCTCTCTCCATGGTTTGCTAACATAGCAAACTATTTGGTGTCTGCATAGTTCCCACCTAGTTTTTCCTCCAATGATAAAAGAAATATTGTGAGGAAGGGCACCCCATTCACTTTGATTGGGGGAAACCTCTTCAAACTAGGCCCAGATAAAATTCTGAGAAGATGTGTCAGGGAGGAGGAAGTCTTTGACATCCTTTTGACTTGTCATGATGGGCCTTGTGGAGGTCAATTTGCAGCTAAGAGGACAACATTCAAGGTGTTACAAGCTCATTATTATTGGTAAACTCTTCATCGGGATGTGAGAATATATACTAGTCAGTGTGATTAATTCCAAAGGATATGAAAGCCTACTCAAAGGGATGAATTGCCTCTACAACCTCAAGTGACTTTCGAGCCATTCGATAAGTGGGGCATGGATTTCATTGGACCTATTGACCCTCCTTCTAAGAAAAAGCCATACATCACTGTGTGCACTGACTATTTGACGAAGTGGGATGAAACCAAGGAAATCAAGGCATCAATAGAGGAGAAGGTGGTTGAGTTCTTAAGGGAAAATGTATTTTACAAGTTTGGGTACCTTAGAGAATTTTTCACTGCTCAAGGCAACCAGTGCACATCCAACATGATTGAAGACTTGTTAATTTGGCACAAGATCAACAATAGAACCTCCACTCCCTATCACCCAAAAGCTAATGGGAAAGTGGAGGTGACCAATAGAGCGTTGGAGGGCATTCTGACCAAATTGGTTAGCAACAGTAGAAAATATTAGGTAGATAGATTAGTTGAGGCCACCTGGGCCTACAATACCACCTCGAAGACCACCAATGGATTCACACCCTATGAGTTGGTCTATTGGAAGAAGGCCCTGTTGTGCATTGAATTTGCATACAATACATTAAGGATGGTAGCCCAACTAGATCTAGATCTCAGTAGTGCACAAAAAGATAGATTGCTCCAGCTAAAGGGGCTGGATGAGTTTAGAATGAAGGTCCTCCTACACACAGAGGTGACTCAAATTCAGAGGAAGATTTGGCATGAAAAGAACATCAAGGACAAGTAATTTCAAGAAGGTGATTTGGATTTGTTATATGATTCCAGATATAAAGACTTTAAGGGCAAGCTAAGGACTAAATGGTTAGGGCCTTATGTCGTAGAGAAATGTCATGATAATGGTATAGTGCAGATTAGAACCATAGATGTAGAGGCCATTCCTTTACTTGTTAATGGGCATAGATTGAAGGTTCACAAGAGGCCATTGTCAAAGCAAGAGTGCATTGATGGTATCAAAAAAATAGTGATGGTGGTGGAGCCAGTCTTAGCTCCTACCTCATCAAGTCATTGAGTAAAAAGAAAAAAGGGAAAAATGAAAACAGGAAAAAATAAAAAAGAATAAAGAGAAAAATATGGAGACTTAGGTGAAGAACTCCATGAGGCACCTGAGTCCCACTGTTGGGTTGAAAACCTCTTGAGGTGACCCAATTGCGTCAAAAAAAAAGAGAGAAATAAAAATATCTTTGGGTGAAAACCTCTCTTCATGTGCCCACGACAAGCAGCTAGGATGAAAACCTCTTGGAGGCAGACTTGTTGCTTTCAATAAAAAAATAAATATAAATAAATAAAAAAAGAGAAAAGGAAAATTATGAAAATATTGTTTGTAGGTCAACAGGAGGATGATCAAAGAAACAAAACAGAATAAAAAGGGACCTATCCAGTTCATGTTTTTATTTCTCCATTCATTATCCTTCATCATTCCATCATTCCCTCCATTTTTCCACTCATTTACCTTAGTTTGTAAGGGTTCTATGTTTTCTACAGGATTCCCTGTAAATCTACACAATTCCCTAAAAACCTATAGGAAGATCCTGTAGGAATTACAATGGCTTGGGAATCGTACAAGAAGTAACCCTAGAGCAAGGGGATGACCTGCCCATGTCAAAAAAATAAATTCCTACTTCACCGTCTCATCACCATACCTCTCTCCACCATTATCACCCCTACATTCATAAAAAAAGTTAGTTTGAAAAAAAAATCAATTTTAAAAGAAAAAACACAGAGAAAAGAGGATGATGATAGAGAGCAAGGGGACAACACCTGAAGGATATTTTCCTCATTCAGAATTCCCTAGACCCCTTCTCTACCCATGACAACCATCCTCAGGCTCCAACAGTAGAAAATGATTAATAATTTTTAGGGAGAAGCAACTACAGGACATCCTGTAGGAAATCCTATAGCAGCCTATCCCACAAAAAAAAATGACAGGTTGCAGTCAACTGCAACCATGGAAGATCTGGAGGTAGAAGAAGCTCCTCTAGAGCCTAGCAGTAACATCAAGATCGTCATCATCAACACCAAGTACCTGCACATCAAAGAACATCATCAAAGGGCAATAAAAAAGGAGAAAAGCACATGCAACCATCACATAGCAAAGACTTCATTCTTCAACAAACATCATCAAGTTGTCATTACCATAGGTAAGTATCTCGCTTCCACTCTCTCATTAGCATAATGTGATCAAAAGATGTAAAAGTTGTGAAAGATATGGTTTATAAGCGAAAGGTGGCTAGATAACATGGCCACCTTCATTTATTCAATGAGGATAAAGCAATTAGTCCTTACACATGTGGCAACAATCAAGTCAAGGAAAATAAGGATGAGGTCAAAAGTAGTTAAGCTACAGATGCCTGAAGTGGGAATTGATTACAAGGTGAGGAGAATGATGATGTGGTAGTGGGACCAACAGTCCAAAAATAGATATTCGTACCTCGGCTGCCAGCACACCACCTCACTCAAATCACCCATATGAGGAAATAAACGTTGATCCCCATGCATAGAAGCATTCACATTCTTGAGGCTCCACATTAGAAAAGTCACTCTCGTCCCTCAAGCAGTCTACAGGAAAGGAAAATTTCATTTTTTCCTGCGCAGGACCACCTACAAGAAATCTCATAGTATCCCACAGGAGACCCTACATGATACATTCCAACACCTACGGGATTGGCAGTGAGTAGTTTTAGGGGGAGAAAAACAGGGGTTGGCTTCATCAAACAATGATAAGGAGGTAGGCTCTACATTTCCCCATATTTTTCCATGTGAAAGGAACATAAGAAAATCTTGTAGTTTGTTGAAAGTAATTGCAGCATAAGGGAGTTGCATACATAACATTTTCATTTAAATTTCCTCATTCATTAAATTTGGTAGAAAACCTATACAACCTTCCATCCATCAGAAGAAATGACATGGGGATTTAATAAAAGGGAGCCCATCAACATAGTGAGGATTCATCATCACCCTCCTGTGCTAGAGATATTCACAAGGCACAATTGGATGGGTTTCTTTGAGAAATTGAGGGGGTGTGATGATGAAGTAGCCAAATATTTTTCTCTCTCCCTCATTCCACATACTAGGACCCATGCCACTATTGTGGTGAGAGGCCTCTCCATAGAGCTCACCCTTGAAATCATAGGCAGAATTACCACACTTCCCTTAGGAGTGCCTTGGAGAAAGGAGGATAAGGAAACTAGCCAAACATCAAAGAAGAAATTATTTTTAGAAAGAGAGGAGGCCATGGAAGAAAAAAATGGAGTGAGAAGAGAAAACCTACCCTATCCTTGGAATGAAATTAGCTACCACCTTATAAAGTATATCTCATGTGAAGTTAGGTACAGTGTGGTATATGGATACCACTTTAGGGTTCTTCAAGAATTGAGGTTTGGAGCAGACACACCTCCTCAAAACAGACTCAACATCCCATACTTGCTTATTCAATTAGTGATAGATATGAACATGAAGGTGTAGGAAGGAAACCATCAACAACTAGCCCATCATGGGTTAATTAGACTTATCATAGAAGATTCCCTCCAAAATCTTAGAATCCCTATCACATGGGCAACTTTCAAAGACATGCAAACAAAGGGAGATATAAAAGCCCTTGAATATGACAAGAGCCCCACTGCCAGTGAAAGGGATGAAGAAGAAACTGAGGAGGATGAAGAAGAAACTGAAAAAAAGGAAGAAGAAACAGAGAGGGATAAAGAGGAAATAGATGAGGAAGAAGAGGAAGAAAAAGAGAAGGAAGGTGGTGAAGAGACAGAAGAAGATTCAAAGGAGGAAACTGATGAAAAAAGTGAGGAGCTAGAGGGAGAAGAAGAGGAGAAAGACAAAGATGAGAGGGGGAATGGAAAAGAGGAGGCAGAAGATGAGGAGGAATTAGCTAGGGTATGTCCATAATCCATTGAGAAAGTGGCAGCAACTGCCCTCACTGCCCTTAGTACCCCTATTAAACAAAAAGGGAAAAGGTAGAGACAAACTCCATTGTACTTTAGGATAAGAAAAGGTAGAAGAATAAGGCAAGGAAAACCTCAAACTCCCACCAAGGTTCCTATTGTTGTTGAAGACTCACCCAAACAGTAGGAGAAGATGGCTCCTCTTATGAAAACTCAAGGAGAAGGATCATCAGGGCAAGCCTCCCCCAAGTCTCCTATCACTTATGTTTGAAGGCTTATCACTAGATCTGACTCATCCAAAGGAAAAGGCATCATACAAGATACACAGAAGGACCTACAGGAAGCAGAGGAAATCCTACAGGAAACTCTACTAAACCTATAGGAAACACAAAATTCAGATAAAGAAGGGAGTATGCAGAAATAAATAAAGAAGGAGAATCCAGAGCTAAGGGAACCTAGTCCTCAACCTAACCTTGACTCCTACTATAGGTTTATTAAAGGGGGTAGGGTCATTCCACAAAAAAATTCCATCCCATTATTCTTTGAGCTTGAGAAAGAAAGGGAAAGAACACATAGATGGATGCAGATTTCCAAATCCAAAGGGGTGGAGGACATAGGCCACATGGAGGAAAATGTTAAAGAGATGGGCAGAGAACTGCGTAGCCTGAGGGACAAAGAAGCAATAATGAAAGCTTAGTTGGAGGTAGAAAATGCATGGTTAAAAGGACAACTACAAGAAAGAGAGAATCAATTGGCATCCATGGCCAGTCTATCCTTAGAGGCAATCTAGTGCAGGATTCCAGCTAAGTCTTATGCATTATACCTTAAGGAACAGTGGCTGCAGTTCCAAATCAAGACTCTAGCACAGAGAGGCACTATGCCATTCTAGGATTATAGATAGTTCATTGATCTTTGTGATCAAAGCATGTTGGAGGATAGGGCTAAGATGTCTAAGTTCTACCTACATAACTTAGCCTTAATAGATTTGAATGTGTGGGACGCTAATTCAAAACTAGGGGACTTATAGTTGATGGCTTTGGCATCATGGATGAACCATGAGGAAGAAAGGGCTACTGAAATGAAGAAAATAATGGCAAGGGAAGAAACAAAGCCTCTCATAATAAGAGCTGAGAAGTCTAATCCAATGGATGTCATCAACACACATAACTTGATTGCAAATGACCCTCAACTTGCACCCAGATACCTTACTGCCCAAGAGAAAGAAATTACACACTTTGAGGATATGTTCAGGCTGTTAAGGGATGAAAACATGCAATATTTCCAAGGGAGATGGAATACTTTGCCCTATAGTTTGACAATCATAGAGTACCATTCTCCTCAAAGAATGAGAGAAGCACTGAACAAGAAACCATGTAAAAGCAAGCTCTCCAAAGACTCAAAGTCAATTTGATTAGCTTGAGACTCAGTCCACTCTTGCTCTTAGGGATGTTAGAAGGAAGGAAGGAAGAGGAAGAAATAAAGCAGTGGGAGGAAATATAAAGGAAGGTAGGATTCTATGCACAGGAAGAGGAAATTATAGAAGAAGCATGGGATGTCATGGAGGCCACTAGAGCAATGAAAGACATGGATATTGATTGAGTTGATCACATGATGAGAAAAACTTTTAGTAGGGGGGTGATGACGAGCCTCATCATTGGGTAACTATATGGACCTTAATCCACCTCCTAACTTAGAAAAATCAACTCTTATCACAATTTATTACATATTTTGATTATATTTTGTTTAATGAGATGAGTCAAAGTGAGATATTATGCCTAGTGGACTAATGTGCATTGATTGCAGGTTTGTAAGAGAAAATCATGGAATTTTGGCTAATTAAGGGCTGAAACTAGAATGAGAGAAGGAGGAGAGATTGTAGGAGATATATCCTTCTCATTTACTCCTCCCTTATTCGAATATTCCTCCATTAAACACACTAGAGCGGAGTACAAGCAACCAAGTCATGGAGATCAAAAGGCAACTGAGCAAGTGACAATTAAAGAGCTAGTTTATCACGAGTTTGGGAGCCAAGCCTCCCTAGATTTGAGGAAGTCATTGGGGACTTTATTTTTATAAATAAAGAGTCCTAGAGCCTCATTAGGATTCGAATTTTTGTTGTAGAAACACTAGTCAATTTCAAGTTTAAGACTTGTGGAAGACATTGTTATGTAATTTTCTGTTTTGATAATGAGAATGAGAAATTCCTTGATCCTGCATCGAGTTAACTCAGAGGGTTGAAGCACTTGGGTTAGGGCCCAACCCTAGAAGAAAATTCTCCTCTTCTTGTATTTGTATGCTTAGATTGAATTCATAGATTAATGGTTGAATTGCCTTTAGAATTATTTCGTTGCAAGTAGTGTAGATTTGATTAGTGTTCTTATTAGTTTTCTTCCATTTGTGCTTTACTTCAACAGTAGTTTAGAAGAGATAAAGGAACATCAAAAAGCTATCAATAGGTGGTTTTGGCCTCACTCCTTCCTTCAGGGATCATTGTTTCAGGAAGAACTCCTATGCAACCCCAAAAAGACAATTTCTAGTTTCTCATGGAATTTAGGCTTTTCTATTCCTTGGCCAACATTTGATTAGTTTGCAAGAGTAGGATTTAGTTATCATTATTTCTACCTCCATTCTTACATTAGATCTCATCAATGTTCCATCTTATTTTGTAAGTTCTCCTCATGCATAAAATAGGCAGCTAGCTCATGAAATTATGTTTTCCTTAGATAAGTGAAATTTTTCTTGTTTACATGATTTTTGGGTAAATGCCAATGTTTGATGCTGTGCAAGTGTTTCGGAAGTACAAATATTCGTATTGAGAATAAAATATATTGAACTTTTCCGAACTATTAGGTTCGTGATAAGATAGACCACGAAGCTTAAAAACATTTGAGAGTGGTGCAAATGGGGTCTCATTATGTCAAGGGCAGTAGAATTATGAAGGTCATGGAAATCCATAATGAGGGTGGGTCAAAACATGTAAAAGCATTGCACCAATAGAAGTGAGATGTGTCACGCCCATCCATCCATTTGTGTGTAACACTCAAATAACATAAAAAATTGAGGTTAGTAATTTAAAAAAGAAAAATAAAAAAGTTGACTACTACAATGTCAAAAAATATAATAATAAAATAGTGTGGCATAGATCCATCTTAACATAGGATTTTTTAAGCACTGAGTTTTATCCAAATATAACTGATTAAATTTTCAAATTTCAACCTTATGTTACTGATGATATCATATATTATCTGAGCTTACACTAAAATTGTAACATGGAAAAACAAATGCACAAACCATGTCAAGGAATTAACTGGATGGGCATAATAAGTTGTATGAGGCATTGCCATTTCAAGAGTAGAAAGTCGGCAACCAGTTCTTGGTACTATCTACAATTATCTAAATTTCTGATTTGTTTTTATATGCAAGTAATTATGGGGCTGGATAAAGATGCAAGGAAATTCACTGCCTCATTTTTTCTTAGAAGGCACAAGCAATTTGAATGTTATAGTAATGGTAAGAGTTGTGATTCTATCCGCTAGATTTTGTCCAGAATGGTTAATGAGAAATTGGGTATATACTATAATAAAACATGGTTAATAAATGCATGCCTTATTAAAAACTATGATGCTATATATGTTTGCAATAACTCTCTTGTTTCTTTTTCTTGGTCGTTATGTGTGATTTGTTCAGTCTTCTCAACTAAAGAAGTGCTTTCTTTTCCTCCCCTTTTGCAAAGGACCAATCTCTAGTTCATGGTCTAGGGTTTATCTATTTGAGTTTACCTGTTTATTATGTGATATTTTGTTATTTTCCTTTCAGGAGATGCCTATTAGAGGCATTGTTACATCAGGAATGGAAAGTCTACTAGCTAGTTTTTGGTGCTACCTATACTTATCAGATTTTTTGATTTACTTTTCTATGTAGTTAGTTATAGGGGTTAAGTTAAGACTTAAGGAAATTCATTTCATCATAATTTACAGTAATGGTAAGAGTTTTGATTCTTCCTGTTGGATTTTGTCCATATTGGTCATCCAAGAATTGCTAATATATAACAATTATGACATGGTTAATAACTACATAGCTTATTCAAAATTATGTTATTCTATATGTTGGTAATAAATCTCATCTTTCCTTTCATTGGCCTTTTGATTCGTTCATTCTTCTCTGCTACAGGAGTGTTGGTTCTTCTTGTTTAGCAAATGATTGGTCTCTGCATCATTGTCTAGGGTTTTTGAGTTCACTACTTTGTTTTGTGACATTTGGTTGTCTTTCCGTTTGGGAGATGCCTTAAGAATTCATGCATTGACATTGTTCTTTATGTACTTTTGAGTCCAATTGATTTAAGTTGGTCATTTGTGGACATTAAAATAATTTCTTTATTTCTTTCTACTTATCTTCTAGTATCAGTGAACAACTATTAATCTCTTATAAAATCATCATGATTTTTTCCCCTAATTATCTATGGGTCATGGACAGGTATTTGATCTCTCAGAAGTTAAACCCTCAGATTTTCTTCATCATGGTCTAGGTTGTTTGGAAAAACTGGCTAGCTTTGGAGATCATTGTGCTAAAGAAACCCGTGACAGAATACACATTATGGTAAGTAGTTTGTCGTAGACAGACATCTATTTCAATCATTCCAAATAAGCTATGCAAATTTTCAGTTGATCAAGTTTTTAGTTGAAAATTCAAATTTTCCAGGTCAAGGAGAAATTCTAATCGATGAATGTTTTCTAATAATATTGGTTAGGTAGCAGGAGATGATGGGATAGTGGGATGGATATTGGGAAGCATTGTTGAACTTCATTTAGAAAGTCATAAGTGAATCCCACCAGTTGGAATCATTCCTCTTGGCACAGGCAATGATCTAGCTCGAAGTTTTGGTTGGGTAGGTAGCTTTCTTTGGCTTATATTCCTTTGTTATATATGTTCTTCATCTTGTGTTTTTTTCATTTTGAACTGGATAGCCAGACACGTGGAAGTTATAGTCAGCCTCAAATTTTATTGGCTCCATGAGTGAAAAAATGTGTTTATAGACCATGTTCATTAGGTGACCATTTCATAATTTATTTTAGGCAAGAAACTTTCTAAACAAGATGAGCTAATTTAAGTGGTTAAAAGATGAGGGACCTAATGAATATATTTCCAACCTCAAATACAAGGTAAATATGGAAGAAGAAATGATGAGGGAAAGATCCCCATGGTGGCACTTAGTTTGAAAGTTATAAATTTGTCTTAAAGCTAAAATGTTTCACTGGTTAGCTTTAGAGAACAAAATTTTAACTTGGGATAAGGGGGTCCTGGAAGATGTATTTTGTGTAAGAAAAGTGAGGAATCCATGGATGACTTATTTGTTTCCTGTTTTTAAGCTCACCTATGGATAGCCCGTAATATATTATTTATTGAGAAGCATGAATAGAGTATAGTGCCAATCCAAATGGGCACAGAGACGTTGGCAATGATAAGAAAGCTGACAAGTGAATGATTAGTCCTAGATCAAATTAGCATGGTATCCCGGTGCCAATATATAATGGGGGTGGGGTTTTCACCTTCATTCAGTAGTATTTCCAGAAGCAACTAATCATATATTAGATCATGAAAGGATGCATGAAGTAGCCATTTAAGGTCTTAGGTTGGATCTTCCATTGAATTTCAATTCTCCCATTGAGAAATCATACCATTGTTGCCTTTTCGAATTGGTTCATTGATTAAAGCATGATTTTGGAGGTGCTTTTGTGGGAGAAATAAATGGGGGCAGTGGACTCTTCAACATGAAATATCCTCTAAACACAATCAAATTCCTTCATGAAAGCTTCCCTATCCCAATCAGGGCCACAATGATGAAATACATCCTTCACCCACCCTAATAGTTCTAGTATCCTCTTAAAGGCCCTGCACCTGAAAATCATTTCAAATGACCATGTACCACACTTAAGATTGGTACCCATGCTTATTTGTCTGACATGGATTGCAGAATCTATGTGTGTCAAGTGGGAACAAGTATCACAACCCATCCATCAGCAGGTATTCACTTCAAATTCAAATTTGTTGCAAATAACACACATGAAAAGGCTACAACATCCACTCTTGGTGATACAAATTTCAAAGCTACAATCATCCATTGTAAGTTGACTCTGGCACACTATATTTCTACATTATTTGTGGGAAATATCTCAATGAGGACCATTTGAGTGACATTGATATCTGGATGTTAAAAGGCTTGAGTCCCTATTTTTATAGTAACGAATACTTCTAGCTTAACTTTGTGTGCCTTGGATGTGGGTGTAAGATCACTCCTGCCTTGTATGAGCATTTGAAAAAGGGTAAATTCCTCCCTATGTTGAAGACCTCTTGTGCCTTCAAGGATCACCCAAAGCTCTGATTTCAGATCTTCCAAAAATTCCTTTCGTTGTTCACACCTTCTCTCTACCATTACATCAAGCCCTCCCCCTACTACATCTCGAAGCAAGATCTAATTTCAATTGAGTACTCTATATACTACTGTTCTCTCTGGCCGTTCATGCATGTATGCTTAGTGGGCCATGTTTTGTCTCCTCTGGCTTGATAATCTAGTCTTTTCATAACCCATGAGAACATCTCATTCACACCTTTCGACAAACACATTGTTGATATTCTTCCCAGCCCTACTGCACTCGCCATAATCCAGGGCACTACGTCTCGCTAATACCTTTTGACAAACACATCACATGTACTAACTACTTTATTGCACCTCCCATGCAAGCCTAGTTTTCCACCTTACAAATCAGTGCATGATAGGAAAGTGGAGTGAGATAGCCATTCATTTGTTTGAATGTCCGCATGCTGATCTCTCAATAAATCCCATTCCTATGGCTCTGTGCGAACCACATAGCTTTGTTCCGCGTCTAGGGTTTCAATAGGCCATGTTTCCCGTGAGCTTTCACTCTCTGAGGGAGACTTGCACACATTGTCAGGACGGGAAATAGGCCCTCCTAGGTTTGTTGATCCACACGCTTTAGATGATGTAAGAGAAAGAGAGGTGTCATGCGGAAAGAGTCGATGGTGCGGACACAACCGACCTCCCTAGAAGCAAAAGCTTTCTAGTGACAAACAAGACAAATAAACACTACCTTTCTCTAAACATGCATTGAGAATACAAGTAATCAGGTGATTTTAACATACCTTTAGTCCAACGCTTTGTAGTAGTCCAGCCTCGCCGATCCGGATGAGCTCCTCCTTCTCTTCGAAACCTGCATTCACTAACAAGCCAAAAGATTAAATAGCACCTGATAAACTCATAAAACAATACATATCCATCATACAGACCAAGGAGTATATGAAACAAATCATGAATAACAATCTGTTGAGAAAAATGAGTTCATTTGTATCAAGAGGAAACAAAAGGAACCATTACAACCTGAGCCTTGGTGTTGTGCAAGTCCCTCCTAGGGTCCAGCAAGGGTTTTCCTTTACTTTGATCAGCTCACCCACTCTCAAATAAGGCTAGGAAAGGATGGGAATCTCTCCTCTCAAGCTTTACAAGGGAGTCCTAATTCCAACAACATCTACCCTTAGGAATGTTCAGCTTTCAACCTCCCCTCCCTCTGGCCCAATGCCTGTATTTATAGTGCTCTAGAGGAAGTTAATCAGGTCCACCATCAATGGGATAAGCCCCTCTTTTAATGGGATAGCTCCCCTCTTTATGGGATAAGTTCCTCTTTCATAGGGATACATGAACCATCTGGAGGCGCTCAATACACGTCAAACAATCTTCTAGAATGCTCTAGAAATGACCACAAGTAACTTTTTTGAAGTGAAACTTGCGCCTTTTGACCTTTACAAGAGTACGCACCCACCCCTTTACAGACAGAGCGTACAAGTACACAGGTATTGTGAACTTGGGGTGCGTACACGCAGGTAAGGCTAAGAGAAACTGCGTACCCAGAGATATATAGATTCTTAAAGACTTTCTCTCTTTCTTGGAGTTTGACATGAAGAGCAAAGGTATGAGACTTGCCAAGGAGGATAGTATGACAGTTGATGGAGCCATACTAACTGCAAATAGTCATGGTGACAAATTTTAGTGTAACAGATTGCCCCCTAAAGTGCAAAGCCTGTAGTAGATTAGGGTTTCATATCATCTAGGAAGGGTGAAGTACTTTATCATTTCAAGGATTATCTTGTGGAGAGCCCAGTCAGAACCTGCAAATATTCAACACAAAATACATATATAAGATCATATCATCGCTGAGGTAGGCATTCCCATACTCAGATTGAAAACTTTAACTAACAAACTAACTACTGCTCTGATACAGGAATGATTTTGCAATACATCATAATCATAGACTTTTGTAGACACAGTATGGACGTAGCCATCTGTTTATGATTAGTCTACTGTACAATGAATACAAAACTCCTCGCAGCCTGGATGGTGGAAACTAGATCCAGGGTCTTCATTTCTACTTCCCGAAATGGTACGATTCTATCCATGCGAATAAATGAGTTGATGTCGAACGTGGTAGAAACCACTTGATTACCAGTCGATGATGTAAACTGTTAACAAGTGTGAGAGAGACCACCAGTGATATCAATGGTTCTCAAAGTAACCAGTACAATCCATGAGATGTGAATGAATGAGTTGATGTCGAACATTTCACGGAATCCTTCGATCGAAAGTCAATGATGTAAACCGTCGTCAAAGGAGAGAAACCTACCATTGATGCATGCAGATTTCAAGGTACTGACGATTTCTAGGTCATCTTCCTAGATAATGTGCTGATTTCGATAGAAAGCGACCCATTGCAGGCAAGCCCACAACACGAAATAATAGATCAAGTTGAAGAAATGTAGCTGTAAGGACTGACTCAGGGATGGTCGAGATGGATGACGGGTATTTTGTTGATGAATGGTTTATTTGCAGAGACCTCTTGAACACATAACGACACAACAGATGGCTTGGTGACATTTGACCCAAAGTTAATACCCGGTTGAAAACTTTCAATGTGGTTTGATCAACTGTGAGGCAAAGGATTTCCCAACCCAGGTGAATGCAAAGTGTCATGTTCAAGAGTGGTAATAAGGCTTCCTCTGAGACAAAGGATAACAAATGGGCTCATTTTTCTCTCTTTTCCCCCACCATTTCTGGCAAGTGCCTCTTTATTTTTTACAAGCTTGAGGAGGATAACATATGCTTGATTATAAGCTCATCCTTCGGATGAGTCCAACTTAGTTTTGATTCGAACCCTAAGAAGGAGTGGTTCGTTCCTGTTTGTAATCGAACAGGTCCTTTACTGTGAAATTTTAACGAGTCCAGTATAGGAGAAACTCGGCGTTTTTCAATTTTAGAGAGTCTGAAAAAACTTAAGAAGACTCTAGGGTTGAACTTTTTCGTAAATTTGTGTCCCTCAAGCCCGAAAAAGTATAAAATAATACTTGAGAGAACCACTTGATCTTGTGACAAAGGAGTACTTTCATGGTTAGTGTCTTTGACCTGAAAAGTAAAAAGTGATCAAGGACACGTCGTTTTATTTCCAATATCGAGTTTGAAACGACAAAAACCCGGCAATCTTTTCCTGTTTTTACGGTCAGAAAAGGGCTATAAGGGGACTGTCTTTTAATTCCGTTTCAACGAGTGTAAAAGAAACGCTCGACAATCTTTTCATGTTTTTAGGAGTCAGAAAAGGGCTTAAAAGAGAACTCCAAGGTTTCACATTTTCGTAAGTTTTAACGAATTCGAGAAAATGATAAAAATGTACTCATGGTTTTCATTTTTTCGTAAGTTTTAATGAGTTTGAAAAAACGATAAAAATGTACTCATATGGCCGACTTTCAATTTAATTTATGAGTAGGAAAAGACGGAAAGAACTCGGCATTTTCATTTGTTTTACGAGAATGAAATATAGCAAAATAATCTCGGGATTTTCATGAGTTTAACGAGTCTTGAAAATAACTGAAATTGACTCGAAAAAGGTTTCATTTTTACAAAATCTTGAAACAGAGAAAAACTATGCTTCAAAGTAGTTTCATTTTTTCACAAGCTTGAAACAGAGAGAAAACTGTGCTTGATGCCCCCTAAGCATAACTGCTAGAGCGCATGCCACCCCAGCTTGAATTATGAGATCATTTGAAAGACTCGACCTAAAACTAAAATAACTAAAATAACTAACCTAAATATACAACTTAACATCTACGAGATCTTGTCAAACTCTTCACTCAAGAAGAGGAGGATTTGTTTCATTTTTTAACGAGCTTGACACAGGAAAAGAACTATGCTCGGATTCGGTTTCATGTTTACGCAAGCTTGAAACGAAAAACTATGCTTGTTATAAGTTCGCATGCCCCCAGCACAATGACGGCAATCAAGGTACATTCCCCCCAAGCTTTATTTCATTCAATAAGGTGGATGGAATGAAGCTTTACTTTCAAGATCTTGGAAAGAGTTGTGGGAGTTGTTTCATTTTTTAGTGAGCTTGACACAAGACAAGGAACTATGCTCATAACTACTCTCTACAATCTACCTAAAAAAAACTTTACTCTAAAAACCTTGATTCATTTTTTAACGAGCTTGACACAAGACAAGGAACTATGCTCTAAAATCCTTGATTCATTTCTTAATGAGCTTGACACAAGACAAGGAACTATGCTCATGACTACTCTCTACAATCTACCTACTTAACCTACCCTTGTTTCATGTTTTAACGAGCTTGACACAAGACAAGGAACTATGCTCAAAAAGTTCGCATGCCCCCAGTATAATGATGCAAAGCGAGGTACATGCCCCCCAGGCTTCATTGCATTCAACCAGATGGATGGAATGAAGGTTTACTTGCAATATTTAACTTGAAAAGGGAGTTGTTTCATTTTTAAGGAGGTTGACACAAGAAAAGAACTATCCTCATAGCTGATTCATTTTTTAACGAGGTTGACTCAGTAATAGGAACTATCCTCATACCTGATTCACTTTTTAACGAGGTTGACTCAGTAACAGGAACTATCCTCATACCTGATTCATTTTTTAACGAGGTTGACTCAGTAACAGGAACTATCCTCAAAACCCTACTTTCTAACATCTACCTACATATCCTAAAATCTACCTGATTCATTTTTTAATGAGGTTGACTTAGTAAAAGAACTATCCTCATATTCACTGATTCGTTTTTTAACGACGTCGACACAGTAAAAGGAACTTTCCTCGTACTAGCCTGTTTATGGCTTCCAACTGGAAGAAAGACATGTCAATGGACACACCTTGATCATGGCTTCCAAGAGATCTTCATCAGAAGGAAGAATACTTCTCTGGAAGGAACACATGTCAAGGGACTCAAAAGGGATAAGAACATCCTGTTCAAGTAATCCCATAGAGTTTTCCATGTCAATTACCGGATCTAAATCAAAGGAAGATGAGCAAACAGTGAGAGGCTCACTTACATCGGTAACTGGAAACATGGGACCAGTTGCCACATAATTAACCCGTGGCAGGGTAGATACCACTTTAGAATCAGGAACATTTAGGGGTGTCATATTATTGGTAGTTGAGACAAGACTAGGGAACGAAAGTTGGTCTACAGTCACAATATTTCCATTGTGAGGGAAAGACATCACGCGAAAGAGTGTCGATACGACAGCTTTCATTGCATAAACATAGTTTCGCCCAAGGAGTAAATTGAAATCCAAGGGACCTCGAACTACCATAAGATCAATACAGACAGTTTTACCTTCCAAGGTAATAGAAAATTTAGGAAGGATCCCTAAAGGTTCACTAATGGTTCTGTTAAAAGATTTCAGATTCTGCGTAATAGGCGCAAGCTGAGGGGAACCCAAAGCTTTCCAAACAGTTGAGGATAAAATACTAACAGAAGCACCTTCATCTACCTGAGTACGATGTATGTCCCTACCACTAGCCTTGACAATGATTTGGAAAGGGATGGAGGAAGGAAGACGAGGTTCTGTCAGTCTATTCCAATCAAAGGAAAAGACCTCAGTGCTTGGATGGGGTTCTGTAGAAATAGGTGAAATGCTCCCCCGGCATAGAAGAATCTGATGTAACAAGAAGAACCTGAGCGGTATGAAGTTCTCTCTCTAAAGGGAAAGTGGGATTGACCGAATGTGAAATTGAATCGACCACTTGATCAACTAACGGATCATCAACCTGAGTGACATGAGTTTCACTCTCCAATGGAAGAGTGTGATTGACTGTACTTGAAATTAGATCAATCACTCCGTCAGTTGACGGTAGGTTGGGAGAAAGTTTACGATAACTAGTTGGAAATTCTTGCTGTGGAACAGTAAGGTTTTCCAACATTGTTGAGGCTTCATCCATGTGAGGGCAAATGTGAGTTTGATGACTCCCTTTGCATAACTTACAAGGAAACCTAACTTTACCCTTTTTCCCAAGAACCTGACTATCACTGGTTGATGGATTAATGGAAAGTTGATGGGATTTTTCTGACCATACTTCCAAGACCTTTGGAATACCAAGACAATTGACAAGGAAGTGGTCACCCTTACAAAGCCTGCAAGGATATTTGGGTTTATGATGCACGTCGGAGTTTTCCTCAACACAACTAACACTTACAGTCATGGTTGGTTGGTTGAATTCTTTCTTATCTTGCTTCTTCTTCTTCTTCTTCTTCTTCCCTTTCTTCTTCTTCTTAGCCTCCTGGTTACTAGCATCAAGGCTTTTACCAGGCGAAGAGGAAGAAATGGAGGAAGAAAAATTATGCGAAGAAGGTAAAGGGTCAACAGAAGGTTGGTGATGTTGAGATGGTGAACTCTGTTGAGGTGAAGCATCCGGTCGAGATGGAACAATTGGAGTACTTTGGGCCAACGAAGTTGAAAATAACAATATCGGTAAACCTATTGTAAATCCAGGTAATGACAAAGTAGCCATATAAGGAGGACCAATATTTCCAAAGTAAGGAAAAGTACTAGGATTCTCATTGGGAGGGGTTCCTAGGTTGGTAAATTCCGGAACATTTGCCATTATATTCAACTTCAGTGAATTTTATTAACAATTTATAACTAAAATTAACAATTCACAATTCACACTTAACAATTAAAATTCACAATTCACACCTATGGTCTCTAAAAGTAAAAACAAACAAATTAACATGCGCTATCAAATCTAGGAGTCAAACCACACACAAACAGTAACCTTCCAGACCGAAAACACTAGTTGGTGATGAAATCCAACATCGCAGAATTCAGTACAGAAGTGGCGGGTGGAATAGTTACCCCGGCAACCTGCTTAACGAATAGACTAAACGAAGTTCCTCCACTTTAACCGTCTCGAGTGAAGTGAACCCCCCAGAAAATCCAAGTGAGTCTAGCCGACGTCTGCTCCAGGTACAGTGGGATCTTCCCTCCACCGTCACCTTGGGTAGAACCCTAAAGATAATGGTCACTAAGGTCACCAACAACAACAAATACACCTGGGGGAACAATCTACGACCCGATAGCACGCAAGGGCAGAGTAACAAGCTCAATCCCCTTGCCGGCTCCTTGACAATAATCCAAGGTTTACCGACAAGTGACCCCAGGCTCCTCGACAATAATTCGAGGTTTACCGTTTGTAGTACGTGCATATCTGGCGTCTTTCCTAATGAAGGAGGATTGATCCCCTCACTGGTTCGGACACGGTCTCGTGCTTCTCCTTTAAGAGGAGCTTTCCCAGAGTATAAATGTAACAGTTGGATTTATCCTACCACAAGATAAGCTACTTGTTTGGTTTTACTGTCTTGGAGATTTAATTACTCTGCTACTCCAAGACACTAGCCTGATCTATATTGGTGTTTCAGAGCCCTAGAAATGTAAAAATTACTAGATGAATTTTAATTAAGCGCTGTGTTATTTAGGCTGTTACTACTCAAATGGGTAAATGGATATGAGACCAATGGTGTTATGAACCGACTCAAAACTGAATGCAATCGAATATGATAATGTAATCCTTTCAATTCGATGAATCCTAACTAAAGTAAGGAGAAAGTTTCCATTCACTTCCAACAATGCAAAAAATTGATCACTAAGAGAAAATAGAACAAATTCTCTAATGCACTAATTTCATCAAGAAAAACTAATGCAAATCAATTCCAAACCATTTTTTATTTTTATTTTTGTGTAAATTCAAATCAAAGAAAACTGATCTAAATCTACGATTGATTTTTCAGAATGTAAACTATGCAATTGTAATCTATGCACAATTCACTTGAAAAGTATGCAAATGTAATCTATGCACATTTTTCATTCATATTCTGAAAATGAGAATTCTAATTATCCAAATGTGATCTATGCAAGAGAATTCTCAAACACAAGACGATTCTAATGTAATCTAAGAACCAATCAAGTGCAAGTCGAGAAAATTGGGTGAGAGTTCCAAAGATCAAAAAATAAAAACACTCAAAGGTGATTAACACTCATACACAAGATGCAAAATTGTGAAAGGACTGAGAGAAACCTCCAAGTAATGACCAAAGGAAAACAAATCAAGAATTTCTCAAGAAAGAGACTCAAAACACCCAATTGATGAAAGCTTAGAGTAGGAATGCCAATGAAATTAGCCAAGATGAAAGCTTCTGACAGGTGAACAGTGGATCTGGGCAGCAAAAATAAGCTATAAACAAAATCTAAAAGATAAAAAGAAGAAATTGAAATTTTCTAGGCTTTTGACAGGGGTACGTAGGCAGCCTGTTTGCACAGGTGCGTGTACGCTCTGTGCACAAAGCTGAAGTGCGTACAGGTACGCACAGTGCTCAACGCAGAGGCTATGTACTTCTAGCAAAACCAAGAAAAACTAAAATCTAATTTAACCCTGAGCTAGCCCACCCAAAAACACAGTCAGACAGCCAAAAACCAGAAAACAAACGACTTTTCTCAGATCAAAATTTCATACAAAGGAAAAAACATTCACATCAATGGAGTCCCCAGTGGAGTCGCCATTTTGTCATGCAGAAAGAGTCGATAGTGCGGACACAACTGACCTCCCTAGAAGCAAAAGCTTTCTAGTGACAAACAAGACAAATAAACACTACCTTTCTCTAAACATGCATTGAGAATACAAGTAATCAGGTGATTTTAACATACCTTTAGTCCAACGCTTTGTAGTAGTCCAGCCTCGCCGATCCGGATGAGATCCTCCTTCTCTTTGAAACCTACAATCACTAACAAGACAAAAGATTAAATAGCACCTGATAAACTCATAAAACAATACATATCCATCATACAGACCAAGGAGTATATGAAACAAATCATGAATAACAATCTGTTGAGAAAAATGAGTTCATTTGTATTAAGAGGAAACAAAAGGAACCATTACAACCTGAGCCTTGGTGTTGTGCAAGTCCCTCCTAGGGTCCAGCAAGGGTTTTCCTTTACTTTGATCAGCTCACCCACTCTCAAATAAGGCTAGGAAAGGATGGGAATCTCTCCTCTCAAGCTTTACAAGGGAGTCCTAATTCCAGTAGCATCTACCCTTAGGAATGTTCAGCTTTCAACCTCCCCTCCCTCTGGCCCAATGCCTGTATTTATAGTTCTCTAGAGGAAGTTAATCAGGTCCACCATCAATGGGATAAGCCCCTCTTTGAATGGGATAGCTCCCCTCTTTATGGGATAAGTTCCTCTTTCATAGGGATACATGAACCATCTAGAGGCACTCAATACACGTCAAACAAGCTTCTAGAATGCTCTAGAAATGACCACAAGTAACTTTTTTGAAGTGAAACTTGCGCCTTTTGACCTTTACAGGAGTACGCACCCACCCCTTTACAGACGGAGCGTACAAGTACGCAGGTATTGTGAACTTGGGGTGCGTACACGCAGGTAAGGCTAAGAGAAACTGCGTACCCAGAGATATATAGATTCTTAAAGACTTTGTCTCTTTCTTGGAGTTTGACATGAAGAGCAGAGGTATGAGACTTGCCAAGGAGGATAGTATGACAGTTTATGGAGCCATACTAACTGCAAATAGTCATGGTGACAAATTTTAGTGTAACAAGAGGTTTGTAGACCAGGAGTCCTATGTTGTTGCTGAGGTGGAGGAATTTTCTGTTGTTTTTGTTGAAAGGATTCTCTAGAAGAGGTACCCATGAAATCAACAGACTTCTCTTTTAGTACCCTCGAATCCTTATTTTACTTGTTGAATACCCCTCATCACCCTCGAATCCTTATTTGACCTGTTGAATACCCCTCATCACCCTCGAATCCCTTGACTCAACCAAAGTTTCTCCAGATGCTCAAAACATATATTTTCCACTATGGATTTGTTGCTGTAAAATTACAAATGCATCATGGTTAGGTTAGGTTGAACCCTAAAATAATGAGAGGTCTTGAGATTTAAGATCTCATGGGAAAGTGCAGCTACCCATTTGGTCTGCAAGGTTAAATGGAAATAATCTAGTAACAAATACACAAATGCAAACTGCATGTAGAAATTGAAATATCATAAAGGCCAAACTTTATCTACACAAGAAACAGAAGCAAGGATTGCCAACAATATCGTGTTCTTTGGGGTTTTCTCAACCTCTTGGGAAATGAAAAATAGGGAAAGGAAGCCCAAAGATTCGACCTTTGAACCACTTCGGAGATTTAATCTTTGTAAATAAAATAAATATCAACGCAAACTTAGAATACATTGAAACCTGCCCTTCAATGACCCCACCCAATAGAAAGCCCAAAGAAAATGAAAGAAATGAAGCAAAACTCTACCTCATAGTGAGACGTTTTGAACATGAAGAATTGAAAGTTAACGACTGATTTCAAATGAAGGCACCAGAATTCAACCTTGTAACTTTCCTGCCATCGCCAAATAAAAATAACAATAATATTTGACCAGCACCTACATAATCACAATTTAATGATCAATTTCAAATGAAGGCTCCATAATTCAACCCTATACCTTTTGCGCCATCCCCAAATAAAAATAACAATAATTTTTGACCCGCTCTCATCCTTGAAACTAACTTCATTAATTTGATATTCTTCTTCTTCCTCCTCTTTAGAGGCCAGAGTTGTAAGGTGTGTAACTACCTTCATTAATTTGATAAGGAGGCAAGACTTGTGAGGTGTGTTTTAAGGAGACAATTAGAACCATCTTAAAGTGTAATGGGTTGTACTATGGAGATAGGTTTATTCGCATGAGTTGAGGTGTAAAGGTACTCATAAGTTGAGGAAAATGGTTGCAATGTTTACCTATATAAATTTTTTATGATATATGATTAATGATTTCTTTGTTGGAGAATGGAAGAGGAATATAAGAAAGGAGAGGCACTGAGGTTTATTGTAAATCAATCAAAAGGAAGGGAAAATGTCTCTTATTGGCAAGAATTTTCAAGTGTCCTTTTCAATAGGACCAAAATTTAGTTGGATCTAGGGAATTGGCCTCAAAAGCATTGATTGGTACTCTAGAAATCCAAGACCTGACATATCCAAGCAAGGAAATTAGATAGATTTGTCTTGGACAAAGGTTGCAAATGCTAAGGTGAAAATCTTCCCTTTTTAATGTGGGTTTTAAACCTTCCATTTGAGAATGCTAAAAACAAGGTCATGATATTGAGAGGAGGTCATTGATTTTACCAAAACTCACTGTCAATGCTTAATTAATGGTATGATTCTTTCTATTTGGGTTTGGCATTGAATGTTGAGATATATCTTTAGGTCTAGTTATCAGTTTGTCATTTCATTTAAGTGTTGAGAATCTCTTAAGGGCTATATGGGATAAGATGGTTATTTTCCAATACCCCTCCCTTGAAACCCTAGAAAGAGATGGTGTACCAATTTTGTTGTCGTAATATTTCAACCACAAGATATTCCTATGAGGATACCCTTGAGGGGAGGGTATGTAAAGGAAGGGGAAAAAACAAAATTTCATATTGAGTAGAAGGAAGGGTATATATTGAAAGTGTATCTAGAGGTCTTGACAAAGGTGAAGGGGAATGGAGTTTACTTCCTATTGCAACACCTTCTATTCCACCATTTGAGGTGTTAAAGGGAATTGAGTTTAAGGAACCTCGTAGTCATCACAACCCATTACAAGAATATGCAAAAATTTTGTTTATTGTGAGAGAAGTGCTTGCTTTTCCTCCCCTTTTGCAAAGGACCAATCTCTAGTTCACGGTCTAGGGTTTATCTATTTGAGTTTACCTGTTTATTATGTGATATTTTGTTATTTTCCTTTCAGGAGATGCCTATTAGAGGCATTGTTACATCAGGAATGGAAAGTCTACTAGCTAGTTTTTGGTGCTATCTATACTTATCAGATTTTTTGATTTACTTTTATATGTAGTTAGTTATAGGGGTTAAGTTAAGACTTAAGGAAATTCATTTCATCATAATTTACAGTAATGGTAAGAGTTTTGATTCTTCCTGTTGGATTTTTTCCATATTGGTCATCCAAGAATTGCTAATATATAACAATTATGACATGGTTAATAACTACATAGCTTATTCAAAATTATGTTATTCTATATGTTGGTAATAAATCTCATCTTTCCTTTCATTGGCCTTTTGATTCGTTCATTCTTCTCTGCTACAGGAGTGTTGGTTCTTCTTGTTTAGCAAATGATTGGTCTCTACATCATTGTCTAGGGTTTTTGAGTTCACTACTTTGTTTTGTGACATTTGGTTGTCTTTCCGTTTGGGAGATGCCTTAAGAATTCATGCATTGACATTGTTATTTATGTACTTTTGAGTCCAATTGATTTAAGTTGGTCATTTGTGGACATTAAAATAATTTCTTTATCTCTTTCTACTTATATTCTAGTATCAGTGAACAACTATTAATCTCTTATAAAATCATCATGATTTTTTCCCCTAATTATCTATGGGTCATGGACAGGTATTTGATCTCTCAGAAGTTAAACCCTCAGATTTTCTTCATCATGGTCTAGGTTGTTTGGAAAAACTGGCTAGCTTTGGAGATCATTGTGCTAAATAAACCCGTGATAGAATACACATTATGGTAAGTAGTTTGTCGTAGACAGACATCTATTTCAATCATTCCAAATAAGCTATGCAAATTTTCAGTTGATCAAGTTTTTAGTTGAAAATTCAAATTTTCCAGGTCAAGGAGAAATTCTAATTGATGAATGTTTTCTAATAATATTGGTTAGGTAGCGGGAGATGATGGGATAGTGGGATGGATATTGGGAAGCATTGTTGAACTTCATTTATAAATTCATAAGTGAATCCCGCCAGTGGGAATCATTCCTCTTGGCACAGGCAATGATCTAGCTCGAAGTTTTGGTTGGGTAGGTAGCTTTCTTTGGCTTATATTCCTTTGTTATATATGTTCTTCATCCTGTGTTTTTTTCATTTTGAACTGGATAGCCAGACACGTGGAAGTTATAGTCAGCCTCAAATTTTATTGGCTCCATGAGTGAAAAAATGTGTTTATAGACCATGTTCATTAGGTGACCATTTCATAATTTATTTTAGGCAAGAAACTTTCTAAACAAGATGAGCTAATTTAAGTGGTTAAAAGATGAGGGACCTAATGAATATATTTCCAACCTCAAATACAAGGTAAATATGGAAGAAGAAATGATGAGGGAAAGATCCCCATGGTGGCACTTAGTTTGAAAGTTATAAATTTGTCTTAAAGCTAAAATCTTTCACTGGTTAGCTTTAGAGAACAAAATTTTAACTTGGGATAAGGGGGTCCTGGAAGATGTATTTTGTGTAAGAAAAGTGAGGAATCCATGGATGACTTATTTGTTTCCTGTTTTTAAGCTCACCTATGGATAGCCCGTAATATATTATTTATTGAGAAGCATGAATAGAGTATAGTGCCAATCCAAATGGGCACAGAGACGTTGGCAATGATAAGAAAGCTGACAAGTGACTGATTAGTCCTAGATCAAATTAGCATGGTGTCCCGGTGCCAATATATAATGGGGGTGGGATTTTCACCTTCATTCAGTAGTATTTCCAGGAGCAACTAATCATATATTAGATCATGAAAGGATGCATGAAGTAGCCATTTGAGGTCTTAGGTTGGATCTTCCATTGAATTTCAATTCTCCCATTGAGAAATCATACCATTGTTGCCTTTTCGAATTGGTTCATTGATTAAAGCATGATTTTGGAGGTGCTTTTGTGGGAGAAATAAATGGGAGCAGTGGACTCTTCAACATGAAATATCCTCTAAACACAATCAAATTCCTTCATGAAAGCTTCCCTATCCCAATCAGGGCCACAATGTTGAAACACATCCTTCACCCACCCTAATAGTTCTGGTATCCTCTTAAAGGCCCTACACCTGAAAATCATTTCAGATGACCCTGTACCACACTTAAGACTGGTACCCATGCTTATTTGTCTGACATGGATTGCAGAATATGTGTGTGTCAAGTGGGAACAAGTATCACAACCCATCCATCAGCAAGTATTCACTTCAAAGTCAAATTTGTTGCAAATAACACACATGCAAAGGCTACAAAATCCACTCTTGGTGCTACAAATTTCACAGCTACAATCATCCATTGGAAGTTGACTCTGGCATGCTATATTTCTACATTGTTTGTGGGAAATATCTCAATGAGGACCATTTGAGTGACACTGATATCTGGATGTTAAAAGGCTTGAATCCCTATTTTTATAGCAACGAATACTTCTAGCTTAACTTTGTGTGCCTTGGATGTGGGTGTAAGATCACTCTTGCCTTGTATGAGCATTTGAAAAAGGGTAAATTCCTCCCCTATGTTGAAGACCTCTTGTGCCTTCAAGGATCACCCAAAGCTCTGATTTCAGATCTTCCAAAAATTCCTTTGGTTGTTCACACATTCTCTCTACCATTACATCAAGCCCTCCCCCTACTACATCTCGAAGCAAGATCTAATTTCAATTGAGTACTCTATATACTACTGTTCTCTCTGGCCGTTCATGCATGTATGCTTAGTGGGCCATGTTTTGTCTCCTCTGGCTTGATAATCTAGTCTTTTCATAACCCATGAGAACATCTCATTCACACCTTTCATCAAACACATTGTTGATATTCTTCCCAGCCCTACTGCACTCGCCAAAATTCAAGGCACTACGTCTCGCTAATACCTTTTGACAAACACATCACATGTACTAACTACTTTATTGCACCTCCCATGCAAGCCTAGTTTTCCACCTTACAAATCAGTGCATGATAGGAAAGTGGAGTGAGACAGCCATTCATCTGTTTGAATGTCTGCATGTTGATCTCTCAATAAATCCCATTCCTATGGCTCTGTGCGAACCACATAGCTTTGTTCCGCGTCTAGGGTTTCAATAGGCCATGTTTCCCGTGAGCTTTCACTCTCTGAGGGAGACTCACACACATTGTCAGGATGGGAAATAGGCCCTCCTAGGTTTGTTGATCCACACGCTTTAGATGATGTAAGAGAAAGAGAGGTGTCATGCGGAAAGAGTCGATAGTGCGGACACAACCGACCTCCCTAGAAGCAAAAGCTTTCTAGTGACAAACAAGACAAATAAACACTACCTTTCTCTAAACATGCATTGAGAATACAAGTAATCAGGTGATTTTAACATACCTTTAGTCCAACGCTTTGTAGTAGTCCAGCCTCGCTGATCCGGATGAGCTCCTCCTTCTCTTCGAAACCTGCATTCACTAACAAGCCAAAAGATTAAATAGCACCTGATAAACTCATAAAACAATACATATCCATCATACAGACCAAGGAGTATATGAAACAAATCATGAATAACAATCTGTTGAGAAAAATGAGTTCATTTGTATCAAGAGGAAACAAAAGGAACCATTACAACCTAAGCCTTGGTGTTGTGCAAGTCCCTCCTAGGGTCCAGCAAGGGTTTTCCTTTACTTTGATCAGCTCACCCACTCTCAAATAAGGCTAGGAAAGGATGGGAATCTCTCCTCTCAAACTTTACAAGGGAGTCCTAATTCCAGCAACAACTACCCTTAGGAATGTTCAGCTTTCAACCTCCCCTCCCTCTGGCCCAATGCCTGTATTTATAGTGCTCTAGAGGAAGTTAATCAGGTCCACCATCAATGGGATAAGCCCCTCTTTTAATGGGATAGCTCCCCTCTTGACGGGATAAGTTCCTCTTTCATAGGGATACATGAACCATCTGGAGGCGCTCAATACACGTCAAACAAGCTTCTAGAATGCTCTAGAAATGACCACAAGTAACTTTTTTGAAGTGAAACTTGCGCCTTTTGACCTTTACAGGAGTACGCACCCACCCCTTTACAGACAGAGCGTACAAGTACACAGGTATTGTGAACTTGGGGTGCGTACACGCAGGTAAGGCTAAGAGAAACTGCGTACCCAGAGATATATAGATTCTTAAAGACTTTCTCTCTTTCTTGGAGTTTGACATGAAGAGCAGAGGTATGAGACTTGCCAAGGAGGATAGTATGACAGTTGATGGAGCCATACTAACTGCAAATAGTCATGGTGACAAATTTTAGTGTAACAGATTGCCCCCTAAAGTGCAAAGCCTGTAGTAGATTAGGGTTTCATATCATCTAGGAAGGGTGAAGTACTTTATCATTTCAAGGATTATCTTGTGGAGAGCCCAGTCAGAACCTGCAAATATTCAACACAAAATACATATATAAGATCATATCATCGCTGAGGTAGGCATTCCCATACTCAGATTGAAAACTTTAACTAACAAACTAACTACTGCTCTGATACAGGAATGATTTTGCAATACATCATAATCATAGACTCTTGTAGACACAGTATGGACGCAGCCATCTGTTTATGATTAGTCTACTGTACAATGAATACAAAACTCCTCGCAGCCTAGATGGTGGAAACTAGATCCAAGGTCTTCATTTCTACTTCCCGAAATGGTACGATTCTATCCATGCGAATAAATGAGTTGATGTCGAACATGGTAGAAACCACTTGATTACCAGTCGATGATGTAAACTGTTAACAAGTGTGAGAGAGACCACCAGTGATGTCAATGGTTCTCAAAGTACCTAGTACAATCCATGAGATGTGAATGAATGAGTTGATGTCGAACATTTCACGGAATCCTTCGATCGAAAGTCAATGATGTAAACCGTCGTCAAAGGAGAGAAACCTACCATTGATGCATGCAGATTTCAAGGTACTGACGATTTCTAGGTCATCTTCCTAGATAATGTGCTGATTTCGATAGAAAGCGACCCGTTGCAGGCAAGCCCACAACACGAAATCATAGATCAAGTTGAAGAAATGTAGCTGTAAGGACTGACTCAGGGATGGTCGAGATGGATGACGGGTATTTTGCAGATGAATGGTTTATTTGCAGAGACCTCTTGAACACATAACGACACAATAGATGGCTTGGTGACATTTGACCCAAAGTTAATACCCGGCTAAAAACTTTCAATGTGGTTTGATCAACTGTGAGGCAAAGGATTTCCCAACCCAGGTGAATGCAAAGTGTCATGTTCAAGAGTGGTAATAAGGCTTCTTCTGAGACAAAGGATAACAAATGGGCTCATTTTTCTCTCTTTTCCCCCACCATTTCTGGCAAGTACCTCTTTATTTTTTACAAGCTTGAGGAGGATAACATATGCTTGATTATAAGCTCATCCTTCGGATGAGTCCAACTTAGTTTTGATTCGAACCCTAAGAAGGAGTGGTTCGTTCCTGTTTGTAATTGAACAGGTCCTTTACTGTGAAATTTTAACGAGTCCAGTATAGGAGAAACTCGGCGTTTTTCAATTTTAGAGAGTCTGAAAAAACTTAAGAAGACTCTAGGGTTGAACTTTTTCGTAAATTTGTGTCCCTCAAGCCCGAAAAAGTATAAAATAATACTTGAGAGAACCGCTTGATCTTGCGACCAAGGAGTACTTTCATGGTTAGTGTCTTTGACCTGAAAATTAAAAAGCGATCAAGGACACGTCGTTTTATTTCCAATATTGAGTTTGAAACGACAAAAACCCGACAATCTTTTCCTGTTTTTACGTTCAAAAAAGGGCTATAAGGGGACTGTCTTTTAATTCTGTTTCAATGAGTGTAAGAGAAACGCTCGACAATCTTTTCATGTTTTTAGGAGTTAGAAAAGGGCTTAAAAGAGAACTCCAAGGTTTCACTTTTTCGTAAGTTTTAACGAATTCGAAAAAATGATAAAAATATACTCATGGTTTTCATTTTTTCGTAAGTTTTAATGAGTTTGAAAAAAAGATAAAAATGTACTCATATGGCCGACTTTCAATTTAATATATGAGTAGGAAAAGACGAAAAGAACTCGGCATTTTCATTTGTTTTACGAGAATGAAATATAGCAAAATAATCTCGGGATTTTCATGAGTTTAACGAGTCTTGAAAATAACTGAAATTGACTCGAAAAAGGTTTCATTTTTACAAAAGCTTGAAACAAAGAAAAACTATGCTTCAAAGTAGTTTCATTTTTTCACAAGCTTGAAACAGAGAGAAAACTATGCTTGATGCCCCCTAAGCATAACTGCTAGAGCGCATGCCACCCCAGCTTCATTTCATTCAACCAGTTGGATGAAATGAAGGTTGAATTATGAGATCATTTGAAAGACTTGACCTAAAACTAAAATAACTAAAATAACTAACCTAAATATAAAACTTAACATCTACGAGATCTTGTCAAACTCTTCACTCAAGAAGAGGAGGATTTGTTTCATTTTTTAACGAGCTTGACACAGGAAAAGAACTATGCTCGGATTCGGTTTCATGTTTACACAAGCTTGAAATGAAAAACTATGCTTGTTATAAGTTCGCATGCCCCCAGCACAATGACGGCAATCAAGGTACATTCCCCCCAAGCTTTATTTCATTCAATAAGGTGGATGGAATGAAGCTTTACTTTCAAGATCTTGGAAAGAGTTGTGGGAGTTGTTTCATTTTTAAGTGAGCTTGACACAATACAAGGAACTATGCTCATAACTACTCTCTACAATCTACCTAAAAAAAACTTTACTCTAAAAACCTTGATTCATTTTTTAACGAGCTTGACACAAGACAAGGAACTATGCTCTAAAATCCTTGATTCATTTTTTAATAAGCTTGACACAAGACAAGGAACTATGCTCATGACTACTCTCTACAATCTACCTACTTAACCTACCCTTGTTTCATGTTTTAACGAGCTTGACACAAGACAAGGAACTATGCTCAAAAAGTTCGCATGCCCCCAGTATAATGATGCAAAGCGAGGTACATGCCCCCCAGGCTTCATTGCATTCAACCATATGGATGGAATGAAGGTTTACTTGCAATATTTAACTTGAAAAGGGAGTTGTTTCATTTTTAAGGAGGTTGACACAAGAAAAGAACTATCCTCATAGCTGATTCATTTTTTAACGACGTTGACTCAGTAATAGGAACTATCCTCATACCTAATTCATTTTTTAACGAGGTTGACTCAGTAACAGGAACTATCCTCATACCTGATTCATTTTTTAACGAGGTTGACTCAGTAATAGGAACTATCCTCAAAACCCTACTTTCTAACATCTACCTACATATCCTAAAATCTACCTGATTCATTTTTTAATGAGGTTGACTTAGTAAAAGAACTATCCTCATATTCACTGATTCGTTTTTTAACGACGTCGACACAGTAAAAGGAACTTTCCTCATACTAACCTGTTTATGGCTTCCAACTGGAAGAAAGACATGTCAATGGACACACCTTGATCATGGCTTCCAAGAGATCTTCATCAGAAGGAAGAATACTTCTCTGGAAGGAACACATGTCAAGGGACTCAAAAGGGATAAGAACATCGTGTTCAAGTAATCCCATAGAGTTTTCCATGTCAATTACCGGATCTAAATCAAAGGAAGATGAGCAAACAGTGAGAGGCTCACTTACATCGGTAACTGGAAACATGGGACCAGTTGCCACATAATTAACCCGTGGCAGGGTAGATACCACTTTAGAATCAGGAACATTTAGGGGTGTCATATTATTGGTAGTTGAGACAACACTAGGGAACGAAAGCTGGTCTACAGTCACAATATTTCCATTGTGAGGGAAAGACATCACGCGAAAGAGTGTCGATATGACAGCTTTCATTGCATAAACATAGTCTCGCCCAAGGAGTAAATTGAAATCCAAGGGACCTCGAACTACCATAAGATCAATACAGACAGTTTTACCTTCCAAGGTAATAGAAAACTTAGGAAGGATCCCTAAAGGTTCACTAATGGTTCTGTTAAAAGCTTTCAGATTTTGCGTAATAGGCGCAAGCTGAGGGGAACCCAAAGCTTTCCAAACAGTTGAGGATAAAATACTAACAGAAGCACCTTCATCTACCTGAGTACGATGTATATCCCTACCACTAGCCTTGACAATGATTTGGAAAGGGATGGAGGAAGGAAGACGAGGTTCTGTCAGTCTATTCCAATCAAAGGAAAAGACCTCAGTGCTTGGAGGGGGTTCTGTAGAAACAGGTGAAATGCCCCCCGGCATAGAAGAATCTGATGTAACAAGAAGAACCTGAGTGGTATGAAGTTCACTCTCTAAAGGGAAAGTGGGATCGACCGAATGTGAAATTGAATCGACCACTTGATCAACTAATGGATCATCAACCTGAGTGACATGAGTTTCACTCTCCAATGGAAGAGTGTGATTGACTGTACTTGAAATTAGATCAATCACTCCGTCAGCTGACGGTAGGTTGGGAGAAAGTTTACGGTAACCAGTTGGAAATTCTTGCTGTGGAACAGTAAGGTTTTCCAACAATGTTGAGGCTTCATCCATGTGAGGGCAAATGTGAGTTTGATGACTCCCTTTGCATAACTTACAAGGAAACCTAACTTTACCCTTTTTCCCAAGAACCTGACTATCACTGGTTGATGGATTAATGGAAAGTTGATGGGATTTTTCTGACCATACTTCCAAGACCTTTGGAATACCAAGACAATTGACAAGGAAGTGGTCACCCTTACAAAGCCTGCAAGGGTATTTGGGTTTACGATGCACATTGGAGTTTTCCTCAACACAACTAACACTTACAGTCGTGGTTGGTTGGTTGACTTCTTTCTTATCTTGCTTCTTCTTCTTCTTCTTCTTCTTCCCTTTCTTCTTCTTCTTAGCCTCCTGGTTATTAGCATCAAGGCTTTTACCAGGCAAAGAGGAAGAAATGGAGGAAGAAAAATTAGGCGAAGAAGGTAAAGGGTCAATAGAAGGTTGGTGATGTTGAGATGGTGAACTCTGTTGAGGTGAAGCATCTGGTTGAGATGGAACAATTGGATTACTTTGGGCCAACGAAGTTGAAAATAACAATATCGGTAAACCTATTGTAAATCCAGGTAATGACAAAGTAGACACATAAGGAGGACCAATATTTCCAAAGTAAGGAAAAGTACTAGGATTCTCATTGGGAGGGGTTCCTAGGTTGGTAAATTCCGGAACATTTGCCATTATATTCAACTTCAGTGAATTTTATTAACAATTTATAACTAAAATTAACAATTCACAATTCACACTTAACAATTAAAATTCACAATTCACACCTATGGTCTCTAAAAGTAAAAACAAACAAATTAACACGTGCTATCAAATCTAGGAGTCAAACCACACACAAACAGTAACCTTCCAGACCGAAAACACTAGTTGGTGATGAAATCCAACATCGCAGAATTCAGTACAGAAGTGGCGGGTGGAATAGTTACCCTGGCAACCTGCTTAATGAATAGACTAGACGAAGTTCCTCCACTTTAACCGTCTCGAGTGAAGTGAACCCCCCAGAAAATCCAAGTGAGTCTAGCCGACGTCTGCTCCAGGTACAGTGGGATCTTCCCTCCACCGTCACCTTGGGTAGAACCCTAAAGATAATGGTCACTAAGGTCACCAACAACAAAAAATACACCTGGGGGAACAATCTACGACCCGATAGCACGCAAGGGCAGAGTAACAAGCTCAATCCCCTTGCCGGCTCCTTGACAATAATCCAAGGTTTACCGACAAGTGACCCCAGGCTCCTCGACAATAATCCGAGGTTTACCGTTTGTAGTACGTGCGTATCTGGCGTCTTTCCCAATGAAGGAGGATTGATCCCCTCACTGGTTCGGACACGGTCTCGTGCTTCTCCTTTAAGAGGAGCTTTCCCAGAGTATAAATGTAACAGTTGGATTTATCCTACTGCAAGATAAGCTACTTGTTTGGTTTTACTGTCTTGGAGATTTAATTACTCTGCTACTCCAAGACACTAGCCTGATCTATATTGGTGTTTCAGAGCCCTAGAAATGTAAAAATTACTAGATGAATTTTAATTAAGCGCTGTGTTATTTAGGCTGTTATTACTCAAATGGGTAAATGGATATGAAACCAATGGTGTTATGACCCGACTCAAAACTGAATGCAATCGAATATGATAATGTAATCCTTTCAATTCGATGAATCCTAACTAAAGTAAGGAGAAAGTTTCCATTCACTTCAAATAATGCAAAAAATTGATCACTAAGAGAAAATAGAACAAATTCTCTAATGCACTAATTTCATCAAGAAAAACTAATGCAAATCAATTCCAAACCATTTTTTATTTTTATTTTTGTGTAAATTCAAATCAAAGAAAACTGATCTAAATCTACGATTGATTTTTCAGAATGTAAACTATGCAATTGTAATCTATGCACAATTCACTTGAAAAGTATGCAAATGTAATCTATGCACATTTTTCATTCATATTCTGAAAATGAGAATTCTAATTATGCAAATGTGATCTATGCAAGAGAATTCTCAAACACAAGACGATTCTAATGTAATCTAAGAACCAATCAAGTGCAAGTCGAGAAAATTGGGTGAGAGTTCCAAAGATCAAAAAATAAAAACACTCAAAGGTGATTAACACTCATACACAAGATGCAAAATTGTGAAAGGACTGAGAGAAACCTCCAAGTAATGACCAAAGGAAAACAAATCAAGAATTTCTCAAGAAAGAGACTCAAAACACCCAATTGATGAAAGCTTAGAGTAGGAATGCCAATGAAATTAGCCAAGATGAAAGCTTCTGACAGGTGAACAGTGGATCTGGGCAGCAAAAATAAGCTATAAACAAAATCTAAAAGATAAAAAGAAGAAATTGAAATTTTCTAGGCTTTTGACAGGGGTACGCAGGTAGCCTGTTTGCACAGGTGCGTGTACGCTCTGTGCACAAAGCTGAAGTGCGTACAGGTACGCATAGTGCTCAACGCAGAGGCTGTGTACTTCTAGCAAAACCAAGAAAAACTAAAATCTAATTTAACCCTGAGCTAGCCCACCCAAAAACACAGTCAGACAGCCAAAAACCAGAAAACAAACGACTTTTCTCAGATCAAAATTTCATACAAAGGAAAAAACATTCACATCAATGGAGTCCCCAGTGGAGTTGCCATTTTGTCATGCGGAAAGAGTCGATAGTGCGGACATAACCGACCTCCCTATAATCAAAAGCTTTCTAGTGACAAACAAGACAAATAAACACTACCTTTCTCTAAACATGCACTGAGAATACAAGTAATCAGGTGATTTTAACATACCTTTAGTCCAATGCTTTGTAGTAGTCCAGCCTCGCCGATCCGGATGAGATCCTCCTTCTCTTCGAAACCTACATTCACTAACAAGCCAAAATATTAAATAGCACCTGATAAACTCATAAAACAATACATATCCATCATACAGACCAAGGAGTATATGAAACAAATCATGAATAACAATCTGTTGAGAAAAATGAGTTCATTTGTATTAAGAGGAAACAAAAGGAACCATTACAACCTGAGCCTTGGTGTTGTGCAAGTCCCTCCTAGGGTCCAGCAAGGGTTTTCCTTTACTTTGATCAGCTCACCCACTCTCAAATAAGGCTAGGAAAGGATGGGAATATCTCCTCTCAAGCTTTACAAGGGAGTCCTAATTCCAGCAGCATCTACCCTTAGGAATGTTCAGCTTTCAACCTCCCCTCCCTCTGGCCCAATGCCTGTATTTATAGTGCTCTAGAGGAAGTTAATCAGGTCCACCATCAATGGGATAAGCCCCTCTTTGAATGGGATAGCTCCCCTCTTGATGGGATAAGTTCCTCTTTCATAGGGATACATGAACCATCTGGAGGCACTCAATACACGTCAAACAAGCTTCTAGAATGCTCTAGAAATGACCACAAGTAACTTTTTTGAAGTGAAACTTGCGCCTTTTGACCTTTACAGGAGTACGCACCCACCCCTTTACAGACGGAGCGTACAAGTACGCAGGTATTGTGAACTTGGGGTGCGTACATGCAGGTAAGGCTAAGAGAAACTGCGTACCCAGAGATATATAGATTCTTAAAGACTTTGTCTCTTTCTTGGAGTTTGACATGAAGAGCAGAGGTATGAGACTTGCCAAGGAGGATAGTATGACAGTTTATGGAGCCATACTAACTGCAAATAGTCATGGTGACAAATTTTAGTGTAACAAGAGGTTTGTAGACCAGGAGTCCTATGTTGTTGCTGAGGTGGAGGAATTTTCTGTTGTTTTTGTTGAAAGGATTCTCTAGAAGAGGTAACCATGAAATCAACAGACTTCTCTTTTAGTACCCTCGAATCCTTATTTTACTTGTTGAATACCCCTCATCACCCTCGAATCCTTATTTGACCTATTGAATACCCCTCATCACCCTCGAATCCCTTGACTCAACCAAAGTTTCTTCAGATGCTCAAAACATATATTTTCCACTATGGATGTGTTGCTGTAGAATTACAAATGCATCATGGTTAGGTTAGGTTGAACCCTAAAAGAATGAGAGGTCTGGAGATTTAAGATCTCATGGGAAAGTGCAACTACCCATTTGGTTTGCAAGGTTAAATGGAAATAATCTAGTAACAAATACACAAATGAAAACTTCATGTAGAAATTGAAAGATCATAAAGGCTAAACTTTATCTACACAAGAAATAGAAGAAAGGATTGCCAACAATATCGTGCTCTCTGGGGTTTTCTCAATCTCTTGGGAAATGAAAAATAGGGAAAGGAAGCCCAAAGATTCGACCTTTGAACCACTTCGGAGATTTAACCTTTGTAAATAAAATAAATATCAACACAAACTTAGAATACATTGCAACCTACCCTTCAATGACCCCACCCAATAGAAAACCCAAAGAAAATGAAAGAAATGAAGCAAAACTCTACCTCATAGTGAGACATTGTGGACATGCAGAATTGAAAGTTAACGACTGATTTCAAATGAAGGCACCAGAATTCAACCTTGTAACTTTCCTGCCATCGCCAAATAAAAATAACAATAATATTTGACCGGCACCTACAAAATCACAATTTAATGATCAATTTCAAATGAAGGCTCCATAATTCAACCCTATACCTTTTGCGCCATCCCCAAATAAAAATAACAATAATTTTTTACCCGTTCTCATCATTGAAACTACCTTCATTAATTTGATATTCTTCTTCTTCCTCCTCTTTAGAGGCCAGAGTTGTAAGGTGTGTAACTACCTTCATTAATTTGATAAGGAGGCAAGACTTGTGAGGTGTGTTTTGAGGAGACAATTAGAACCATCTTAAAGTGTAATGGGTTGTACTATGGAGATAGGTTTATTCGCATGAGTTGAGGTGTAAAGGTACTCATAAGTTGAGGAAAATGGTTGCAATGTTTACCTATATAAATTTTTTATGATATATGATTAATGATTTTTTTGTTGGAGAATGGAAGAGGAATATAAGAAAGGAGAGGCACTGAGGTTTATTGTAAATCAATCAAAAGGAAGGAAAAATGTCTCTTATTGGCAAGAATTTTCAAGTGTCCTTTTCAATAGGACCAAAATTTAGTTGGATCTAGGGAATTGGCCTCAAAAGCATTGATTGGTACTCTAGAAATCCAAGACCTGACATATCCAAGCTAGGAAATTAGATAGATTTGTCTTGGACAAAGGTTGCAAATGCTAAGGTGAAAATCTCCCCTTTTTAATGTGGGTTTTAAACCTTCCATTTGAGAATGCTAAAAACAAGGTCATGATATTGAAAGGAGGTCATTGATTTTACCAAAACTCAATGTCAATGCTTAATCAATGGTATGATTCTTTCTATTTGGGTTTGGCCTTGAATGTTGAGATATATCTTTAGGTCTAGTTATCAGTTTGTCATTTCATTTAAGTGTTGAGAAGCTCTTAAGGGCTATAGGGGATAAGATGGTTATTTTCCAATACCCCTCCCTTGAAACCCTATAAAGAGATGGTGTGCCAAATTTGTTGTCGTAATATTTCAACCACAAGCTCTTCCTATGAGGATGCCCTTGAGGGGAGGGTATGTAAAGGAAGTGGAAAAAAACAAAATTTCATATTGAGTTGAAGGAAGGGTATATATTGAAAGTGTATCTAGAGGTCTTGACAAAGGTGAAGGGGAATGGAGTTTACTTCCTATTGCAACACCTTCTATTCCACCATTTGAGGTGTTAAAGGGAACTGAGTTTAAGGAACCTCGTAGTCATCACAACCCATTGCAGGAATATGCAAAAATTTTGTTTATTGTGAGAGAAATTTGGTGGAACAAAGGGAGAAGACACACTTCTATTCTCTTGACTGACCATTTCAAGAGAGGGAGGAATCATGTAGGATCTGTCATTTCAACTTCTTGAATTGGCATGCACTTTTATTTCTTTTTGGATGATGGCCATTATCTCATAATTATATGCATTGGGATAATTAGAGTATCATAATATCATGAATAAAAGAGATAAATCATTCAATTTATGCTTTCCTTTTGTCATTAACACTTGACTTGTTCATTATCACACTAACACAATAATGCAAAAAAGAAAATAAGAAACTAACCAAAAGAGTAACAAGTAGCTTTATTTCGAAACTGAATCAAAACCAAGTGCAAAAGGAATCCAAAAAAGCAATCCCTCTCTTTCTTCAAAGGTTAGTTATCATTCCTCATGCCTTTGTAATGGAAAATAAGGCTTAATTACTTATTGTTTCATTTGGGAGAGATACTTTACCTCTACATGCACACGAGAATAAGATGAGTTGGTGAGGCCAGATTTAACCAAGCTCCTTAAGGTCAATGGTTGCCGATCCTAGATTTGTGTTACACGGTTATGGAAATTTTAGAGTTGTTATCGAGGATATTACATAAAATCATGATTACATATATAAAGATCATAAGTCACTAACATACCTTGAGGTAAATGGGTTGTTAGTCCAAGGCTTTATAAGTATTATGACTAAGTAATGGTATTACCTTAGTTAGAAGGTAAGGTTCTCCTTATTTCTTCACCCCCCCCTCCCACACTTCAAATGTTACACCAAATAAGAAAGCATCAACACCCTTATACTTGTGAAAATGAGAAGAATCGAGACTTGACTAGATTGACCTCCCCTCCTTACTTCCTGAAGCATTCACTCACCTTACTGAAATGGTTAGATGATAGTTTAGTTTCGCCTTTCATCATACTCACACTCTCATGAGGGTGGAGAGGACCTCCATCTTTTCTCCCTGGAATAAAATGTACTTTAATGAAATCTATCTAATGATACATTCCTATATTGATCCCTTTTGTGTGTGAATGAGGTGCTCTCTACTTCCTCATGGTTAAGAAAGGATATGAGTGAGAAGACTCAAAGCCCTTATGAGGAAGACTACTATCATATATATTAAAAATATATATATTAATAACATCTACATCGATGAAGAATTGACTTGGATAGTGTTAGGTATATCACTCTCCTCATAGAAGGCAGAGAAGTCAACATTTTCTAACTTCTTAGCTGGAATTGACACTTTTTCAATTAGCTTCCTTGAGTTCCATTTCATTTCATCAATATATAAAAGGGTCTACTGGTTGGTTTTTGAGAATTATAATAGAACTATTCTCATTATGGTTTAAATGTCCACAATTTTCAAGTATCTTGTTTATGTAGTCTCGGTGTTTCCAATATCTAGCACCCACTCACCAACCTCTTCTTCTACATCAACATCAATGATGAAACATCATTCAATTCTAGCCTCTTACTCTTCTTATTCAATTTCCTTTCAGATTTGAAGAGGGGTGGAGTGCACATAAACAACAACAAACCTTTCTACAAAATGTTGGGCCCACGAGTTGGAGATATTGAACTCATTCTTCCTTTCCCTACAACCTCTAGAATGACTAAGATGAACCATAGTTGTAAAAGGACCAACTTATAACATTAAAAATAAGGAGGGAGAAAAGCTTAAGCACAAATCACTAAAAGAAAGTTTACACAAGGAGCGAAGGAGAGAGGTAAGGAGTCAAGAATTGAAGGAGGATGAAAAAGAAATGATCCCACATAAGAAAAATAAGAGGAGACTCAGAGAATACCTATAGAAACAATAAAAAAAACAAACCTTCTCTAAGTACTATCCAAAGGAAACAATGGGTTAAATACAATAAGTTGACTAGAAGTTCAAAATGAGGCCTCAAAGGAATAACTTCCACCTAAACAAATCCAAACAAATAAATAAAACAGAAAGAGAGACCAAAAGAGAGGAAACTGAAGGGGATAGAAGTAAACAAAGAGAACTACGTAGTGATAAACTACAAGGTTAACCAAAAATTGAAAAACACATATCCTTAGGCTCTAAAGTTATCACCTAGTTTAGAAGCTTGTGCTAACCATTCAAATGACTACTTTCGTTGCCAAGGGGAAGGAAATTTATTATTGTGTTCTTTGTTCTAGCCCTATTTCTTTTCTATTTATAATATCAAAATGAAGATATTATTTCCATGTGTGTTGTAAGCCCAAGAAATTAAACTAGAAAGGAACATAATGAAATTCTAGATAACAAAAATCTTTGTATCTTGGATAACTAACCACGAAATATGAAAATGACCTCAATTAAGCAAAAAATAGGGGTATTTTTTCCTGAGTTTCTATAGAAAGTTATATTTCCTTGTGTTGGAGCTCTTGTCTTTGCCATGAAACCAATATAGACAAGCACCTTAGTTGTGAGATAATGACTCCTAGATGAGCGAGTTGCCATATCAAACCATAGAGCTACTACCATAATTCCAAGGAGATATTCCTTGTATGCATATCAAGGTTTTGAATGCATGCATCAAGTGGTAGAGGGAATATACTTCCATTTCCCTCACCCACCACATAGCATTGAAACTCCAATATCATCCATGATTGTCACCTACCATGGGAAAATTAAGGCCATGTCATTAAAAAGGATTCATGTTTTTATATTTTTTATCATGTGAATTTGACCTTGTTTTATTGTGATCTAAAAGCCCTACTTGTAAAAAGTTCATTAGGGGAGAAATTCTCTCATCATGGGCCCTTGATTTAGTTAAATATGGAGGAGTTGAATGGAGACATTGGAATCTAGGAAAGAAATCACCCAATGTTTCAAGGCATGATAGGCATGCCAAGATGTGCCAGGTGTTAGGGTGTGGCATGAACGCATGCTAGGGAGTCTGATGGAAAAGTTCCAGGGAAACATAATGGATCACTAGTTTCAAATGCATGGAAATGAAGTGTCAATGAGTTACATGTGTGTTAAGAAAGGAATGACAAGGTATGCTAGGTAGTGCCAAGGCATTCTAGAGTTTTAGGGAAGCATACCTAGATGCACCAAGTGCTAAAGTGTGCTAAGGAGTGTTAGGAAAACACAAGGGAGAATTGGATCAAAATGAATGGAAATGAATGAATAACAATGCATGACATGGTGTGTTGGAAAGTTCCATGTGTGCTAAAGAGGGAGTGACATGGTATGGTAGGCAGTGTTGAGTCATACTAGGTAGCATGTGGCCAAGATGTTCCATGTGCTAGGGTGTGCCAATGTGTGCTAGGAAGTGTTAGGGAGTGCCAAGGAAACACATGGGAGCACTAGGTGAAATTAATGCATGGAAATGAATGACTAAGAGTTTGTGATAGGAAGTGTCAGTGAGTTCTAGGTGTGCTAAGGAGGGAGTGGCAAGGTATGCTAGGTAGTGATAAGGCATGCTAGAGGCCAAGGTAACATGCCAAGATGTGGGAAGTGCTAGGGTGTGCCAATGCATGCTAGGGAGTGGTATGGAGTGCTAGAGGAACACAAGGGAGTAGTAGTTTCAAATGCATGGAAATGAATGAATAAGAGTGTGTGACAGGGATTTTTAGCATGTTCTAGGTGTGTTAAGGAGGGAATGACAATGTGATAAGTAGAAATTGGACATGAGTAGCCTTAGATGAGTTATATTTAGTTCTTAGGTGAACACAACATAGTCTAGTTGTAGTAACCATAACTTGGTCAAGCTGTTGTAGTTGAAGCAAGAATTCATTGGGTTCTCAAGTCCCAAAAAAAGTAAGAGTAATTGTGATAGCATGGTAGCTAAGGAGTGTCAGGGCATGCCAAGAAATGGAAAGGCGTTCTAACACATTCTGGAAAATGTAAATGCATGGTGAGGAGTGTTAGGGAGTTCCAGAACATCAGAAGGGAGAACTAGGTCAAAATGCATGGAAATGAACGAATAAGAGTGTGTGCCAAGGAGTGTGAATGAATTCAAGATGTCTCAAGGATAAAGTGTGTTAGGAGAAGACCAGAACAAGACTTGTAGGGGGAAAGTCTATGGTTACAATATGGGGTTGGACAAAGCAGTTTTTGACAAAGAGATACTTTAGGTTGGGCACAACATTGTTTTGCCAATGAATTGGTTGGGTTCCCAAGTCACAAAAATAGTAAGGCTATCTATAAGGGCCTCACAATTAGGGAGTACCAATACACTACTTGAAATCACAATAAAAAGGAGCTCACTCACATGTTTTCCCATTTAGATACTTGTTTGAGAGATATGCACCATTGATGAAGGTTGTCATGAAGTTCTTCACATGTAAGGGAAGATTTTCTAGGCTATATCAATACCACATAAGACTACACATGCACTTATAACTGTCAAGTCTCTAAATTTGTCCAGTTACTTGTATAGGAGCCTAACCAAAATGTTTGAAAGGGTGAAATTGAAAGGAAAAGTGCATTATCCTAGCCTCTTTCACCATAGCCTGATAAAGGTTATAGCACTCCATTAGTTGAAAGAGAAGAACATGACATGGGACACCTTCATTGAGGCAGCCTTGAAAACGCATATAACCACTTCACCAAGCGAGCACCAAACCATGTTAGTACAACCCATGGAGGTGGGGTCATCAAGAAAACATGATGAGGTTTCCAAGGCACCTAGGCTTGAGGTGACCAAGACATATCAGAGAGGTAGAAGCCTTGTGATTTCTCCTCAAATTGAGGAAGGGGCCAAGCCTACTACATCATCAAAATAAGGATCACCATCACATCATGAGGCTTCTTTGCATGATGAGGAGACCATTGAGCATGAATTTGACCTAGTTTACTTGGAGGCACATTATGAACATCAAACCTTGCAACAAGTCATCAAAGAGAATGATTCTCAGATCATGGAGCTCAAGGACAATTTGGAAAGGGCCAAATTCATCATTTCGTTTCTTGAGCAAGAAAGCAGTCAACTTAAGGCAAAACATCTAGTCATGGAGAAACAACAATTCAAAGCCAAGAAACAAGAGATGAAAGCAAGGAAATGGTGAACCATGAGGACACTGAGCAGCATGAAGGACATGTGGAAAGGAAGAGACAAAGGACAATGGGTCTTAGGAAGGTACTTTAGAGGGAAAGAGAACAAAAGCCACCAATGGAACAATTGACCTTTGAAGATAGGATTTCCATGGAAATAAATGAGGATAGGGAGTTTTGGCTTGAAAAAGTAAATTTCCACCTTGAGAAGATCCTTGAAAAGGCCAATAGGGATAACAAGTTGCAAAAGAAAATTGCCATCCATTATTACACAAGGAATTAGGTTGTCAAGGTCAAAATAAAGAAGTTGAAGGAAAACTCAAGGAAACCCTAATCAGCGAAGAGGATAAGGGTAATTTAGATTTTATTGCTGATGAATCCATGATTGCATAACATACCTCATCAGGCATCTCTAGACAAATTTTGGGAGGATTTGGAGAAAATTTTGTGTTTTGGTGCAAACTCGTGCAAACTTGCAATTTTTTTGGCAATTTTATGTCTAGGAGCACAATGAGCTCATGCTGCGGTTCTTCCCTAGGGCTCCAAATGATGGAAAATCAACATTTTTGGAAATATTATGACCCCCTCTCAAAACCCATTTGCCCACTTTCCTAGTCTGGTGCTTCGTTTTTGAGAAATTTGCAAAAACAAGGCCAAACATAAGCTGCCCTTGACCTCTACCAGCTCCTCCTCCACCTCAGCCTCGTTCGTGCCCCTGATACTCACTTCATGGTTGAATTTCTACCTAAGTTGGGTATGCAGGTGTCCTGTCCATAATTAATTCGTAACTACGACAATTTCACTTGTCATGACCTACTGATTGACATAAATTGCTGAAGAGCTATTGTAGTGTTTGTATGAATTTCTGCAGCAAACGGAAATTGTCAGTTGCATGTTTCCCATCTACCTAGAAGATAGCACACCATAGCATGGGCCCTATACTTGGCCCTACTTCAGCCTCCAGCCTCAGAGGCATTGGTCCCCCTGCTGCAACATAATTCGCAAATACTGGACAATGATCCTTGTCATGCCCCTGACCTTTTCATTTCAGGCATCAGACCTCTTCGCACACCTCTGGCCGAGATGTTCTGTCTTTCTTCTAACTTTGCATTTTGAGGCAAAGGTTTAGAAACTATGTGTGAATCTACTGAACCCCCAGATTAGCATCTTGCATTGTTGTCTCGTGCAATCTCATCACGATTTCCAGAGCTTCCACCTGGGTCTCGATCTTCTATTGTGATAGCACAACCCTTAGGTGAGGCAGGAGTGAGGCCACAAACCATTCATGGTGCTACCCATTAGTCAGATTCATGATGGCTTCATGGATCGTACACTTCAATATTTGATCCAAATCCTAGGATGTCTCTCTAGGCTTCGTCATGATCTCCTTGAATCCCACAATGAATTGCACTTAAGACTTAGGTCTACTAAATTCCTTATTTAGCGCAGTCTGGATATCTGCCAACACAGACGTTGGGTTATCAGTACTGTACTACATGTACCATGTTAGTGTGCAGTCTCGCAAATCATTAACCAATGTTTCTTTCTTCATTTGATCATTTGTGATACTCTCATCTTCCCATACAACCTTCACAATGAACCAAAACTGGTTTGGATCTTCATTTCCTATGCCCTTGAACACAGGTAGCTTTATAGAGTTCTCCATGTTGAACGATGGTGGAGGTGGCAGTGGTGTGGGTGAGGGGGTAAGTTGTGGAGGTGTTGTGGATGGATGAGATGAGGATGGAAGTGATGCAGGTATTCGCAGGAACCCTTGTCCTATTAACTGAATAGCACACAACGGAGAAGCCTATGCTGCTCCTTCATCGTCACTCAGAGAAGGCTCAATCAACAAGCTATATTCAGGACATTTTATTCCTCCGTCCCTGAAAGTCCTTCCACTTCACGTAGCCCCAAACATCAAGGTAACTCCATAACCTGCTTTTCACACAAGAGCATCTTAATCCAAGTATTTAATGATTTCAAATACTTACCTCACGGCCCCTTGAAGAAGCGGTGCTCTGCTTCGTTGTAACTGACCAAAGTATCAACCGCGAACTTTGTCACAAACCCTCCTATAATACGGTCAAGCCAATGATCGATAGCGGGTGCAATCTTATCTTGAGGGGCTTCCAGTTTCTGCACTAACTCCAGGGTCTAGACAATTGGACTGTGAAGCTTGCACCTCCCGTGGCCGTCTTCCAACTTCGCGATCCACTCATATAACTCAACCAGGAAGGAACAAAATAATATTTCCTGTATCTCTGTGTACATATATCTGTCCAACCACTATTCTTTCGTCAATCGTGGATTCCTATTTTCTTATGCCACAAATTCGTGGATCTTTCTATCCAACCAGTCTTCAATCTCCTTCTTAGTTGGATTCCAATGGTGCGACATCACAGATCTCGTTATGCAGATCCCTATCCCGACAACAGAACCATTTGTTGGCTTAACGGGCCCTGGCCCAGGTTCAACGTCAGTCAGCCAAGAAAATCCCTACAATATTGGACCTTTCAGCATCAATCCGTGGAGCGCAGACTGAAGTCTCACCCGAAGCAGTATGGGGGGATGCAGGAACCAAGTTTCCACACCCTGAGATGGTTATGATGTCGGTTTTACATTTTAACTCTGCCTTCATGTAGATCGATAAGCCTTTAGGGCTTATCGATGTACTTCTTTATTAGTCTTTCAGAACCTCCACAAATATCTGTGATCGTCCTGCGTGTAACCCTAACAAGTGGTTCAGGCACTTACACACCTCTGTAAATACTTTGTTGTATGGTTTCCCGAATTATCTTAAGTGTTGCCAATTATACCATGAAATTAAGATTATCTTTGCATAAACATATATATCTACTTGCGTTCATATAACAGAGGAAAACATATAGGTTCGAGCATCAAATTAGTAACAAAACATAAACCCAATGCTTAACATAACATAATTGCATGCAATTGAGAGGCATAAAATACAAAGTAATTTCATAGTACTTCTCTTTATTGATAATCCACATTTCTAGTACAGACTTTAACTGCCCTGCGCACACAACTATAGGGGTTCGCGCACTCAGCTGCGAACTTCTACCCTAGGCCTCTGTGCACTCGGATGCAAAGCCTCTTTCCTATGCTAATACTTTTCCTCTCAGCTCTTTACAGACTCATTAATGACCGCAACTATGAATTGTCTACTTTATTAGACTCCTCTAAGACCTCCTTTTTATACAATCCCATGGTCTTCAGACCAAGGGTAGATCTCATTAAGCCGACACAACCTATCTAAATTAAGGGTGGAAACCCTTTTTGACTCTTGATATCTTCATTCTCCGCAACCACAAAATGCAGAGAATTTACATTTCTTTATACAATATTCAGGATTTCTGCCCAAAAACTTGGGCTTTTAACCGCAAAATTGACCCCAGGGGACCCATTCCCAACAAGACCGGTTCAATATATTACACCCCTTATGGAGGGTCCAACGGTACTAAAACCCAAAGCAATTTCCTTTCAAACAACATCATCCTCTTCTTCAAATTGATGACCCTATTCATATCAATGGCCCAGCTAATTCCCAGGAGCACAGGGTATGGATTACTGTCATCAATGATCTCTATAACCTCAAAGTTGGCCATCATACTCACACCTTCTATATCAACTATTACTCCATATAATCATCCCATCAGGATGATTTTCTACTGGTTCACCATTCTAAGCTGAATCGGAGACGATTGCAGTGTAGGTCTCCCTATTCTTTCCCATGTTTGTTTTGGAAAACATTCACATCAGACCCCAAATCCAAAATGACCTGGTCCATTTCATAATCACCTATCTATGCGGTGAGCCTCATCTCGCACCTCCTTCATGCCTTATGTTTTCCTATCTTTATGACCACCTGGTGTCCATCAGGGACCTTTTCTTTGCTGGTGCATTTGTTTATTGATTCATGCAAGCCTTCCACATCTTTCCTATTGCACAACAGTTTTATACAGGTCTCCAAAAACATAGTAAGTATAGGGGGATCAACCTCTGTAGGCGCGTTGGTTTCTTGCACCTTGTCCTGGCTTCCTGAGATGGAGGCCTCAACAAAGCTTTTCTTGGCTTCCATAAACATTTCCTTAGCATGATTTAGATCAAACCCAACTTCCTTCTCTGGGGTTTTGCGGACCCATTCGTCCTCTTCATGTTGTTTACCCTTATCATTGCCAGTCATTATTCCACTTCTTAGCACTATATTGATGCTTTGATCTTCCTCATGGGGCTTATATCTCATCATCTGTAAGTTCTGCGTAGGTTGTTGAGGCTGTGCTTTATTCTCTTGCATTTTAGCTATTAGCACAGGGCATTCTTCTATAGTATGGTCAAACTGGCTGCAGTATTGACATGACAGGCATGTCTGTTCTGACACTCTCATGTGTAGTGCCCTGGTTGTCCAGAGTTGTAGCCAATGATTTGACCATGACCTTTACTAGGCCCTCGTCGGCCCCATCCGCATCCTTGATAACCTCTGCATGCTCCTATGGTGCACTGATCTGGAGGCTGAGTTTATGCCTGCATTCGATATGTAGGTGTTTGTTCCATCATTAGCTCATAGCTGCGGTAGTGGTGCTCATCGTGGCCCACCAATTTACAGAAGTTACAAAACAACTGTTGGGGTGTCTGGAAATTTTTTTGTAGTAAATGACAATTATCCATTGCATGTTGTCCAACAACCTGATAGATAGCTCACCATAGCACAACCCCCATGCTCGGCCCTACTAGGGCTTCTAGCTTCAAGGGAATTGGTCCCCCTCCTGTAATATAATTTGAGTACACAGGATAGTGGTCTTTATCGTGCCTTTTGCTCTTGCTCTTGCTCTTCAAACACTAGACTTCCTCGCACACTTCTGGTTTAGTCTCCTTTTATTTATTCAAACTCTACAGTTCTAAGTGTAAGCTTTGTAACTGAGAGTGGATTTGTTGTACCCCTAAGGTTGCATCCTCAATAGTTGATGCATGCAACCTCAACGCGATTTCCAAGGCTTCTGCCTATGTTCCTATCTTCTGTTGTGACAAAAAAAGTCTCAGGTGGGGTAGGAGTGAAGCTATAAACCATTCATGATGCTAACTATCTGTGAACTGCATATTAGCTTCTCAAATCTGACACTACAATATTTGATCAAGTTCCCGTGGCATCTCATCGACCCTCATCATGATTTCCTTGAATCCAATTACGGAATGCGAGTCAGACTTAGGCTTACTAAACTCCTTTTTTAAATCTACTCTAGTCTCCATTAGTGATGCAAGAGGATTATCAGCGCAATACTTAATATACCAGGTTAGCACGCGATCTTGCAAAGAGGTAACCAATTGTGCCTTCTTTATATTGTCGTCAGTAATCTATTGCATTGTCCACACAACATTCGCAACAAACCAAAATTGTTTTGTATATTCACTCCCTATGCCCTCAAAAAGCAGCAACTTCATCATATTCACCATGTTGAATCATGGTGGTGAGCGTAGAGGTGTGGGTGAAGGTGTATGCGGTGGAGGTGGAGGTGGAGGCAGAGTGGATGGATGATGTGTTCATGGAAAACCCTATGTTATTAGTTGGACTACACTTTGCGATGAAGCCTACACCGCTCCTTCGCTGTTGCTTGAAGGAGGTCTAATTAACAGACTATATTCTGGACTTGATCTCTCTCAATCTCTAAAGAGTCTTATGCTTCATGTAGCTCCAAACATCAAGGCAAGGCATCACCCGTTTTTCACATAACAACATTTTAATCCAGGTATTCAATGATCTTAAATACTTATCTCGTGGTCCTTTAAAAAATCATTGCTTCGCTTTGTTATAGCTGACCGAGGTATCAACTACAAATTATGTAACAAATCCTCCGAGAATCTGATCAAGCCAATGATCAACAGCCTGAGCGATCTTGTTTTTAGAGGCTTCTAATGATCACACTAGTTCTAGAGTCCACACTATAGGACTATCGAGCTTCCACCGTCCTTGACTATTTGTTAATTTGGCTAAACACTTATATAGTTCAATGGGAAAAGTGTTGAAAAAATCTTGTGTATCCTTGTATACAGATATATGTTCAACAATGCTTCTTTTGATAGGTGTGAATTCCTATTTTCTTGCTTCGCGAACTTGTGAATCTTCCAATCCAACCACTTTTCAATTTATTTCTTGGTTGGATTCTAATGATGCGACATCACACATCTCTTTCAAGAAAATCTCGGTCCTAACAGTGGAACTATTTGTTGGCTTAGGGGGTCCTAACCCAAGTTCAGAGTTATTTGTGCCAACCAACAAATCCCTACACTACTAGCCCTTTCGGAAACAACTTGTGTAGTACAGGCTGCAGTCTCACCCGAAGCAGTATGGGGGGATGCAAGAACCAAGTTTCTGCATCCAGAGACTATTGTGATGTCTTCTAGCACCTCAGGTCTGCCTTCGCATAGATTGATACTCTCTTAGGGCTCATCGTTGCAACTCTGTCAAACATCATTTAGACCTTCGCGAAGGTCTACAATCGGTCTTTACAGACCTTTAACAATCAACCTATCTACTTACATGCATCAAAGAGTAGTCCTAAATTAAGGTTCACACAGATTTACTTAAGTTATTAGTAAACATTAGAATATTAATCAGAGTCTTCACGAAATTACTTAAAAATACATTGCGTACATCATTAACAGTTATTCAAGAGAATTGCGCAACATTTAACCAATATTCCATAAAACACATCATTCATTGATAACACGTATCATAAATAGAAGTAAACATAAATGTGCAAGAATTCTTTGGAAACAGTCTTTATTGATATCCAATTCAAGATTATAGACTCAAAACTACCATGCACACACAGGTACAGGGGTCCACGCACTCAGCTGCAGATCCTTTCTTCTCCTATCTGACCCACTTATTCTCACTATCACTTCCTCATACTACTCTTCATTGTCTTAGACTCTCTAAGACACACCTATTTATAGTGTTTTTCATATAATGCCATGGTACACGGACCATGGGTGGATATAAAAATCGACTCAAACTTTACATAAAACAAGGGGCTAAACCCCTTTGACTCCTACTCATCTACGTGCTCTGCATCCACAAATCATGGAGACTTTACATTAATTACAAAAGTGTATCAAAAATTGGGTTATCTTAACCCAAAAGCTAAATCAAGGAACACCATCCCAACAAAAGGCTCTTGCAACTGAGCACGCAGGAGGCCTTGGTAAGTCTGCAGTTGAGTGCACAGGGTGAAATATTCTTTAATCTAAACATTGAGAATGAATAAAGGTTGATTTTGAAGAATTATATTGCAATCTGAGCAATATTATTGATTCTGTTTATGTTATGATATGTCACTTTATAATATGTTTTCCATGGAAGAATGAATAAATGTTGTGCCAAACTATTGAATCTATCTTATTTTTGAATGAATAAAGTAATTATTTGTGTTCACAAAGTTAAGGGTTAAGTCTGTTATGTTTTCTAATGATTTGGATATATTTTCATGAAGGCAGATCTAGGGTTCTTCATTACTATGTGAAAGCGGATAATTTTCCCGTTTAGGGCCCACAAAGACTGATCGTAGACCTTCGTGAAGGCTTAGAAACCATTTTACCCGAGTTACACTAACGAGCCCTAGAAGGATAATGATCTGCACGAAGGAAGATCTGAGTTGTCAGAGCTTAAGAACCACTTATCACATTTCCCTAGATGTAGAAACCTAGTTCTAACATCCCCCAATATTGCTTCAGGTGAGACTACAGGTTGCGCTATGCAGGTTGTTGTTGAAAGGTCTAGCAGTTAGGGTTTTGTTGGTTGGCACAAACAACTCTGAACCTGGGTAAGGCCCCCTTAATCCAACAATCATTTCTCAAAATCATAACTTCCTTGATTCCTTAATTGCACATATATAACACAATATTTACGACAGTTGTCCTTTGGAATAGTGCCCATGGTCCTAGGCAGTTGCAGTGTAGTCAACGCCCCACGATGTAACAACAATTCAAGGTGTAGCAAAATGCTTGAGGTGTAACAATAATGCTTGAGGTGTAACAACAACTTGGGGTGTAACAACAAGTAACCCCTTTGTAATTTATTACACTGTTGTTCATCCTTTGGACGTAGATTTTGGAGCATGACCTGAAAGAAATAAAGCGAGAAATTTTTTTCCCATAATTGCCTCGATTAGTCATCAAAAAGATATCACCTCATCCATATTTAAAAAAAAATGGAAAAATAATATGTTAGAACAAAAATGGATTCTTATAATCGGGAAAAAGGTAATTATGATATAAATTCCATAGGTTTAGAGGTGAAATGGTCAAGGACGAGGGAAAAAATGTATCCAAAATATGCACAAAACCTGCACCCAACACCTACTATGAAAAGTTGAAAATCAACATCAATTATTCTGTGAGATCCCGGATGTTTGTATTTGATTATGGACATATGAAAGTATATTATTAATTAGGGTTTTTCTTTTATAGGAAAATATCTCAAAGGATTTAATAGCATGCTAGTTACCAATGAATTTGATTGGGAGATATTGGTCATTCTTGATCTACTGGATCAAGGGTTGTTGAGGATTTGTGAGTGAATCATTTCCTGGGAAGACAATTGGCTGACACTTTGCATTGATGTATGAGTCCCAAAATTGAAAATATGGTGTTGTTTATTGATCTCAATTTTGGATGCACACATGTATGTTTGGGTTGGTGGTTAGTAAGAAAGCCTGATGGTACCTAGAGGGGTTGAAAGCTTGAGTCCACCTTAGTCGCACTTGGATAGATTTGTGTGGTCATGAATCTATTCCATGGAATTTCGGTGCCTAAATTGTTGAGTGATTGGTTGGATATATTTCTCTGATTAGGAACCTTGTCCATGGCACTGCAGTGCCTAAATTGTTGAGTGACTAGTTGGATAGATTGTCCTAGTCAAGAATAAAGTCCATGGAAATGCGGTGCCTAAAGGTTCTTCATGTTTTCATTTATTTTGATATCTTCCATTGTTTTTCTACATTATCAATACCTCCCTAGTTAAGAGGGAGTGTTGGAAAAAGTAACTATGTTCGGTCTTCAATAATGTACTTGAGTCATTATGTAAAGTACTTGTCAAAATAATAAAGAAAATAATTATTATTACTATTGTGACTTATTAAAGCATGGGTTTCATGATTCGGTCACTAGGTTTTAAATCAAATTCCCCATTGATGACTTCTAAGATTTATTTTGAGTCTATATAATTATTATACATTTCAAGAGACCCTTCTTGGGCTTTTGAATCATGTAATAATGTTTACTATTGAGTCAAATATGAATTATGGAACCTCCACACCATGTCGGCCTAAGGGAAGACAAAATCAGCCTAATACCCTATTCAACCCCACAAGAAGCCTATAAAAGGAAGGACATCGAATTCATTTGGAGTATCACTTCTTATCAAGTTCAAATTCTCTTTACTAGGAAGAAGTGAAAAAATATCTTATTGTTGGGAAAAAGTGTGAAGTTATCTTGTTGTTGGGAAAGTATGTTTCTGGGAAGCCGAAGTGAATGCGAGTTTGGGTGAGTCTAAGGAGACAAGGAAGATCGAAATTTTGGTGTTGGTATCTCTCTGTTTCATGCTTTAGCTTGGGAGATCGAAGTCTTCCAAGTTGGACTACTATCGGAAGCTCTTAGTTATTGCAAGTTGCTACATAGTCAAATTTACTTGGAAAAGGTCAAACTTTTGGAGGCTGACTTGGTGTGGATGGAAGGTTTGATCTTGTTCTAGGATGAAGATTCTAAAAGAATACTATTGAAAGGAAGAATTACTTTGACTCGGTTTTCCCCTCGAGGGGGGTTTTTCCCTGGTGTTGGGCATGGAATCCCCCCCACAGTAGGTTTTGGGGCTCAAAGCCCAAGTTTTGGTCAAAGATGTTGTAAAACTCCACGAATTATGGGCACGGAGTGCTAAGTGTACAATTGAGTCATAAGGTTGTCCACCCTAAGCATTGTATTGTAACATAGTGTAAATTCGGCCTACCCATGGTCCACGGACCATGGGATTGTATAAATAGAGTGAGGCTCTAAGCTATAAAGATGGTTAAGGAATGATGAATAGATGAATAGTGAAGGAATGATTTGAGCTTAGAATAGAGTTCTAAGTGTCTTGGGTTGTAGTAGTAGGAAGAGGCTCTACAGCTGAGTGCACAGAGGCCTAGTAGAGTTTGCAGCTGAGTGCGCGGACCCCTACAGCTGAGTGCGTAGGGTGGTGTCGAGTTTGTAAGCAAGATTGAAGATTAATAAAAGAGAAGTTGTTTCATATTCTTGTGTATTTGCTATGCATTATCTTCTTTATGGTTGTATTCGTTTATGTATTGCATGCACTGTTATGATTGATGAATATGTTGTAATAACCATAGATCTTACACAGCCAAGTTAAGTAATTGGTTAATTAACAAGGATCTTGGGTATTATACGGGTCGCGCCACGAGTAGGTTTGCGCAGAAGCTGCACCGCAGGTTGCGCAGGGATCATAAGTGCGCGTAGCAACAAGTCAGATCGCGGACCTCCAGAAGCCCATCAAACATCCCTAGGGTGCGGAAACCTGGTTCTAGCACCCTCCCATACTACTTCGGGTGAGACCTCAATCTGCACTCCACGGACTGTTGCAGAAAGGGCCAATAACATCAGGATTTTCTTGGCTAAATCACCTCTGAACCTAGGTCAGGCCCCACTAAGCCAACAAATGGTTCTGTTGCCGGGACTGGGATCTACATAAAGGATGTCTAATGTCGTGCCATTGGAACCCTACAAAGAAAGAAATTGAAGAGTGGTTGGACAAGAAGATTCACGAGTTCGCGGTGCAGGAAAATAGAAATTTGCGAGTATCTAAGGAGCAATGTTTGGATCGCTACTTGTACACTAAAATCCATGGAATTTTATTTGCATCTTTTCCATATGAGCTATATGAGTGGATCGCAAAGTTAGCAGACAGCTAGGGAAGGTGTAGGCTTGAAAAACCAAGAGTGTGGACTCCTGGAACTAGTGCATAGAGTAGAAGCCTCAGAAGATAAGATAGCGTGAGCTATGGACCACTGGCTCGACCGGATAATAGGAGGATTTATCACTAAGTTCATGGTAGACACAACCGTCAGCTACAGGGAGGAAAAGCGACATTTTATTAAGGGACTGCGAGGTAAGTACGTTAAATATTTGAACACTTGGATTAAGATGATATTGTGTGAAAAGCAGGTTATGCGAATAAATTAATGTTTAGGACTACGCGAAGCGGAAAGATCTACAGAAGTGGAAGTAATGAGGAATTTTGAAAAACAGTCCCTTAATTTCACCCTCATAGGAGAGTGAGGAAGAGCTCATGAAGGTTTATCTGAGAAGCGCAGTTAGTTTGATAAGGCAGCGAATTCCACGTTTACCACCTCCACCCACACTGCCACCTGCTTCACCTGCCTCACCTCCATCTCCACCCACTCCACCTCCGCCACCCCTACCGTTCAGTATGGCAAGTGTAATCAAACTACCAGTGTTCATAGGAGTAGGAAATGAAGACCCGGACCAATTCCGGTTTGTGGTAAGAGTAGTATGGGAAGCGCAGGGCGTCGTGGATTATAATATTAAAAAGGCTATACTGGTGAGCGCTACAGGATCGCGCATTAACATGGTATATCAAGCATTCTAATGACCACCCGAACACAGGAATTACAGAGATCTAGACTACGTTGAACAAGGAGTTTAGCAAGCCAAAGTCAGAGACACAATTAATCATCGGCTTTAAAGAGATCGCAATGCTCCTAGGCGAGACCCCCAAGGATCTGGACCAAAGGTTGAAGAGTATGATCCACAAAGCGAATATGAAGTTAATAGATGCACAACATCGCGCATGATTTGTGGCCTCACTTACACCACACTTAAGGACGACACTGTCATAGAAAAAACTTTCCACCCAGGCCGAAGCATTGGAGATGGCAATGAGGTTGCATGAGACCCCTATACAAGACCCTAGATTGGGAGTCCAATAGATCCACGCATAGCTACAGAATCTGTGTCTATAAATGCAGAGTTTGAAACAATATAGGGCACCTCGACCAGAGGTGCCTGAGGAAGTATGGTGCATAAAATGCAAAGGCCAGGGCCAAGACAAAGATCACTGTCCAGTGTTCGCGAACTACTTGACAGGAGGAGGGTCAATGCCATTAAGAATGGAGGCACAAATGGGGCCAACATCTGCATTATGGTGTGAGATCTTCCAGATAGGAGGAAAACATACCACGGATAATTTTTATCTATTGTAGAAGTATACACAAGCGTCCCAACAGTTGTTTTGTAATTCTCACAAGTTGGTAGGCCACGATGAACGCACCTGCCGAAGTTATGAAATAATGATGGATCAGACTCCTGCCTACTGGGTGTAGGCCGAAACGCGAGCCCTTGACCCAAATGCAAGGATGGCGTGCACTGGGTTTCAGGGGTGTGGTCGGGGTCGAGGTGGAATGGGACTAGGAAGGGGTCACAGCCAGATAATTTGTTACAATTGCGGAGGGCCAGGGCATTATGCCCATGATTGTATGAACCCAACTAGGATATCATGTTGGTACTGTAATCAGTTTGATCATGAGGCAGAAGATTTCCCTTCACTGATAGCGAAGATGTGCGAAAAGGGGGTACTCCAGCCCCCTCTGACCCAGAATTTACAAATGATGAGGTATGAACTGCATGAAGAAGACCCAAATGTAAACATGATACTCAAAAGCGGTATGACAATGGGAGATGATAAAGGGAAGCAACCAGAAGAAATCGTGTGGGTTCGCAACGCTCCTACAAAGGAACCTGAGTTTGATTTAGAATGCGCGAAGGAGACATTCATGGAAGCTAAGAAGAGCTTCATGGAGGCCTCCACTTCAAGTAGTAAGGATCAACTAGAACTAGGGATGGATCCATCCATGCTCACTACCTTTCTGGAGACATGCATGAAACTACTGCACGACAACAAGGAATCAAAGGGCTACAGGAACTTATCACTAGGTGTGCAGGGTCAGGAGAACTGTGCATGTTCTGAGAACTGGGAAAGCATGCATTGCGCATAGGAAGGGAGATGAGGTTGACTGTGCAAATAGGCGAGTACGAAATGGATCAAGTAATCCTGGACCTGGGTTCCGACGTGAATGTACTACCAAAGAAAACATGGGAACACATGGGCAAACCCATGTTACTGTGATCCCCTATTCAATTATGAATGGCGAACCAACAGAAGATTTTTCCCATGGGAAGATTGCAAGGGGTGACAGTCGATATTGAAGGCGCGAGTGCACAGGAAAATTTTGAAGTGATAGAGATTTTCGATGACAACAATCCCTATCTCATGCTACTAGGGATAGATTGGGCTACTGATATGAACAGAGTCATAAATATAAAGAAGTGCAAAAGTATCTCTGAGAAAAAGTCATTATGTGTAGTAGTACCGCTATACCCAGCCGAAGGAACATGATACACTGAGTCAGTGTACGACGATGAGAGTGATGATGATCTCAATTATATCTACAAAATAACCGCGTAAGGAGAAGATGGGGTGAATCCAACTATAGATGGAAGGATTTCATGGGAGCGTGGAAGCTCCTGCACTTCGGATTCTGACGAAGAGATAGAGCGATGGCAGAATCGGCTACACGAAGTAACAACACTGAACTGGAACATGTTGATCAATTCATTATGTTGCGTAACAGCAGAGGCAAGGGAGCTACCAACATATGATGGATTGTCAGAGGTGGATGAATTTTTGACAAATTTGAAAGTGCAGTACTAGAGCAACAATGGTTAAATGCGCTGAAGTGGGCATTGCGCGCAACACCCACACGATGGTGGGGTACGCATCAAGGAACTTTTAAAGACTGGCATGGATGCAAAAGGATGATGCGCCTACGGTTTGGACAACCCTAAGTATGAATAGTAGAAAATATGACGAACGAGATGATCCACACACACACCTCACGAAATGGACCAAGGTCTACGGGGAAGAGCCACAGCCTAAATGGGTGCACCTATTCTACCATACCCTGGATGTCATACCCATGAATTGGTATACGGAGACAGAGCTATACCATGGTATGGGTGAATGGGATGTCTTGCACGAGGGATTCTTGTTAACATTCACATTTGAAGATCATTGGTCAGATACTGTGGACGATGCACTACAAGTAGTGAAAGTCGTTATCTTTAAAATACCACAAGAGCCAATGGAAGTACTTCAGCCAGAATGGAAGATACAGTTAAGTAGTGCACTAGAGTGTTATAATGTGAATGTTGAGGAGGATGATGAGGACCCATGGAATATTAAGATTTCAGAAATAGAAGGCTCTCGCAAGATTCGCGGACCATCAATTGAAGACCCCAACATCATCGCACTGTTAAAGACGAAACAGGTCAACGTTTGAACAGAGGCAGAACCAAAATACTCAATGCTTGGGGACTATTGGGACAATGCCACGGTCAATAAGGTTGCTGAGTTACTCTTCAAATACCAAGAACTGTTCTCAACCAAAATTACGGATTTAAAAGGGATTGTGGGAAATTTAGGGATGATGAAGATCACCCTGAAACGCGAAGCAAAGCCAGTTAAGCAGTGGCCTTACCACTTGAATCCAAAATATAAATAAAAGGTCCACGACGAATTAGACAAATTGTTGGTAGCTAGAATTCTTGAACTAGTGGAAGAATTTCACTGGGTGAGTCCTATGGTGGTACAGGAGAAAAAATAGAAGGGTGAAATAAGAATATGCATAGACCTCAGGAAGCTGAACGATGTCTATGTACATGATCCATTCCCAAAACCATTCACAAATGAAGTACTAGAGAATGTTGGTGGTCAAGAAGCATACTCGTTCACAGATGGCTTCTCGGGGTAACCATCAGATCAAGATCATGCCAGAAGACGGGAGCAAGATGACCTCCACAATAGAATGGGGTTGCTTTCAATACACCGTGATGCCATTTGGACTGAAGAATGCGCCAGCTATATTTTCGCGCATCGTGGTAGCCGCATTCAAAAAATACATCCACAAATTTTTGGAGGTCTATTTGGATGATTGGACTATTTTTGGTTTAGTTAAGCACCATGTAGCGAGCTTATGGTTGATGCTGGATACTTATCGCTAACACCAGATTGCGCTGAACCTAAAGAAGTGCACATTCCTCGTTCCCTTTGGAAACCTACTGGGACATGTGGTTTACAAACAAGTACTGATGGTGGACCTTGTGAAGATTGTCATTATCCTCAATTTAGAAGCACCACGAAGTGTTAAACAACTGCATGCTACCTTGGGACACACTGGATACTATAGGAAGTTCATCAAAAGTTATGCCTAAATAATTGCGCCGATGGAAAAGCTATTGAAAAAATATGTTACATATTGCTGGAATGACGATTGCATGAAGAGTGTGGATGTCCTAAAGGGGAAACTGGCCTCCACGTCAATTTTGGTCTTCCCGAAATGGGACATGGAATTTCATGTACACATTGATGTGTCGTGTATCATATTGGGAGCCGTACTCAAATAGGAGGGAGTGAAGGGTGTGGATTAACCGATAGTGTTTGCGAGTGAAGATTGTCCAAAGCAGAAAATAACTACTCTACCACCAAGTGTGAGGGGTTGGCAATGGTGTACGCGCTCCAGAAATACTGACACTATTTACTTGGTGGACATTTCAAGATGTATGCCGATCATTCCATGTTGAAATACTTGGTAAACAAGCCTGTGTTGGGGGGTGCATATGCAAATGACTTTTACTATTTCAAGAATATACTTTTGAGGTCATAGTCAAGCCGGGACGCTTAAACCATGGTAAAGTTTAGGGGCAAATTATAGCCCAAAGGCAAAATTTGAGGGTTTTTACATTTTAAGAGGGCAAATTTTTTTATTAAAAACCATTTTCATATAGTTAGCCCCAATTTTACTTAAAAAATAATTAATTTTTTGATTTTAGCCCAAAATAAAAAATGGGCAGATAAACTAATCGAACCTTCATTTGGCCCGATTCGCTGGTTTTGGGAAATCGTATTCCCTTAAAATCACCGAATTTTGATATTTGCCCCTGGTTTGGGAGATTAAAATGATTTAATACCTTACATTGGGTGCAATTTTTTTTAATACCATGGACCAATACCACATGCCCAAAAACCATCTCTCATTTCACAATCAAAATATTTATAAATATTTTATTTGAATTTAATTTTATAACATTTTTTAATTAAATCTAAAAGCAAAAATATTATAATTACTTTTAAGATATATCTAAATCCCTTATCACATTCAAATATATGAGATATAAATAATAGTTATAAATTAAGATCTATTGTACCATATAAGTTAGTCTAATAATTTTGTGACCGTATTTAAACTTTATTAACAAGCACATAAAAATTTAATACTTATAATATAAAAAAAAAATTAACAGTGGATATTCACCCCCACTTTACCATGGACATTATTAAGTTGTGAACATGCTTTGTTACAATACCATGGGCCAATAACATTACTTATCAATACCACATGCCCAAAAACCATCTCTCATTTTACAATCAAAATATTTTATAGTTTTTTTTAATTTAATGTTATTACATTTTTGGTACCAAAAAGATATTTTAATGTCATGTTATGTTATCTAAACATTATGACTAAATCAAATTAAAAAAATTGATTAATTTATTAATTAAAAATTAAAATATTTTGACTCAATGAGATTACATAAAAATAGAAATTACATTAAAAAAATAAAATTAATAATTATAATAATTAATAATTAAACAAACCTAGATCCATTTTAACTTTGGATCTATCAAGAGATTTGATAATTAATAACCCTATGTTAAAATGAAAAGTCTACGTTATTATTTTATGTAAATATTTTACATTATGAAAAGTCTACGTTATTATTTGTTTATTATATCAAGAGATATTGTTTTGTCCATTACTGGTTTTTGAGCTCAAGGTTTATAAGAACCCATGGTATTCATGCGGAATATAGTCTATTTAAAGGGGGAATTATACCATCCTAAATCCATCTTCTCATTCTCCCTCTTTCTCTCCCTCCCTCAGTTTTGATTCACATTTTGCATTAGACTTAACTATCGATCTCTCAAGATTTGTCGATCTCTCAAGCTTAGAGAAGGATGGATCTTGGCTCGTGTATATATAAAGAGAGGTATGCTATGAATTCTTAAAGTAGTATACTTGGATTTGAAAAATGTAAGATTTTTTTTACATAGGGATATCTTAAAGTAGTATACTTGGATTTGAAAAATGTAATATTTTTTTTTACATAGGGATATCGTTTACTTTTGATTATGGTGGATATTGTTTACTTTTGATTATGGTCTTTCCTATTAAGTGCCCATATTCTGGTTTTGATGAGTTTTGATTCTGGTTTTGATTAGGTTCAACGTCTATGACCCTTTCCTATTAAGTGTCTATATTCTAGTTTTGATCAAGTGAAGCGTTTATGGCCCTTGTCTATTAAGTGACCATATTCTAGCTATCATTTGGGGTGTTTTTTTTATTGCATCCAAGGATGTTGTCTTGTTCTGTGAAGTTACCCGTGGTTTTTGAGCTCTTATGATAACCCATGGTATTTCCCATGATATTCATGTGGAATATAGTATTTTTAAAGGGGGAATTAAACTAGCCTAGATCCATCTTCTCCCTCTTCCTTTGGGTATCCCTCGAAACGCTCGGTTTTGATTCTCATTTTCCATTCACCTTAACTAAGGATGGATCTAGGTTGGTGTGTATCAAAAGAGAGGTATATTGTGAATTCTTAAAGTAGTATACTTTGATTTGCAAAATGTAAGGTTTTTTTACACAGGCATATAGTTTATTGGATTTGCAAAATTTAAGGTTTTTTTATATAGGGATATGGTTTACTTTTGATTATGGTCTTGATCAGGTGAAGCGTCTATGACCCTTGCCTATTAAGTGCCCATATTCTACATATCACTTGGGAGCTTTGCATAGGTTGATCATGATTGTGAAACCCTATTACAAAAGAAAGACATCTATCCACTTAATTAATCTTTTTTTTTTTAATTCAAATTAAAATAAAAATCAATAATATTGAAAATATCAATTATGTGGCTGAAAAAAAGCTAGAAGCACTAGTAGTTGTTGGGAGATTTCAGGTTTTCTAATATCATGAGAAAAATGTTTTTTTTGTTGCTTTATATTTTATAGTTTGTGTACAGTAAAATATGGTATATTAACGACTTAATCACTTTCTATCTTAATGGTTAATTTTTTTAAATTCATTTAAATTATAATTAATTAACTTGATATAAAAATTATTGATGAGACAATATTATATAAAGGGAAAGTGATTTGATAATTATAATTACAAGTTGTCCAAATTTGTGAGTGAATGATTATCTTCACTTTCAATTTCTGAATTGAGATATAATTAAATTTGTAATGGTTTATTTATATAATCATCACTCAAACATGATATTTTTCCACAAGGAGGTCACTCACAAAACATAATTAAAAAAATATATATTATTTAATTCCAAAACTAAAGAGGTCATTTCAAGTTACAAGGGTTTGTCTAATATATATATATATATATATATATATATATATATATAGATATATATATATATATATATATATATATATATATATATATATATATATATATATATATGAAAATTAACCATCATGCAATATAATATTATGTTGACTCTGTTAAATTAAAACATAAATTATTATTTTAATATGATAACTATAATTATTATTTTATATGTGTCCTTAGAGGTATCCTAAAGTGTTGTTAGATTCTATCTAGTTCATTTTTTATCATGTTAAGGAAACAATCATAGTACCTAAGGTGACCATGTATATTCATTTTAAAATTTAAATATTTTGTAATAATTTTTGTCAATATAGACAATTTTAGAACTGAAATTCACTAAGCAAAATCATAACAACACTTATCTACAAACCTCTCTCAAAACTACATCTCTCCTTAGACTTTTGTAATTAATATACATTTAAGAAATAAATATTCAAAACTGAAAAATAAATCTCTCAGTTTCAAATGTTATATTAAATATTTTTTAATTAGTACATATTTAAAAACTAAATATTTAAAACTTATTTTTATTCACGCCGAGCCAAGTTTTCCAATGATGGTATAAAATCCAAAACCCTAGTAGAAAAAAAGATTCCTAGCCACATGATAGGCTTCTTTGCGCTCATATTGTTGGGAGGATGATACTAAGATGTTATTAACGGGAAAAGTGTCTACTCAGAACACCCCTATCCCACTAAGGTGTGACAGTACCTTAGAAACAAACAAGGAAACCTACTTTCGTATTCTTCTTTATGAATTATAAACGAAGAGGAATAGGATGAACCAACCTGTGTCTTGCGCTAGTCCTTTGATCCAATCTCTCTCCTCTTTGACAGCTTCTAGATACCTGCTCCCTTACTTGCCCAACTTCACCAAGTTCCTACAAGATCACAAAAGAGGAAAACTACACAAAGACATGGATTTACATTCATAAATAGCTTAGGATCAGATATAAGCTAAACATGCAAATATAACAAAACATCATTGATACACAAGCATGTAGGAGAAACTCAAATAGTTTTATTGATATAACAAGAAGGTCCAGGAGGAGTTACAACCGATGATTCCTGATCCAACATCAACCCCCTAGCAAAGGAATCCCCTCTTCACCTCCAACAAAGCATAAATCACCCAATACACTGATCTCTATCTCAAAACCAACAACAATTCTCTGCAATGTACAAAATTCCAGCCTCTAACCCCTGGATCTCTAGGATGAGAGATCTATATATAGATATTTGCAGAGGTGTGAGTCAGCTCTAGATTTTTGATTAGTGTCTTCTCTCTGATAGTTCTTGATGCCACTTGGAGATCTCATTGACCTCTTACTCAGCCTTGGGCGATTTTGAGAGGCAAGTGTCCCATGAGAAGTTTCTGGAAGATTCCATGATCATCCACCTCGCAAACTGTCTCCGCCACTTGTCTTTTCCCGTTCATCGCACCCTCACAGTGTATTTAGGTGCACTGAAACGCACTTCCCGTGTGTACAAGGTGCGCTGCATAGCACCCTGGTCATGGAGCAAGTGCGCAGATCCAGTTTTGACCAATTTTGAGTAGTTTCTGGTGGAGAACTTCTGGGAGAAGATGTAATTTGTTGACCTTGTTCCTTTAGGATTTAGAACAACACTTTTAGGGACTTAGGAGCCCTTGGTTTATGGACATTTCATGCTTAGAGCTGTAAGGCACAAAATTTTTTATAACAGTTTCCCCCTAAAGTATGAGGCCGTTTATCGGGTGAAATGCTTTATTAGGAGGATCCAAAGTTCTTTCAATGCTGGGAGGAGACCTGTAATAAGATACAATACAATACATTATCTTCATACTGTTTTCATGATCTAGCTGAGGCGGGCATTCCCATGCTCAGCTTTATAAATTCATTTTCATGTACATAGGACAGACAATCGTCTGATGGTAGACTGATGATTCTGATAGAGCCATCATCCTTTTGGTATGATGATTATCTGTGCTGCAATGCTGTACATTTCAATGTCTTTATTTTCCTGAATATATATCGCAGCCCGGATGGATGAAACTAGATCCGGGGTCTTCAATCTCATTCGATCTTTACTCGAAGTACAAGTCGATCCATGTGAGAAATGTTTTGAAGTCGAACATGGAAGGACATCGCTTGATTACCAGTCAATGATGTAAACTGTTAACAAGCGCGAGAGGAATCACTGATAATGATGATGACCCTCAAGGTACTGTAGTACAATTCATGTGGTGTGAATAAAGGACTTGGTGTCGAAAACCACACAAAATCTTTCGGTCGAAGGTCATTGATGTATACCTGTCGCCGGAAGTGAGAAACTTGCCATTGAGGCATGCAAGCTTCAAAGTACTGAAGGGGGTGTTCCTAGATCAACTTTTTGGATAATGAGCTGGTGTCGACAAGAAGCGATCTGTCAAAGGGGGGCCTTGATGAATCCCACATCAATGACACAGAACGGAGCAAATGATTTTGATGGAGGTGAAAACGATCTGATGATATATGGTTCAGGATGACGGTCATGAAAGAATGAAGTGTAATGTATGGTAGCGGATGGGACACGGATGACTTCTCTGGATGACTTCTCTTGAACATGTCGGCGACACTTATGTGATGGATTGGTAGCATTTACCCCAAATGTGGATGGTATGGCGTGACCATGGTGATGTGTCCGGTGAATGAAACAACCCAACCCGACTCAGGCACGGAGTGGAAGTGTCATGTTCAAGAGCGACTTGCTACCAATAAAGATTCTTTGAGTTTCTCCCCAATTTTTCCCCAGTCATTGCTGACCAGTACCTCTTTATCTTTGTCAAGCTTGAGGAGGATAACATATGCTTGTTCTATAATTTTCCCTTCGGGAAAACCCATCGCTATGTTTTAATGAGCCTAGTGATAGTGAAACTCGTTCTCGTCTAAAGACAAGTTTGTCGCTATTAATCTTTTTAACGAGTTTAACGACAAAGATAACTCGGTCCTTTTCATTTTTAGAGAGTCTGAAAAGGTATGTAAAGGTAACTCCAAAATTCCTTTTTCGTCATCTAATCCCTTAAGTCCGAAAAAGTATAAAACAATACAGAAGGGATGAATTTTCGATAGTTTTAAAGAGCCGAACAAAACAAGCGCTCGATCTTTTTGTGCAATAATCCCTTAGGTCCAAAAAGATTAAAATCTAGAGGAGGGATAACACTTCTGGTCACTTTAACGAGCTGGAAGGCCAAAACTCGGCAATTTTTTCATATTTTACGAGTCAGTTGAAAAGAGCTTAAAGAAGACTCGTCTTTTAAGGAACGAGTGATAAAATGGGTAGCAGCTGATTCCAGGTAAGGGTTGGAATTTTCCAATCAAGGCAGTGTCACAAGGATGGCTAGTGAAATCACTCTTCGTAGCTATTCCTCAAAATGGGTAAACAATCAAATGGAGGTGAATGATCGGCCAATGAAAAGTGGAGGTGACGGTGCAAACACGACCAAGGCTTTAATGGCTGAAATGTTTCATTCACGGTGGTTATTTACCGAGAGTAGTTCATTTTTTAACGAGCTTAAACGCGGGTGGAAACATTTGCTCATGTCTTATGTTTATTTTTTAACGAGCTTGAACTATGTGCTAAAACTGCTCGAGGCGGGTTTATTTTTTAACAAGCTTGAACCCTGCGGTAACACTGCTCATGGCGGGTTTATTTTTTAATGAGCTTGAACCCTACAGTAACACTGCTCGTGATAAGTTTGTATGCCCCTAGCATAATAACGCAAATCGAGGTGCATGCCCCCCAAGCTTCATTGCATTCAACTTGGTGGTTGGAATGAAGGTTTACCTTTGAGATTTGGAAAGGGGATTGTTTCATTTTTTAATGAGGTTGACACAGTAAAAGAACTATCCTCATGACTCCTTGTTTCATTTTTTAACGAGGTTGACACGAGATAAGAACCGTCCTCGGAGTCCAAATCCATTAGATATAGAAGGTTTCATATTCCACTGTGGCCACTTCCGCCAAATTACTCGAAGGCGGTAGGGAAAAAGTACCCATTAAGGCAGGGTCTTTTAGGAGACCTACTCCGATATTTTGGAGCGAATGATTGCTTCCATGGATCATTAGAAATCTTCCAGTAACTTGAGAACCATTGGGGAGGAAGTTTTGCTGATCGACGATTGTAATCCCTCCTTGAAAGGGAAATGCAATCTTTCTGAAATAGGTCGACACAACAGCTGCCATGGCATATATCCATGGTCTTCCTAGTAGGATGTTGTAATCAAGATTCCCATCTATGACTTCAACATCTATTTCTACTGTTTTCCCTCCTAGTTCAACTTTCAAGTTATTTAGGATACCATATGGGGTATATGTCCTTCCGTCAAATTCTTTTAACGTCGTCGCAGACCGCGACAAGGTTGGAGATCCTAAAGTTTTCCAGCAACTCATCGACATAATACATGTAGATGCCCCCTCATCAATAATTGTTCGATGAACAGTTTTGTTGAGGGCTTTCACTTGAATAAGGAAAGCTAGTTGAGTTGGTAACTGAGGGTCATATCCTTTATGATTAAAGGCCACAAGATTGGAATCCATTGGGTCAATCCCAGCTATTGCTGATAATAAAGCTTGCTCTTGGGAGAGGCAATTTTGCGGTACCTCAAGTGTCGACATAGCGAACGGTGATTGGGCCAGGTCCTCTATTATATTATAATTCTGTGCTATTTTTGCACAAGGATTAAATGTCGATTTGTGCACTACTCCCTTTGGCGACTTTATCATTTGTTCAGGAATGATGGGTGGCACAACTTTGGTCAAAGTTGTTGTCGAACTACTAGGTTGTTCATTAGCCTTGTTATTTGACACCTGTGGATTCCCGTAATCTTTATTCCTTGCCAAAGCATCATTTTGATGCTTTGAGATAGACAACATAAGCACTTGGGATCAGGAAGCATTTTGATTAGCAACCAGTTTGGTTCCCGGGCTTGGAAACGGATCAGTCAATACTGCTGAGGTTTTTGAACTCTTAAAGAGTTTCTTAACTTCATCTTTATGTGGACAATCTCTCGTCTGATGATCCTCATCACATATATGACACCCCGCAGGGGATTTCCTTTGCCCAGAAGGGTTTGTAGAAGGCTTTTCAGGAGATGACTCATCCTGCTTCCTTTTTCTCCCTTTCTTTTTCTTCTTGCCCCCTGGTTGCTTCAGTTGTTTGCCCTTGTCAGTCGACACGACATTTACTTCCGAGGCAAGAAGTTCCTCATTTGCATTTTGACTAGAAATCTTACGGGCCTTTTTAGATGTAGCCTTTGTTGATTTCGTGTCTGTTGCGCCAATCACGCCATCGCCGGCATGAGAGTCATTGTTTGATTTAGGAGGAGGAGGAACTGAGAATTCCGGTCTAGGGGCATCAGGTATTTTATCGTAGAGCATGCTGGACTGAGTGTAAATCAAGTCCAAATATTGCGCACGAGCGATAACTTTCTCTTCTGTGACGACTCCCCCTTTTTCCACATCTTCCGTGATGGAAGGTAGTAATGACTTAATAAACCATTCAGCTAAAAGCTGATCGGGAACATACGTTTTCACCATTCTACGACGACGTCGCCATTCATGTATATGATCAGATATGTGAGTGGCCGTCATTTGTTTGAAGTTGGTAAGAAGTTCGGTTTCCATTTCGTACCTTATCGGTAACTGAAAATGGGTTAAAAAGGTTGTGGCTAGGGTACTGAAGTTGTCGAATGAAGCTCTAGGCAATTCGATATACCATTTTGCTGCCGGACCAGTTAACGTCCTCTGAAAATGGCGAAGCCTAATCGAATCATCATTTAGGGTGTTTGATGAGCACCGTAGATGTAATGTCATCACATGATTCGACGGATATTCACCCGGATTTCCATTAAATTTAGGAATATCTGACGGAAGTTTATCCGGAATCACTGGCCACCAAGGGGCATAAGCAATTGGATCATTCATCAGCCGGTTTAGATCTGGTAATTCTAGAGTTGCTACAAAGGGAAACTGTTGATTCAGGTTAGACAAAGCATACCCAGGATAAGATGGAATCGCCTGAGCAATGGGTCTTTGCATACTAGCATAATGTATTTGATGCTGGAAACTTTGACAAGGTTGATGGGCATAACCATTATAATATGGTTGTTGATAACTGCTTTGGAAATGCGGTTGCCCATTACTTACAAAGACTTGTTGCTCAGGTCCTTGATATGATTGCTGGAATGGTGGTTGTTGAGATTGAACCAGCCCTGGTTGTTGGACCATTTGCTGTTGTCCAATACTGGATGATTGACCAAGATGAGGAGTCATAGTACTTGTTTGAGCCTGAGTCGCTCCAGATAAGGAGGCACTAACCTGAGGTTGTGGTTGAGTCATTGAGACAAGAGGCTGTTGTATTGCAACCTGAGAAACTTGGGGTTGACATACAACAGGTAACGCTTGTACTTGCGATGCAGTCACCATAGCAGGTATAGTGGTAATATTCGACACAGGGTGGACTGGTTGCATTGAATATACAACCCTTGGTTGTTGAGGCAGTATTGGTACCCAACCGCTGGATGTAAGTCCAGTTTGACCTGAACTTTGTTGTAAACTCCCATATGGTTGTTCTCCAGGAGGGAATAATGAAAAGGCATACTGCCCTCCATATGGTGGAAATCCAGTACTTAAAGGGTAGATTGTCCTTTGAAGACACATTGGATCAACATGTTGAGTTTCAACATAAGAAATACTAGATGATAATCCGGATGAAGAAATAGGAACTGACCATGTCGTCGAAACAGTCCCCGATTGGACTCCGGCTTGTTGTTGATAACTTGCCAGGATAGTTGGTATACCATCGAACATCGTCAGAGTAGCATCAGGAGGCTCTTCCACTGCTGCATCGGATGACACAGTCCTGGATGTTGATGGTTGTTCAAACATATCTAGTCTATCCAAAAGATTTCCTAGCGATTCTACAAGAACTTGTGATGAAGGGAGACTAACTTCGAAGAACAACGAGGGAAAGGTGATGATTATTCCGTTTAAAATAAATTTTAGACGCTTTGACACAACTTGTTTTTTCAATTTTTAAGAGTCGAGAAAAAACAAAAGATGACTCTAGTCTCCTTCGATTTTTAATGAGCCTGAAGTGACAAGTGCTCAGATGGACCTTTTCCGTTAAGGAGTCTGAAAAGGAACGAAAGGGACTGCTCTGGAGATCTAGGTAGAGGGAGTACCAAACCAATCGCAAAAATGCAGAATAATTTTTACGGTACGGCAGTCTATCTTCCCGAATGCTGTGTTCGGTGCATTGCGATCAGTAGGGTGGCCGACACGGCTTCTTATGGATAAAAGGTTTTAAGCCTATAGGGGTCTCCCAATATATACTCGACGGTACGTGGGAGAACAAGTCCGTACTGGAACTTATCGTCTCAAAGTGGAGGAATCACCCAACCATCAGTGAGGACAATAGTTACGAGGCTTTATGACGCCGGAATACATCTCTAGCCTAGACCTCTAAATGTTGTGCGTTAAGTTCCAAAGCGTTGTTAGATTCATTCAATTTATTTTAAGTTGATCTTTCTTAGAAGTTTGCCTTTTTGGGATCACCACGAGATGTAGATGTAATTCCTAAAATGCAATCTAATGATGATAAGCAAACTTTTATCTCTTTTCAGCAGTGAAAATCCTAGCTACAAGGGGAAAAGAAAGACACAATCTTTTCTCAAAGAGCAAAGAGCACACTGTAAATGCACTTTTTCCTAAATCAAGCCAAATAGACTATCAATATGCAAATGCACATATGCATGTATTTGTTTTCACTTTCTTAATATTGATGCCTAAAAAGAAAGTTGATGTACAAATATGAATTTGCTTTCAAGTGACAAACACAAACAAGCTTCTTTTCGAAATCAAAAGGTAGAGAAGATTACGACACTTTATGATTTTGAAATAAACACTAGTTTCGACACTAGAAAGTATCAAATTCAAACCAAAGCCAAAAGTAAAAGCATAATCGACTGTCAACAGCAAATAAACTTTCTCCTAAGATCAAAATCAACACTTACGACAGATCTAAATCCAAGGACGACAGTATGACTATTCTACTCTTTCAATGGAAAACTGTAAATGATGTAACAAACACACAAAGAACATCTACAATCTTTTTGTATAAAGGAGGCGGAATTAAGGAAAAGAAAAGGGGTTTTTAAACAGACACACACTGATCACAGGCTGCAAAAATCAGAGACAAAACTGAAAAAATGAAGCAAAGAACCTCAGCTGCACAGGGCTAGGCTGATCAGCGCACATGTTACACAGAGAAACTGGATTGCAGCATAGGTAGCCCTCTCGGGAACTACATTGAAATGCAGAATCTCTTCACAGAGCCTGCGCTGGGGCAGAAACGAGAATTCCTTCTGGGTTCTGGGTCACGGTTTGTAGTTTAATCTATGGTTTTTGGCCGAGTAAAAGCAATCAGTGATGCACAATCAGAGGGTGGATTTAAAGGAGGTCTAAGAGATATCACAAAGGGTAATCAGATCATTTGTGAATCAGCTGTTCAAATCATAAACAAATCCAGTGAATGGATTGAAGTAGCAGGTGTCTACTTTGCATTTGATAATGGCAAATGCATTTCGATTGCTACTTCTGTGTTTATGAAGCAAACAACAAGAGAAACACAAACAAACTAACTAGACACGATTCCCAGTGGAGTCGCCATTTTGTTAACAGCAAAAGTGTCTACTCAGAATGCCCCTATCCCACTAAGGTGTGACAGTACCTTAGAAACAAACAAGGAAAAATACTTTCGTATTCTTCTTTATGAACTATAAACGAAGAGGAATAGGATGAACCAACCTGTGTCTTGTGCTAGTCCTTTGATCCAATCTCTCTCCTCTTTGATAGCTTCCAGCTACCTGCTCCCTTACTTGCCCAGCTTCACCAAGTTCCTGCAAGATCACAGAAGAGGAAAACTACACAAAGACATGGATTTACATTCATAAATAGCTTAGGATCAAATATAAGCTAAACATGCAAATATAACAAAACATCATTGATACACAAGCATGTAGGAGAAACTCAAATAGTTTTATTGATATAACAAGAAGGTCCAGGAGGAGTTACAACCGATGATTCCTGATCCAGCATCAACCCCCCAGCAAAGGAATCCCCTCTTCACCTCCAACAAAGCATAAATCACCCAATACACTGATCTCTATCTCAAAACCAACAACAATTCTCTGCAATGTACAAAATTCCAGCCTCTAACCCCTGGATCTCTAGGATGAGAGATCTATATATAGATATTTGCAGAGGTTTGAGTCAGCTCTGGGTTTTTGGTTAGTGTCTTCTCTCTAATAGTTCTTGATGCCACTTGGAGATCTCATTGATCTCTTACTCATCCTTGGGCGATTTTGAGAGGCAAGTGTCCCATGAGAAGTTTCTGGAAGATTCCATGATCATCCACCTCGCAAACTGTCTCCGCCACTTCTCTTTTCCCATCCATCGCACCCTCACAGTGTATTTAGGTGCACTGAAATGCACTTCCCGTGTGTACAAGGTGCGTTGCATAGCACCCTGGCCATGGAGCAAGTGCGGTGATCCAGTTTTGACCAATTTTGAGTAGTTTCTGGTGGAGAACTTCTGGGAGAAGCTGTAATTTGTTGACCTTGTTCCTTTAGGAGTTAGAACAACACTTTTAGGGACTTAGGAGCCCTTGGTTTATGGACATTTCATGCTTAGAGCTGTAAGGCACAAAAATGTCTATAACAGATGTAAAAACTGGCAATTCAAAAAATATTGTAAGATAAAGAATAAATAAGTTAATTACATTATAATTTTTTTGAGTTGAATTACAAGCCGAAACCCTCGAAATTTAACAAAACATTACTAAAATCATGATTAGGCTATTTACCTGCTCATAAATAGTAAAATCTCATCTTCCTTCTTAGCTCTTGCGAATATATGTAGGGCTCTACATTTTAAGGACATCGCTTTAAAATGTTGAGCATTTTTGCAGGGCAGAAACCTCTTCTTTGATTGATGTGAGGGGTTCTCACTTATTTTTGGCTAGGGATTTGTGTTTTCAGGTTTCATCTTGAGAAATAAAATTCCAAGGGAGACGCGGCCTTATTATCATTGTTTTTCTTGGCCGCAGGAGTTTTAAGGCTGATTTCTATGGCGAACCTTTATGCGCTATAATCTTTCATGATGATTTTCACCATGAAGATTTTATTAATATGTTCTTTTAGTATGTAATGTTGGATTTTTATGCTTTTTAGTACTAAAAAGTTTTTGGTTTGGGAATATTGTCGATATAGTTGGGGCATAATTCATGATGGACATGGCTATACCTGTACAATTTGTTACAACAAAAAAATGGGATAATTCTATCTCCAATACTCATATTTTTCCATCTCCATATAAAGATAGGTAGGATGGGTAAAAAACATTTCACAAAATCCACGCTTTAACATAGCTACTTGGAAACTATTTTACAAACTAATTATATAACAAGATACATAGATAGATCATTCCTAATTTTCAATAGGGCTCAAAGTAAGTACCCAAACTCAACGAGCAAGAATTGTAATACCAATGCTTTGTTCCATTTAAATTCTCGTTCTCACATTTCTTTCCCAGATTTCCTCCCTCTCATGACTGGCATAGAGCTTAATGTTTGTTTATCTACACTTGCATAAGTGAGAGTTCTAATGTCTACCTTTGTTACCCCTAGGCTGAGGGAACATCTTCCCTCACTATCTCTAATCATTGTTCCTCCCATGGATTATTAATTTGTTGTTTCACCATTTTTCCCTTGTATTTCTTCTCAATTTTTCCATTTTCACCTTTTTATTTTTTGCACTTATCTTCTTCATGTCAATTTTCTAAGGACTTATTGTGGCTCATTTCCCACTCCTCACTCATATATTTATATTCCAATACATGAGAATATTTATATTCCATATGAGTAATATACATATTTCAGTCCTCGAGGGATTGCTTAGAAAACAAGGCTCATAGTCATTACAAGAAATACTCATTATGAGTCCAACACATTGTCACATGTAGGATTTCTCCTTACCACCTGCGTTAAACCTAATTGGCTTTCCATGAGAAATATCTTTATATTCCATATAAGGAATATACTTGTTTTGGTTCTTGATGGATTGATTAGCAAGGCTTCAAGCCATTACAAGAAATACTCATTATGAACTTTGTTAGCCCTTTACAAAGCCTTTATTATTCAGTGAAATATTCGCCAAGATCTTACAAGATTTTATAATCTAATGAAAGATTCGCCGTGATTTTACAAGATAATATAATTTGGTGAGAGATTCGCCAAAATTTTTATATATGCATATTATATTATTGATAAAATCACCTTCCATTTTTCCAATGTATCATTGGGATTCACCCATTTATTATATGTATAAATTTAGGGGGGTTCTTAAATTTTCCATGGCTTAAACATAGGACCATACCACTTGTCACGAATTGAGACAGGCAAGGAACCAAAAAATTTGGAGTAGGGACTTCCTGATGCAAAACTTTTTGTAGTACACATTGTGGACAGACACTTTGAAGACATAATCCATTTTCTAACAATAGGGACTGCACCGAAAGGAGTACTCAATCCAACAGAAGAAGGAATTTGTAGTGCGCACGATGGACTTTTCTGTCATCACGGGGCACCTCTACAAGATGGGAAATGATGAGGTATTTCAAAGATATGTACCTGAATTTGAACAAGGTCAGATCCTTGCAGAAGCACATGGTGGCACTGCAAGAGGACACTATGCAGGATGCGCGACCGCACAAAATATTCTTCACGCAAGGTTATGGTGGCTGACCTTGCACCAGGATTTGAAAGTGCATTGTAAGGCTTGTGATATATGTCAAAGGATGGGAAAACCATCATGAAGGGACGAGATGCCACTAAATCCCCAAATAACACTGCATCCATTTGAGAAATGGGAAATCAACTTTGTGGGCCCAATCAAACCTCAGGGAAATATGGGTGCGTGCTACATCATCACCGTGACGGAGTACCTGACACGATGGGCAGAATAACAACCAGTCAAGGATTGCACAGTCACAACGACTGCAAAGCTTTTGTTCAAAAACGTGTTGACACGATTTGGCTATCCAAAAATCTTAATGAGCGACCATGGCACACATTTTTTGAATGAAACTTCAGCGCGCTCACAGAAGAATTCCAGGTTTATCACCAGAAAAGTACACTGTACCAGCCACAAGCCAATGGAACAGTAGAAGCATTCAATAAAATACTGGAGACTGCGCTAACCAAAGTATGTAACGCGCAGCGGGACGACTAGGACCTACGCGTACCCGTTGTGTTATGAGCGTATAGGACAACATGCAAGAAATTGATGAGATAGACACCATTTCGGTTGGTCTATGTTATGGAAGAAGTCATGCCAATGGAATGTATCATCCGTAGTTTGCAAATAGCAGCACTCACAGGCATGATGGACTGCGAAGCTCTGGAAGAAAGGCTCCCGCAATTAGAGGAGCTCGAGCAAGAATGATTTATGGTTGGATTTCACTAGCAGGTAAACAAGCAACGTGAAAAAGCCTAGCATGACCACCATATCAAGTTACGCACCTTCAAGGTAAATGACTTAGTGCTACTGTATGATAGCAAGTTTGAAAAATTTCTAGGAAAGTTCATAATGCACTGGATGGGACCATATGTGGTAAAAGAGCTCACAGACAATGCCGCGGTCCAGCTAGTCAAACTTAATGGAGATCACTTCCCAGGAAAAGTAAACGAAAGTCACCTGAAGCCCTACACAGGTGGGCCTGCTATTTGACTAACCGACCGAAGCACAGTCTTCGCGACCCGAGGAGCTGGACAAGGGCGCAGGACTATAAACACAAGCACCAGAAACCGGTCCCAAATGAAGGACATGAGTCAGACATGGATGATGCAGAAGCAACAAAAGAGCACATACAATAGGCCCAGCAAGCAGCAAAACAGTGCATCGCATACCTCCGAAAAGCGAAGGCCCAGTTGGAGGGGCTTCGTGCCAAGATCGTCGCACTAGCAGAGTGACTCGGGATGAGTCATGATGATTGTGTTGAGGGCCTGTTGGGCATGGAATACCCCCCACAACAAGTTTTGGGGCTTAAAGCCCAAGTTTTGGTCAAATATGTTGTAAAACTCTGTGAATTGCGGGTGTGGAGCACGAAGTGGACAATTGAATCATAGGGTTGTTCGCCCTAAGCATTGCATTGTAAAATAGTGTAAATTCAGCCTACCCATGGTTTGTGGACCATGGGATTGTATAAATAGGGTGTGGCTCTAAGCTGTAAAGATAGTTAAGGAATGATGAATAAATGAATAGCGAAGGAATGGTTCGAGCTTAGAATAGAGTTTTAAGTGTCTTAGGTTGTAGTAGTAGGAAGAGGCTCTGCAGCTGAGTGCACAGAGGCCTAGTAGATTCCGCAGCTGAGTGCATGGACCCCTACAGCTGAGTGCGTAGGGCGATGTCGAGTTTGTAAGAAAGACTGAATAGTAATAAGAGAGAAGTTGATTCATATTCCTGTGTATTTGTTGTGCATTATCTTCTTTATGGTTGTATTTGTTTATGTATTGCATGCACTGTTATGATTGATGAATATGGTGTAATAACCATAAATCTTACAAACCCAAGTTAATTAATCAGTTAATTAACAAGGATCCTGGGTATTATACGGGTCGCACCCCGAGTAGGGCTGCGTGGAAGCTACACTATAGGTCGCGAAGGGATCACAAGTGCGCATAGGAATAGCTCAGACTGCGGACCTATAGAAGCCCATCAGACATCCCTAGGGTGCAGAAACCTAGTTCTAGCACCCTCCCATACTACTTTAGGTGAGACCTTATTTCACACTCCACAGAATGTTGCCGAAAGGGCTAGTAGTACTGGGATTTTCTTGGTTAAATCACCTCTGAACCTTGGTCAGGCCCCACTAAGCCAACACCTGGCATGTGCCTACATCTTGTCTCCATTGTTTTATGTGCTACTGCTTTTGGTAACTACTTGAACTAAAGAATGAAGATATAAAGAATCATTATAATAAGAAACATCCTAAGTAATTATAAATATCAAGAAAATCATTATTGCCTTTCTGATTTTCCAACATGGTGTTCATCAAATTCTATCACTGAAGACTCCATCCTTCTTTGCTTTTTCCAAGGCATTCTTACTGGAACTGTTGCTAAATGGTATGTCGATCAAGCCAGAGCCACTCATTCCACTTTCGAGACTCTAGCCAAAGAATTTCTATCCTATTTCTAGTTACTTCTCCATTATGACATTCTTATCGAACTATTGACTACTTTCCATCAAACTTCTACTACTTGCCCATCCAACAATGTTCAGGAATGGTGTAGAAGGAGGAGCATATGTAAAGCTCATGAATTTGGATAATGTGTAAATGTGGATTGGCTCCTTATATCACTTTTGGCCCCCATTGCTAAATATGTCACTTCTCACTTCCCTCATTCTAAGGAATATGTGCTCCAACTAGCCTTCAAATTTTATCTGATCTACGCCTAGTTAGGTTATGTTTATGTTGTCATTCTCATTTTTCCTTGGCTTGGTGATACTAATGCACCGAGAGGATCTCATGCCATTGATGGTATCGTTGGATCCATTTCAAACCCTCAACTTCAACCATATGCTCCACCTCTGATGAGTTATGGTCAACACCAGACGGTTCCACTTCCTCTAACACCTATCCCTCCCCCAATCTTCCACGTGGAAATTCTTATCCATGTTCTAGCATGTCATATGCATATCCCCATCCACATTAATAGGTATTAGGGAGTTGTTTCTATACCTATCTATCCTAATGTTTCCCCGTCTCCTTATTATCCATATAAATCACTTAGCTCTACATCTCCACCGACATCAATGCCCTAGCCCCCCATGCCTCCTCCACCTCTTCCACAGTAGAAACCTCCTCCACAAGGTCAAGGGTATGCTCACTAGAGTGAAAAAAATCCCCCCAACCCTAAGAAATGGACCAGGGGTAAAGTTAACCAAAACCAAAAATCTCAAGTAAATCAAGATAGACAGGGTCCACCACCTAATGCACCTCAGGGAAACTAGCCTAAGCCCGCAAACCAACAATAGGGTAGACAACTCAAGAAAAACAAGGGTCTTCATATGAAAAAAACTTGTTCCTGTTGCGGAATATATGGCCATTATACTCACGAGTGTCCCGTTTTACCTTAGATGTGTCAAGCATGGGAAGCTCAAGAAGTTACTTCTAGAGGATCGTAGCCCATAACTCCTCCTCCTCCTCCTACTTCATCTCAACTGATTGTGATTACCAATCCTTTTCCTCATTAAGGGTATCTCATTGTTCAACCTACATGAGGTCATGTAGCTCCCCCACCTCCACCATCTGGTCACAACAGTTATCAATTTCTTATGATGAATTCTGATGAATTAAATATCGAACAAGTCAACCTTCAGACTCAATCATGCAAATACGACAAGCCACCCTCTAAGTCAATGACTGGGCCCCAACCCCAAGTTTGAACCAAGCCTTTGTCTTCACCAAATGGTACTAGATCCCTTTTCCTAAGGTAGATGTTATCCCAAACATCCCCAAATTTTCATTACATCAAAACGTTGCTTCTATTAAATCAGCCCATGCCTATATAATAGTAGATGACTTGGCGCAATCTCTTGTTTCCATGTCAATGCGAGAAGTCCTCCAGACGTGGCTATCTTGACAGAAATCTCTACTCTCTTCTTTGGGTGCTTTGGATCCTTCTAAAGATCATATCATTGTCTTTTAAGTTGACAAGTCGGAACATCCCTCCCTTTCTTCATCTGTTGCATTTCAAATACCAGCCTCTATAAGAAATGTCATTGTTCAGCGGTGTATCATAGATGAATGCACCTCCACTTGTGTGATGGCTGCTAGTGTTTGGAAGAAACTTGGTTCACCTGAACTCTGTCCCTCCACCATCATTATTCATGCTTGGGATGGTCATCCCTCTTAGCCCCTTGGCTTATATTGCAACTATCCTATCACTGTTACCAGCAAGACTATCTCAATTCGCATCAAGGTCATTAATTCCCCATTAGATTATAACATCCTCTTGGGTCATAGTTACGCCTATGCTATGTCAATTAATACATCTGCAGTTTTCCGTAAGAGTTTCTTACCTCATAATGGAAATATAATCACTATCGATCATCTAACATACTGTGATCGTAAGCCTCAAAATTTACCTCAGTCCACCATCTCATCAATGATTGGGAATAAGATTGTCTCATCTCTCACCAATGTCTCTCCTAGAGTCTACAAAGGTTCCACCTTACTTGGTACTTATTATTATCCACCACCTAATCCTTCTGAGCCTTGCTCATCTAGGTTTTTCATGCTTCAAGCATCATGGGTTGCTAACAAGTGGTTTGGCATGCCTTCACAATAGTCAACACCTTCGCAACCTATTGTTACCAACTCAACCTAGCCTTCAAGTTTTTACTCCTCAAAATCCTCTCCCTTCTTTGGTATGTCTCCTAGTCCTTTTCAGCCCGGAACTAATTCCTCAAGTATTAACCATGTCGGTGCAATTTTCCCAAGTCATTACCCTTCTGGTATGATACTTTTCTTATTTCCACCCCGGGGAGTTTATTTTACACCTATAATGGCTAAATTTAGTTTACCTAACATTATCTTGGAGATCTTAGTCTAATACATTAATCCTCCCTCAAAAACTCTCACTAATCAACTCAAACCTTACACTTCTTTGACCCTGGTTCAACATGTTGTTCCCACCCCTTCCTTCACTTCAGTTCCTCAGAAACCTTAATAGGAACCTACTCCTGTTTCAAAAGAACCTAGCGAGGGGGGTAAATCCCATAAAAAGGCAACCAAAGACAATGCACCCTGTTGTAGCATTTTTTGGTTTTGATTAGATAGAATATTTCAAAAAAATTTAAGTAAGGATATGGACATAAAATAGTGAATAAAATGCTAGTGAAAAAATATATTTTTGATGATAATGTCCATATCAAAGAAAATGTTAGGTTAGCTTCTCTAAAAAATAAAGGCAAAAGGAAATGTTAGGTAGAAAGAAAACAAATCAACTCTAAAAGTGAGCAAGTCTAAATGCCACTACTCTGTTTCTACAAAATAATGGATGTGTGCAGCTTGTTTTAAATGCGACAACCCATGAAAGTCAAATTGTTTAATTGTCTGTTTCATGATTTAAATTTGATGTTATAGTTAGAGAATAAAGATCTGGCCAAACTGTTTAAGATTGGCAAATCAGTAGTTAGGGAGAGAATAATAAGGTGCTCATCAGTTTAATCTGAGCCCTTGGAGGTTATAAGGGTAGATTTAGATAGTTTGTTTTTGTTAAATAATAAGAAAGGATAAGGGTTTTCTAGCTTAAATGCACCCACTAAGTGAAGAAAAAATGATAGGATAAGCAAAGTGTCAGTAGAGAAAGGTTGCAGAAGTTTAATGGTTGATTGGACAAAATGAATATTTATCATGTTTCTATGCTCATGATGCCATTACACAAGGCAAATGAAGGTTTACAAAGTCAATTAATTAACTTATCTATTCATTCCACCCCTTTACTTTACTAATTTCCCCTTCATACATTCATATTCATTCATTCCCACAAAAACCCCTTCTCCTATGGTAAAAACCCTTTTTACCTAGGAAAAGTAAAAACACCATGAAAAATCCCTTTTTACATGTAAAATCCCATTTTTTTACATAAAAAACCCATAAAATATCTTTACCCTAAGTATAAATGCTTATATGAAAAGTTAAATCAACTCATAAAATCATTATACTTAGTGTTTTGTTTTCCACTGGAAAAATCATAATCTTTCATTAAACTTGAAAAATTACATATTGTAGATGCTTTTATGCATATGCAATTTGTCTATCAGCCTTCTAAGGGCTCAGTATCAGATCAACAATATCAGCATATTATCCAAAAAACATCACGCAGGATGTTCGATGAAGTTCTTCTATTTATATGTACATATTGCCACGCAGGGCCTTGTAGTATGTATTCTGTTCACTATATACATAAAAACTGTTCCAAAATATAAAAAATTATATCAGATATATAGATCAAGGGCTTTCCGCCCTATGGTAATGTGGGTCTATGTAAGGTCGATGATAGTACTGGTATGCATTTGACCCACACTGCTCCTGGATCAACCACTCTCCTCGGGGAAGTGTCGTGGCCGCCTTGGATAGTTGGTCGGCACTGTTGTTGTGTTCCCTGTAGATATGATTGCAAGTAATGTCATTAAAATGAGCCTTCATTATATTTATTTCATCCAAAATATTACTGAGTGTATGTGTGTGGAAAACAGTAATATTATTGAACCAATCTATAATAATCTTCGAATCTCCAAAAATATGAATGTTCATGCAGTTATGTCCCAATGAGAAATGCATGAGATGACGAAGAGTGATGAGTTCAGCAAAATTGTTTGAGCCAATCCCCAAACCCATCCAGACTTTGTAGAAATGTTGATCGCTGATGTACAGGATGAAACCACCCCCGCAACCCTGCTGCTGGGTTGCGCCATCGAAAAAATCCCAAGGGATATTTTTATCAATGTGTGGAGGGTCGTGGGGTCTTCGGGGGCGAGGCTGGGGTGGCTCAGGCAGCTCATTGTAAGCCGATACTATGAGGGCTGATAGATGTGGCCAGCTCACAGGTTTGTCATCAAAGATGATCCGGTTCCGGGACAACCATAAATACCAACTGATAATTAGAGGAAGACTCTGAAGTTTTGTTCCTTTGTGCCGGTGGTACCATGTTTCCCAAACTCCATTTATATCATCGCCTTCCCAAGAACCCGTGTAATGTATAGATGAGGAGATGATTTGCCATAGGTTCGTCAAGGCTGTGCATTTCAAGAATAAGTGTGAGATCGATTCTATTGCATTTTTGCAGAGTGTGCACCAGGTAGGTCCGTAGAAAGCTCTGTGCATGAGGTTTTCACCTGTGGGAACTATGCCTTTTAGAATGCACCAGAAAAAGAGTTTTGTCTGAGGAGGCACAGTAAGATTCCAAATTTCCTTCCACCAGAAAGTAATCAGATCCGGTACTTTATGTGAGATCAGCGCTAAGTATCCCACCTTCGGAGTGTATATACCGCTATCATATTGATGCCAGATGAGCTCATCCGGTCCCTGTTTGATCCTAATGTGCAATTCTGAAAGAGAATTGATATAATCGTTCCATTCATGATGCCAGCAGAGTGGTAGATTGATCTGATGTGTGGATTTCCATCGTTGTGCAAAAATGGAAGTGTTGTGAGGATCCACAATGTCAGCGAGGACCTTGATCTCACGAGAATTTAGATACTGTATTAGCTGCCTTGATAAAATATGTCTGCCACCACTCCCATTCCATGGGTTGGCACCAATGCAGGCCAGAGATCCATCATTAATTTTCCAAACCAGGTTATCCCTGATGAGGGGCAGTGAGTTTAGGAGTGCTTTCCATACAGAAGAAATTCCAGATTTGGGCCAATTTGGAAGCCGGATCCATTCCATGATGTTCAGAGGCCAAATGTATTTGTGATATGTGATGCTGGTCCAGAGATTATGTCCAGTGAGCAGTGTCCACCCCATTTTGGCCGCAAGAGCCTGTGCAAAGAGGGGCAGATCTTTGAGTCCCCAGCCTCCCCATTTTTTGGGCAGCGCTATCTTCTTCCATCCAACCCAAGCAAAAATCCACTTGTCCTGGTTCCCATTCCATAGATATCTGTTACAAATTTGGTGTAACCTTGCCAATATGCTTCTCGGTATCCAAGCAAGTGCCATCCAATAGACTGGCGTAGCCTCCAATACAGATTTGACTAAGACAAGTCGACCTGCTCTGGATAAGAAATGGTGACTCCATATGTTTAGCCTCTTTTCTAATTTTGAGACGAGCCAAGTCTAGTCATTTATCTTCTGGCATACAGGCTTAATCCAGAAGCCTAGATATTTAAGGCCACGGTCTAGTGGGCTAATGCAGTATGGAAATAGTTGATGTGCAAAATGAGACTCATGAATGGAGGTTTGGGTAAAAGTGATGGTTGATTTTGAATGATTGGCTAGCATCCCAGTGGTAGATGAGAAAAGGGAGAGTATTTTTGAAAAAGTGTGGGAATCCCTGATACTGCCATCAAGAAAGATGAGGACATCGTCAACGAACAGAAGATGGGTGAGGAAACAGTCATCAGATATCTTGAGCCCACAAAGGTCCCTAGCTCTCTTGGCTGAAGCAATCAAACGGCTAAGACTATCCATGACAATCAAAAAGAGAAGAGGAGACAGGGGACAACCCTGTCTGAGACCTCGTTCAGAATGGAAAAAATGAGAAGCAGACCCATTGATCAGAACACTAAAGGTAGGAGTGGAAATACAGGCCATGATCCAGGTGATAAAAGGATTGGGAAAGCCCAGGTGGATAAGGAGCATCTTGAGGTAGAGCCAGCTAACACGGTCAAAGGCCTTTGCCAAATCAATCTTCAGGGTGATGGCTTTATGGTGTCTGGTCCAAATGGTGTGGAAGGCTTCCTGGGCCGAGCCGATGGCTTCATGGATCTGGCGATGTTCTAAGAAAGCAAATTGTTGAGGGGCGATGTGACGGGACAGGATAGGGCGAAGGCGATTTGCAATGATCTTGGAGATGATCTTATAGAGATAGTTGCACAACGAAATGGGATGGTAATCATCGAATGAGGCAGGGGAATCAGATTTGGGAATAAGGGCGATGAAAGTCGAGTTGATGGCATTATACATTGTCCCAGATTCTCGGCATTCCTCCACTACCCTCAAAAGATCATGACTGATAAGTTCGTAGAAGGCAAGGTAGAATTCAATGGTCCAACCATCTGGACCCAGGCTTTTATCCTTTTTGAACCATTTTAAAGTGCCCTCAAGTTCCCCTGATGTCACAGGGTCAGCTAATGTCACAGCCTCATCCTCATTTACAAACCTGGGGAAATGTCCAGCAATATTGATAATATCAGCAATAGTCGAGCCAGGTGGTTGTTTATAGAGGTTCCTGAAATGAGTAGATCCTAGGTGAGAGAGCTTGTTGAAAGTATCAGCCACTCCTCCCTCTGGCAATGGAATGTTCCATATAGTATTTGTGACCTTTCTGCCTTTTGCATAGTTTTGGAAGAACCTTGTGTTGTCATCTCCTGCTTTTAACCATATGGCTCTGCTTCAAAGTCGAATGGATTCCTCTCTGTCTTTTAGTATCTTTGCCTTCTGGTTTTCTAGCTCCACCAGGTGTGATTTATCTTCTGCAGTGATAAACCCTAAGCCTCGCTCATCCAATAAGGAGCTAAGTTCTGATTCTATATGCAGGAGAGTAGATTTCTCCCTCTGGTGTTTTTCTTTGGCCCATTTGATAGAGAGGTGCTTGAGCTGTGAAAGATTGTGGCAGAAACCTTTGGCAAGTGAGTCTGATCGGTCAATCAGATTAGCAACCCAGAATTCCTTGACCATATTAATATATGATGGGTCTTTCAGCCAAACGTGGTTGAACTTAAATGGAGCTTTTGGCTTTTGGTGAGGTCCCAGGATTTCCAAGTATATTGGGTAGTGATCTGAAATGCCTCCAGTGCCGACCCATTGTTTATAATAATGCAATTGCTGAATAAGGGACCCTTTCATGATAAATCTGTCTAGTCTGCGAGCTAGGGCGGCCTCACCAATTCTTCTGTTCCTCCAAGTGGGGAGAGGTTTGGTCATAGGTACATCAATCAGGTTATGTCTCTCCAGTAGATCAGTCATATAGCCTGTGATCGAGTCCACTTGAGCCATGGATCCCCAAGATTCACCATATCCTAGGGAGAAATTAAGGTCACCCCGATGATGATGTCATTTGCAGAGAAGATGGTAAGCCCCAGTAGACTTCGCCAAAATTTCTCCCTTTGTTGACGTGGGTGGTGGGCTCCAGTATTGTAGCAATAATGCTACAACTCCTGGAGCTTCCTTCTTTAGTTTTATCAACCCGGTAGTTCGTAACAAACATGGAAGCGACGGTGTTGTATGCACAAGTACTAGCTCTTGCCGCAACTGTCACTTGGTCAGCTGGCACAAGTCCACTAGGGGCTCAAGCCAACTTCTATGAGCTCTTAGAAGAAGCTTTTTAACTGATGGACGAAAGCTAACTCAAAGGAAGCTAATCTACTTGCAAAAAGGAACTGAAAGCCAACAAGAAACGCGAATCCTAGCAAACCCTAATTCTACCAGCTAGTCCTACTGATGCAAAGATGGGAATGCAAACTACTGAAAGAGATGCCATTACTTCTATGAAGGTAAAATGCATGTGTCTAGACTACCTCTATCTGAAGAAAGCATTTTTTGTATTTTTGTTTCAGTTATTAGAATTATCATGCATGTGCTTTTAACTAGCTTCTACTGTACAGAGGTGGATCAAGGAGGAGAAATGCTTGGAAAGGGTTGGGAAGGTTCAGAGAGGGTCCAAGGGGTTCCTAACACCCTTCCAGAGAGTTTCAAAAAGTTTGGCTACCAAAAACCGAGTTTATGAGCTTCTACAGGATGTCTGTAGGGGTTCTACAGGATGTTTCAGAATTTCTACAGGATGTTCAGTAATTCATACAGGATGTTCTACGATTGGATTTTGGATGATGGGTGAGTAGAAGAGGCTGCATGGATGGGTAGGGAGGTAGGAGAAGGGTTTGGAATGACTTAGTGATAGAGAGATGAGATGATGAGGTGGTGTGCAAAGCTAGGTTGTCTTAAAGAGGGCAGAGGAAATGGAAGGCCGAAAAGGTAGGATAACGTGGGTAGTAGAATAGTTGAGAGACAAGGGGTCTAATTGGGAGATGAGCAGTTGGCCTGGGCAAGGCTTAGAAGGACGAGAGAGTGAGGGAGTAGCACTACACAGTGTGAACTGAACCAAATCATCCACGTCCTGCACATAACCAAAATATTACTAACCTATTCTAACTGTTTAATGAAACCAATGAACAACAACGTTATTTCCAAAGAAAATCATGCATGGTACTGAAGCAAAGAAACATTCCAAGAGGTCTGAGCGCATGGACAACTACTACAAACGAAAATATTGCACCAAAGATTGCATGAGTACGTAAACCAATGTTTTTGGTGGGTAACACTGTCTGCAATTCCAGCCCCTAGAAAGAGGTGAAAATGAGAGTACAGTCAGCCCTTTTCTGGAACTTTTATCAAGTCTAATCTCTTTACTCTGTTCTAAACATATGGAGCAACTCTATCTTCTAACAATAACCTACCTAACCATACCACGAAATCTAACTCAACAAACTGCGTTTCAAATGCATGTAAAGAAAACCGTAATGCTGAAAGAAAATATAACACTACAGAAGAAGGAGGCCTTAGGCTCTCAGGTTGGGCCCAACCCCGAGAGCTATGGCTCCTTTTTAAAAACTCAGAACGAAGATCAAATCTGACTGCTTCCCATTAAAAGATAATAATCATAAGTCAAAAAGTATGCCAATGATGGCTACAAAAGAACAACAAAGCTAGCAGCTCGTAGTGCAGAATGTGCAACAATGTTTCAAAAGTCCTTTTTGAAGGCTAAAGCCTTATCATTTATACATCACGAGGCCCCAAGCTGGCCTCCTAAATCAGTGGGACTTGGCTGACCAAACTAGGAGTGAACAGCTGCTCCCTCAAAATCTGTTTGGCTGCCTTCTAGATCCGGTTGTGGTGGTTGTTGGAGCTCAGAGTTGGGGGTGAAGATCCCGAGGAAGGCCATTTAATGTTGTGGACAACTCTCCTACGAATCCTCAACCCCATCTTGGCTGTCTCCTGGCCCTTATCTGCCTGGTTTTGTTCCAAACATGTGTCAAAAAACCTGAAATGAGCACGTGTTAGCCACCTAGGAATAGTGACTGCCCTTATTCGTACAAATGACATAAACATACTAAAAAATGATGCATAAGTTATGAAAAATGAAGGATTGAGCAAAGGTAGTTAGGCCAAATGAGCCCAAAATGTTACCAAATTTGGGGCTCATCATCACCCCCAGCTAAAATAATTTCTCATCCCTGAGCAACTAATCCAGCTCCTCATCCTTCATTGCTTTCACCGCCACCCTCACATCCCAGGCTTCTGAAGTAGTCTCCTCCTCACTGGCATGGAACCCAACCTTCCTTTCCACCTCTTCCCACTGCTTATGTTTTTCTTTTTCTGTGCTGCCTTCCATCAATCCTAACAGCAGAGGTGGGCTTAGCTTGAGGCCAATCCAGCTGGCTTGGAGGTTTTGTATGGACTTCTTGTAGAGGGGCACCCGTGCTAGAGCTTCCCTCATTCGAGTTGGAGTGTGATATTCTCTGATTTTAAGGCTGTGGGACAATGTGTTCCATCGGCGGGTGCAAGCATGAACACAGTTCTCCCCTAATAGTCGCTCCATATCCTCAAAATGTGCTATAGCCTGGGCCTGCTGATCCATGTATGTCAATAACGTTTGAGGGTTGGTGGCTAAGTGTTGGTGGGCCGATATCAATGCAGTGGGATCCCCTAGCTCTGCTCTAATCAGCAGTGGCTCATGTAACTCTCAATTCATGACCTCTTTGACTTCCGCTGCTCTCTTCTCTTCATGGTTCAACCATGAGGCAAATGCCATCAACTGCATATCTCCTACAGCTGTGTTGGGATCCCATGAAGTCACATTAGGAAGGGCCAAATTATGGAGATAGAACTCCGATAGTTTGGCCTTGTCCTCTGATGAACTGCTATTTCATAACTCTGTGAACTTCTGGGGGTCTTAGATTTGGGAGATACCCCTATGTGCCAATGATTGATCTGAAATTACATCCACTGGTCCCGTAGGTACAGTCCATAAGATTTGACTGGTTTTCTGCATTGTAGAGCATCCATGGCCCAACTGGCCATGCAGGCCAGTTGTGCTTCTTTTTGCTGCAACTGCTGTTTGAGAGCTTGTATCTCGATTTGTGCTTGTAGTTCCCTTTCCTGTAGATGCGGGGTTGGCTCCCCAAGACCAACTTGCAGTCCTTCTTTGCCTTGATGTTCTACTGTAGTGTCCCCTTATGATGTGCCCTTTTCTTTCTTCAGTTCCTGTAGCTGCAGTTTAAGTTTCTCATTCTCTTCCTGTAGGAACACCCGCTGGAAGTTTGCCACGTGTTTGGCCATAGCTAATTCTTTTCATGCCTCCTTGAGTTGTTCCTCCGAGGGGCCTATATCTGCCACTCCTTTTGATTTAGCTATTTTCATCCACGTGTGAGTTCTCACTCTTTCTTCCTCCTACGCAAAGAAAAGTGGCACAGTAAATTTCTGTGGGATAATTTTTCTAGCCTCCAAGAAGTTATAATACGAGCTCAAGTTTGGCTGGGGACTAGGTTCCGGAATATTCTGTTTCTCTTCCTCCCTCGGTGGCTCTACTTCGACTTCCCTAAGTCGTGATGTGGGTGCCTCTCCCTTCATTTTCTCTGTCTCCTTGAGCCGGGCCAATGTTTCTTGTAGAACGGCCTCAGCATCCTGTAGTGGGGTTTTCGAAGCCAACATGTCCATTCTCTCCTTCCAAGAAGTTGTCTTCAGGCTCCCCCGCTCATAAGTGACTGATATTTTTGAGGGGGACCTCTCCCTTGGCGAGGTAGGGGTATCCTCTATAGTAATTGGGCTGCGGGATGGAGGTTGGGGCCTGCCTATCTTGATCCTTACACTCCTCCGTGCTTTGAAATACAGAGGGATCTCCCTCTTTCGTTTTTCCCACGGCTTGGGAGGTGTACTAAGGGTGGCCAGCACGGCTGCTGCCTCCCTTGCAAGAACTTCAGTTGTCTTCTCCTTTGGTTTTCCTTTCTCAGGGCTTCCTGTAGAAGGCCCTGTAGTTGTTGATTTCTGGCTTCCTGTAGAAGCCATTTTTGACTTTCCTGTAGAAACAGTTGGCACCATTTTAGCCTGTTTGGCTGAGGGTGCTTTGTCTTTTGACTTTGCTAATGCTGCTTTCGAGGTGCCTTTACTGACGTGGACTTGTTCAGTCTTTTCCACTCTACTTTGTAACCTTTTATCCCTGGGTGTCAAGGTCGGTTTGTCATCCTCTGTCTCGGCAACCTGGTGTTTCTCTGTTTCCCCTTTTGTTATTTCTTCAGAGCTTTAGCCGCGGTTTCTTGGCCTTTCCCTTTCTTCTCTGTGTGTATTGGCTCCTTCTCCTCACTGCTGGAGGAAGTGAGCTCCTCGGTCAACATTTTGATATCGCCATCCTTAGTCAGATTTTGGAAGGCTTCCCACGAGAGAGGGACGGAGTATGTGTGGAGTGCATCCTCCATGAGGAGCTTAATGAGACCATGATGGGCTACCTGGTCTGGCGTGCCCTCTCGTAATTTGGTGGCACATTCAGTCATGGACTGCAGGAGGAAGTAAGGAATACTTGGCTTGTTTTCTGAAGGTAGGTCCATTTGGTGCCTCAGTTCTGTGAGCAGCCGGAAATGGTACCCATAGACGATGCTGAATCGTCCTTCGCACGTGATATATTTCATAATTTGGAGGTTGACCTCACTCCAAAGCGACTGTAGGCTAGCTCTGCTAACCCCGTTCTTATCCTCTGAGAATTGCTCCTCCGGCAAAAAGAACTCCTTTTTAGCCTTCTGGCCTAATTTCCTCTCCTCCTTATCCCACGGTACCCCCATTGGGAGGTCAGTGACTCTGCTGATGAACTGTGGGGTGAGTCTGAGATTCAAACCCCTGAAATTGATGACGGCCAGCGTTTTTGATTTTGGCTTCAGAGCTCGCAGGAATTCCTCTGCCACCTCATCATCATAACCTTGAAGCTTGTCGCAGAATGACAACCATCGTGCACGAGAGAACAGTTCTACCACCTCAGGGTTTTCCTGTAGCTTCTTTGAGTCTGTCGGTTCCTTCCTATTGAACCCACCCCGCATGGTGAAAGTTTGCTGTGTTAGCCGGAGGTGGCTGGCGTGTATCAAAAGACGGCCTTTGGGATTTCTTTGGGCAGAGAGAAGAATTATGCCTCTGTCAAGCACACAGTGCGTGAATTCTTGGCTATCTACAAGTGAGCCTTGACAGGGCCTTAATTACGAACCAAATCCTGTAGAACACCCCGCATATACTACGATGACAATTTTCATGCAAAAGGAAGACGACGCTTACAATTTTATGCTCAGACTGAAATTTTACTTTTTTGAGGACGTCGACTTCGCCACCCTTCAAAGAAATTCATGGGAGGAACAGGTTCAGGCTTACCTTTCCCCATTCGCCACCTTTGACGTGAACAGATCGATTTCCTCCGTAGCGACGAGCTTCCTGTAGCGCAACTTCCTGTAGAAGTCGCGCACCGATTCCGGAGAGCACGTCAGTGGTTCTATGCCTTCTATGCAACCACCAGACGTTTTAACAAGCCGAGGACTTGGAGTAACGAGCTTCAGAGAAATTCGGACGCTTACTCGACTGCAAAACGGCTGATGATAAATGAGTGGAGTGACGATCTAGCCGGTGGATTTGAATCCCGGCCGAACTCGTGGCGCAGGGGTGAGCTGTCCCTGCCGGACCATTGGACGACGTCACCTATTCATTTCACTGCAAGTCTGCCTGACCGCCGCATCATTCCCTGCAGATTTGCCGCCGCCATTTCTGTTAGAACGTCACTTCTCCCCGACTGGACGCTTCTCACGTGTCCATTACCCGTTTTGCTTGCCACGACCAACAATTTCCAAATCCGACGAGACCATCAGACTAGTCGTGGTGGTCAGTTGAATGGCTACCCGACTGCTCAACCCATTCATTTCCACACTCGAAAACATTTTAGAGTATTATTCATGTAATTTGACGAAAAAAGGGTGAGGCACTTACCTGTGCGGCCGCGACGTTATTTTCAGGTTTCAGGACGAGGGCGATGGATTAGCTTGTTGCTGCTTCATGCACAGGCACGGGGGTTCCTCCTTGCATACTGCTGCTGATTACGAAGCTTGTCACCTGGCTGCGGATGGTGCATGTGCCCGCTCTATGTGTTGCAGGCACCTTGATGGTTTACACTCTAGCTGGATGAACTGCTACGGGATTCCTGTTGAATGTCCTGCAGCAGTTTTTCCTCTTCGGGTGCATGCCGAAACGGTGGAGACGGTGACATCACGGTCACGGTCGCAGGGTCCTCGGATGGCTTTGATAAGTAGTGCATGGTGTCTCTGCATCCTTTATTCCATTTGAGAATCGCTTCCTCTGAGAATTCAACGTTTTGATTTGACTGTGCAGGTATTTCCATTGCATGGCAACTGGGGTAGTAGAAGGAGGCGGCAACAGTGGGTGGTGGAGGAAAACATTAGCTTGCATGCCTCCGTGTCGGCCTCGGGCTTCATATCTTCCCACACAATCGGTCCTGGGCCGTCTTGGGATTCTACAGGAAGTTTCCTGTAGAAATACAGAACTTCCTGTAGAAAGTCTTGTAGCTTCCTGTAGAAGGCTAAACTGTGATAAAATCATGCCCAGACCTTGGAAGAGATGAGTGTTTCTGGAGGGATTGCTGGTGAGGTCCTCTGGTAGCATAGTAGGGACACTTGTCTTTGAGTTGAGGGACCTGTTTTCCTGCATGGAACACCTGAAACCTGCATGAATTATCAAATCTTGAACCTGTTTTCCTTGTTTCTTTGTTTGTTTCTTTTTTTTCTTTTTCTTTTTTCTTTTGAAAGACAGCAGGGGTGCCTCCATGAGGTTTTCACCCTTACCATCTGCCTTGAGCGCCTTAGAGAGGTTTTCACCCAAGGGTCTTTTTGCACATGCATGGATTGAGTAATGCCAATGAGGATTGTGTGGTTCAGCCAAGAAAAAGACGAGTTTGTATCAGCCAAACTCATTCATTCTCATGCATGATTGCGCAGTGGAGGCAGAAAAAGTAGTGGAGGAGATTTGAGTTGTGATTGATCAGATCTGAGCTAGTTTTGTGTGTAACAGGTGGAGATAGTACTGAATACTTGTGAGGAGTATTGTACTATGTATTGTTACATGTTCTCAATCATTATAATATATAGACAGTGTGGGGTTTCCAGCTGTATGCTTTCCCAGGGTTACATACTGTGTTAATGTGTGCATTCGATTGATGTTTCATTGTTTTTAATGCTGCTAAATTGATGATCAACGTAGAGGAGGTTATGTATTGTGCATGTATTCCACAATAGTGTATAATCAGGATAATCTTTGTGAATAAGTGTCATATTATTCAAAGTTTCTACATGGTATCAGAGCTGGTTGATTTGTAGAAAAAGTTCTACAGGATATCAAAGAGGGATTGATCATTAGATCTATTATTCAGAAAGTGTTTACATTTTATTTCTTCAGGCAAAGTCTATAATCGGGCCAGGTAGCTTCTGGATTCATCCTTCTTTTGGAAGGTGAGATATCTGGTGAATCCCCATACAGTTGATCTCTGTACAAGAAATACTTTGTTCTCAAGAATTTTAGATCAGAAGCGGTTGAGTTTTGAGCTGGTGGAATGGCGCTCAAGTATAAACTCAGAAACATCAAAGCTGAGAATGGAGATGCCATAGATTGTCTGCAGAAGAAAAAAAATAAGCAAGCTGTTGGATCTGCAGTGGGAGAGGCCTTAGCATCGTAGTTTGAGATGGATTTTTCGCTGATCACATGCTTGGTATCAAGTGTGATAGGATCGGTATGGTTCTTGGACAGTGGTGTGTCTTCTCACATGACAGGAGATCGAGATTTGTTTTCTGATCTGGATGAGAAAGATCTTGGAGTGCACATCGAGGTGAGCGATGATGGTAGATACAGTGTGACCGGTATCGATACCATTTCCTTTGAGAGGGAGTCTGGTAAACACTTCAGATTGAAAGAAGTGATGCATGTTTCAGGATTGAAGAAGAATCTTATCTCTATGGTGATGTTAGAAGACAAGGGATATGATGTTGTCTTCAGCGAGGGAAAGGATTTTCTTGCGCAGCAAGACAACTGGAGAAACCCAAAAGATAGGGGTTCGAGTCAGGAACCTTTATCAGTTGCATGTAGATGCATGCAAAGCCTTGAGCAGCGAGGCAACTAATGGAGACTTGGTGGTTGAGAGGGAGCGTATATTACCTCTCAACATGTAGAGCCAGAAGAAGTCTCAGGCAATTGTGGAGGAGCCATGATTGGTGCAGTAGCTTCTGGAGGTTGTGGAGCAGCCACAATAAGTGAAGCTGAGAGGAGATTGAGTAGAGACATCTACTCATGCAGAGACCTCCAGTAGGGGGAAACTTCGAGCCAAGTGGGCCGAGGGATCGCATGTAGCCATACCTCCAGGTAGAAGGTGGGGTGATGTGGATTGATCGTCCCAAGGAGGAGGGGCAGGATCCTTGAGGTACCCAACCTTTTGGATGAGACCTTGCTATGGGAGCGCCAATGTGGAGTAGTAGGAACTGACTGATTGGGTAGAGACAGATGCAGATGGAGCGGCAGAGAGAGTGACAGTGTAAGGAATCCGAGGACAGTGCATAGCTAACAGGCTGTAGCAATGCGAGAGGCACAAGTGTTTTGCACAGTGCTAGGTGGCACAGAGAAGTGTGCAATGGTGCAAGATGCATGGAGATGTTGCAGTAGCGCAGATGTCAGAGAGGGATCAGTTGTCAATAGCAGGTAGAGCTTCAACATCAGAGTATGTTCCTAGCCCAACAAAGTGGTCAGTTGGGAGTGTTTTTGTTCCAAGTGTTGTTGGAGCAAGTGGACAGGGAAAATGTGTTGCATGCAGAACATTCCAGAGGTAGGATAGGGGTTGCAGATAATCCATATCTTGTTGAGAGGGAGTGTTGAAAATGCAACAAGATGATGGAGCTTAGTGAAAAGAAGTCGCCTTCACTATGTGGGCCCGTAGGTTATTTTTGGCACAAAGTTTATTTTTAGACTATGTCTATTTTTAGACCTATGGATCATGGTCTATGAGTTGTAGGATGTTGTTTATGGATGACTGGTCATGTTGGGAAAAATAGATGGACTTCTATTTTTGGTTCACAGCGGACTAATCAGAGTCTATTTTTAGACTGCCAGGTTAAAAATAGAAACAGTCAAATATTATTAGCCCTTAGTAATATTTGGACTCTAAACAATATCTTATTCTCTTGGAGCACTTCAGTTTGAGCTATGGATGTGGCACATGCGGCTAAAAAAAGGAATAACGTGGTTTCTTATGTGTTAGTTGAGCTATTGCATGGAGGACTTCAGTTAGAACTCATGCATGTGAGTTCTGTGGAGTTGGATGTGGAGTTGATGGAGTTGTGTTCAGTTTGACTTAGTTGAACTAGTTGTATTTAGTCTAACTAAAGAATACACTAGTGATGAGTTGTGTGAATTGATTGTTAATTAATTCACTAATTATTAACTCATAAAGAAACTAAAGAATACGTCAGTTAACTCAGTCCATGGACAGTTCAACAGAGATAGGTGTTAGAGGTAAGTGAAAGGGTGAGTTGTGACTATCAGTTGTGCATGAGATTTTGCACATGCATGGATTGAGTAATGCCAATGAGGATTGTGTGGTTCAGCCAAGAAAAATATGAGTTTGGATCAGCCAAACTCATTCATTCTCATGCAGGATTGCGCAGTGGAGGCAGGCAAAGTAGTGGAGGAGATTTGAGCTGTGATTGATCAGATCTGAGCTAGTTTTGTGTGTAACAGGTGGAGATAGTACTGAGTACTTGTGAGGAGTATTGTACTATGTATTGTTACATGTTCTCAATCATTATAATATATAGATAGTGTGGGGTTTTCAGCATTATGCTTTCCCCGGGTTACATACTGTGTTAATGTGTGCATGCGATTGATGTTTCATTGTTTTTAATGCTGCTAAATTGATGATCAACATAGAGGAGGTTATGTATTGTGCATGTATTCCACAATAGTGTATAATTGGGATAATCTCTGTGAATAAGTGTCATATTATTCAAAATTTCTACAAGCCCATGCAATTAAACGATAGGTATTTCAGGGTGGCAGGCCGCCAGGGGTGTTTGCTGCTCTAAGAACCCCGTCAAGAGTGAATTGGCATCCCGAGGCAACTTCTGCTGCAGCACGCCTGATGGATTTTGACATGAAATAATTTATCCCCCGTGTGGTCATGAGAGCCGACCTAGATATGGCAAGACCCAACCCAACAATTTTTAGAGGGGATCCTCGAGATTGAGTGTGCGGGCGAAGGTTATAATGGTGAGTCTTTGACCCCCTAGATGAAGATGGAGAAGAGGTGGGCATAGGGAGAGAATTCAGAGAGGGAACCAAAGGTGCATATACAGGTGAGGTGGGCAGAGTGCAATGTGCAGTAGATATGGGAGGAGTATGCATGGAGGAGCAAGGAGATATACAAGACAAAAGAGGGGAGAGAGATGTACCCATAGTAATGGCAGCTTCGGCAGCTGCCCGAGATCTGGTAACCGACGATGAGAGGGTTCTGCGAGCGTTGACTGCTGCCTTTTGTGTATTATTGATAGAAGGTCCCGGCGCCGATGTACGCAGGATGGCCGGAGAAACAGTTCTGGAAGGAGCTGATAAAGGGACCTCTTCCGGCTTCTTGTTGAGAGGGCAGTCCTTGAAAATGTGTCCCACCTTGTGACAGCGGCGACAATGGAAAGGAACCCCTTCGTAGTCCAGTATCTGTACCCTTGAATATTTCCCCCAATGTAGGGTAATCTTCTCCTCCAAGCCCTCACGGGTATCCAGGTACACCAATATGCGTGCAAGGGTTCTGTTCTTGGACTCTACGAAGGTTCGATCATGGTCAAGGTATGACCCCAGAGCATTCCCAATACGGATGAAGACCTCCTCACACCAGTATTGAAGAGGGAGTCCAGGCAGGTGAACCCACAGAGGACCTGCCCCAATTTTTTCTCTCTTCGGATCAAAGAGAGGACTCCATCTCTTTAATAGAACCGTCGCCATCTCAATGTGACAGTGTTTGGCAAGCACCAAATCTGTGTAGTTCTATTTTACGAAGTGTAGGGCAAACTAGCCTCTAGGTAAAACTTGTACCTCTGGTAATTATTTGAGAATGCCCCCCCAGATATCCTTTACCCATTGAGTGAGCCTAGTAGTCGAATACGCCCTTCCATGGACATGACCAACGAGAATGGTACTAGCCATGATAGCTGCTTCCCCGATGGCAGAGGTCTCGCCGAAATGAATTGAGATATCCTTTGAGGTCGCTTTCACGCACTTTGTTCTTTTCTTCCCTGTGTGCGGTGTAGATGGGTGGTCCGTTAAAGGGTCCGGGGATCCGTCCAGAGAAATGGATTTTGCAGACCTAACCCTAACTGTCGGAGTCTCAAAACAACCCGAAGGCGAGTGAAAGGGATCAGATGGGTTAGTGGCTATCGGAGGATGAGGGCCAATAGAAGTCGCTGCAAGAAATGATGAATTGGGCGGATGTAGGTCGAATGAGGGCGATGGAGGCGTGATAGAGGAAGGATAATGGAGGGTCCCAGGGGACAGATGGGGGAGGTCTAGAGCAGGGGAACCCTGAGGGGCGTTTCCATGAGAGGGAGGAGTAGAGTAGTGGTCCGATAGGGCTACCACCGGAGAGGAATAAGGTGGAAACAACTTCGAAGGGAGGCTAGGGCCAGCTGCAGCAGATGTGAGATTAGGGCATCCAAAAATTACCCGGTCAGGATGCAGATCTTCAGAGTAATCTACCTCCTCCTCTGTTTCCATTGAGTCTCCCAATATAGCAGTAGACATCCTGATAACGACAGATGGACCAGAAAATGGGTAGGGTAACAGCAAAACAGACAGCTACGGGTAATGCGGGCAGTGGTAACAGTATGCAGAAGGAGGGTTAACCAAAACCCTTACGGTCATCCACATAGCTCTCCATCTCTCCCTCAACTTCGCATTATACTTAGTGTTATTCCCCTTTTCCGCTATATTTTCATATTAACATCAACTTATGTATTAAACCCTTAAAAATCCCCTTTCCTGTATATATTATCTCCTTTAATATAATATCCTGAAAACCCTTAATTTTATTAAAAAACTATGTATTCTATACAAATATTGCATCGGTAGGACCGCAGGCCTTTAAACATGCATATACCATAGTTTTATTAATAAAACTATGTATTTAAACATATATCACATTAGCGGGATCATAGAACCCTTTAAACATGCATACACCCCTGTATTGCAATATACGATGAATGATCCAGACCCAATACAATATATGGCATAGTTTAATACCATTTTGCATCCACCCCATCGCAAAGCCTTAGCTTATAGCATAACCATCCATTGTTGCGATCCCCAACTGTGATATGGAAGCCTGGACTTGACGCTATATATACCACAACTTATTGCAACATCGGATCTGCCTCCATCACAGTTTCCTGCTAATGCCATAACCCTTTCCACATTCCTTTGCAATGGGCCTACCCCTCGCCTAACTCCGATTGTGATATGCGAATAAGACCTGGACCTGATGCCATTGCTCGCCAGTGTTTATAAAATTTCAAGTCCGCATATTGCGTTTTGCAAAGATTGTCTGTGTTAAATCATTTTTCGATTTAAACGAAGAAATGACCCAAAAAACCTTCTTTTAACGCTAATCTCAGTTTTAAGCAATAATTAAGCTATTCCTACCATGATTAATCCCTCTGTATTCCTTTTTTCGCTCCACTACTGTCCACCTTCGCTCGATAGTTAAAACGTCAATTATTTTTCCATTAAACATATAAAAAGCCTTTTTTTCTCTGTTTTGCCTGCTTTACACAGCGCAACCTCCATAATGCCTTTGCAGCCATTAAATCCATGGTTTACCTCTCGATATGTCCCAGACTCCTTCTGATAGCCTTTGAAAGCTCAAAAAATCCATCACGACCTCCTCTGTCACCATGTTTTCCTTAAAAGTTTCTGTGTTTTGCAGGTAAGAAAACTGTTGTTTCAGGCTTATAAACAAAAGCCTGCATAACAGTTTGAAGATAAATATGAAGAGTTTACTGTTGAAAAATATAGTAAAAGCCTGAATGCATAGTAAGGGTTAAAAGGAGCGCAGTAAAGGTTACTCAACAGGGTGAAGAATATTAAATAGAGTTTAAATCATTATCATGTAAAAAGGTTAAATGCAGCAATTTGCTAGCATGAAGGATACCAACAATCGACCAACTAAAGTGGCAAAATATCAGACAACAAAGCTAGCACAACTTGAATAAAGGGTACAACAAGAAGCAGTTCAAATAGCTGCCCCTATCTTCTTTCCATGAAGATCTTTCTTTTCCTAAAAATCTTAATTTGTTTTAGGATCTTTTCTTAAGTTTCATTATTGTATAAATAACTCTTTCTTGAGTTGTAAATTGTTCAGAGTTGAAGATTCATAGTTCATTGCTTGTAAAGTCTTGACTATTAGTTCTGCTTTGAACGTGGAAGTCACCCTTGAAGGAAGCTTTTGCTGACATTTGATGTACTCTGTCTTTCTGGAACCTTAATACAAAGCTGAGGATTCTAAATCTAGTTTTACACAGTTTTGCGTTATCCTATAAGTTTTTCCAGTTTTCAATCGTTATGTTATTTCTTCATATGCTTATGAATTACAGAGATATCTAGGTAGGAACAATTAGAGTTTCAATTGATTCCTATAAGCTCCTAAAGTGATCATCTATTAAGAGAATGGATTAATGCAACTATCTGTGTAGCTAATCCCCTCTAATTAATAAATCATCAGCATCTTGTGTAAGCTTAAGTATACTACCTTGAATCTTTTGAACGTAGTTTAGAAGGTTTTCCCACTTATGATTATTCTATTTTATAGTATGGAAACTGTGATAATCATATTTTTTTTTTCTTCTACTCACCACTATTTTGATCTATATCATTGTGTAATGCTTTATTGCAGCCCTTTGTTGAAGTATTAATATACCCCAAAGGATTAATTTCTTCAATTCTACATCTATATTTATTCATTGGTCTTACAAAACTAAAACCAAAACCCCCCAAAAAAATTATTTTAGATGCTTTGGCATTGGTAGCCTGACCTACTACTATCTCAGAGGTACAACAACACACTGGTGCTGCTACTGGGGATTTGAATTTCATTTAAGTTTTCCTCGGGACAACAATATTCATTCACTCTTTTCCTTTAAAGGTGATTAAAGGATTTAGAAAGGTTAAAATCATTCTCCTAGGTGACTCCACACTCCCAAGCTGGCACCTTTTAAACATACCAGATCTCGTTCAGAAGGTGACATAGTTAAACCTCTGTCAAATCCTGAAAGGCTTTTGAGAGAAGCCAGTTCTAAAATGGGACACCACTGATCATATTCTTCTTCCTCTTCAGTCCTATAGTATGAAGAAGTAGAATCATTTGAACCCTATAGTAATATCCCATCTGATCCTGATTACTCACATTTATCACCTAGGCTTGCTGAACTTCTAAATAGAGGAGTTGATTTTAAGTCAGCCTACCTTATTCATTCATTAGAATCTCATCCAATACCCACATTACCACTAGGATCACCTCAAACTGAATTTTAGTTGGGTGTTAATCTACCAGAATATAAACCCACAGATTTTATATCCCCTACCACCTATCCATTTCCTTCCATGTTTGACCGATCTGAGGCTTCTTCTTCTAAACAATATGAGGACACCTTTTCTATATACACCAATCCTCTCTTTGAAACAAAAGAAGCTATTACTTTATAGGTCCCAAAGCTAGTTCTTAAGACTCCTTTGAAGTCTTTCAGGAGATCTCCTCCTCCTTCACGTCCAACTAGTTCACCAAACCCTAAAACACTATCTTCTTCCTCTATTTCTTCTTCATCCTCTACATCCATAAAAGCATCTCATATACCACAAGCACCTCATACACCACCTGCTGTCATGGATTTTCAACCTATTGTATTGGCTAGATATGCTGCCTTAGTTTACCTAATAACCTTGATGCATTCCTAGCTAGATACTTAAAATACCTTCCCAAGTACAATGGAGAAACTAGTCCCTTAGTTGAGGACCATCTTCAAGCTTTCCTTGATTTTGCAGACAATATGAATATTGAGAAAGAGAATGTTTATATGAGATTGTTTATACAGTCACTTGAAGGAAATGTGAGGATTTGGTTTAGGCAGTTACTAGCAGCTACCATTAGAAATTGGGATGAGATTACAACCATATATAAAAATCAGTGGAGTGTCAAAAAGGATCCTCTATAATTCCTCATAGAATTTGAAGAGCTTAAAAAGAACTTCAGTGAACCAGTTTCAGATTTTATCAAGAGATTCAATAAACTCTATCACAAAATTCCTGTTGATTGTAAGCCTCCTGTAGCAGTAGATAAGTCTAGATTTTCTAAATCTTTCGATGTTGACTTTGTTGTTATGCTACGTGAGATAACTTCAAGAACTCTTGAAGATATGCAAACAAATGCTATAGAAGTAGAAGCAAATAGGGTGGCCTCAACTTCTTTGAAACTTAAGGAAGAAAGGGCCCAAAGGAAACTCAAATCTATTCAAGAAGTCTCTAGTTCCTCTAAGACTAAATCAGAAGACTCAAAAATAGATGAAATAACATCTCTTCTTAGAAACATATCAAATAGGATTTCAAAGATTGAGACCAAACCTAGGACAATACAACAAACAATTATTAGGCCCCAAAACCAAAATCAAGGCCAGTATAAAAGAAACCAACCACTACAAATTCTTCAGAGACCTACTAATGATCAACAGGTTCCTACTCCTCTATTAATAGATGACCAACAACCTGATGATAATACTATGAAAATTACCAAATATATCAATAGTATGAATTCTTCTTCCAACCAAACAACCATCATTCCTCTCTCACAATAGAATTAGGTTCAAGAGGATTAGGAAGCTGCACAGGTATCTAAATATCATGCTTTTTCTAAATTTTTAATTGTAGAATTAAATAAGAGGTATGATCTTAGACCTAGACCTGGTCCTGGGAGACCTCCAAAGGAAACTCCAATAATTGAACCACATACCAAAACTGTTGAAGCTCAAACAACTAGATCAGTCAATTGATACTTCCAAAGCTGGTAAATTTTTTTTGACTACATTTAATGTTGAAAAATAATTAGAGAGGGTTAAGATCCCAATTCCATTGTCAGAACTTTCTAAAAACCCTAGTTACAAAAGTCAAGTCACTAAATGGATTCAAAATACCTCGGTTGATGTTGAAGGTGATGTCATAAGTCTGCAAGATGAAAAACCAACAGTAGTTTTTGGCCCTTATTCAGACATGATAGATGAGATAGTGCCTCCTTTCTATGTAACTCTTAAAACAAATGACTCCATGTTATACAATTGTATGCTTGATTTAGGAGCCTCACACAACCTTATGCCAAAATCCATCATGGACCATTTGAAACTCAATATCACTAAATCCTACCATGACCTGTACACCTTTGATTCCAAAAAGGTGCCATGTTTAGGACTGATTAAGGATCTAGTGGTTACCCTTGCTCAAATTCCAATAAAGAGTGTAGTACTTGATATTGTTGTCACAGATATCCCTCCTAAGTTTGGAATGCTTCTTTCTAGGTCATTCTCTGCCAAACTAGGGGGAACTCTATAGATGGACATGCCATATGCTACTATTCCTGTTTATGGAGGAGAGCAATTGAGATTATATAGAGAGGTAAGATTTGCAAATACTGTTTGTAAGACTGACCAGCCAAGGAACCATCTAATTTATGCAATAGATCAAGACTTTGGTTGTTTCAACTCACTTCAAGCCAACATAAAAATCAGGTCAAGATTGAAGAAGTAGTTGAAAGTCCTAAACCAAACCAAAATGATATTTGGAAACTGTTCTTTGATGGATCTTGCACAAAAGATGGGGCAAGAGCTAGAGTTGTTTAATTTCACCTGAAAAGGAAAATATAACCCAATCATGTAAATTAGATTTTGAAGTTACTAATAATGTTGCTGAATACGAAGCTTTCCTTTTAGGATTGCAGTTAGCCAAAAGCCTAAAAGTTCAGAACTTAAGTGTTTTTACCGATTCTAAACTTATTGTTAAGCAAGTAAAGAATGTTTGCCAGACCAAGCACCCTAGACTTAGTCCTACAGAAATGAGGTATGGGATTCAATGGAAAATTTATTTGATGCTTTTAATTTGACTCACATTCCCAAAGATCAGAATGTTCACGCAGATGCCTTAGTTGTCTATACTAGCGCTTTTAAAATTCCTGATCATACTAATGTAGTCTATCAGATACAAGTCAAATATATTCCATCCCAGATAATCTGAAACATTGGAATTTTTTTGAAGATGATAAAAAATTGAAATCATTTCTGTAGGTAATAGATGATTTTTCATTTCTACAAATTAATGATGACAGAACTGAAATAAGTGAAAACGCAGAAGGAAATTATACTTCAGATTTTAAAACCCAAATTGTCAATCACAACATTATTCAATTATCAAATAATTTTATTCCAAAGGGACTCATCCCTTTAGAAAAATTATTCGATCAAAATGACGTTTTCGAAAACCCACAGTCCATTTCTTCAGAAGATGATGTGGAAGAGATTAACGTTGGAACTATTGAAGATATTAAAAACATAAAATTATGCACATATCTACACCCAGAAATCAAAGCCTAGTATTTTAAATTACTACAAAATTATAAGGACTTTTTTGCCTGGACTTACGCTGATTTAAAAACCTATGATACATCGTTAATAGAGCACAAGATTCATATGAAGCTAGAAGCAAAACCCTATCAACAGAAGCTTAGAAGGATAAATCCAACGCTTCTACCAACTATAGAAAGAGAAATTAAGAAAATTTTAGATGCCAAAATCATCCTCCCTCTTAAATAGTCTAATTGGTTTGCAAATCTAGTTCCTGTTAGAAAGAAAAATGGAGAAATAAGAATTTGCGTGGATAGAAATATGAACAAGGCATCATTAAAAGATAATTATCCTTTGCCCAAAATGGATTAGTTATTGCAAATGGTTTCAGGACTTTCTATGCTTGATGGTTTTTCAGGTTATAATCAGGTGAACGTTGATACAGCAGAGAGAGAAAAAACAACTTTTACTACACCATGGGGTACATTCATGTATGCAAGGATGCCATTTGGCTTAACAAATGCTGGAGCAATGTTTCAGAGAGCTATGGACATCACTTTTATGGGTCAGGTAAATAAATTTGTGGTTATTTATCTTGATGACATAACTGTTTTTTCTAAATCTAATCAGAAACATTTAAAGCACTTGATGAAGGTTTTTGACAGGTGTAGAAAATTTGGAATATCACTGAACCCAAAGAAGTCCTTGTTTGTTGTTAAAGAAGGAAAATTGATGGGCCATATAATTTCAAAGGAGGGCGTAGTAATTGACCCTAAATGAGTATCCGCTATAGATACATTGACCTTGCCTAGAAACAGAAAGGAGATTCAAGCTTTTCTGGGCAAGATTAATTTTCTAAGGAGATTTATTCCAAATTATGCAGAGATAGTGAAGGATATAATAGACATGCTCTAAAAGGATCATGAAGTCAAATGGACTCCTTCTTCTAGGCATGAAAATGAACAAATAAAAAGGGCTATCTCTGAAGATCCCACCTTAGCTAGCCTTGATTATACTAAGCCATTTAGTATTTTCTCTTTCGCCTCTAAAACAACCCTTGCTACTGTTTTATTACAGAAAAATGAAGATTCTCATGACCAACCCATAACCTTTTTTAGCAAGGTTATGAGAGATGTTGAGTTGAAGTATGACATCATTGAGAAGCAAGCATATGCCCTTATTCAAGCCCTAAAATCATTCAGGATGTATGTCTTACACTCACCTATTACTGCTTATGTCCCAATGAGTGCCGTCAAAAGTGTCTTAACCCAACTAGACACCGACGGGAAAATAGGCAGATGGATCACTCAAATTCTGGAATTTGATCTAACTATCAAGACTACCAAGCTAGGAAAAGGTCAAGGATTAGCTAAGCTTCTAGCTGAATCCAATTGCAAAGTTCTTGGAATCAATTCTATTTTAGAAATACAAGGGAAGAATCCACAAGAAGCTTCTATCCTTGTAGAAGGGGAGAATCCACAAGAACCTTCTCTTCATTCTAAAGGGGAGAATCCATAAGAACCTCCACCTCCAGAGCAGATCAGTTCTATACACATTGATGAAAAATTCTTGTTGTCAAAATGGTATCAAGATATTGTAAATTTCTTGATCAATTTTGAGTGTCCAACATCATTCTCCAAAACCCAGTGTAAAACCCTTAAGTTGAAATTAGTCAAGTACTACATTGTTAATGCAAATTTATACTAGAAATATCCACTCAACATTTTGTTATTATGTTTAACAGAATCAGAAACTGAAGGAATCATTGATCAGTTTCATACAAGATTTTGTGGGGGACATTATGCTTGGAGAGCAACAACATACAAGATTTTGAGGGGAGTATTTTATTGGACCACATTGTTTTTACAAGTAGGGGCAAAGGTCAGAGGTTGTGTTCCATCCCAAATGTTTGTTGGTAAAAAAAATTGGTAGCTCTTCCACTCGTTCCATCAATAGTTTCAAAACCTTTTTCTCAATGGGGATTAGATTTTATTGGAGAGATTCACCCCACTTCAATTAATCAGCATAGATGGATCTTAACTACAACAGATTACTTTACTAAATGGGTAGAAGCCATTCTAGTCAGAAACGCCACTGATGCAGTAGTAGTTAAGTTTATTGAGGAAAATATCTTGTCTATATTTGGTTGCCCAACTTAGATTGTCACTGATAACGCAACAACTTTTTCTAGTTTTAAAATGATTAACTTTTGCCAGAAATATCATATTTTGTTACATCATTCAACTCCATATTACCCTCAGGGTAATTTCCTTGCAGAATCATCAAACAAGAATATGGTAAAGGTAATAAAAAAGACACTAGTTGATCATAAGAAGAGCTGGGATTCACATTTGATTTATGCAGTATGGGCAAACAGAATTACTCCTAAGAGATCAACTGGAAAATCTCCATTTCAATTAGTGTATGGTAAAGATGCCATATTCCCTACTAATTTTTCCTTCCCAGTTTTAAATTTTTTGCAGGATGCAACAGATGAACCTGATGATTTTTCTAGAAGAATAAATCAGATTATTGAACTTAATGAAAACAGAGATGAAGTTCAATAAAAATTGCAAAAATATCAGAATAAGATGAAGGTCTTGTTTGACAGAAGAGCCAGGGAAAGGGACTATAAGGAAGGTGATCTAGTTCTAAGATGGGATGGCAGGAGAGAAGAGAAAGGAAAGCATGGAAAATTCGACAATCTATGGTTTGGACCTTTAGAAATTGCTGAAGTAAAGCGTAATAAGAATTTTGTGCTGCAGAATCTTGAGGGGATATATTCCACTTATCCTGTAAATGGAAGGTTTCTCAAGCATTACATTCATTACTAAGAAGTTGAAATAGTTTTCATTGTAAATACTCTGGTTTTCTTTTCCTTTCCAAGATGTCAGTATAACTTTTTTTATAGCAAGGACTCCATAGCCCGAGGAGAAGGCACATGGATCTATAGGTTCTCTGCATTCTGTAAGAGAAAGAAGTCCCTAGATGGAGCCAATGTGTTACCGGGAAAAGTGTCTATTTAGAACTGCTCTATCCCACTAAGGTGTGACAGTTGCCTTAGAAACAAACAGAGAAAACTACTTTTGTATTTCCTTTATGAACTATAGATAGAGAGGAATAGAAAGAATCGACCTGTGTCTTGCGCTAATCCTTTGATCCAATCCCTCTCTTCTTTGACAGCTTCCAGCTACCTGCTCCCTTACTTGCCCAGCTTCACCAAGTACCTGTAAGATCACAGAAGAAGAACACTATACAAAGACATGGATCTATATTCATAAACAACTTAGGATCAGATTTAAGTTAACCACACAGATGTAACAAGCATCAATGATACAAAAGCATGGAGGAAAAACTCAAATAGTTTTTATTGATAAACAAGAAGATCCAGGAGGAGTTACAACCGATGATTCCTGACCCAGCATCAACCTCCCAGCAGAGAAGCCCCTCTTCACCTCCAACAAAGCATAAATCACCCAATACTCTGATATTTGTCTCAAAACCAACAGCAATTCCTTACAATGTGCAAAATTCCAGTCTCTGGATCTCTGGGATGAGGGATCCATATATAGATGTATGTAAGGAGGATGAGTCAGCTTGTGATTTGATTAGTGTCTTCTCTCTGTCAGTTCTTGCTTCCACTTGGAGACTGAAGGCCTCTTACTCATCCTTGGTCGAATTCAGTGAGGCAAGTGTCATAGGAGAAGATTCTGGAAGCTTCGATTGTCTCTCCACCTCGCGGAATGGCACTGCCAGTGGAGCACCTAGCCAGTGGAGCAGCTGAAATGATCCTGTTTTGACTTATTCTGAGCAGTTTCTGGTGGAGAACTTCTGGGAGAAGCTGTAATTTGTTGACCTTGTTCCTTTAGGGGTTAGAACAACACTTTTAGGGACTTAGGAGCCCTTGTTTTATGGACATTTCATGCTTGGAGCTGCAGGCACAAAAATGTCTATAACAGTTGCCCCCTAAAGTATGAGGCCGTTAATCGGGTGAAATGCTTTATTATGAGGATCCAAAGTTATTTCAATGCTGGGAGGAGACCTGTAATAAGATACAATACAATACATTATCTTCATACTGTTTTTCATGATCTAGCTGAGGCGGGCATTCCCATGCTCAGCTTTATAAATTCATTTTCATGTGCATAGGACAGACAATCGTCTGATTGTAGACTGATGATTCTGATAGAGCCATCATCCTTTTGGTAGGATGATTATCTGTGTTGCAGTGCTTGTACATTTAATGTCTTTATTTCCCTGAATATATATTGCAGCCCGGATGGATGAAACTAGATCTGGGGTCTTCAATCTCGTTCGATCTTCACTCGAAGTACAAGTTGATCCATGTGAGAAATGTTTTGAAGTCAAACATGGAAAGAAATCGCTTGATTACCAGTCAATGATGTAAACTGTTAACAAGCGCGAGAGGAATCACCGATAATGATAATGACCCTCAAGGTACTACAGTACGATTCACGTGGTGTGAATAAAGGACTTGGCGTCGAACACCACGCAAAATCTTTCGGTCGAAGGCCATTGATGTTAACCTATCGCCGGAAGTGAGAAACTTGCCATTGAGGCATGCAAGCTTCAAAGTACTGAATGGGGTGTTCCTAGACCAACTTCTTGGATAATGAGCTGATGTCGACAAGAAGTGATCCATCACAGGAGGGCCTTAATGAATACCACATCAATGACACGGAAAGGAGCAAATGATTTTGATGGAGGTGAAAACGATCTGATGATGTACGGTTCAGGGTGGTGGTCATGAAAGAATGGAGTATAATGTATGGCAGTGGGTGGGACACAGGTGGCTTCTCTGGATGACTTCTCTTGAACATGTCGGCGACACTGATGTGATGGATCGATAGCATTAACCCCAAATGTCGATGGTATGGTGTGACCATGGCAATGTGACCGGTGAATGAAACAACCCAACCCGACTCGGACACGGAGTGGAAGTGTCATGTTCAAGAGCGACTTGCTACCAATAAAGATTCTTTGAGTTTTCTTCCCAATTTTTCCCCAGTCATTGCTGACCAATACCTCTTTATTTTTTTCAAGCTTGAGGAGGATAACATATGCTTGTTCTATAATTTTCCCTTCAGGCAAACCCATCGCTATGTTTTAACGAGCCTAGCGATAGTGAAACTCGTTCTCGTCTAAAGAAAAGTTTGTCGCTATTAATCTTTTTAACGAGTTTAACGACAAAGATAACTCGGTCCTTTTCATTTTTAGAGAGTCTGAAAAGGTACGTAGAGGTAACTCCAAAATTTCTTTTTCGTCATCTAATCCCTTAAGTCCGAAAAAGTATAAAACAATACATAAGGGATGAATTTTCGATAGTTTTAAAGAGCCGAACAAAACAAGCACTCGATATTTTTGTGTAACAATCCCTCAGGTCCAAAAAGATTAAAATCTAGAGGAGGGATAGCACTTCCTGTCCCTTTAACGAGCTGGAGAGGCCAATGGCTCGGCAATCTTTTCATATTTTATGAGTCAGTTGAAAAGAGATTAAAGGAGACTCGTCTTTTGAGGAACGAGTGATAAAATGGGTAGCAGCTAATTCCAGGTAAGGTTTGGAATTTTCCAATCACGGTAGTGTCACAAGGATGGCTAGTGAAATCACTCTTCGCAACTGTTCCTCAAAATGGGTAAACAATCAAATGGAGGTGAACGATCGGCCAATGAAAAAGTGGAGGTGACGGTGCAAACACGACCAAGGCTTTAATGGCTGAAGTACTTCATTCACGATGGTTATTTACTGGGGAATAGTTCATTTTTAACGAGCTTAAACGCGGGTGGAAAAATTTGCTCGGTGCGGGTTTACTTTTTAACGAGCTTGAACCTTGCGGTAACACTTCTCGATTAGATGGTCTTGTTTTGATTTTTACCATAAATAGCTTTGTCCTTTTAAAGATCGTACTGTATTTTCAACTGCTTCATCAAACTAGTCAGAAATGAACAATATTTGCTTGAAAACGAGTTTAAAATGCTAATATTTTACTTTGAACTACGTAAAAGTAATGAAAAAGTGTTTTTTACCTCTCATTTTACCATTTCATTTGAACTTGGTTTGTTGGAGCTTTGGAGGTGCTTTTCCCCCTTGATTTTCATCAGTTGATTTCGGGAGATTCCGTGGATGATTCTCGGCGCTGTCTGGACCAGGTAGGAGCTAAACCTGAGCTCTTTCATTTCATGGTTTCCATTTTGCATTTTGAGCTTGATTCCTAGCTTTTCTGAGCCCCTGGGGTTTAAGGAACTCGTTCTGCTATCAACGCACCTTCAGTGTATCGAAACCTGCGCTGAATGTTGGCCTGTCTAAAGGCTATCTGACATTCAACGCACCTAGAACACTGCTGCAGGTGCGTTGGGCGCAAAAAAGGGAATTTGATGCACAATTTTTGATGGAATTTTTGCCTGTTTCTCACCAAAATTAGGACCTAACTCCTCTCTTGTTTGTTTTTCAGAGGTCTTTGGAGTAAGATGACCATTACATGGCGAGAACGTGAGCATGAAGAAGAGGACCTGCTTGCCCTACATGATCCAGTTACAATGAACGCGCTGCGGAATTGTGGCTTGCTGAAGTTCTTCCGCATTTCTAGCATGAGACAGCAGATCAACTTACTGCAGTATTTTCTCGATGCTTGGGATCCTACCAATCAGGTTTTCCAGATCAGGGGAAAATCTATCCCCTTGACTACAGTAGACATCTATTTCTTGACTGGTTTGTCGAGGCGGGGTGCCCCCATCTCTTTGTCAGGTTCGGCCCAAGGAGGTGATTCTGTGAGAGATTATGTTCGCCGATACTGCAAAGAAGGATCTCAGCCGAGTAAAGACGGCAAGATCATCATCCGTGATGTCACTGACAGGTCCCTTAGGACTATTCTGTTTACTTTTGGTAGGATGGCCGGTAGTGCGTCTCTTCATGTAGCCAATCGATCTTATATGAAGCATGCCTTGGAATGCCTCCAACCGAAGGTGTTCAACTGGTGCGACCCAGTACTTCTTGTGATGAAAGAACAATTGACCAAGATAAAGAACGGGAGGTTGAAGAACTTTGGGTATGGTTCTATTTTGACCACCTTTGCCTTGGAGAAGATACCACTAATGCAGCCACAATACATTGCACTCGATATACCTTCTCCTACTGAACCACGTATGCAGAGATGGGTTGACCATATGTCTAGGCATGCTGGCTAGTCTCAGATTTCATTTTCTGATACCTTCTTCAGGTGGTTTGATCACCAGGAGATGGTTTATTTTGAGTATCCATATGCTGGCATGGACTTCCGGGGTGATCCAGATTTAGTACTGTCGGATGGCGAGCAGTGGGGCGCCATTGGTAAAATCTTTGACCATATTGATGTTTATCGTTTTTTGTTTATAATGTCCTTGTGCTTTATTCTATCAAGACATTAATCAAACTCATGTGTACATGCAGATGTTGGTCCCATTCATCCAGTAGTTTGCCTGAGAGTACCAGCTATTGCCCCAGCAGGAGAGGCCGTTGGAAGGGCTATTCTTTGTGACCTCGATGTGGCCGAGACTCTCACAACTTTGCAGGAGAAGGTTGAGGGCCTCACTCTCGGTATTCCAGATGTGAGGACTGACGAGCTACCTTTGTGGTACAGCGGCATACTACTGGTGTGCCCAGACGATGGACTCGTCTCCTACGCATGATCGCACAGGCTGTGACTTGCTATCACGAGCATCATTAGACTAGGGTGCCCCCTAGCATTTTGAGTTTTTGGGTCATTCGACCGATTTTGTCTTGGTTACAGAACATTATGTGTAAACCATAAACAGTTATATATATTTTTGATTTTCGGAGTTTTATTTTGGTTGAACTACATGATCCACATGCAAAACATTGATGATGTGTTTCTTTTTATAAATGTTGCAAATGTCTTTCTAACACATAGTTTGCTAATGAGTCAGTTAATGTGTTTAAGTTTCTGGAAATATGTTGATATTGGATAATATCAAATCGTCTTTCCAAAATATTAACCCTTAGGAACATGCGATAAATAGCTGGGTTTCGGACGAAATATATACCATTGAGTTGTAGTATTACGAGTTGTGAGTCTAGCCTGACAATTAGTCGGCATATACCATGAGTGATGGCATCAGAGAGAAGTTCTATCAACGTTCTATACTCAGCGATGTTATTCGTTGATCAACCAATACATACACCTCTGAAACTTACTAACTCGCCGCTTTGATAAAAAATGGCCCAAGCTGTGGAGGACAGGTTCCGCGAACTACGACTCGCTCCGTCGGCATATCCAACACATGGCTCCAATAGGTTTGACATCTACAACAAATGTAAAAAGTGGATTACTCGACCAAAAAAAACACTTTAGCAAAAAAAAAAATATAACAAAAGCATACTGGTTACCATTACGCATAGTAACGCTTGAGGTACGACCCATTACGAGGTTGCGCCAGTGGAATTCCGTCATAATCCATTAACTCGTAGGCTCCTTTTGCTAACACTCATTTAACAATATAGGGTCCCATCCATAAAGACTTAAATTTACCTGCTCCCAATTTATCGGATTCTTGGTCATAAAGCAAGACCAAGTCACCTTCTGAGAAGATACGGGGTTTGACATTTTTGTCGAACTGCGCCTTGACTCGTTTCTTATGGGCTTCGTTAGCCAAAGCGGCGTCACGATGGGTTTCATCCAATTGGATTAATTCCAAGAAACGAGCCTCTTCTTCTAAAGTTCCGGGGAGGAGATCAATTGCGAGTTTGAGAGATGAGATTTCACAGTGGATTGGTAAGATTGCTTCCAGGCCATATACCAGTTGGAAGGGTGTGAACCCGGTTGCATTCCTTACCGATGTTCGGTAAGCCCACAAAGCTGAGTACAGGATTAGGTGCCATCTTCTTTTGTGAACTACAATCATCCTTTGCAGCATGCGTTTCAGGACCTTGTTGATCGCTTCAACTTGTCCGTTGGCTTGCGGATAATATGGAGTAGAGATGTCGTGAGACAACCCTAGTTTGGCAGCTAATTCAACCATCATGTGATTGCGAAAATGCGATCCATGATCTGTGGCTATAGCCTGTGGTACGCCGAATTTGGAGACTACATGATTGAAAAAGAAGAGGGCAGCTGTTTCACCAGTATTATCTAATGTAGGCATCGCCTCGGCCCATTTGGTAAAATAGTCAACTACGACTATGATATACCCATGCCCCCCAGTCGAGGTGGGGTTACATGTCATGAAATCGATGCCCCATTTGGCGAATGGCCCAACAACAACTATTGGCTGTAGAGGTGCGGGTGGTCTTCTGGTTTTGCTATCAAAAATTTGACAAGCATGGCAACTTCTGACTGCAGTTATGCAATCTTTGAATATTGTTGGCCAGAAGTATCTTGCTCGTAATTTTTTTTGTGGTGTAGCATATCCAGATTGATGCCCCCCACACGCGCCTGAATGACACTCATTCAGGACTTTTTCGGCCTCCTCATGGGTGAGGCACCTTCTCAGAACTGTATCGATACTACGACGGTAAAGTGTATCACCGACGATCATGTATTCTTTTGCTTGGTATCGAATACATTTTTGTTTAGAGTGGGAGGTGTTTGGCCTAAATTTTTGGGTTTGGAGATAAATGATTATATCCCCATACCACTCATTGCTTGTAGATATCATAAACAAACTTTCATCCACGATTGATTCTTCGGATGTTTCATCGTTGGACGACGATGGGAGATCCCACAATAATTCTGCGAAAACTAGAGCTTTCTTTGACTTGGATTTTACAAATTCCATATCAAACTCTTGAAGGATTGCTATCCATTTTGAGTATTTTCCCCCCAGTAACTGTCGCGACAATATATAAGTCATGGGGTTGCAATCTGACAGAATGGTAGTTTTCTGAAAGAGGACATAGTGTCGAAATCTTTGTATCACATGAACAGATGCAAGCGCTAGCTTTTCAACGTAAGAATATTTTCTTTCTGTATCATTTAAGTTTTTACTTAAATAATATATAGGGTGCTCAATTCCATCGACTTCTTGAACTAAAACCATTGTGATGGTCGTATCTGCTGCAGCCAGATACAAGTTAAAATCTCTTTGATAATCAGGGGCGTACATTAATGATGCTTTCATTAGGGAATCTTTTAAAGCATCAAAGGAAGCTTGCGCAACCTGATCCCAGACAAAGGGTACCTCCTTTTTCAAAAGACGTGTATAACCTTTAGCAAGTTCGGCGTAATTTGGAATGAACCTCCTCAGAAAGTTTGCTTTCCCTTGGAGTTTCTGAATCTGAAGCAAATTTGAAGGTGGAGGCAAATTTATGATTGCCTGGACCTTACATGGGTCGAGACGAATCTTATCTTTGGAGACTACAAAGCCAAGTAAACGACCAGAACTGACGCAAAATACACATTTGTGCAGATTGAGTCATATCTTGTAGTGTCGGCAACGTAGAAATATCGCTCTTAAATGTTGCGGATGATCAGTCCGCTTTCGTGAATGAGCCGGAACGTCGTCGAGGTATGGTTGAACGATGTTTTTGATGTCATGGAAGGCATAATTCATTGCCCTCTGAAACGTCGCCCCTGCATTCTTTAAACCAAAGGGTAATTTTCGATATGCGAATGTACCCCACGGACAAATAAATGCGGTCTTTGATTGGTCCTGTGGGCGGATATTTATTTGATTATACTCGGAGAATCCATCCATGAATGAAAAGATTTTGCATCCGGCGCATTCATCAATTATCTTGTCAATGAAGGGTGTAGGGTAGTTCTCTTTTGGACAAGCTTGATTTACATCCCTGTAATCGACGCACACTCTAATTTTCCCCTGTTTTTTCATAACAGGGACAATGTTCGATACCCAATCGGTTAGAGGAACCGGGTAGATGAAACCAGCATGAAGAAGTTTTTCAACTTCTGCTTTAGTGGCAGCGGCTTTCTTGGGGTGCACCTGTGTTAGCCGTTGTCGTACTGGTTTGACATCTGGATACATCTTAATTTCGTGTTCAACGATACTCGAGTCAATGCCTGGCATTTCACTGTATGACCAAGAAAAGACATCTTTGAATTCGCGAAAAAGAGCGTTATATATTTCCAGTTCTGATGGAGAACAACATTTGCCAACATAAATATTCTCTACAACATCTGTTTTGGTCGAGATATTTATGGCTATAGTCTCTTCAATGTTGGACAAGTTTCGCTCGGAATCCACCGTATTTACAGTATTTGACATAAAATCAAAGACTGAAGGATGATAAAGGTCATTTTGAGTATCTTCTCCACAATCCAGAAGAAGAGAACTATGGTGGGAATCATTCCATGGTGCTCCTTCAATTACCATTGATTGGACAATTCCTTCGTCGGTGACATGCACTCGCGACCAAGGATCTGAAGGAGTACCATATTCTCTAGACCTATCAATCCAGACGCTTGATGAGCGTTGATTTGGGTTTGCCTCCCATGCTAGGAACATTGATTGCTATAATGTTTCCGTTGGGCTTGGGGGCAAAACCACTGCATGATCCATGTCGATATCGTTTTCTGAGATCTTTGTAGAAGATATCATGTTGCAGGTTCCTATCGACGCTACTTCCGCCAGATTGATTGGAGGTGGAAGAGCGAAAGTTCCCATTAGTATAGGATCTTTTAGTAGGCCTACTCCGATATTCTGAAGTGAATGGGGGCTTCCATGGATCATGGGAATGCTTCCAGTAACTTGAGAACCATTAGGGAGGAAGTTTTGCTGATCGACGATTGTAATCCCTCCTTGAAAGGGAAATGCAATCTTTCTAAAATAGGTCGACACAACAGTTGCCACGGCATAAATCCATGGTCTTCCTAGTAGGATATTGTAATCAAGATTCCCATCGATGACTTCAACATCTATTTCTATCGTTTTCCCTCCTAGTTCAACTTTCAAGTTATTTAGGATACCATATGGGGTATATGTCCTTCCGTCGAATGCTTTTAATGTTGTCAAAGATCGCGACAAGGTTGGAGATCCTAAAGTTTTCCAGCAACTCATCGACATAATGCATGTAGATGCCCCCTCATCAATAATTGTTCGATGAACAGTTTTGTTGAGGGCTTTCACTTGAACAAGGAAAGCTAGTTGAGCTGGTAAATGAGGATCGTATCCTTTATGATTGAAGGATACAAGATTGGAATCCTTTGGGTCAATCCCACCAATGGCCAATAATAAAGCCTACCTTTGGGATGGGCAATTTTGTAGTACTTCAAGAGTTGACATAGTGGATGGCGATTGGGCCAAATCTTCCACTATGTTATAATGCTATGTCGCTCTAGCGCGGGGATTAAATTTCGACTTGTGTACTACTCCCTTTTGCGGTTTTATTTTTAATTCAGGAATGGTGGGTGGCACAACTTCTGTCGAAGTTGTTGTCGAACTACTTGGTTGATCTTTATCCTTCTTGTTCAACAGCTGTGGATTCCCATAATCCTTGTTCCTTGTTGATATCAAAGCATCATTTTGCTATTTTGAAACCGACAACATTAGCACTTGAGACGGGGAAGCATTTCCACTTTCAACCAGATTTGTTCCTGGATTTGGAAACGGATCAGTTAACACTGCGGAGGTTTTTGAATTCTTGAAGAATTTTTTAACCTCAGCTCTGTGTGGACAATCTGAGCTCCGATGATCCTCATCGCATATAAAGCATGGAGTTTTTGGTTTCCTATTTCGAGGAGGGTTTGAAGAAGATTTTTCAGGTGATGATTCCTCCTGTTTCTTCTTCTTCCCTTTTCCTTTCTTCTTGCTTCCTGGTTGTTTGGTTTCTTTGCCTTTATCTGTCGATACGGAATTTACTTCCGAAGCAAGAAGTTCTTCTTTTGCATTTTGACCCGAAATCTTACGGGCCTTTTTGGATGTAGCCTTTGTCGATTTCGTGTCTGTCGTGCCAATCACGCCATCGCCGGCATGAGAGTCATTGTTTGATTTAGGAGGAGGAGGAATTGACAATTCCGGTCTAGGGGCGTCAGGTATTTTGTCGTAGAGCGTGCCGGACTGAGTGTAGATCAAGTCCAGATATTGTGCACGAGCGATAACTTGCTCTTCTGTTATGACTCCCCCCTTTGCCACATCTTCCGTGGTGGAAGGTAGTAATGACTTGATAAACCATTCAGCTAAGAGCTGATCGGGGACGTACGTTTTTACCACCCTACGACGACGTCACCACTCATGTATATGATCAGATATGTGAGTGGCCGTTGTCTGTTTGAAGTTGGTAAGAAGTTCTGTTCCCATTTCGTACCTTATTGGTAATTGAAAATGGGTTAAAAAGGTTGTGGCTAAGGTACTGAAGTTGTCGACCGAATCTCTAGGCAATTCAATGTACCATTTTGCCGCTGGACCCGTTAACATCCTCTGAAAGAGGCGAAGTCTTATTGAATCATCATTTAGGGTGTTTGATGAACACCATAGATGAAATGTCATCACGTGATTCGATGGATCTTCACCCTGATTTCCATTAAATTTAGGAATATATGATTGAAGTTTATGCGGAATCGCTGGCCACCAAGGGGTGTAAGAAATTGGATCGTTTGTTAACCGATTTAAATCAGGTAACTCTAAGGTTGCCACAAAGGGTAACCATTGATTCAGGTTAGGTGAAGCATACCCAGGATAAGATGGGATTGCCTGAGTAGTTGGTCTTTGCGTACCGGCATAATTCATTTGATGCTGGTATGTTTGGTAAGGTTGGTGGACATGACCATTGTAAAATGGTTGATTTTGACCGTTTTGAATGTACGACTGTCCACTGTTCGCAAAGATTTGCTGCTCAGAACCTTGGTATACTTGTTGGAATTGTGGTTGTTGGGATTGCACCAGCCATGGTTGTGAAGTCATGTGTTGTTGCGCGATACTAACCATTTGACCAAGGTGAGGGGTAATTGTACCTGTCTGGACTTGTGTCGCTCCACTAGTCGGCAATTGTGGTTGAGTCATAGGGTCAAGGGGTTGTTGCATTACAATCTAAGAAACCTAAGGTTGGCATACAACAGGCAGTGTTTGAACTTGCGACACCGTCACAATAGCTGGCGTAGTCGGGATATTCGACATAGGTACGCATTGTTGCATCAAATACACAACTCTTGGTTTTTGAGGTAGTATAGGTACCCAACCACTTGAGGTAGTTCCAGTATAACCTGAATGTTGTTGTGAACTCCCGTATGGGTATCCTCCCGGAGGGGATAATGAAAGCGTATACTGCCCCCCATATGGTGGTAATCTGGAACTCAAGGGAATTGTTTGCCCTTGGGGACCGGACTGCCCAAATTGACCTCCAAATGGATCAATTTGTTGAGACTCAACATAAGAGTTTCCGGATATTATTCCGGATGAACAAACAAGAACGGACCATACTATCGAAATAGCCCCTGATTGGGCTCCTTCTAGTGGCTGAGAGCTAGTCGGGACAGATGGTATGCCAGCGAACATTGTCGAAGTGATAGCAGGGAGTTCTACCGCCGCTGTGTCAGATGACACAGTCCTAGATGTTGACGGTTGTTCAGACATTTGTAGTCTATCCAAAAGATTACTTAGCGATTCTACAGGAGCTTCCGCTGGTGGTAGACTAACTTCTGATGAAGAAGGATATAGAGTGATCCCGACTCCAAAGTGCGTTGGAGTACTTGTTTGAGGATCTTCTACAATTTCTTCTATTGAAATCAGACCAGGTGGAAGGGGAAGACCGTCAGGTCCGTAAAATATTTCTGGTGCCGAAGAAGGTGTGAAATCGGCAGCGACAGATGTTTGAAGAGTAAGACTCTCCGAACCGGTTGTAGATCAGTATCACTGTCCTTCTGTGGCTGTTGAACTTCTTCTGTAGAGGCAGGGATTCCAGAAATGTTTGGAGTAACCGGAGTCTCTGATGTCGTTGGAACACTTGTTCTAACTTTGATAGGAGATTTGGAGCCGGTTAAACGAGTTCGCTTTGTCCGTACTGGTTTCAATTCCGGAGACAAAGATGGTTGACTCATAAGCCTCTGCGAACGACGGGGTTTCAATTGACTTTCTTCCACGATTGCGGATTACTCGATCAACTAAAATAAAGGGAAGGTATGTTTCTGAATTAAATGAATTTTAGACGCTTTGACACAACTTGTTTTTTCAGTTTTTAAGAGTCGAGAAAAAACAAAAGATGACTCTAGTCTCCTTCGATTTTTAATGAGCCTGAAGTAACAAGTGCTCAGATGGACCTTTTCCATTAAGGAGTCTGAAAAGGAACGAAAGGGATTACTCTGGAGATCTAGGTAGAGGAGTACGAAACCAATCGCAAAACTACAGAATAATTTTTATGGTACGGCAGTCAATCTTCCCGAATGTTGTGTTCAGTGCATTGCGATCGATAGGGTGGTAGACACGGCTTCCTAAGGATAAATGTTTTAAGCCTATAGGGGTCTCCCAAAATATACTCGACGGTACGTGGGAGCACAAGTCCGTACGGGCACTTATCATCTCAAAGTGGAGGAATCACCCAACCATCAGTGAGGACAACAGTTACCAGGCTTTACGATGCCGGAATACGTCTCTAGCCTAGACCTCTAAATGTTGTGCGTTAAATTCCAAAGCATTGTTAGATTCATTGAATTTATTTTAAGTTGATATTTCTTATGAATTTTGCCTTTTGGGTTCACCACGAGATGTAGATGTAATTCCTAAAATGCAATCTAAAGATGATAAACAAACTTTTATCTCTTTTGTGCAATGAAAATCCTAGCTACTAAAGGAAAAGAAAGACACAATCTTTTCACAAAGAGCAAAGAGCACACTGTAAATGCACTTTCCTAAATCAAGCCAAACATGCTGTCTATATGCAAATGCACATGCATGTATTTGTTTTCGACTTTCTTAGTATTGATGCTAAAAATAAAGTTGATGTACAAATCTGAATTTGCTTTCAAGCGACAAACATAAACAAGCTTCTTTTCGAAATCAAAAGATAAAGACGATTACGATACTTTACGATTTTGAAATGAATACTCATTTTTGACACTAGAAAATCACAAATTCAGACCAAAGGCAATAGTAAAAGTATAATCGACCATCAACAACAATCAAACTTTCTCCTATGATCGAAATCGACACTTGCGATAGATCTAAATCAAAGGACGACAGTACGACTATTCTACTTTTGCAATGGAAAACTGTAAACGACTCAACAAACACACAAAAACATCTACAGTTCTTTTGTACAAAGGAGGCGGAATAACAGCAACGAAAAGGGGTTTTAAACAGACATATACTGATCATAGGCTGCAAAATTCAGAGACAAAACTGGAAAGAATGAAGCACAAGAACCTCAGCTGCACAGGGCTAGTCTAATCAGCACACCTGTAACACAGAGAAACTGGATTGCAGCATAGGTTTCCCTTTCAGGAAGTGCGCTGAAATGCAGGAACTCTTAACAGTACCTGCGCTGGGCCAAAAATGAGAATCTTTCCGAGTTCTGGGTCACAGTTTGCAGTTCAGTCTTTTGTTTTTGGCCGAGTAAAAACAATTAGTAATGCACAATCAGGGGTAGATCTAAGGAGGGTCTAAGAGATATCACAAGGGCAATCAGATAGTTTGTGAATCAGCTGTTCAAATCATAAACAAATCCAGTGAATGGATTGAAGCAGCAGATGTCTACTTTGCATTTGTTATGGCAAATGCAGTTCGAATGCTACTTATAAGTTTATGAAACAAACAACAAAGAGATACACAAACAAACTAATTAGACAATCGTCCCCAGTGGAGTCGCCATTTTGTTACCGGGAAAAGTGTCTATTTAGAACTGCTCTATCCCACTAAGGTGTGACAGCTGCCTTAGAAACAAACAGAGAAAACTACTTTTGTATTTCCTTTATGAACTATAGATAGAGAGGAATAGAAAGAACCGACCTGTGTCTTGCGCTAATCCTTTGATCCAATCCCTCTCTTCTTTGACAGCTTCCAGCTACCTGCTCCCTTACTTGCCCAGCTTCACCAAGTACTTGTAAGATCACAGAAGAAGAACACTATACAAAGACATGGATCTATATTCATAAACAACTTAGGATCAGATTTAAGTTAACCACACAGATGTAACAAGCATCAATGATACAAAAGCATGGAGGAAAAACTCAAATAGTTTTTATTGATAAACAAGAAGATCCAGGAGGAGTTACAACCGATGATTCCTGACCCAGCATCAACCTCCTAGCAAAGAAGCCCCTCTTCACCTCCAACAAAGCATAAATCACCCAATACTATGATATTTGTCTCAAAACCAACAACAATTCCTTACAATGTGAAAAATTCCAGCCTCTGGATCTCTGGGATGAGGGATCCATATATAGATGTATGTAAGGAGGATGAGTCAGCTTGTGATTTGATTAGTGTCTTCTCTCTGTCAGTTCTTGCTTCCACTTGGAGACTGAAGGTCTCTTACTCATCCTTGGTCGAATTCAGTGAGGCAAGTGTCATAGGAGAAGATTCTGGAAGCTTCCATTGTCTCTCCACATCGCGGAATTGCACTGCCATTTGTCATTTCTCGCCCAACGCACCCCCATAGTGCATTTAGGTGTGTTGCAATGCACCTAGCCAGTGTGTTTAGGTGCTATGCAACGTACCTAGCCAGTGGAGCAGCTGAAATGATCCTGTTTTGATTTATTCTGAGTAGTTTCTGGTGGAGAACTTCTGGGAGAAGCTGTAATTTGTTGACCTTGTTCCTTTAGGGGTTAGAACAACACTTTTAGGGACTTAGGAGCCCTTGGTTTATGGACATTTCATGCTTGGAGCTGCAAGGCACAAAAATGTCTATAACACACTGTTGTAGCTTTTTTTGGTTTTGATTAGTTAGAAGATTTCAAAAGATGTTAAGATAGGATATGGACATAACATAGTGAATAAAATGCTAGTGAAAAAAATATATTTTTGATGATAATGTCCATATCAAAGAAAATGTTAGGTAGAAAGAAAACAAATCAACTCTGAAAGTGAGCAAGTCTAAATTCCACTACTCTATTTCTGCAAAATAATGGATGTGTGCAGCTTGTTTTAAATGCCACAACCCATGACAGTCAAACTGTTTAATCTTGACTGCTTCATGATTTAAATTTGATGTTATAGTTAGAGAATAAAGATCTGGCCAAACTGTTTAATATTGGCAAATCAGTAGTTAGGTAGAGAATAATAAGGTGCTCATCAGTTTAATCTGAGCCCTTGGAGGTTATAAGGGTAGATTTAGATAGTTTTTTTTTGTTAAGTAATAAGAAAGGATAAGGGTTTTCTAGCTTAAATGAACCCACTTAGTGAAGAAAAAATGATAGGATAAGCAAAGGGTCAGTAGAGAAAGGTCGCAGAAGTTTAATGGTTAATTGGACAAAATGAATATTTATCATGTTTCTATGCTCATGATGCAATTACACAAGGCAGATGAAGGTTTACAAAGTCAATTAATTAACTTCCCTATTCATTTCACCCCTTTACTTTACTAATTTCCCCTTCATACATTCATATTCATTCATTCCCACAAAAACCCCTTTTCCTATGGTAAAAACCCTTTTTACCTAGGAAAAGTAAAAACACCATGAAAAATCCCTTTTTACATGTAAAATCCTTTTTTACATAAAAAACCCATAAAATATCATTACCCTAAGTATAAATTCTTATATGAAAAGTTAAATCAACTCATAAAAGCATTATACTTAGTGTTATTCCCCTTTTCTGCTATATTTTCATATTAACATTAACTTATGTATTAAACCCTTAAAAATCCCCTTTCCCGTATATATTAGCTCCTTTAATATAATATCCTGAAAACCCTTAGTTTTATTAAAAAAACTATGTATTCTATACAAATATCGCATCGGCAGGACCGTAGGCCTTTAAACATGCATATACCATAGTTTTATTAATAAAACTACGTATTTAAACATATATCGCATTGGCGGGATCGCAGAACCCTTTAAACATGCATACACCCCTGCATTGTGATATGTGATGAATGATCCGGACCCGACGTGATATATGGCATAGTTTAATACCATTTCACATCCGCCCCATCGCAAAGCCCTGGCTTATAGCATAACCCTCCATTGTTGCGATCCCCGACTACGATATGGAAGCCTGGACCTGATGCTATATATACCACAACTTATTGCAACATCGCATCCACCTCCATCGCAGTTTCCCACTAATACCATAACCCTTTCCACATTCTGATATCCGATTGTGATTAGCCTGGACCCGACTCTATATATATATATATATATATATATATATATATATATATATATATATATATATATATATATATATATATATATATATATATATATATATATATATAAACTATCATGATTTCACATCTAGCCCTTATCGCATTCCTTTGCGATGGGCATACCCCCGCCTAAATCCAATTGTGATATGCGAATAAGACCCAGACCCAATGCCATTGTCCGCTAGTGTTTATAAAATTTGAAGTCTGCATATTGCGTTTTGCGAAGATTTTCTGTGTTAAATCGTTTTTCGATTTAAATGAAGAAATGACCTGAAAAACCTTCATTTAACGCTAATCTCTATTTTAACCCATAATTAAGTTATTCCTACCATGATTAATCCCTCCGTATTCCTTTTTTCGCTCCAATATTTTCCACCTTCGCCCGATAGTTAAAAAGTCAACTGTTTTTCCATTAAATGCATAAAAAGCTATTTTTGCTCTATTTTGCCTATTTTACACATCTCAACCTCCATAATGCCTTTGCAGCCATTAAATCCATGGTTTACTTCCCGATATGCCCCGGACTCCTTCCGATAGCCTTTGAAAGCTCAAAAAATCCTTCACGACCTCCTTTGTCAACATGTTTTCCTTAAAAGTTTTTGTGTTTTGCAGGTAAGAAAACTGGTGTTTCAGGCTTATAGACAAAAGCCTGCATAATAGTTTGAAGATAAATATGAAGAGTTTACTATTGAAAAATACAGTAAAAGCCTGAATGCAAAGTAAGGGTTAAAAGGAGTGCAGTAAAGGTTACTCAGCAGGGTGAAGAATATTAAATAGAGTTTAAAGCATTATCAGGTAAAAAGGTTAAATGAAGCAATCTGCCAGCATGAAGGATACCAACAATCGACTAGCTAAAGGGGTAAAATATCAGATAACAAAGCCAACATAGCCTGAATGAAGGGGATAGCAAGAAACAGTTCAAACAACTGCCCCTATCTTCTTGCCATGAAGATCTTTCTTTTCCTAAAAATCTTAATTTGTTTTAGGATATTTTCTTAAGTTTCATTATTGTATAAATAACTCTTTTCTTGAGTTGTAAATTGTTCAGAGTTGAAGATTCATAGTTAATTTCTTGTAAAGTCTTGACTATTACTTCTACTTTGAACCTGTAAGTCACCTTTGAAGGAAGCTTTTGCTGACATTTGATGTACTCAGACTTTCTGGAACCTTAATACAAAGTAGAGGATTCTGAATCTAGTTTTACACAGTTTTGTGTTATCCTATAAGTTTTTTCTAGTTTTCAATCATTATGTTACTTCTTCATATGCTTATGACTTACAGAGATATCTAGGTAAGAACAATTAGAGTTTCAATTGATTTCCTCTAAGCTCTTGAAGTGATCATCTATTAAAAGAATGGATTAATGCAACTGTATGTGTAGCTAATCTCCTCTAATCAATAAATCATCAGCATCTTGCGTAAGCTTAAGTATACAGCCTTGAATCTTTTGAATGTAGTTCAGAAGGTTTTCCCACTTATGATTGTTCTGTTTTACAGTTTGGAAACTATGATAATCATATTTTTGCTATCTTCTACTCACCACTATTTTGATCTATATCACTGTGTAATTCTTTATAGCAGTGATTTGTTGAAGTTTTAATATAACCCAAAGGATTAATTTCTTCAATTCTACATCTATCTTCATTCATTGATCTTCCAAACAAAAAACCAAAAACCCCAAAACAAATTATTTTAGATGCTCTGGCATTGGTAGTCTGACCTATACTATCTCAGAGATACAACACACCCCAACCAATGCCAACTCCTCCTAAGATGCCAAAGCCTACTCCCCCATGTTCTTTGTGTGATGTTGTTGGTCATGCCACCAATAATTGTCCTGAAGTCCCTCATATTAAGAATGCTATCTCTGATACCTTTCCTGATTCTAACATTCTTGAGGTCCATGTCACTTTACCTAAGTCAACTAAGAAGAAAATATCATTACACACAAATCATGTTGGGCATGGAATCCCCCCAAGGCATGTTTTGGGCTCAAAGGCCAGGTTTTGACCTGATATTGTTGTAAAGACTCTGCGAATTGTGGGCGCGAAGCGCGAAGTATATGATAGAGTCACAGGGTTGGCCGCCCTAGTCTTGTAATGTAATGGTAGCCTACCCATGGTCTGCAGACCATGGGATTGTATAAATAGAGCGAGGCTCTAAGTGTAAAAGAGAAGAGAAGAGAAGAGAAGAGAAAAACACATATTTCATTAAATTTGGAAGTTTTTTATTACAAGGCCTTCAACAACATTCATTCTTTTGTAAATTGCCATATTAACTTGATTCAACATTAAAATAATTTTAGTAATCTCAAACCAATTAGAAATCGTGAATGGGTCAAACATGGGGTTGTTATGTGCAATAGTATCAATACACATTAGGAGTGTGAAATCAAAAATAAATTACATTTATAAACTTATATGAATACAAATAACTAAATGAAATTTAATAAATAACTTCCCATTCATGTCCAATATCAGCAGTGATTTTGTCTTCAAGTCATATTGGGTTCTAATAATGAAATTATTTAAACCACAAATAAACTATTTAAGAATTGAAAATGACAAAACGCTAATATGGATTGGAAAATCAATGTCCTATGGTGCAAAAAGTTTAAATACAACCATTTTTTACCCATCTCTTTAATGAGTCTAGATGGTCCATTTAACACATAATTTGTTAATTAATTATTCCATGTTTTATTAAGAAGAGAATTTTGTTTTGCATAGAGTTTTGTTTCAAAACAATACAATATGAGATTAATACAGTCTTAATAAATTACGTGATAGACAAATAAAAGTCAATAAATGGATTCCTTATTAAATTAAATGAGATGAGATGATTGCATATACAAATAGTTGATTTAAGAATATATGAAAAAAAAATTATGCGTTAAAAATTGAATACCCTACAACTTAACGAGTAGTATTCACTTATGAGCCATCACCCATTAGCCTAAATAGTCAACTTAATACTTATTATCAAGAAATTAAAAGACTTATTTTTCGAAAAAAAAGCATCATAATATATGGATATTATAAATCACATTTATATACTCATATTAATGGACATAACTAAGTACAAGTCAATAATATAATTCTAGCTCAAGTGACGATTTCAGTTTATTTAAAATACGAATTTACAAAAAAATGACTTTAAATAATGAAATTAGATGCCTTACAATTCAAAAAGTTCAATGACATAATTCATCCATGATTGTGTCTAATCAAACATTGATAATCCACTTATCAATTATTATCATCATATATATGCTTTTTTAAGAAATGCAAAATTATTTAGAATACATTTTTATCTCAAAAATTACATATCACATTTATGCGCTCATATTAGTGCATTTTATGTGTAAACAATGAATGACTCACTTTGTACCTTGTTGATTTTCAATATGATATGATTGCAGTTACAACCATTAATTGATTCAAGCATATAAATTTATGAAAACTATCGATTGAGAAATCACATATCTTATGCTTCAAAAATATCAAATCATTTACCTATGACACATTTCTCATTAGCCTACTAGTGAATTGTGCATTGTGAATAGTGAATATTGCACATAACATTTATCAAGTAAATTATTATAATTTCTTTAGTAAGAATAGCACCTTTGTTTGCAAGTATTTTATTACAAGGCCTTCAACAACATTCATTCTTTTGTAAATCGCCATATTAACTTGATTCAACATTAAAATAATTTGCAAGTAATTTCAAACCAATTAGAGATCATGAATAGGTCAAACATGGGGTTGTTATGTACAATAGTATCAATACACAATAGGAGTGTGAAATCAAACTCTTAGAAGAAATTGATTTAAGCTAAATCATATTAGTATGTCAAACATAAAATAAAGATATTATAGTTATGGATAACATGCTAAATTCCTCAATGTTTAAATTTTATGTTTGGCAACTCTAACCCCCTTTCCCCCAACCTACGAGGGATTTGTTGATTGAATGACGATGCTGTGAGGATGTTATTGTAAATGACAAGGATAGGTGTCCCTTGCATTGCATTTAGACTAGTCTACTAAAACCTTAGTAAAATGTTCTTGTGCTCAATTTCCTACGGTCCCTTTGTGCCTTTATGAAGCACTAATGAGGGGGTCATCATTCATCTTCATAGCATGCAGGCATCCACTATAAAAGTTATACATTGTTGATCTAGGTATTTAAAGAAGGTTAGGTACCATTGATCTATCTCCACTCAAATCCAAGTACATTTAATGATATTTCTTAAATGGGTATTCAGGTCATTCCATTATGATGGACAGTGTCACAAATTGAAGTAAACAAGAAACTTTAGTGGTGAATTCTTGTAAGTAGTGGAAGCAAGGGTTTTCAAATATTAGCACAGTTGATGGTAGTGTGGATATTTATCTCTCCTTGTAAACATTGTCAAAACCAATAACAGTCTCGATGTAAATTTAGTGTCAACCAATTGTATGGAAAATCATGATTGACCATTACTTTCACTAACAAGAGAAAATGATAAGCATTTTTAATGGGGAAGAAATAAATGTGAAACATAACTCATGTATTTTAGTTGAAATTTATATAAGTCCCTGTGTTCTTTAATTATTAAATACTTAATGTAAATACAAATAAATTATCATTAAGATATTGATTTTGAAGATTAAATATGTATTAAAAGGCATTCATCTATGACACTTGATTTTTCATGTAGCCTGAATAAACCACTTAAAGTTGATTATCAATTAATCTTAAATAGTTTTATATAAGATAAATCTTTACTTGCATTAATAGCTTTATTTCAAAAATAAATTACATTTATAAACTTATATGAATACATATAACTAAATGAAATTCAATAAATAACTTTTGAGTCTTGTTGGATTCTATGAGATTATTTTAAGTACAAATAGTTTATTTAAGAATTCAAATTTACAAAATGTTAATATTGATGGGAAAAGCATGTCATATGGTGTAAAAAGTTTAAAGGCATCCATTTATGGCCCATCTCTTGAATGAGCTTAAACAGTCTACTTAATGCTCGTGGTGAATTTATTAATCCATGTTTTATTAGAAAATTCATTTTCTTTACATGGTTTTTTATTCTAGAAATAACAATTTCACATTTATACATTCATATTAAACCACATGATAGTTAAATAAAAATCAATTAATATTTTCTTGACTTGTTGACTTATATGACATGATTACATATATGAACAATTGATTTAATAAAGCATAGTTAGAAAAAGTTGTCAATTCAAAATAGAATAAACTAGTTAGAACTCATAAATAATTGATTTTAAATTATTAATTTTCTAAAAAATATATTTTTTACTTACTTTGAGATCTTTATTTCAAAAACAAATTCCATTTATACATACATACATTCTAAACATAATTTAAGACATACTTGTCTTGTTGGTTTCTATGAGATTATTTCAATTACAAATAATTTATTTAAGAATTGAAATTTACCAAATGTTAATAAAGGTGGGAATATCAAATGTCATATGTTACATAAAGTTTAAGTACACTTATTTATGACCCATACCTTGAAATAACTTTAGCAATTTACTTAACATTCATTACCAATTAATTATTCCATGTGTTGTTAGGAAAAACATTTCATATTACATGGAGTTTTATTTTATAGACCACTTAAAACTCATTATCAATTAATTATAATGTGTTTTGTAAAATATATATATTTACTTACATTAAGGGTTACATTTAAAAATTGCATCACATTTATGAACTTCTATCAATGCATATAACCAAATAGAATTCTTCAAGTCATATTGAATTCTATGAAATTATTTAAACCACAAATAAACTATTTAGGAATTGAAAATGACAAAATGCTAATATGGATTGGAAAATCAATGTCTTGTGGTGCAAAAAGTTTAAATACAACCATTTTTTACCCATCTCTTTAATGAGTCTAGATGATCCACTTAACACATTGTTAATTAATTATTCCATGTTTTATTAAGAGAAGAATTTTGTTTTTCATATAGTTTTGTTTCAAAACAATACAATATGAGATTAATACACTCTTAATAGATTATGTAATAGACAAATAAAAGTCAATAAATGGATTCCTTATTAAATTAAATGAGATGAGATGATTACATATACAAATAGTTGATTCAAGAATATATGAAAAAAAATATGGGTTAAAAATTGAATGCCCTACAATTTAACGAGTAGTATTCACTTATGAGCCATCACTTGTTAGCCTAAATAGTCCACTTAATACTTATTATCAAGAAATTAAAAGACTTATTTTTTGAAAAAATGCATCATAGTATATGGCTCTTATAAATCACTTTTATACACTCATATTAATGGACATAACTAAGTACAAGTCAATAATATAATTATAGCTCAAGTGATATGATTTTAGTTTATTTAAAATATAAATTTACAAAAAAACAACTTTAAATAATGAAATTAGATGCCTTACAATTCAAAAAGTTCAATGACATAATTCATCCATGATAGTATGTAATCAAACCTTGATAATCCACTTATCAATCATAATCATCATATATATGTTTTTTTAAGAAATGCAAAATTATTTACAATATATTTTTATCTAAAAAATTACATATCTCATTTATGCATTCATATAAGTGCATTTTATATGTAAACAATGAATAACTAACTTTGTGCCTTGTTGATTTTCAATATGATATGATTGCAGTTACAACCATTAATTGATTTTAGCATATAAATTTATGAAAACTATCAATTGAGAAATCACATATCTTATGCTTCAAAAAGATCAAATCATTTACCTATGACACATTTATCATTAGCCTTAATAGTGAATAATGCATTGTGAATAGTGAATAATGCACATAACATTTATCAAGTAAATTATTATAATTTCTTTAGTAAGAATAGCACCTTTGTTTGCAAGGAGTCCTATTTCAAAACTTATATTTCACATTTATATATGGTTATTGATACATATAAGTAAACATAAGTCATTAAAAATAACACACCTCGATGGTTCATGTAAAATAATTTGAATGGCAAATAATTCATTTAAGAACACGTGCGCGCGCACACATATCTTAGAAAAAAATCGATACAACAGTCATTGCAAAAACATTTATAAATAATAAGAAATATACATATTAATATAATTGGCAATTCCCATATATTTCAAAAAATATAAAATCATACAAATTGATTCAACAAAAACCATGTCCAAAATGTATTGAAAAAATAGAATGTACTTTTCAACAAATTTATAAAAGAGCTTATCTCCATGAACTACAATGAAGTACATGTTCTATTGAACATTCGAATGTACTCATGTTTTTGTTTGATACGATGAAGTGTCTTAAGAAAGGGGAATAAAACTTGCATAAGCCATGTATCTCGCTCTTTTCCTGTTTATGATTTTATCAAGATGTGGTTTGATCGATATCTAATGAAATGAGAAGTATGCTTTTATGTATCTATTAGCAATACATTTGATTCTTCATAATTATCTCCATATTGGGACCACACATCAATCAACATTTTCTCGTAAAATTATCTTCCTTTCCCTACTTCCAATTTTGTTTGCAAATGACAATGAGACCTGTCCCATGCAAATTTAATGTCCTCTATGTCAATAAAATATTTGATTTTTCAAGTACTTTTCAAATGTACTTGTTAGTGACATTTAATGTCCATATTGCGACATCATAATTTCTTAAGCAATATTTTAATACTTCTTACTGAAAAGGCCTTAAAAAATAGGACCTATCACCAATCTGCCAATCTGGTTCTCTTTGAATATGAAAATTTTGTTCATCTTTGGTGTATGATTGGAAGAATACTCTTCCACTTCAAATATCAACAACATCTTTTGACTTGTAGTAATTCCCAACTGCATCTGCACTGCAACCACATGTATGATATTAATATATCTCCACTTCAACACTTCATTGTTTAAGGACATAAAAACCTATCATTTTAAAAATGATGTTAATATTTATCATGAACTATTTCCATTTGTATGCAAACGTAATTTTACAATGAGTTCAAAGTATCACAAAATACAAATACAATTGCCCCATTAAAATGAACAAACAAATAATATGTTTACTTTATACATAGAGCCTAATACCTTTATTTAATTTGTATGCAATAAAAGTCTTATAAGATGCATTGACCCACCATTTAAATCATTGATTTTAAGACTTGTAACGATTTATTTAATTGCAATTGAAAAATATAATTACAATGGTCTAGTGCAAGTAAACAAACTAATTATATATTAATTTTCACATACAATATAATACAATTTTTAAATTTCAAACCTAATTAATTATATGTTAATTTATAGAGTTTCTACCTTAGTTTTTTTTGTTGTTTCTTTTAGTACAAATTGTATGTTTATTGTTGGTGCTACATACAACTTAATATAATTTTTCAACTTATATGGAATAAAAAGGGTTATAAGAATGCAATGGGTCATCCTTCACATTACTAATTTCTAAGAGGTATAACGATAACTTAAACCACATTTAAAGCAAATAATTGTAATGATCTAATTAAAACAAATAGACCAATTATCTATTAATTTTACATATAATGTAATCCATTGTAAAATATATATATAGCATGGGAAATTTTGATATGAAAACATTAAATGACCATTCATCTCACCAAAAATAAAGAAAATCAAAATATTTTATTTTCAGTAATGACAAACCAAATCAACAATTCTTTTATTAGTGTTGTTAAATAGAAGTAATAATTCATGATGTCATACATATAATAGCATGATATAAACATCTGTAATCTTAAGGTACTTCTAAATGTAATTGAACATCCTTCAAAATAGCTCGCACATCCATAGCCTTTTGAGTTTATGCAATATTCTCCATAGCTCATTGATCAACCAATTATCCCCTTGATTTGCTCCAATGAATGGAGGGGCAAGAATCACATTTTCTTTAGGATTCTCTTTCACCCTCTCAATTAAACAAACAACTATAATAGTACTGGTTGCATCATATTGGGTATGCATTTCCCACACTTTTTTCAATGATTTAGTGTGTATAACTTTCATTGGATTATCAATGACCTTATGTCCCTTTTGTGGCTTACAGTCTGAAGCAATCCACTTAAACACAAGTTTCTTGTAATGTCTCCAAAACCAATTTTTTCAGAAATCTTGTTGTGCTTTATTTCAAAGCTGTCGTCCAAATTGCAATGTCAAGAGATTCATTTTTGAAACGCATTTCAAAAAATGATTTTGCATGTGGATGAATCCAAAATAATTTTTTCTCTATTGTGTAATCAGCATCAACTCCCATTTTCTCAATATGCTCGTTGTTTGTTGCTTCATCATCGATGCTATGATAAAAAAATGTCCTTTAGTTCAAAAATAACTAGTTTCTTTTCAATTATTTTGGCTGCAACACAATGGAAAATAATATAGTCAAACCATTTTATTCATGTTACAAAAATTACTAAAATAATTGTTGAAACGATACATTTACCTTGAGTGGTTTTTGCACTATTTATAAATGAAACAATAATTTCTTTTATCATCTTGATAGGACCTAGAGTAAACATATTAAACCTTCAATCAAATACCAATACCAAGAAAAACATTAGTAATGCAACCTTTAAAAAGAAACACACACACACACACACCTTTAACATTACTTTGATTGTTAACTTTATCCTTTTTATTTCTTCCTATAATAAAAATATACAAAGTTATTGTAGTTACAAGCATTTGAGTTTGAAGAATAATATGATAAACAAGAAGACAAGTTATAAGTATCTGATATGACATTATCTTCATCTTTGTAACGTTGCATTTCCAAATTAAACATATAAAATATTTTGAATTGTGAAAATGAATATAATCATTAAATAACAAGGAAAACAAGTGGACAAATTATAAGTACATGATGTTATATTTTGTTCTTGATTAAAGTTTTGTTTAACTTTCATTTGATCTTCTCTTTGCTTGTCACTATAATAAACATTAAAAAAATGTTATAAATTGTGACAATGAACAAAATTCATTAAACAACTATACAAAAAAAGAATCATCTATGTACAACAAACCTTGATTAAATTTTTCCCCGCATAAAGAGAACTGACGACTTTTGCATCACTACATTGTTGGTGTTTCTCCACTAAATCCATCCAGAAATCATAATCTTTCTCATTTTCATCAAATGTGTCTTCAAATATGTGAGTCTTTTATAGCCTTCAAAAATTTTAATTCTGAAGTATAGAAATGTATAATAAGAACTATATCATAACTATAATTGTTTTGGGACTTATATTCATAAATGTCACTAGTCATTTTATAGTTGAACTTGGATTTCTTTATGAAAATTTCTAAAGACTGGCATACATCATTACAAAACCAAAGTTCTACTAAGAGAACTATAGTAAAGTCATTCAACTCATTTTTTTCGATAAGAAATCAAAAAAATTCAATGTAATATCGCTTGTGGAATTGTTTTTTTCAAAGCAAGTGTATCCAAACCAACAAGGTCATATGTAAAATTGGTTGCAACTGACATGGAAATAGTGCAAAAGTGTTGACAAAAGATGAGGGCCCCCAAAATGACAACCAAATTCAAAATTGTTATCAACCTGTTGAACACTTGTTGATCTATTTATCATTCTATCAAGGACTCCACATGCTTGCTGAGAAAGGGACTCTATCTTTGTATTACGTGTTCCTTTGACATAAGTAGACCCCTCCACCGTGTTGCAAAAATTGGTAAATATGATATCATTAATTTCATAATGCTCAAGAATGTTGAATGTAGTAAGAGTCATCTCATTCAAATTTTGATCATGACTTTGACAATATGTAACGATTGCATCCAATATTTTTCTGTTGGTTTTCAATTTAGAACAATAATATTTTAATTTTATGGCATTTGATGGATGATTAATTGGAATAGAAAACCAAATGGTTTCATCCAATAGCTTATATGCTACTAAAGCAATTTCTTCCATGGTTAATCCCTGAATGGGCTGAAGAGTCGCTGGTGTCAAACTGTGTAAACTATTTCTCTTGTAGTTCTCAAAATCAAGTTGGCTTGGAGAACACTTTAATGTGCCTAGTTGGTAACAGTTAAAAACAGTGTCCCATTTATCCCAAATAGGTTCATCAAAATATAAGAGAATTTTTTTATAAGAAAAATTTGTAATTGGAGAGACAAAGAATGAGCACAACATTTCATCATCAACATGATAAAATAATAAATATAAACTAATAAAAATTCAATGGAAAAATGAAACTAAATAATGTGTTATAATCTAATGAGAAATCATTATAAATATAAAAAAAATATGACTTATATTATCAGCTTTAGTCATTTATCTACAACAAAAATAGATACAATAATAAAATGTTAAATGTAAAAATAATTAAAATTACATACCTTCTCTTCAACTGTCTCAGAACATCCAATCCTCCTTTTCTTTAATTTGTCATTGGCAATTAAGAAATGTCTTGCCGAGCGCACACAATCAATAAATGGAGTTTTGAAGAATACCTTATTTGCATAATTAATTGACAACAAATGCGGATCACCTCAGTGGGTTCAACTAATGGATGCAACAATCAAGCATTACATTTTTTATATTTTTTTCACTTCTCTCGATACATTATACTTAGGATTTGTTAAAAAAAAATTCACTGCTTGAATGGTATGTTGACCATCAACTATCCAAAAATTGATATTCTTAGAATTTAGATCTGTCTCATTTATAATTTTGATAGAGTTTACCAATGGATCAAGCTCATTGATGTCAAATGGAATCAGAAGAGCATCGGGTAATGAGGTTTGAATTTTTTCTAGGAATGATTTCACTAATACTTGAACATTTAAATTATCTTGTGATCTTAATTTGAACACTTTGGGGGCTTTTTTACATCTTTCGACAACCACTTTTGTATTAAAAGAGTTTGAAAATAGATAGCAATGCTTGAAGGCTTCATGAATCTCATCACATTGGTTTGCAAGGTTATAGTTGTTTCAAATTCAACTTTCCTAGTTTTTTGAAATTCTATAGTGAGCTTGAAATCACTTTTTGTTATATTCTCCTCCAAATCAAATAAATATACTCTTCTCAAAGCAAGTAATTGAGAATCAATTTTATCAAGAAATTTACCTTTTTGTTGTAAATGAAGTACATATGATGTTTTTTTACTTCTTACATAGCGATATCTCAAAACAATGGCGATGCATTTTAAAAGATCTGCACAACTATTTAGTCCAGATTTAGAGAAGCTCTCAAAGTTATCCAACTTGAACATTGAAATCTTTATCGTATTTGTTGAATCAATACTTGAAGCTTCAATCAAATCTGGTTTAAAATTTGTATACTCCACTTGACATGAAATTAATTTTACCTCATTTTCTTTAATCATTTCCACTTGAAAGTCAATGTCATTTTCATTGTAAGCATAGCAATTAATTATTATTCCTAATATCTCTGGTTCGTTTCCATCTATTGATCCAAATAGATACATATCATGAAACATATTCATCGGAGCTTCTATTTGGATGTACCAATCTTGCACAAACTCATTATATGTATTGTATTTTTTAATCATTTCAAAAGTAGAAGTAGAAGGTGTTATTAATACTACCTTTTCAGTTGAATAACTTTTCTTTTTCTTAAGTGATGGTTGTAACATTTCATTTGCTTTTGGGCCAACCAATTCTGCAAATAACAACAAAAAAATATTTGCATTAATCAAAATGAAAATATAATTTCAAATATTGTCACATAATGTTCTTATAAATACTAAAAAACCACCTAATCTAACCATTTGTAAGAGAGTGTACATAAAATATAAAACCACCATACGAGTTGAAGGAAGCAATGTTTGTATATCACTTTTTTTTGTTTCTTCTTGACTACTTTACTTTGAATTTCAAGCACACCAGATTCCGCAGTTTCTAGAAAAAAAATTATGGAATACATGAAATACCAAATATTATTAAACAACCTTATCATACATGATTTCCATTTACATGGACAATAATAAATGAGTACATATGCTATGCAAGTGTTACTATATGACACCAAAAGTTATCACGTGGGTAAAATTGCTAAGAAAAGAAACCACCCAATCCAACCATTTCTAAAAGAGTACATAAAATATAAAACCACCATATCAGTTGAAGGGGGCATCATTTGTATATCATTTGTTTTTCTTTTTCTCTTTGCTACTTTACTTCAAATTTCATGCCTAGCAGTTTCCATGGTTTCTAGAAAGAAAAATATTATGGAAGACATGAAATAACAAATAGTATTAAACAACCTTATAATACACGATTTCCATTTACACGCACAATAATAAATGAGTACATATGTTATGCAAGTTTAGTATATGACACTAAAGTTATCACATAGTTAAAATTTCTTGGAAAAAAAATACCCATGTTAGTATGGGTTGTCCTCATTAAAACCTCACTCCTAAGGCTATTTCCATAGGTTTATTAATCAACAACGAGTTATTAACACAATGTCTAACAATTGTAACAAAGTATAAACTAAAATTGTCATACCATTTAAAAAATTTGGTGTCGTGTTTCTTGAACTTCCTTTTTCCTTGGGTGCTTCCTTTGAATTCTCGCTAGCTTCATAGTCCATGGTATCTGAAAATAAAGTAAAAAATTGTTATCATAGTTTCAAATTATTGATGAAAATATGAATTTATAAATACTATAACTACTCACATCATTATATGTGTAACAAAATGAACAAGAACAATAACAAGTGTAGAACTCACAATAATAGCTAATCAAGGTTAGAAAAAGGGCACCCCCAAATAATTTATTATGTTCTTTTAATCGTGAATATAGGAAAGCAAACATCTACTAGGTTTCCTTCTAGCACGAGCATAAGAACATTTCCAAAAGACATTACATTGTGAATAAATAAAAACAATTGTAGAAACTACAACATCATATGTACACAAAATTTATCTCTTCTAGTCATGTACATTCTTAGTTTGCTTTAGAAAAAATAAAAGCAAAACACAATGAAAGAACATTAACTATGGCGATCGTTAGATTTTCTTCTAGATCTTCGTCTAGCACAAAGAAAAACACATAGCAACTTTGCAAGGTGAAAGAAATATAAAATGTGATATAATTACTTCTAACACGAACAAAAGCATATTGCCAACAAGAATCTTAAAAAGCAAAAGAAATATTCGCATCCTAGATTTATTTATATTACAAACGCATGGATATTGTCAAAAAAAACATTGTAAGGTGAAATAAATATAGCACGTGCTAGAATTATTTTTAGTACGAACACATTCATATTTCCAAGAAAAACATTGCAAAACAAAATAAATATAGCACAAGCTAGATTTCCTTCTACCACAAACACAAACACATTGTCATTAAAAATATTGCAAGGCAAAGGAAATGTAACCCATGCTAGACTATATTCTATTGCATACAAGAAGATTGCCAACAACAACATTGTATTGTAAAGCAAATCTAGTGGATGCTAAATTTCCTTCTAGCAAAAACATAAACACAATGTCAATAAAAACACTGTAATAATAATATTTCTTGGGACATTTGACCTTGCCTTTTAGAGACTATGAGGTTTTAGTCCATGCCTACATAGACTGTTGTTATAATATAAAAAATGTTAAACCCCAAAATGATTAGAAGGCCCTTCATATGGAATATGTAGTCTAAGAATGGGATAGTGTACAAAGATTTCCTCCTATAAAAAACACAAGAACATTGCAAATAACAACATTACAAGGTGAAAGAAATATAATGCATACTATATTTCCTTCTAATGGAAACATAATCACATAACAACATTGTAGGGTGAGAAAAATTTAGTCTGTGTTACATTTACTTATAACACAAACATATAAAAATTTCCAATGGCAACATTACACGACAAAAAAAATATAGCACAAGCTAGATTTCCTTTTAGCCTAAACAGAAACATGTAAGCATTCACAACATTCCAACGTAAAATAAAATCTAACATGTGTTAGATTTCCTTTTAGCGCAAACTTGAGCACATAGAAACATTGTAGAGTGAGAAGTCTATCAAGTGCTAGATTTATGTCTACCACAAATACAAGCATGTTGCCAACAACAACATTCTAAAGTATAAGAATTCTAGATTGTGTTAAATTTTCTTCCAACACGAACACAAGCACATTTTAATTTGAAAGAAATTTAACACGTGTTATATTTCCTTTGAGCACAAACACAAGAACATAACAACATTGTAGGACTAAATAAGTTTAATGTGTGCTAGATTAACAACATTGCAATTTAAAATAAAATCTAACATGTATTAGATTTCCTTTTAGCGCAAACTCGAGCACATAGAAACATTGTAGAGTGAAAAATCTAGGAAGTGTTAGATTTATGTCTACCACAAATACAAGCACGTTGCCAACAACAACATTGTAGAGTATAAGAAATCTAGGTTGTGTTAAATTTTCTTTCAACAGAAACACAAGCACATTTAAGTTTGAAAGAAATCTAACACATGCTATATTTCCTTCTAACACAAACACAACATAACAACATTTTAGGATTAAATAAGTCTAATGTGTACTAGATTAACAACATTGCAATGTAAAAGAAAATCTAACATGTGTTAGATTTACTTTTAGTGCAAACTCAAGCACATAGAAACATTGTAGAGTGAGAAATCTAGGAAGTGCTAGATTTATGTCTACCACAAATACAAGCACGTTGCCAATAACAACATTGTAGAGTATAAGAAATTGGCTTGTGTTAAATTTTCCTCCCACACAAACACAAGCAAAATTAAATTCGAAAGAAATATAACACATGTTATATTTCCTTCTAGCACAAACACAAGAACATAACAACATTTTAGGACTAAATAAGTCTAATGTGTGCTAGATTAACAACATTGCAATGTAAAAGAAAATCTAACATGTGTTAGATTTCCTTTTAGCGCAAACTCAAGCACATAGAAACATTCAAGAGTGAGAAATCTAGCAACTGCTAGATTTATGTCTACCACCAATACAAGCACATTGCTAAAAACAACATTGTACAATATAAGAATTCTAGATTGTGTTAATTTTCTTCCAACACAAACACAAGCACATTTAAATTTGAAAGAAATCTAACACATGCTATATTTCCTTCTAGCACAAACACAAGAATATAACAACATTGTAGTACTAAATAAGTCTAATGTGTGCTAGATTAACAACACTACAATGTAAAAGAAAATCTAACATGTGTTAGATTTCCTTTTAGCTCAAAGTCAAGCACATAGAAACATTGTAGATTGAGAATTCTAGCAAGTGCTAGATTTATGTCTACCACAAATATAACAACACTACAATGTAAAAGAAAATCTAACATGTGTTAGATTTCCTTTTAGCTCAAAGTCAAGCACATAGAAACATTGTAGATTGAGAATTCTAGCAAGTGCTAGATTTATGTCTACCACAAATACAACATATTGCCAACAACAACATTATAGAGTATAAGAAATCTAACTCGTATTAAATTTTCTTCCAACACAAAAACAAGCACATTTAAATTTGAAAGAAATCTAACACATGCTATATTTCCTTCTAGCACAAACACAAAAACATAACAACATTTTAGGACTAAATAAGTCTAATTTGTGCTAGTTTAACAACATTGCAATGTAAAAGAAAATCTAACATGTGTTAGATTTCCTTTTAGCGCAAATTCAAGCACATAGAAACATTGTAGGTTGAGAAATCTAGGAAGTGCTAGATTTTTGTCTACCACAAATACAAGCACGTTGCCAACAACAACATTGTAGAGTATAAGAAATCTCGCTTGTGTTAAATTTTCTTCCAACACAAACCCAAGCAAATTTAAATTTGAAAGAAATTTAACACATGTTATATTTCCTTCTAGCACAAACACAAGAACATAACAACATTTTAGGACTAAATAAGTCTAATGTGTGCTATATTAACAACATTGTAATGTAAAAGAAAATCTAACATGTGTTAGATTTCCTTTTAGCACAAACTAGAGCACATAGAAACATTGTAGAGTGAGAAATCTAGCAAGTGCTAGATTTATGTCTACCACAAACACAAGCACGCTACCAACAACAACATTGTAGAGTATAAGAAATCTATCTTGTGTTAAATTTTCTTCCAACCCAAACACAAGCACATTTAAATTTAAAATAAATCTAACACATGCTATATTTTCTTCGAGCACAAACACAAGAACATAACAACATTGTAGTACTAAATAGGTCTAATGTGTGCTAGATTAACAACATTACAATATAAAATAAAATATAACATGTGCTAGATTTCCTTTTAGCACAAACTCCAGCACATAGAAACATTGTAGAGTGAGAAATCTAACAAGTACTAGATTTATGTCTACCACAAATACATACACGTTGCCAACAACAACATTGTAGAGTATAAGAAATCTAGCTTGTGTTAAATTTTTTTTTCAACACAAACACAAGCATATTTAAATTTGAAATAAATCTAACACATGCTATATTTCCTTCTAGCACAAACACAAGAACATAACAACATTTTAGGACTAAATAAGTCTAATGTGTTCTAGATTAAGAACATTGCAATGTAAAAGAAAATCTAACATGTGTTAAATTTCCTTTTAGCACAAACTGAAGCACATAGAAACATTGTAGAGTGAGAAATCTAACAAGTTGTGATGGATTTCTCACACAAAACAATCTCATACTCACCTCCATATCCCTCCACATGCTCCTCCCCGTCTAGGAGATGCATATACATGTTTATAAACCACATCAAGTAAATTGTCTCTCTCATTCATGTGAAATCCTGGGTCTTTGTAATATTTCCCAAACCATGCAAATAGAACAAACTCTTAAGATGGATCTAAAGGAAAAGCTTGTACCTTGAGAAATTTGGTCCCTTTGTAGGCTATCTAAATCTAGAGTTAAGATGAATCTAAAATGGTTTAATTATTAATAATTATAATTCTTACTTTATTTTATTTTATATTATATTTATGTAATTTAACTAAATTAACAAGTTTAAATAACATTACATAACCTTAGAACATCTCATTCACTTTGGGCTAAAATCTCCCATGTAATCATTCATGTTGGACTAAAGTCTCTCCATGCAATTATTTAAATCTGTAGATATTTGTTTTTATCTTAATCAATAATATGTAATATAAAGTAAAAAACATAAACTTGGAAAAGCCCATAAATATTATAAATATCAAGTGAATTACAATGAAATTTGAACCATTTAAAATTATAATTTTATATTTTTATTTTGGAAAATTTCAAACCATAAAATTGATAATAATAAAAATTTTATTAAATATATGGTTATTTTATTTAATTTTATAAATATTATATACAATAATACATGAAAAATGTAATATAATTTCAAAAATTGTAATTTATAATTTTAAAATTACTAATAAAATATTAACATGCCAAATTCTTTATTATTATTAAAATTTGTCAATATTTATTTTCATTTTAATGGATAATATTTAATATATAATGGAAAGTATAAATTTGGAAAGGGCTACCCATATTATAAATATTAAGTGCATTATAATGTAATTTGAACCATTTAAATTTATGATTTTATATTTTTAATTTAAAAATAAAATTTAAAACATATAATTAATTAAATTTATGATTTTACATTTCTAATTAAAAAAATTTCAAAACATAGAATTGAAAACATATTGAAAAGAGGGTCCTCTGCATGGAGCTGGTAGAAATGTTCACTACAAATGAGATAAGGTGTCATTGAAATCACATTATACACTTGTCTGATTCATCACTGTAATGAGCCAAGGTATACGAATTTTAGGGATACCCAAAGAGCAGCCAGTAGCTAAAATTCTTTATGCCAACACTATGAAACTAGAGGGAATGGATTCAATGGAGATCAAGACCTTGCTTTGTGCTTTGCTAAGTGGAAGAGGTCCCTATAAATTAAAATTTTCTTGGAGATAGGGACAAGCAACTAATAAAAAGTGAAAGCACTAACAATGTATCAAGGAGTCAAGTTCCTCAAGGGCATTGTGCAAAAGGATGTAGTTATTGTTGAGGACTCCAACATAATCACAAGATTTAATTTACGGGAAATACCATTGTACTATGAGGAGCATACAAGAGTATGCTTATGTATTACTACTATATTCAATGCTAACCTTAAAATTCATGAATGGTATATGTTGAACCAGTGTTATGATTTATTATCTATGTTGTTTATAATCAAAGTAATAATGAGAACCAACACCTTGCAAAAAAAGAACAATTATCATGAAGTATATGGAAAGTGAACCAAATGGTAGCATACCCTCCTAGTGGAATTATGTCTTTCATAGTTGAATATTACCTTGTTATTGAGTCACAAGTGTAATCACTCAATCAAATGTTGTAAACATACCATTGTCATTTTGGAACTAGATTGGTAAGCCTAATAATAAATGTTATGTTAATTTATAAATAAGATTAAATACTTGTTGAGTAGCAATGACATGGTACACTAATTAGAACCAGTGTAGATCCATATTAATTCTGAATTTATTAAATGCTAAGAGGGATCAAATTTTTTGGCATGCAAACATTTCTTCAGGTTTTGCACTAAAGGTTTTCACTTCAAAAAATTTGACCCCTCTCAATAATTGATAAATGATTTAGGCTAATATATTAAATGATTTAAATAGCTGATATTCACATTGTATTAATATAAAAAGTTATTAAATCATTTATAATTCAACTTTATATTTCTTTTAATTCAAAATATATTTGAGAAATTATACTTGTTAAATAATTGATAATTAAATATATCATTTATATTAAATTTTAAATCTATTTTTTTTAGATTTAATGATAATTTTGTCTCACTTATATTAATTTCATTATTTTTATTAAATATTAAAATTTTATTATTTTTAAAAAAGTTTACTAAAATCACTATTGATATTTCAAAATTTTAAAGATATTAACATTTATACACAATTCAATTAAAAGGCTCAAACTTACATAACTTAGAAGGCTCTCTTATATATAATTTATTTAGTTAAAAAGCATTTAATTTAAACAATTTGTTAAACTGTCTATCATTAATACCAATCTAGATCCATTTTAACTCTTTATCTACTAAAAAGGGATTTAAATCCCATGGACAATACCATGGGTTCTCATAAACTCAGAGCTCAAAAACTAACTTGACCAAGTCAAATTTACCATAACTACCCAATAAAAATTAATTAAAAAAATAATAACTTTTTATTTTAATATAGGGTTATTTTTATTTTTATTTCAAATTTACCTTAACTACCCAACTAAAATTGATAAAATAAATAATAACTTATAATTTTTATTCTAATAATGTTATTTTTATTTTATTTTAAGTAACCAAAATTATAATATAATATATCAAACATTTCACCCAAAAATAATAATAAAAAATGTAATTAAATTAATTACATTTTACACCATTAATATTATTAAACATTTATCAACATGAACATTAAAGACCAGCACCAACTTTGAAAGAATTTCTTCGCTATCACGAGCCAACTCTAAATAAAGCCACTCCAGATTTAGTGACATATGTAAAGGTGTGTCAGATTTAGTGACATATGTACAGGTGTGTCATAGCTTTTATTACTCTGCCATATAGTGCATACATCTCGCTCAATGTTGGGAATTGATATGTAATTTGCAACCACCTTGTCTCTTTCATGATAAGCTCCAGTGCAAATATTGTCATAATAGTACAATTCAAGCAGAGAAAAATATTAAAAGACTCGTTGTAGTAAACAAATAGAAAAAAAAAATCCAAGTTATTTTTATTTTAATTAGATTTCGAAACTATTTTAAAATTTGACGAAAAAAATGTTAAATAATTGACATCGTTTTTATCAATCAAATTCAAAAATATTCTATATGCAAAAAATATACAATCACATTAAATTCAACTAGTGTAAATACTTTGCAAGAGAAGTTTCGTTATATGTTTAAACACTTATATTGGACTTTGACGGAAGAAACAAGAACATAAGGAGTCAAGACACATTCTATGGTGGATGTGCAATAACCATCAAAGTTGGCATCCTTTTCATTGTGCAATTTGTTTATCGAAAATCTAAGTAAGATGTTGTAGAGCTTGATATCCACTGTTTAGGCATTGAACCATACCGCTTTCTATTTGATTTCTATTGTTGATTTTTTTAATAAACTGTTAGTTAATACAACATTAATGCTAGAACAAAAATAGGAGTGGTGAGATTTTTATCAAATGATGAAAAAAGTATATGTTGTAGAGCTTGATATCCACTGTTTAGGCATTGAACCATACCGCTTTCTATTTGATTTCTATTGTTGATTTTTTTAATAAACTGTTAGTTAATACAACATTAACTGCTAGAACAAAAATAAGGAGTGGTGAGATTTTTTTTATCAAATGAGTGTACCTAGCCTCTTTCTTGTTATTATACTGCCCACTGCTAGGTATGCTAGGTATATAGCAATCGATAAATTGCTGAAAGCTTATTATTTTCTTTAGATTTTTTCCATATGGCTTGATTTAAGCCAATGTTTTCTAGAAATTTTTATTTTAAATTTTTTTAATTTTATTTTAAATTTTTTTTATTGGACAAGCAGTCAACTCAACTGATATTTGGAAAAAGCAGTCACACTTCAAATCAACGGTTAAAAGTGTGTCACCTGATCCAACAGAGCAGAGCAAAACTTCAAAGCAGTTAAAAGTGTTGACGATTGTTGATCCATACCCTTAAAAACTGATATCCATTGCCATGCATTGATAACATAATAGATAAACTTCAAGGAACTAAAAAATTTGGTAAGATTAATTCAAATTCACTTGTAAATAACGTGATTAGGGAAATTAGTTGTACAACAAATAACCAGTAATATAAAAGGAGATCTGCCTCATTGTATGCAATGGCCCCATTTGATATAAAGATCATATTTTACATCTCCCATGCATTGTGTATTTGGTCTTTCATATTGACAAACAATACCAAGAAGAAAGAGAATAACAAAAGATCATCCTTAGTCGGTTAAAAACAAATATTGGTATGTTAACAAAAATGATGACCCATCGAATGACAAAGAAAGAGGAATGCTCAGTAAATTTCAAGAAAGAAGGAAATTCTCATCAAGAGGATACTAAGGTTAAACAGCCTGAAACCTTCTGAATTTGAGGACTTCCTCGTTATCTTCCACCATGCTTTAAGGTGAGACAGCTATATGCAATCTTTGAAGCAGCAAAGGAGACCCTCGATAGTATCATGGCAGACATTCAAAATGCTGTTGAAGGATCAGTTCTACGATATTGGATATCAAGAAGATCCATTTAATTGTGATATTTTCACAAACAAAAGAAAAATTGTTCAGGACTACACCACTGAATATAAGAAACCAACAAGCTTGCTAAATCTCAAAGTAGAAGTTCCTCAAACGTTGATAAAAAATTGAGGAGAACTACATGGCTACATCAGAAAGGAATTTACCCCATTTGAAGTAAAGAACCTTAATGATGCTGGTAAGAAGGCTCTATTTATTGAGTACAAGAACAGAAAACCAGCAGTGGGGAAATGGAAAACCAAGGAAAGGTACCTAACATCAAAAATCTCCTAAGCAAACGAACAGAAATAGGACTTTCACCACTGCTCAGTGACTCAAAAGACAACACCAGGAATCACTGCAATCATTGCAGTGTTGATTTATGGGCACACTGAGAAATAATGCTGGAAATTACATCTGAAATTATATCCTACAATTTGGAAGAAAACATCTACGAGAATGTTGAGTGACAAAACTGGAAAGTTTCCAAAAGAGAAGAATATAGCTTATATGAGTGCAGACCACCAACTAAAGAGGACACATTATTTAATCCATTGTCACATATTTAAAGGCATATGTCCATGTGCGTGCAATTTTGACTTGTCTAGCAGTGTATAACTCATGAGGTACTCACCGATGAAGCTTGATATGCATTATCCAAAACAAGCAGCAAACTTCACTTTTCCAGCAAACAATTAGTAAAATTTTCATTTTCCAATCTTCTTAGGCAAAGGATCGATTCAGCAACCCCCAAAACCCTCAGCACACTCTGTTTAAAAAAATAGCAATTAGTTTTGGGCTGGGACTATAATCCCTCATCAAATTTTCGACCGCAAGTCCACTGGAGGGGCATCAGATAAAAAGGTGTGTTTTGCTTAATTTTTGTGAAATGCGCTCAACAATCAGGTTCCAACCCACAAGTGCTCACAAAGATGACTTAATAATGGCAAGTTTAAGTTGTCAGCAGAGTCAGACTCGTGACCTAGTTAACTAAGGTCAGCAGCAGAGCCCAGCTGGGTTTCCCAGGAGAACCCTGAAAACTCTGTTTTTTTCAACAGAGCTGGTTGGTAACATAGCAATAAAGAAGATTAAGAGCTCAAGCCCAACCCTATGTTCTTATTAAGATCTACGACCTCGTTCTAATCAAAAAAATGGGAGCTAATGTTAAAAAGAGAAGCCCAGCCCATGTTCTCCTTAAGGCCTGCGACCCCACTCAACTCAAAAAATGGGGAGATTCCGTATAAAAAAAAAGGCCCACGACTATGTTCTTAAGGCCTGGGGCTGCCCACCTCTCTTCCTCGCAAATAGTTGGCCTCCATCTAGACCTTCTCATGTTTAGACGCCCTCCATCTAGACTTCTAATCTTTAGAGCCTTTTGGGTTCCACCTGTGTCTAACCAAAGGAGGGTGCAACGAAGTAATTTTGGTACTCAGAAATCTCAAGCAGAGAACCGCTTATCCAATTGGCTAGTGAATGTCATTTGCCAAAAAGTACCCTTGGGTTCAATGTGATTGGACTGAGCAACTGATTATATAATATGGGCCCCATTGTCTATGGCACAGATGGGATTGTAGGTCGTGGAAGAGGAAGAGGCCGTGATTTTCGATTAGATGAACAAATGCATGGAGTGCCTGCGGTAGCCTGATTGTCTGATACAGTTAGCCTTAGAACATATGGATGCCTGCTCTTGGAAGCTTAGAATTTTAACGAGTATATGAATTTTGTGTATTCTCACATCTTTGACGAATGAATCGATTTGATTGAGTTAAGCATAAGAGTAGTCAATTCATGCTAGTATTTTCCAATTTCTTTCCCAACAATCTAAGTTTAAATTGATCATGCGGATTCCCCCTGGGATAGGCAGTCTCCTTGGTCGGGCAAGGCCATCAAGGTGACAGTGAGTGGCTTGCCTATTATGCGTCTAGGCTGTCCCATTGAGGTTAGGACTTTTCCTCCTAGGTGATAATTTGAGTGGTAACAGTGAGTTTGGGTGATATTTATGAGTTAAACTTTAAAGAATAAGTCGGGATTGATTCAGATTCAGCTGATTAGACTCTGTTTCCTCTTAAAACATAGTCAAACTCGCGACTCCACTTGGACTGGGAAGAGTCTGATAACACTGCCAAGAAGCTTCGTATGGCATATGGCATAAATTGCAGAGCAGTAAAAGCATTAGTGGACTGAAAAGAAAATGTCATACAGATCAACTTGGTTAATAATTTACTCAGTCCATCTATATTTAAGAAGCACATCTATAATAATTGAAAAGCCACTGACCTTGAAGAAGAGGGGATGGTTGAGGTTCTGTTCCTACATCTGTTTGAGGACTGCAAGCCAATCTACTCTTTTGGGCTTCATTATTCTCACCCACTTCATGATTAATTCAGATGGATCATCCTCTTCTGATAAACAAATTATATGTTTCATCAAGGCCTTGCTCCTTCCAGACAACTTTGGAGGCAGAGCTTCTATGAGCCTTTTTTGCGCCTTATCCAATCCATTGTCGTCTACATCAGCCCACCTCAATCCCTTGCCCTTTACTTGCTGGTTGTCTTTATCTCCCCAACATCAGAATCTGATTCGTCCTCTGCATCTTCAACCTCAACTTCATAATACTTTTCTTCTTCGGTTGTCGTTGTTGCTGTCGTTAATGGGTGTCCGGGGCAACAAGGTCGGAGTGCAGAGAATCGAGAATGTAATATTCTGGGAGGCACGGAAATTGCAAAGCACGTGGAGCATAAACTGCAATGTACAGAACCCTAGAATTGCATTGCATACATAAATCCTAAGATAAGTCAGCTGGCATCAAAATCAGAAAAAGCATAGCACTTGGAGTGCATTAAATTTTGATGTGTGGAACCTTAAATTTGCATTTGTGCACAACATAAATCCTATTCAGCATGGGAAACCTTTCAGGGAAACATCCTATTACATATAACAGAAAGCGCAGCACCTGTAGTAAATTCCAGGGAAGAATAAAGATGACCCTTGCAATTATGTTCAGCTTCAATTACACAGGCACACACAAAAATACAAAATAGTTCCATTTTAACCCTCAGTAGATTCAAAGTAGCTTTGTGAATTTGAATGATGAACCTTGGGGTCCACAAAAGAAGTGAGTTAAATTTTGGAAGGAAAATAATGCTAGAAACAAGATGTACCTGATCATGATTTCTATTCTGTTATGATACCATTGTCAGGCCAGTGCTATAAATTAAATTTAGATGATATGATTGCAGGGTTAAATTTTTCTGTTCTCCTTACCATAACACCCCTTATTTTTTGGCCAAGTCAGGGACTGATTTCCCCAATCTGCTGCTAAAATCTATTCATATCAGAACTGCACTTCTGGGTATATGGCTGAGAATTCTCTTATTTTTCCTGGGAGCCCAACTTGGGCCAGCAATACACCGATCTTCATTCTCTGAAGCATTGATCTATCTCATTGGTATAATTTCCTTTGCCTATCTTCAATATCATAAGCAAGGAAGAGCATATGCATGGGCAGATTGTTCTGGCAGTCAGTGATATTGTTGACATCCACTGTCTATACTATTAGCATTTCAAAATCAAAACTATCTTCTACACTTGGGGTTTCAGTTGAAGCAGGGTTTCAAATCATAACCCTGCAAAAAGTTTTGAATAACAGTAAGATCTTCATCAAGTTTGAGCTTTATCTAGCAGCAGGGCTGCTCCATTTCAGTAGTATGAATGACTTGTTTCAAGTATGGTAGTAAGGATGACCAGGAGGAACAATCTGTACAGAATGGAGCTGAAGAGACACAAGAATTCAAAGTTGGAGAAAATATACAACTTGTGAAAGTAGACACAGTGGCCAGCAACCAGGAACCTTCTAACATGGATACTCCATTGAAGGTGCCTATGCTTACAGAAGGCCTTGATATGTCTTCTTGCTTGAATTCTTTTTTTGGTAACTGGTTGGTTGATTGTTCAGTGAAGGGCTGAACTTGTTGGTTGATTTACTTCTGAAAGATGGCTGACTGTAATGGTGCAACATTCATTGTGAGTTTATCCATTGTACAGTACTAAGTGGGGGCTGTAATTTTGCAGAATTTGCAATGGAGCAGCAGGGGATGTCTGCTGATGTGATTCGAAAGGCCTTTTTAGCAACAGAAGAGGGGTTTTTGTCCATTGTTAAGGCATGGCCTACAAATCCACAGCTTGCAGCAGTTGGGTCTTGCTGTTTAGTAGGGGTGGTTTGTGGTGGGGTGCTTTATGTTGCCAATCTGGGAGATTCCCGTGCTGTTTTGGGAAAATTGGTCAAGTCTACAGGAGAAATAGCTGCCATGCAGTTGTCAATGGAGCATAATGCAGGTATTGAGGCTGTGAGGCAAGAGCTACAATCTTTGCATCCAGATGACTCACAGATTGTAGTTCTAAAGCATGGGGTTTGGTGTGTGAAGGGTATCATTCAGGTACATTTAATCTCTGCTTAATTTACTGTGTTAATACTGGGCAATTTTACGTCTTTACAGTGAGACCACAGCTCAGCTGACATGGCACTAAAGTTGGTACCAACTTATTATCAGATGCATCTCATGGAAAGTGAGTAATTGGAAAATAAATATGGTACATATGACCATAACCATGTACACAGGATAGTCCTTCCCATTAATATATACACTACTAAATAAATAAAAGATGAACACTTCTATTTGAATCTGGAAAAATGACTTCTAAATCAAAGTTTTATTGCATCAGATCATTGCTATAGCTAAGAAACAAAATGACAAATTCTTTTATTTGTCAGATCACCACACAATGCATGGACAATGGGCTATTTATATGTTTCAACAAACTAACGGTATAAGCCATCAAACCTTCCAAGATAAAATACGAGTTCATCAGCAAAATTTTGCATCCTGGATTTAGAAGGTAAGTTCGTAACTCAAGTCCAGATATTTCTCGTAGCTCAGAGAAGGATATTTTCTCAATTCAACACAAACAGAGACAGATATAATTGTTATTACATAAATAAACAACAAACGTCAAGAACTCCCTCTGGAATCAACTTTACATTAGAAAATACCCACCCAAAAAAATAGTTTTACATTGTAAAACTGCAAAGTAAACTACACCTAAAGCTCAATGGAAAAATCTCGAATTGAATTTTTGTATATAAAATTTTATGCTGAACCATCTCAAATTGAATTTTAGCATATACTATTTTATATTGAACCAGGCTTTTTTTTAATCCTTGAGAGAAAACTAACCAATAAATCAATGTTAAATTAATTTATTAAGGATAAAAAACTTGAAATGCATACCTCTCAACAAATAATACACAATTTATTAAGGATCAAAAACTTGAGATTCCTACCTCTCAACAACTAATAACACAATATATCCTGCCGGGCTAACATTGATCTATGCTAGTTTATTTACAATTGTTATTTAAATATACACCTTGATTGTTATTCAAATATACAGCCCTGTTTAACAGGATCTATGTTAGTTTATTATTATTTAAATATGAAGTAAAATAACTAATTCATCCCTGATATGGCTCTGTAATTCATCTTATTAAAATACCATCACATCATCCCAGACTGGCTTAGAGTAGTTTATTGTTATTCAAATATGACAAGTAAAATAAATAATTAATCCCTGCCAAGATATGGTTCTATTCTTCATTTTATTAAAATACCATCACATTATCACCAGACAGGCCTAGATTACCTCCTTTCTCTACGTGCAATAGCAAAATAAGATCTGGGCTAGAGCACCTCCCTTATCTATATGCAATAACAAATTTAATAAGGAATAATACATCTTGATTAAGACAATACAGGTTCCAATTACTTTTAAAAGAAGCAGCATAAAGAAACTACAATGGAGATAGTAAATGAATTATTGTCCATAATCTTCTCTTAATAGAAGAAGCATGCCAAAAGCCCTATCTAATATGTAATTTATGGAAATCTTTCAGCTGCTCTCTGCTTATGAGAGCATAACTACAGAGTTTGGTACAGTGAATACATATTATAGCATCCAGACCACTAACCATGCAATTTCAAAACAATATATTTAAATTTTATCAGAGCAGCGGTTACAATACCTGGATTTCACACAAATAAAAGGTCCTTTATATTTCACAAAGAACAACATTTTTTGCAGAATTGGATGCAATTGCCGTGTCCAACAACAACATGCACAGGGCATGGAAACCCTGAAGACCTGTTTGGGACCATCAGAAAAAACTGAATAATTTCCACATCTGAAACAAACCCAAGCACATGACATTTCTAATTTACAAGCACAAATCCCCTTTAAATGCTGCAATTATCTCAAAAATAATTCAGGACTTCATATTGCAACTACCACCCACCAGTTATTATAGAAAATACTTTTCCCAAAGTAATAAAGCATTAGCCGACTTACCAGAACCAACCAATGCACATAATTTTTTTGTTTTAAAGGGGGGGCTTCTTACCAGTAAGTTCGCATAAACCCTAAGCCCAAAAACCCCAGTGATTAACCACCGTGCAGCTTCACTTGAAGGACCCCGCGCTCATATTTCTGCACAAAATTCGAGCGTTCATCTCGTTGACGGTATCAATAAGCCCTCCTAAGTCCATAGTTCCACCGGAGGCCTCGTTCTCCTTGTCTTTCTTCTCCTGGGGTTTAGCCGCTCTACGCTTAAACTCAGTTGCCTTCTCGAAGAAATTCTCATAGATATACTCTGCCGTGTAGCCCTTCTCCTCATCATAGAGCATGATGTGACCGTGCCATTCCAGACGCGGTAGCGGGCTCTGGGTCCTCGTGGAACCCCACGCAAACTTGGTGCTCGCTAATGGTGACAGCCTGGCCGGAGTTCGCCTTCAGTTTATCAGTGTCCCGCTGGATATAATCTGAACGATATTCTTCTCCAGCTTCGCCTCCTCTCTCTCCAATGGGCTCTTTGCTCTCGTCCGCGATGATGCAATCATACGAGTTGGATAGGAAGGTATTGGTGTCCAGAAAAGGGCTGCGCATATTTAGCCGACTCATCATGGTGCTCACAACCAGGCTTTCGAAAGAGTTTTTGGTGGAATACTGGTTCGCCATTTTCCCTCCGATGGCTGATATCCACTCTCCAAGACTTCCTTCCGGTGGATATCAATATATAAATTGCAATGGCCAGGCATATGTGGGCTCTCAAGGAATTTAACAGCTTGGGGATTGGAGGAAACCAAAGGGAAAAGGGCGAAAGCAATAAATTTCCTTTGCCTTTATCGCCATCAGAGTATCAGTGTTTATCTTCATGCCTGACAGTTAAACCCCAAAATTAGCATCCTTCAAGTTCATATCCTCTGGCAGCATTTAACAGCTTGGGGATTGGAGGAAACCAAAGGGAAAAGTGCGAAAGCAATAAATTACCAGGAAGCGCAGGCATGGCGCAAGATGCCACGGGCTTGGGACTCTTCTTGACCTTGACGAGACACATACGGCAATTTTCGGCGATAGAGAGGCAGGAATGATAGCAGAAGCGAGGGACAGGCGCGAATGATAGCAGAAGCGAGGGATATCGACCCCCGCTAGGCACCGATAACAAAAATGCCGACCATTCCGCCTGAAGGATGAAGACCATAACAGAAATGATTGAACAATTTCCCGCTGAATGTGGACGCCAGGTGTCAGTCTCAGAAACAAAAGGACGACGAAAGTTTCTTTCAAAGGAAGGCCTATCGGCCTAATAATAATCGATTCCTTTCTACTCGTGTTTTGAATTTCTGGAATTTTTATATAAGAAGTCCCATTTTAACGAAAGCCCACCTAAGGGGGAGTCTCCCTAAGCACACTAGCATTTCCTCAGCTCTTGTTGTTGCTACTTGAAGTCTTTTTGCTGAAGTAAAATGCAGTGGCATAGATTATCTTGTGTTCTATGTCCCCAATCCCAGTTTTCATAAATATTGTTTTTCCATTGTTTGCAGAGTTGGTATCTATGTTCTAACAAGACTGATTTGAACACTTTAAGTCAATGTAGAGTGTTATGTTGGTATCAGAGCTCCCCCCTACATAAATAAATCTCACAATCTGGAAGATGCAAGTGGAATTGGAAAACCATCTCGGTAATTGGCTAGTCCTCTGTGCTTTTATTCAAGTTACTCTAATATGTTACCTGGTACAATTATGTTTTGTTCTAGCTCCTTGAATCTCTTGGCTGTATTGACTAAGTTGTTATTTGCAGCATCATGGTAGTTCACTGTGCACTTAATTTGAATTCCTCTTACTTAGGATGCACTCTTTCATTCATTTCATTTGCTTTATTGATACAGCCATATTTGGATTAAATCTCAACCACTTAAAGATTAATATCCAAAACTTACCCTTGATATTGACTGTCCATGGACAACCAAGAGGGATTCCTTTCTGTGCTAATTGTCTCGAGCAACCAAGAGGGATTCCTTTCTGTGCTAATTGTCTCGGGTAACCCAAGAGGGATTCCTTGTTGTGGATTCCTTTCTGTGGTAATCTTTGAAATGCATGGCAGCAGATAGCATTTAGGGACAGAGTGCCCAACGCATCCATGAACCAACGAACACTTAACCAACTTGGAATTGCATCTGTGTCCATTGCTGAAGTCAGTTGCAACCTCTATAAGAGTAGCTTCTGACCATGCTCACTTTATCAGTTGCGCTTCCACTTGCGCCTTTAGTTAAAAGAGACACTTCCGCTGAGCCTGCGATAGAACCATTTCAGTGCACCATATAGTGTTACATCCAGTACCGTAGCACTTAATCTAAAGGAACCCTTATCTGCGGTTCATATCTTGGGCCCGCAAAATAGGACCTCGGTATTCTCTATGCCAAGCTCCTCACTATGGTATGTCACCCCCGGTATAAACGAATCAAGGGCGATCTTAGAAGCATACATTTTAGTAGGATAAAGAAATCATGTTTGAAACCACACTTGGGTATGAACTACCACCACTCTACTGACCCCTTGATATTGTACTAGCACTGAAACTACTAGTACTTCCTCCTACTACTGCACCAGGCTGACTACAATTGCTAGAATAATGATTGTACCAAGGCAAATAGAAAGCAAAACCAGAAAAAGAAAGTACCATATGACTTATGGATGTCAAAGTGGTCAACATTGGGCTAGCTCTGTGGTTTCTTGACATTACCTCTTCGACAACGGGGGTTCAGAATCTCAGCTTCTTTCATTATCAAGAAGCAGACAGTTTAGTAGGCTAAAGATTCAATCAGGATTGCCATACAGTTCTCGATGATAGATTTTTACTGATGAACAGTAGTTTCATGTTCTAACTCTAACCAGGGCACTATGCTTTGCTAATCATAGCACTATGTTTTTATACACCTATAGGGTGTTATAATATATTCTTTTGGTTCTTTGGACTTCTTTGGAGAGAAAATCTCGTCTGAAGTTCTTTAGTGCAGTGTGTTACTATCACTGGTCTACTCTCAACATATGGATGGAAACTTCCCTTCTGTAGATTTGCAACTTGAGGTCACATTGTTCTCCACTGTTCTTTATGGGTTTGAGGTGTGAGGGCCTTGCCTTTGAGACAACTATGCCAAGATATAGAGTGTAGAGACCCATATGCTTCTGCATGATCAAGAGAAATAAAACAATTCCGCATGCCATTGTTCACGTAGAGTTTGTGACCCATTCACTCTGGCTTGAGACCATTTTTAGATTGGTCTAGCTGTTGCATCATATTTGCTATATCTTTGACACAATATTTAGTAGGGAGTGTTATCCATACTTTGCTTTTTATACCTATTAGGCCATAGCCTCGAATAGAGACCCATTGATTGGCTTCATTGTTGAAAGCAAACTCGAATAGACCCATTGATTAGCTCCATCATTGATGCTTTCAGAGGTTTCAGACCATCGCCAGTCAATTGGCATCTTGGTGGATAGCTTTCACATATACAGGCAGGATGTCTAGGCCTGACTTGACCTACCAAGTGGGTTAAAGGGCAAAATGGCCTTTTTTTAGAGATTGTTCCCTCATATGGTATGAGGTATTCAACCTGGATTCTCGATTGATCTATCAGTCACAGTGTATGGTCTCTCCATTTGAGCTACAAGGTGTGGGTCTTTGTTCCGTTGGTAGTTCAAGGGCTGCCCTCCAAAGTTCACCATGCCAAAAGGAAGTAGTCAGATAGTTTGTGCCCCTTTTTCATCGTTTAAAATCCTTGGAGCATCTTTTAAGGGATTGTAGATTTTATAGATCATGCTGGAGGTTGGTGCAGGACTGGCATTTTGTTCTGCTTCATGGGCAGCTTGATTCGTGCACACGTTTCATTGGTGTGCAGGTCTTCTTGGGGTTTTTCAGTGCTTGGTTTCATGCTTTCGGGGTTTGGGACTGTATTTAGATTTCAGCTTTGATCCACAATCTAGAAGCTTCAATGCAAGTATGCTTGAGGTCAATTTTATCACAATTATTTTTTTCACTTCTAGCGAAAAGAAGTAGGTATGAAATTATTTGTCAAAGGTAGTACCTCCTATAAAGGATGCCAAAGAGCTTATTGCTATCACGTACTGAGGTTATTGATGCCTTAGTTTCTCTCAGGAAGAGGATATGATTCATGTATGTATACACTCTTTTCTTTTGGTTGGTTTTTTGTTTCGGATACTAGTACAATAGAGCAAATTTTATCACTCCTTGTGGACTTCCACTAATGAGGCAAGGTAATTTGCCTATTCTCGATTCTACACTACATATTAACAATGTAAAGCCCATTGCACAGTTTGTATAATAAATTACACTACATATTAACAATGTAAAGCCCATTGCACAGTTTGTATAATAAATTTGCAATTTTTGGATTTTACACTACATATTTACAATGTAAAGCCCATTGCACAGTGTTTTTAATAAATTTGCAATTTATGTAAAACATACCTGGGTAATTGCAGAGATCTTATAGATAATTATAAACCTTGAGTGAGTAATGTGAAGTAGCATTAAAGTCATTTTTTTTCAATATAACAATAGTGTTTTCAATGGCCAGAACAAATGGGAGGTGCAAGTCATTTAAGCATTCAAATATTACTGTTGTAAAGGCCTTGCACTAGGAACTTCTATTGTTGATTCACACGGTTTAATTAAAAACAATGAACTACATTATATTTAGATATTAGCATTCTCAATAATTGATTAAGATTGAAAACTTTCTTTGAATCTTGCACTTGAGACAAATCAGATGGAAGAAAAAAGCAATCATTATTACCATAGGAATCTAAAGGGTTATGGTAAAATGGGATCCAGTTATATGAGCAAATCACAGTAACAAGTACCTAACAAAAATACTTTCAGGAAAATGTTTATAGGGCTTAAAATGCATTGGGAGTAAAGGGCTAGTTGGCCTCTTTTCTGTGGTGGATACCTTCGAAGTAGTATTCCACAGGTAAGCACATTCTCTGCCCTTTACAATAAGTATACATTTGCTAAAAATCATTAGAACTTCATAAAATCTTCATTTTTCCACCCATTAATCCCACCCTAAATCCATTTCTATTCGCTCTCGCTTCTCAAAATAATTTACAGACCTCGAAAATATTAGTTTTTTCCCTCAGCATAATAATATAGTTCTGAGATGACACG